>OY723264.1:779821-1379821 GCA_963210315.1 Rhynchopus euleeides | reverse complement strand
GGCCGTCCGGCATGCAACACACTTTTTCCCCACACGGATTCATCAGCTGTCTTCAGCTGCTGATATCGAGCGGGAGGTCCAAGAACGCCAGGCACCCTCCAAAGACGATCTCAAATCTGTGCTCCGTGATCTTCGGGAGCTGTTGGCTGCGGAGACCGCGTGCGCGATTGTGGTTTCTGCGAGCAACGACGACGCTGGACCGAACGACGACACTACCTCAGAGAACGATGACGCTGACTCAGAGGGCGGCGCTGGATCGAATGGCAGCTCTGAGAGCACCTGCGACGACGACGACGACGACGACATCGAAAAAGTCTCTGTTCTCGAAGAACTCGAAAAGAACGGCTCTGATGACGGGAGTGGGGACAGTGGGGAGGGAAGGGAGGAAGGGAACACGGGTGGGGAAGGGAACACGGGTGGGGATACCGAGAGTGCAACGAAGGGGGAGAC
Source organism: Rhynchopus euleeides (assembly GCA_963210315.1). Lineage (NCBI taxonomy): Eukaryota > Euglenozoa > Diplonemea > Diplonemida > Diplonemidae > Rhynchopus > Rhynchopus euleeides. Next base: position 1,379,371 of record OY723264.1, on the reverse strand, counting down.
CCCTTCCCCGGATATTGTGCTCTCGGTTGAAAACCTAAAGGAGTTTTTGGGGGGGGAAATTAAGCACTGCAGGGCCCCTTCAAAGGTTGGGGATACAACCCGCCGGGCCTGCTACACGTCCCACTACAAGCAGGCTGTAGCCTCCTTGTTGTGGGCTGGGCTCCCGGTGATGGAGACCATGCGTGCTTACCTTTTTGCTCCTCCTACTCCTCCTGGTAACCCTCCTATCCAAGTGAACCGGGACCAGTGTTCGACAACGGCAACTCGTTGGAAGAGAGACTTTCCCAAGGATAAGGCGATGAAGAGCCTCCCAGCAAATGATGGAAAAACACATGCCAAAAGAAAGGCGGGGGGGGGGAGGTCGTGTTTCTTTCCTGAGGTGGAGGCCCACGTGCTTAAAGAAGTGGGAGAACGGCGGAAGAACGACTTGCCAACGACGCGCCGCAAAATCAAGGAGCTTGCCATGTCCTTTGTTCCCTTCCCGAAAGGCTTCCAGGCTTCGGTGGAGTGGATTGACGGTTGGGCCAGGAGAAACAAGTTTCAATTTCGTACTTCGCGCATTGCCAAGCTTTCTCTTGAAAAAGCCCGGGTCCAGTTGCACAGCTTCTGGTCCACCATCAGACGCCTCTCCATCGGGTCCGAGCTGCTGCACAACCCCTTTGGTACTTTTGACCTGGTTGTGAATGTGGATGAGTCTGCCTTGTACAAGAGCTCTACCCGCAGGGACAAACTGTTGTGCTACACCACTGACACCAACATCATGGTCGATACCGATGCTGGCAAAAATAGATTTGCCACGTTGATTGGTGCTGTCACGTTCAGTGTGAAAGACAGGACCATTCTTGCGACAAAGCAGTCGATCGTTTTTAAAGGTGCGGGCGAGAGGATAAAGAAGGAGGAGCATCAGATTCACAAAGACTCGGGGGTTAACTGTACTTTCCAGAAAACCGGCTGGGTCAAAGAAGCCGAGTGGCGGTGGTGGATTGACAGCGTCTTGGCCCCCATTTGCAAAAACAAAAACGTGCTTGTCATTTATGACTCGGCGACAACACACATTGCACCAAAAAATGTTGCGTACTTGCACAGGAAGACGGGGGCGAAGTCAGCGGTCATTCCAGGTGGGTTGACAGGAACAGTGCAGTACCTTGATGTGCATGCATTTGCACCATTCAAGGCTGCCTTCCACACTCACCTGGAAGGGCTCAAGGACAAAGCCCGTCTCGAGATGAAGAAATCAACAGCCGAAGGTTTTCGCCAGGATTGTCGCTTCACAGAGAGGTGGTACCGCGAGGCCATGTGCACCTCTGTTGGAGCTGTTTGGGGAAAGTCGGTGGAAAGTGTGAGGGGGGAGGTGGTAGCCGAGCGCTTGCGGGATATGGGGTACGTGCTGAAGGTGTCGGGTGAGGAGGACGGGTTCGTGAAGAGCTCCCTTTGTCCGGACCTCACCTTCGCACCAAGCACAGAAACATCCCCTGAGGCTGGTGGTGCGGACCTTGAACCTGGGTTGGACGGGAAGGCAAAAGAGAGCACAGAGAAGCAGTCCACCCAAAAGAAAGTTGTGTCTCAGCCAACCCAACAGTCAAGCATCTTGGCATGGGCGAAGCCGGTTCGTGTGAACTCTCTCACACAGACACAGCCTTCCCAGTCCTCCCAGTCCTCCCAAAAGAAGCGCGCAGCGTCCCCGACCACCCAGACTCCCAACAAACACCGCAGGCTCTGCAAAGGGTGTAGGAAGCCTGGGCACAACATGCAGACTTGCCCCAACAAGCCCAAGAACTTGAAGAAGAAGTAAGTTGGGGCGTGCTGGTTGTGGCTTGTCTTTTTCACATCTTTTTTTAAGCATCAACGCACCAACCAACCACCGACAGTGAAGCTGACAGCTCTGATGAACTGTGTATGCTTTCACTAACTCAACAAGAATGTCAACCAGGGGGGGCACCAGAGGGGGGGGGGGCAATACAAATCAAAACGGTACGAAACCAAATGAGGGGCGAGTGGTAGGACGAGAACAGAGCGGATACTCGACCGGAAGGCAGAAGAAGTGAGAGACGGACGACAGCAGTGACCAGCGCGCCCCTGGTGGACCAAACAGCCCCGCAGAGCCCCTGCAAACAGCGTTTTTAGGAAAAGTTGAATAGACGTACTAAGTACGTCTATTCGCTCGCAAACTATTTATTAATTTTCTGGCGAGGTCGATTTAGGCCCGCGCGTTCGCCGAATAGTAGTACTAAGTACGTTTATTTGACCCCCCCCTGTAAAACGTTTAAAATGTTTAAAACTCGGTTTCTAACAACACTGGGGGGGGGGGGGGGTAGGGGGGGTCAAACACGGTGGGATCTTGTAAATTATACATGTATAACTACAAGTATAATACATGTATTATACATGTATAATACTTGCATGTCAACTATTATGCATGTATAATACATGTATATGCCTGAAATATACATGTAAAATACATGTATATCAAGTAAAAATACATGTATAATACTTGCATGTCAACTATTATACATGTATTTTTACTTGATATACCGTATACGTAAATATTATGGAACGTAAATATTATGGAACGGGCCCATTTTTGGCCGGTCCGTTCCATAATATTTACGTTCCATAATATTTACAGGGCCAGTTGGGGACTCGGTGGTGAGGACGGCTTGCGTCAGGAATCGCGCGAAAAGTGCACGAGTAGGTCCCGTCAGGGACTCTGTATGCCGTCCGATCACCTGGTCCAAGTCCCCGAGTCGCAGAAAGCCCTGTAAATATTATGGAACGAAAAAAATCTGGAACGCCAACCCACCAGCGTTCCAAAATATTTACGTTCCATAATATTTACGTTCCAAAATATTTACGTATACGGTACATGTATTTTACATGTATATTTCAGGCATTTACATGTATTTTACATGTATAATACTTGTCATGCAAGTATTATACATGTAAAATACTTGCATGACAAGTAAAATACTTGCATGCAAGTAAAATACATGTATTTTACTTGCATGCAAGTATTTTACTTGTCATGCAAGTATTATACATGTATTTTACTTGTCATGCAAGTATTTTACATGTATAATACTTGCATGACAAGTATTATACATGTAAAATACATGTAAATGCCTGAAATATACATGTAAAATACATGTATATCAAGTAAAAATACAAGTATAATAGTTGACATGCAAGTATTATACTTGTATTTTTACTTGATATACATGTATTTTACATGTATATTTCAGGCATATACATGTATTATACATGTATAATAGTTGACATGCAAGTATTATACATGTATAATACATGTATATACTTGTAGTTATACATGTAAAATTTACAAGATCCCACCGTGAATGGGGGTGACAAACACGATTTTTCAAAAAACCGGCGCAGAGGCCCCAAAGCCCCCGTAAACCCTCCAAACCCCCCCAGATCGGTCCGGAAACCCATCGAACCCCACTTTTCCACCATTCCGGGCACCTCAGGTGCCCGAATTGGGGTACCTAAATTTTGTGACACCGTTTGGTACCGGACAGTGCCACTGTGTGGGAGGTTGGAAAAGAAAATGCCCCAACACACCACATCTGAGGGTTGCAATGCATGTTGCTTGCCAACCACGTCATCCGGTGGGTGTCAGGCGCTATGTAGGTGGCATGAGCCAGGTCTTCGATGTGTTCTGGCTTGTATATGTACCTCCCTGCGTGCGGCACAGGCACTGCCTTTGTCCCCCACACCAGCCACAGAGAGCGTATTGTACTCGGTCCACGGTTGCTGATTCATTGTGATGCGTTGTATCCTCGAGTGAACGTCACACACTAGTGGCACCACCACCCGCCATCCGAGAGCTGTATTGACTTTGCACCCTTCCGTTGCATTCACCTCGCCACGCATATTGCACCGTTCAGTACCAGTGCTCTTGGGCCAGGCAAAGTAGACCGCAGCAACTACCAATTCTGGCACAATGGGTACCACGACAGCGCACTTCGTGTGTTCCCGGAATGTACAGCTCGTGTTGCAACAGTCGTTGTCAACACATCCCGGTTGTGGAGCACTGCTGCACAGGAATCACACGACCATCTGGACTTGTTCCGTACCTACAGGCAGCCTCCCGGTGCATGGTGGCAGGGAGGTACATATACAAGCCAGAACTCATCGAAGACCTGGCTAATGCCACCTACATAGCGCCTGACACCCACCGGATGACGTGGTTGGCAAGCAACATGCATTGCAACCCTCAGATGTGGTGTGTTGGGGCATTTTCTTTTCCAACCTCCCACACAGTGGCACTGTCCGGTACCAAACGGTGGCACAAAATTTAGGTACCCCAATTCGGGCACCTGAGGTGCCCGGAATGGTGGAAAAGTGGGGTTCGATGGGTTTCCGGACCGATCTGGGGGGGTTTGGAGGGTTTACGGGGGCTTTGGGGCCTCTGCGCCGGTTTTTTGAAAAATCGTGTTTGTCCACGTAAAAGGGTGGCATTCACGGTGGGATCTTGTAAATTTTACATGTATAACTACAAGTATATACATGTATTATACATGTATAATACTTGCATGTCAACTATTATACATGTATAATACATGTATATGCCTGAAATATACATGTAAAATACATGTATATCAAGTAAAAATACAAGTATAATACTTGCATGTCAACTATTATACATGTATTTTTACTTGATATACATGTATTTTACATGTATATTTCAGGCATTTACATGTATTTTACATGTATAATACTTGTCATGCAAGTATTATACATGTAAAATACTTGCATGACAAGTAAAATACTGGCATGCAAGTAAAATACATGTATTTTACTTGCATGCAAGTATTTTACTTGTCATGCAAGTATTTTACATGTATAATACTTGCATGACAAGTATTATACATGTAAAATACATGTAAATGCCTGAAATATACATGTAAAATACATGTATATCAAGTAAAAATACATGTATAATAGTTGACATGCAAGTATTATACATGTATTTTTACTTGATATACATGTATTTTACATGTATATTTCAGGCATATACATGTATTATACATGTATAATAGTTGACATGCAAGTATTATACATGTATTTTTACTTGATATACATGTATTTTACATGTATATTTCAGGCATTTACATGTATTTTACATGTATAATACTTGTCATGCAAGTATTATACATGTAAAATACTTGCATGACAAGTAAAATACATGTATAATACTTGCATGACAAGTAAAATACTGGCATGCAAGTAAAATACATGTATTTTACTTGCATGCAAGTATTTTACTTGTCATGCAAGTATTTTACATGTATAATACTTGCATGACAAGTATTATACATGTAAAATACATGTAAATGCCTGAAATATACATGTAAAATACATGTATATCAAGTAAAAATACATGTATAATAGTTGACATGCAAGTATTATACATGTATTTTTACTTGATATACATGTATTTTACATGTATATTTCAGGCATATACATGTATTATACATGTATAATAGTTGACATGCAAGTATTATACATGTATAATACATGTATTATACTTGTAGTTATACATGTAAAATTTACAAGATCCCACCGTGTTTGACCCCCCCTAGGGGGGGGGGGGGGGAGTCCCCAACTTCAGCTATGCATGGCAAGGGCGCTGAATCCCTGAGGGTCGTATGGACCCCGCATACCGTAAGAGGCGAGAGAAAGTTTAAGCATTTCTGACCGAATGGCGCGGAGCTTTGCGCGGAGGCTGTTCTGAGTCAGATGAAGCTTCATCAACCGAGACGACGTCGTCACGTGTGTGGCTGAGTACATGCATCTTCAGGGCCCATTCACTTTTAAAGGGGACACAAGAACTATTTGTGGTCGAGCCACAAATGTGGCACACGAACCGATGTTGGGATGAACTCGTCGAGAGGATCGTCACGGGTTCTTGAGAGATACATGTCAAAGGGAGGTCGTGGTCCAATGTCTGTGCAAGTGCAGGGTGTTGAACAGAAAGGCTGAGACGTGGTGTACGGCGCCGACACTTACTAAGGTGAATGGCGACGCCCGCCTGAGTGAATGGCGTTCCCTGTTTCGTGACCGTGCTGTGACATTTAGGGCAGGAGTAAACTGCCCGTGAAGATGTATCCGCAGCATCAGTAGCACCTTCACCTGTAGGTGCGGGGGGGGGGGGGGGCAGCAAAGCCTCGTCCATCGGGGCTGTAACATGGTGCTCGTGTGTGTTGGAAGGAAGGGCGGAGCCCGGTTGTTGAACGGAAGACAGGAGCAGGTCCGGATGCCGAGTGGAAGCAGTGTTTGTAGGTGCGTGATCCTCGACTTCACCTTCAATCTCTTCTTCTGACCCTGCACACAGAGTTGTAGGTGCCCGCCCCATCTCGCCACTCGGACCCAGCGCGTCCGTACTGTCTTCCGGGGCACAGATGATCGAGGGGGGGGGGGGGGGGGCGATGTGGGGAGGGCGACGACGGCATGAGAGTTCGACCCACCATTACTTCTCTCTCTATCTCACTATCTCTCTGTCTTTCAGCACACCTCTCCTGCAAGCCCACTTCATCTGAATCATTGGGTGCAGCCGCAACCTTTCGGGGATGCAAACGCAAGCCTACACATTGCCTGTCTGAGGTCCCTGTTGGGTTGACCCAGTTGCCGCTGGGAACTCCCTCCCGCCGCCCCCCCACCCGCCCCCGACTCATTGTGTGTGGATCAGAACAGAAACAGAACTCAACATAAATTCGCAGCACACACACATGCTGGCTTTGGGGCTTCGAGATCTGGCAGTCTCGGAATGTTTTCGTTATCAACAAAAGAACACTGCTGGGGCGGGGCAGTGATGGGGCAGACCCACATTGGAGAAGGCAGCTTGGGCTCTTCAAAAATCCATAGAGTCCATCCGCCGGTGGCATGTGCCTGGAGCACGGGACAGTCAGATTATCATCAGGGGCAGGACTAGCGGGCAGTGGCCAGCCTGAGAGCAGCACATGTTGCGTTGTTTGGGAACGAGGTGCCGTGGCGTGGATCTTTTGGAAAGTGGTGTCGGTCGCTCGGGGGGCAGCGACATCAGTAAACCCCTCCCATTCAGACCCGCGGCAAGACGCACCACATACACGCACGTTAGGCCTGTTTATTCGCGGAGGGTATTCAGCACACCGAGTAAACTCTGATGATGCACACCCACACTGTCTCCAGGGAAGCACGCGAGGGGGGGGGCACACCACACGGACGGAATATAATAGCCCTTTTGCACAAACGCTGTTTCCACCCTTCGGTTTCGTTCAAGAGGCAAAAAAAATTGGCAACGGAGGCTAGTCGGACAGTTAGAAACGAGCACTAGCACCCCCTCCACCCCAACCCCACCCCCCGCCCACGCACACGGTACACCAATTGTTACGAAGCAAATCTTTCCCGGGGTGTCGAGAAGACGGCTATTGGGTGGCGAACGGGTGGGGGTGTCAGGAGGGGCTCTGTGTGTGCCCAGCGTAACCCCCCTTCCCGTGAGCCGCTCTTCAGGCACGGGGGTCCACCGGAACCCTGGGGGGCAAGGGGGCCAGGGTGTGCGGGAGGGGCGCAGGAAATCTCCACGGCGTGACATCGTCTCGCCTGGCCTGCGCGCATGCGTAAGGAGTATTGAGTGTACAGCGCACCAAAGGCGCGCGTTCTGTCCCGTGCAGCAAATAATCACACAGAAGAAGGAAGCAGGGCAAAAACATCAATGCAATGTTTTGGAAAAAGCAGAAAGCACACTCACCCAATGTCCGCACGGAAGCCAGTGCCACAAAAACCCATGTGCGCGCGAAATGGGTGAGTGGGTAGATCAAATCTTGAGCTACCTGAATGTGCGTGCCCTTCACCCTCGTCCGAGACGCACCTCCTTCATCAGAGCTTGCCAGACACCCACAGGATGATGATGCCAAGAGCAATGAGGGAGAAGAACAGCAGCCAGCACTTCAGCTTGCGGGAGCGCTTCCCATATGTGTCGGCCTGTGGTGTGGGTGTTGTTGTCACACGTGCGAGTGCCAGTGTTGCGGCCAGATGGCAGTCAAAGGCAGGCGGTAAGTGTGGGGAAACAGCCCCAAGCAATTGCAACACCGGAAATCGCAGGCACCACCCCCGCCATGCCACCACCCACAGCAGCCCAGCCTCTCATGTTCTGACTGGCTGTCCTCAGGATAATGGCAGCCCTCACAACGACATACCCTGTGCAGCTGCCTGTTGCCGTCTTCAATGTTGCCCGCCGCCCTGTCAACATTTGTCTCAATGAGCTCAAGCTGCTCAGTCCCGTCGTTCACCAGCTCCTGGACGGCACGGAATGTCTCGTGCACCTCCACCACAGTCTGCTCGATGTCCTCGATCTCCATCTGGCGCTGCGACGCGATTGCCCTGTTGCGATCCACCTCTTCCACACGCCGAATGAAGGTCTGGTCGACCCCCAGCAGGTGCTCGTCCTCCTCCGCATCATCCTCATCCTCGTCGCGGCGTGCGGCGCTTGCTGCCGCCTGCTGCTGTTGCCGCGTCACCTCCTGGCTGATGCTCTTATACCCCGCAATGGCCTGCAGCACCTTCTGCTCCATCAGGCTGGCTTGGTCCATCTCACTCGTCCCTTTGCCCGCCTGACGCTTCAGGCGGCGCAGGTCAGAGCTGGCCTGCGTCATGCTCTCCTTCGCCTCTGCCATTGCCTGGCGCAGCCTCTCGCGGAGCTGAGGTGTGTCATTGGCTGTCCCGACCTTGCCGGCTGTGGTGGTGGTGGTGTTGCTGGTTGGAGCACTTTACAGACAGCTGTTTTGTTAGAAATTGAACAAACATAATTTATTTTTTTTCAAGCAAAGGTGCCACCATTTGCGAACAAACCAATGCCTCCCCCCCCCGGCAGTCCATACCTGACCTCTGCACTGTTGCCTTCCTCCTCTCAAGCTCTGTCAAGCTCTCGGTCAACGCCTCCTTTGCCTCAAGGAAGGTGCTCATCGCAACGGCACAGGCTTCGGGCGTTCCACGCGACCCGTGCAGGCAACCCTGGGCTGGCGAGGGGGAAGGGGGACAGTTGCCTCACCCACTCGTTCTCCCTGACAGAAGGCCTTTGGGAAGACCGCCGTGTGTATAAAGTGGGTTGGGTTGCCTGGGTGTGGTCGTGGGTGTGTCGTGTATTCGTCTTTCATGTTTGAAGAAGCAATCATTTGCAATCAGCTGCAATGCCCGAGATCCCCTGTTCTGGATCCGCCAAGCCCGCCAGGGAGGGAGGGGTAGGGAATGAGGGGGCAGGGGGGGGGGGGGGGGGTCGGGGGACATCATGCCTTCGGATGTTATTTTTTGAATGATTTTATGGTTTTCGCTGAGTGTTGCAGCATTCCCGTCTATCACAGAATCACAGAATCAACACACGCGCGCGCCCTTCCCGCTGCAGCCCTGCCAAGCTAAAGGGGCGCTGAATGGGTGAACCTGGGCTGCAGTCGGGGTTGGTGTGCGTAGGTGGGTGGGCCCCAACTCAGACGGCGCCGCCACTGATGTTTTTGGGTGATGCGGAAGCGAGCAGGGGGGTGACGTCTCTTTTGTTTTGCCCCGTCCGCCAGGAGAGTTGTCAGGCCCCCTCACGTGGTCTACCCCCTGCTGGCGCCCGCCCGCCTCTCGAGCAAGAAGGTTGGGGAATGGCAATGCATCCAGCCGCACCAAACATCGTCGCTAATATTCAATCCAGATTCAGATCGACAGTTTGACGCCAGTGCAACTAAAGAACGGACTTCTGCTTTCTCTTTTTACAACAGTGTGTACAGCAGCCATGACGGGCCATACTATAGTAGTACAACATACCACCCCCCGCCTCTACCGTGAATGCCCTCCTCCCCTAGACTCTGCAGCCCTGATGGCTGTTGGCATGTGGAGTTGTGTTGGGTAAAACATCATGGGGTTAAGCACAGCAAAAGAAAATCCCGGCCTGATTTCTAGGCCACGAAACCAAAAAATAAAATACAACACACCCTCACGCCCCCTGCCCCCCCCCCCCTCCCGGGAAGTCGTATAACTCCTTCCGCTGAATGGTAGAACAAAACGCCCTTTTGTCCAGCAAGCTGTTAAAACCAGCTCCGAACGACCTTTGCTGAGGCACACTTCATGTCTCAAGGCTGAAGGCGCTAATACAAAAGATTGGGGTAATTACGATAATGCCACTTTTTTCTGGGGGTTTTTACGATAATACCACTTTTCAAAAAGTGGTATTATCGTAAGAAAAAAGTGGTATTATCCATAGTGTCATAACGGCCGTCATGGAGGGAGTGGATTTTCTGAGAATTCACTACCTCAGTTCCCGCTACCGAAATATAAAAACGGCCGTTTTCATGTTTTGTTGGCGAAAAAACGGCCGTTTTTTCCCCCTCCTATTTTCCTTTGGAGATTCGCCTCCTGCTTACCGTACCGAGCTGAGGAAACACACTTGACAACTCCCTGTTGCCTGCACATGACATTGGGCACTGCGATTCTCTGTCGACTGCAGGGCGTTCGCTCGGGGAGAAATAGGGTCCTATTTCGTTAAAAAAAAGATTCTGGGAAAACCCTTCTCCCACCTCTCTCCCCGGCATTTCTCCCAAGGGGGAGAAATTAAATAAAAAAAGTTTCTCGGAAATTTTTGCCTCAGGTGGGAAGGGGTTCTGAAGGAGAAGGGCAGCACCCTCTCGTACAAATTGATACCACCACACTTCGCACGGAGCGGAAATAACCCAAAGAAGCGAGATCTGAACCTGCTGGGGACCGTCGGTATGTGGTGTTCGACTATGAAGCGGACTCGGGGACGAGGCTGACAAATGTTCACTACCGTGGCCTCCGGCGGCTGGGGGGCTCCGCCCCCCAGACCCCCCTGTGACCTGTGAAGTCTGTCCAACAGGAACTAACGAGCGCATGTGACCGTGCCCTTCCTTCTCGAGAACGGGTATCGTCGACGGCCCGTGATCCTGTTTTGGGTTCGTCACCAACAGTGATCTGATTTAGTACCGTACTAGGTAGTACCACCCGGTACCACCTGGTACCACAAAATCGCGATTTTTGGTTTCGCGAATTTAGCATTTCCGGAATTTTTCCGAACCGTGGTGGGGTCATTTTGCTCTGGGAGATGAATTTTTGGCCACTCGAGAATTTTTCAGGTTTCCCAACGTAAATATGGACCACCCAAAAAGTAAAACCAAAAAAAATGCGCGTCTACATGCGCAAGCTGCAGACGGAGGTGGAGCGGGGCGAGTAGGCGGAGCAGCGTCCCCACCCCCACCACCCCCCCCCCCCCCGGGACCTTCCCCCCCCCCCCCTTTCATAGATGTGTGCAGGTGGCCGTTGTGAATGGTTAGACAGGGGCTGGCCACCCCCTCCCCCGGGCTCTGCACAGCAGGTCTGGGTTAGAAACAACATAACCCCCCCCCCCTTCCTCCCCCCTCCCCTCCCCTCCCCTATTGATGTCCCCCCCCCCCCTCCCCCAGCGCTTTGCCGCTCGTGTGAGTACCGCCCTGACTGGGAGAAAGGGTAGGGCTGGTTGGGTTGGCGGAGTTGGGCGGATGGGCGAAACGGAAAAATCGACGAGGTCGCAGCGTCAGGGCGTTCTGGGCTGGCTGGTGGTGGTTGGGACAAGACCGACGAGATTAGAAGCGGCACTGGTAGACGGGTTTTGAGGCCCCCCGCCCCCAGGTTCCCCCTGCCCACCTGGACGGACCCAAGTGCCTCACACCGGATCTCTCCCCACCCGGTGGTCCACCTGACGGATACGCGGGAAAAAAAAAAAAAAAAATCAGTTTGCTGAAAAAAGTCCAAAATCTGAAAAAAAATTCCAAATTTTTTTTTCGGGGTTGTGGGGAAAAACGAAACCCACGAACCCACTTTTTTCGAGAAAATAATTTTTCGGATTTTTCATTTTTTCAGATTTTGAGTCGGTCATATTTGCTTGTGGTATTTCGTCGTGAGGACTGAAAAAATTTGAGTGGCCAAAAACTCATCTCCCAGAGCAAAATGACCACACTGCTGGCTGGAATTCATCCGGAAATTCCTAATTTCTGAAAAATTTTGGGCTGGGACCCAAGTCTGGATTTCCAATGTTGGGGGTGGTACCGGGTGGTAGTACCTAGTACGGTACCAACTCAGAACCCTGTCACCAACTCCCGAAGTACTCACTGATTGCCGCAAAACCTCCATTTTGCAGCCGCGAACCGCGAAATAGGCCCCTTGCGCCAAACATACATAGTACCCTGGTCTGGACCCTTGAAGCAATTTGTCTGAGGGGCCGATGTTGCACGATTTCGCGCGCGCGAAAAAAAAATTGAGGCGGCAATTTTACCCCTTTCTCCCACAGTCTCTGAGGAAGGTGGGAGATAGCGAACACCCTGGTCGACTGTACAAAGAAAAATGGCTTCCGCCCTGCCTGTCGCTCGACAAGCAGCAGACACCCGAGAGCAGAGAGGAGTGTAGCAGCCCGGTTCGCCCCCGGGTTGTCCCAGAAATCCAGCACACCCTCGGAACGTGGTGGCCTCGTCGTAGATCACCCAGGCCCTGCTCGTGACCTCCCCGAAACAGAGGGGAGGTGGCACCGGAGTTCTGACACCCCTACGACTCATGCGGCCGTACGCGCTCGGGCACAGACGGCGGACCGCAAACCAGAAGGACTTCCCTGATTCCGTGCCGTCCCACCTTCTGCGCATGCGGTCGCCAGCCCAGGCCAGCTCCCCTGCCAGGGGCACTGGGGGGTCGTACTTCCCCACCTCAGACACTTTCTCGATGACATTCTCAATGTCGGTGTACACTGCGTCGACAGGGGCACGCCGTTGGCACACCCAGCTGCGCATCGCAGTACTTCTGGAGCAGCGATGCGAGGGGTGCCGTCAGGCGGACGGCGGCCTGCAGGTGGGACTCGAGCCCAGCGATTTCGTGGGCATCTCTGCCAACCGCAGAAGCGACGCACACGTAGCAGGGCCGCTGTCCTGCAGCGGGCCCGGAAGATTGTATAAATGCCCGGGGACGTGGTGCAAGGTGCAGATCCACTCAAGCGGTGCAGGTAGTGTGTGTCGGAGAGAAGCGGGATCGCACGGCCGGTGGTGCCGTCTTGCTCGCCTGCTTCTCCCTCTCAGCTGCGTCAGAGATGTGGCACAGCACATCCTTCAGCGCCAGTGCGGTCGTGAACCCATCCAGCTGGTGCTGCATATTGCCCGGGATGATCGCCCGTGCCTTCGGGAAGAAATCAGCGAAGACGGTGTCCTTCTCATCCGGGGTGCTGTCGCCGAGATCAAGGGAAAGCTCTGTCGGAAGAGCCCTGATGCCAGTGAGCGACACCTGCCCACCTCTGCCTGCACGGTCATCCACGACACACGTGCCTAGATTGGCCGCAACCATGTTCAGCCCCTCCTCGGGACACACTTCTTGATCATGCACCATGCCAGCCGGTGATCCGGTGAACAACGCACCCCAGGCGATCCGAAGTTGCAAGCCTGCCACTGAGGGTATCGCACTCCGACAGCGCCAGCTGTTTCCCTGGCTCTGCACTTTCAACGCTGCGTTCTTCTTCTTCTTGATATGGCGCGGTCCGTCAAAGTGGTCCACGAAGTCTGAACTCTTCGCATCATACTTGAAGGCGCGCTCACAATGCTTGCTGCAGGGTATCCCTTGCAGTGGGGAGGCACTCCTGGTGGTGGGATCTCGCCTGCTGACCCACGCCCCATACAAAATTCCCAGGAAACTGTGTTTTAGTGCAAATCTGAAAGGGAAGCAATAGAAGAGCCGAAGGGTATTCGTCGATCGCGAGAACACCCCACACGCCTGTCACACACTGTAAAAAAAACGGCCTGTCAAACACTGTAAAAAAAACGGCCGTTTTTTAAAATGCTGAAAATCAGCGGCCGTTTTTGCAAGTCCACAAAATACAAGGGATTTTTTAAAACGGCCGCTATGCAACCATGATTATCGTAAGAAAAAAGTGGTAAAATCGTAAACCAAAAAAGTGGTACTGAAAAAGTGGTATTATCGTAAATGCCACCTAAACTATCCAGTACACAGGCCGCCCACCCAGGGGGGCCTTGGCCTGGCCCTCAGGCACAGGCCAAAAAAGTGGTACTGAAAAAGTGGCATTATCGTAAATGCCACCTAAACTATCCAGTCCACACAGGCCCCCCCCCCAGCCGGAGGCCACACGGTGGGATCTTGTAAATTTTACATGTAAAAATATCGATTTTTACATGTATTATACATGTATAATACTTGCATGTCAACTATTATACATGTATAATACATGTATATGCCTGAAATATACATGTAAAATACATGTATATCAAGTAAAAATACATGTATAATACTTGCATGTCAACTATTATACATGTATTTTTACTTGATATACATGTATTTTACATGTATATTTCATGCATTTACATGTATTTTACATGTATAATACTTGTCATGCAAGTATTATACATGTAAAATACTTGCATGACAAGTAAAATACTTGCATGCAAGTAAAATACATGTATTTTACTTGCATGCAAGTATTTTACTTGTCATGCAAGTATTATACATGTATTTTACTTGTCGTGCAAGTATTTTACATGTATAATACTTGCATGACAAGTATTATACATGTAAAATACATGTAAATGCATGAAATATACATGTAAAATACATGTATATCAAGTAAAAATACATGTATAATAGTTGACATGCAAGTATTATACATGTATTTTTACTTGATATACATGTATTTTACATGTATATTTCAGGCATATACATGTATTATACATGTATAATAGTTGACATGCAAGTATTATACATGTATAATACATGTAAAAATCGGTATTTTTACATGTAAAATTTACAAGATCCCACCGTGCAGGGGGTCCACAGGGACCCCCCCAAGCCAGGGCTCAGGGGGGGTCAGGGCCTTGGCCAGGCCACAGGGGCACAGGCCAAAAAAGTGGTACTGAAAAAGTGGTATTATCGTAAATGCCACTTAAACTATCCAGTACACACAGGCCCTCCCCCAGCTGGGGGCTAAAGGGCCTAAAGGGTCCTTGGGCTGACCCCCCCCCCCCCCCAAGCCAGGGCTTGGGGGGGGGGGGGGGGGGGCAAGGCTGGACAAATGCTGCATTTTAAAAATAAAAAACATAAAATAAAATAAAGTGCAATAAAATGCAGTAAAGTGCAGTAAAATGCAGTAAAGTGCAATAAAGTGCAGGAGAGCGTGTTGTAGGGGTGGCTCGGCGTGACGGTGGGCAGGATGCTGACCTGCCGTGCCAGGGGACCCTGATCCGCCCACTCTGGCCAACACAAGGCCACCAAGGCAGTGCCCCCGCCAGGCCCGCCCTGCTGCTGTTCGGCATGCTTGATGCTGCTTCCGAGTGCCGGGGCCAATCAGGCAGCAGGCGCACCCCAGCACCGCAGGCGCAGCAGGGCGGACCAGCACGGCGGTGTGCGGTGGGCAGTCCACCTTCCTCGGACGTTGTACAGCTGAGCTCTGGCGTACGGGTTCTTCACCATCCCGTTCGGGGAGGCTGGACATCAGAGCGGACTGAAAGCACTCAAAGCAGGACTGAAGCCAGGCGGAGGCCGCACCGATCAGGTCCTGCGAACCCACCGACCCAACATAGGCAGGGCACATCCATCCCGGCCTGCATTCTCTGCCGGAGCCTTGGTGCGTCCCTATGACCTTCAGGAGAACCTCCGTGCAGGAGCGGTACTTTTTGCCATCTTCTGCGGGTTTGCGGCTGTCCGCAAACTTGCAGACGTGGCTGCACCTCTGTAAAGTGGGTGTGACTCCAGCATTTGGCCTGTCCATAGTGGTCCTCCCAGCTGTACGTATGCGAAGCCCAAGGCACCACTAAGGACCATGCACTTTATCCAAAAATCCGGAAAATAAAATACAATAAAATGCAGTAAAATAAAGTGCAGTAAAGTGCAGTAAAAATTTGCTGCCAGCCTTGGGGGGGGGGGGGGGGGGTTTGCGATCGCAGGCAACCTGGTGCCGGAACCTGTCATAGACTCATGCTATTCGAGGGACCGGCGACTTGGCTCCGTGGTCAAATTTGTTTGAAAAGGCCTTGACCAAAGGCAAATGAAAGTTTTGCCCCCCCCCAAGGATCGCACCACTTCATCTCAGGACTTCCCACCCACACTCCCACACGTGATTCGCCCCCGCAGAACCAGACTACTGTTTCAGAACTGTACACCCCTCTCCACACGTCCACTGGCTCCCCCGCTGAATGCGACGAACAGTGCGACATACCAAACCTCCCCTTATAGAGTTTTAACGGCGCCGCGTTGTTGACGGTGGGGTAAACAGAGCCCAGGCGGGAATAGAAACAGTGGTGCCGGAGCAACAAAGTCTGCCTTCCGCTTTGTATGCCTTGCTTGGGGTGTCCCCTTTTCACCAGTCAACAGGCGTGCATGCCTCCGTCCTAGGTCACCAATGATCGTGCCTCAAGAAAGTGTACAGTTCCTTCCCAGTAGCCCTTCCGTTCTGCAAGTCCGAATCACGCAGTCCCTCGAATCCATGGTGCTTTCCAGAAAATTCAGAAACCCACCCACAGTCAAAGTTGAAAGGGGGCCGTGACCAGAGGCTATAAACGGGTCGTTGTGCAGAACTTCTCTTTTCGACGCGACGGTATGTATGTCACGCTTGCAGTTGGCTCTGGCGCTGGTTGCGGGTCTGTCGAGGAGCAGCAGCGGGGTCAAACCCGTCTGCTGTTTTCTGTCATTCCTGTGGTCTGTCGTACGACTTCGGCTTGCGAAAGACTTTTAAACGTTTATAGCCTCTGGTCACGGCCCCCTTTCAACTTTGACCGTGGGTGGGTTTCTGAATTTTCTGGAAAGCACCATGGATTCGAGGGACTGCGTGATTCGGACTTGCAGAACGGAAGGGCTACTGGGAAGGAACTGTACACTTTCTTGAGGCACGATCATTGGTGACCTAGGACGGAGGCATGCACGCCTGTTGACTGGTGAAAAGGGGACACCCCAAGCAAGGCATACAAAGCGGAAGGCAGACTTTGTTGCTCCGGCACCACTGTTTCTATTCCCGCCTGGGCTCTGTTTACCCCACCGTCAACAACGCGGCGCCGTTAAAACTCTATAAGGGGAGGTTTGGTATGTCGCACTGTTCGTCGCATTCAGCGGGGGAGCCAGTGGACGTGTGGAGAGGGGTGTACAGTTCTGAAACAGTAGTCTGGTTCTGCGGGGGCGAATCACGTGTGGGAGTGTGGGTGGGAAGTCCTGAGATGAAGTGGTGCGATCCTTGGGGGGGGGGCAAAACTTTCATTTGCCTTTGGTCAAGGCCTTTTCAAACAAATTTGACCACGGAGCCAAGTCGCCGGTCCCTCGAATAGCATGAGTCTATGACAGGTTCCGGCACCAGGTTGCCTGCGATCGCAAACCCCCCCCCCCCAAGCCCTGGCTTGGGGGGGGGGGTCAGCCCAAGGACCCTTTAGGCCCTTTAGCCCCCAGCTGGGGGAGGGCCTGTGTGTACTGGATAGTTTAAGTGGCATTTACGATAATACCACTTTTTCAGTACCACTTTTTTGGCCTGGCCAAGGCCCTGACCCCCCCTGAGCCCTGGCTTGGGGGGGTCCCTGTGGACCCCCTGGCCTCCGGCTGGGGGGGGGGGGGGGGGCCTGTGTGGACTGCACCACGGACTAGTCGGGCAGTGACGGGTGGGGTCGACTAGTCGGGACGACGGGTGAAAACTCGACAGGCGGCACCCGTCGACTCGACGGGTGGACCCGTCGAGTCGACGGGTGGCACCCGTCGACACGACGGGTGAACCTGCTGAAACGACGGGTGTTCCAGCCATTTCCTGTTGATATGGGCCAATTTCCATTGAAAACTAGGGGAGTACCTTGCATGGCATCAGGTTATTTTTCACGCCGAACTATCTTCCCTGCACAGACCCACCCCCCATTACTTTTCATTTACAATTCCTAGTTGGTGATGGGGCCTCAAGTGCATGTGCGACGGCTGTTCTCATGGATTTTCATTGTTCGAGGGATCTTGACTCTGACAAACTGTGTCAGTTTGACAGAGCAACCTACTTCATGAAGGTGATCACTTTTCTGCCAGGCAAATTTTCGCCCCAGCCCCCAACCCTTGCACAACCCACAAGGCAGTCTCCAAGATACCGTACCCTCATCACCACCCAGGCCAAGATACCCCAAGATACCATCATCACCACCCAGGCCACCCAGACGAGCCACACCAATCAATGCCAGCGGCAAAGCGTACTGCAGCGCAGGCCCTCGCCAGCGCTGTGGACATGACGGTGTTTGTACGTGCTTGGATCAACACGTATGTTGTCGAGCGTGATGCTGATGGGTTGAGCCACATGGCCCTGAAGCAGCTTCTCGGCAAGCTGGCGAATACTACCATCAAGTCGACTGATCCCATCATCAGTCTTGCCCTGTACAAAAAGTATGAGAAGGTGGGGGGTGGGGTGATCAGCAAGTCGACCGCGAAGGAGGGTCGCACGATGTACGCTGCCCGTGTCAATAGCGGGTCAGACATCGAGTTTGTCGGGTTGGGCCTCCGGAAGAGCAACGGGAAGGACCACCCGACAGGGCTCAAGGAGATGGCCGACGCCTGCCCCGCGGCACTGCAGCTATGGTGAAGCTGTACGAGGCGGAGAAGAAACAGGCACAGAAGACCCAGCAGAGCAGGCTGGCCGTAGGAATTTTCGACGGTGCCTTCGCAACACGGTTGGTGACAGTTGCCGATTAGCAGAAGGATGAGTACAGAACGTGGTTCACGTTCAACTTCCTGAAGCAAATCGCAAGAGTGCAGAGAGGGGTTTTCGAAAAGGCGAACGTGATGTTTCGGCTCGCCTGCTTAGGGTAGCAGGGGACCATCTTGAGCTGTGGTCGGCATTTAGTAAGATGGGGTCATCTTCGCACAGGAGCGCGTTTTGTACCACACCACGAAATGACTGGTTGAAACAGCTCCACGCCTGCCACAGGGCTAGCATCCAGGAACTTCATGAAGCTGGGTTTGAGAGCCTGTACGCAGGGGTGTTCACCTCCACAGCGTACACGATCACACCCCCTGCACGACATAAACGGGTTCATCGCAATACTCGCAGAGATCTTGCCTGATGGACCTGCCGTGCAGAAGGCTGTCCTTGGCAGCTCAACGTGTTCCAACATGACGGGAAACCAGGTCAGAGATGTTCTGAGTCGCTTACTCACCATTGCCAAGACGAAGGGGTGCAGCATCTACTCTGTATTGCAATGGAAATGCTTGTGCATTTCCGCTACAACGACATCCCCATCAAGTACCACCAGGAGGGAAAGTGCGCGAAAGAGTTCATCTTCTCGCTCATCGCAATGCACATCCTTGTGTTTGTCCTGGAGTGGGTGTCACCTGGGAGAACATCCGAGGGGCGTGGTGTTACATATATCCATATTCGATGAGCCACTGGTTTGATCCAGAAGATGCACACCCCCTCGCCCTGAGTGACGAGGAACTGGAGAGGGGGAATGGCGTCTCCAAACGCCATGCCCTGAGGGTGACATCGCAGCAGACCGCCGAACGGGACCTGCTGCTCTTCGAAATGCAGAGGACCAAAGGCAAGGGGTGCGGCCTGCTGGACCAACCGACCCTCCTGAAGTTCGGCGCGATAAAGCTTTGCCGCCGTGTCACTGCGAGGAACGCTTGTTGGAAGGGAGCAACGGCAGCACTGCAGCGGAGACTCGAGTCCCTCGGCCTTGGATCTCACGTCACAAAAAGGGGGCGATGGGGCCAACAATTTCTGGGCGACCCGGAAAACACCACTCCAAAGGCAACGCTGCTCGCATGCATCTGCAAGTCCAAATCCTGGGGCAACAGCGAGGATGTGCCAGAAGTGCCAGAACCAACGCCATCCGGTACAGTGCCTGTGCAGCAGCATATCTGCATTGTGTGCTCCAAAGTTGCCCACACGAGAGAAGCACTGTTTGCGCATTATGATGCTGCACATCGGTCACAAAACAACGCGCCGTGTCAGACCTGCACTGTCACATGCCAGGAGTGCGGCAAACGGACAACCGAAGGGACTGAGCCAGCACTACCTCAGTCACCATTCGCGCGTGCTGAAAAAGCGTTGCTGTGTTTGTTTCGAGCTCTTTAAAACCACTGTAAAGCGCGACGAGCACATGAGATCCGCGCACCCGTAAGTGAGGGGGGGGGGGTGTTTGGCAGTTCAGGTACGTAGGTGATTTTGTTTGTCCTCGAGAGCGGAGTGACGTCGTGGGAGGGAGTTGTTTTGAGGCCCCACCCCCAGGCCCCCTGCCCACCTGGATGGCTCACCCCCCTCCTGGTGGTCCACCGGTGGGCAGCCCCTTCACCAACTAGGAATTGTAAATGGAAAGTAATGGGGGGGTGGGTCTGTGCAGGGAAGATAGCTCGGCGTGAAAAATAACCTGATGCCATGCAAGGTACTCCCCTAGTTTTCAATGGAAATTGGCCCATATCAACAGGAAATGGCTGGAACACCCGTCGTTTCAGCAGGTTCACCCGTCGTGCCGACGGGTGCCACCCGTCGACTCGACGGGTCCACCCGTCGTTTCACCCGTCGTCATTTCACCCGTCGTCCCGACTAGTCGTCCGGGCGACTAGTCCGTGGTGTGGATAGTTTAGGTGGCATTTACGATAATACCACTTTTTCAGTACCACTTTTTTGGTTTACGATTTTACCACTTTTTTCTTACGATAATACCACTTTTTTCTTACGATAATACCACTTTTTGAAAAGTGGTATTATCGTAAAAACCCCCAGAAAAAAGTGGCATTATCGTAATTACCCCCAAAAGATTCAATCATACGATTTCCTTCGTTACTTCGCGACGTTTCGCTTCGCTTTCGTCGATCGTAACTAGGAAAAACAAAACCCGAGAGAGCGATCAGAGAGGGACCGAGCCATGGGACAAATCGCAAGAGAGAGAGGATCGTTTGTTTGCAGAAGAAATACATGATCTCTGCCTCGACCTTGAGACCCATTGAGGAGGAGATGATCCTTTGTGCGTCACGTGTTGCTCATAACAAACACAATACGAGTGGAGAAACCCTTTACGGGTTAATCCCACTCCACTTGCATGAGGCAGCCTGTCTATCGGCCCTCATTGCACAGGCGGTGGCATACATAACTACCAAGACACGCTTCGGCCTCTGTGCTGATGCTGAGAGGTGGTTTTGAACGCATCCACAAAAGACAATATGCGGCATACAAAAAAACCCTCATTTTGAGAGGCGCACTCTCCGTGGTGGCAGCAGCCCAAGACATTGGCCTGCAAAGGCCACCTGCGGGGGAGCGTTCCTCTCTTCTGAGGCACAGAGGATAATGGAAAGGAGGAGGGGGGGGAGGGGGGTATATTTGGCCCTTGCATGGGCTGCCATGAGCCCTCACCTAGCGCAGTGTCACCCCAAAGCCTCCCCCATCTACGCAAGGAGTCCGAAAACCATAAAGTGTTCAGTCACACCCGAGAGTGCGACCGGAGCCGCCGCCAACCCTATACCATTCCGAAGGGGCACCGAGGTACTATCGGGGAGGGGAAAAGGGCGGGGGCAGAGTAGAGATAGGCAGGGCAAACAAGTGTCCCCTCACACTATCCGGCAAAGGAAAATGGGAGAGCCCCTATATTTTTTTAAATGTGAGTCAGGAACCCTCCCGGTTGTCTACAGAGTGCAGGGACTCTCGATATTGGGAGGCATACAGGAGTTATGGGGTTTCACCGAGAGGAGGGGTGAGGCAGACGGGGGCGCCGACGTGGGGCCGTATGTCGTGCGAGGAAGAGAAGAAGTGTTGGACAGAATACAGCTGGCGGTAGTTCACGCCACTATCTCCTCGGAACACATACCGAGAAGCAACAGTCATTTTGACATGGTGCTGCCAGTCACACATCCACACGATTTTTGCCCCCCCCCCCCCCCCCACTCCCACTTCGGTCGCCTTTACTCGAGAAAAGGGACAGAACTCGCCATGGCAGGGCGCCACAGAGAGATGAGAGTGTGAGGACAGAGGCAGGGCCTAGGAGAGGCGGCAATACAGAGCAATCGCATACAATTCTGCAAGGAAGGATCTCCCACCCTGTTAGATGAGAACAGACGAGTGTGGTGCTGCCGGCGCATGGCTGTCAAAGTGCGGTGAGCACAGGGCATGCCGTGCGCCAGTCAACTTCCACCCGCGTTACTTTTGTTCCACCTGCCAAAGTGTATGATGGGAACAAGAGAAAATAGGGAAACAGAACTGAAAAAAAACTTTGGAGGGGGGGGGCGTGTTGCTTCTTGTTTGCACAAAAACGGATAGTGTGTCAGACAGAGGGCCCTATCGAACCCACCGGTCTTTCACACCGAGATCACAAAACAAAACACGCATCAGCTTCACGAGCTGGTTATTCTTTTGCCTCGTTTATAACGTGCCGCAGTGCCACAGGGAAAAGCGGCTCACAACAGCGGATGCGACATATTTTGGGTGTGACGTTCGCTCTGGGTCAAAGCGTGTCAGTTTGTCACCTACTTTGCGAGGGTGGTCACTGTTCGACGCTTCTGAGCAAAGCCCCGCCCCCCACGCCACTCCCCGCCCTGAACAACTGCGAAGTGGACCGAGCACAGCGGGACGAATGCCCGGGAGAGAAAGGGGTAGGGCGTGCTGCCGTGTGTGCCCACAAAGGCCCCGGGCAAAAACAAACCAACCTCGCCACAGAGGCCTTTGCTGGGCACAGAACAGCGCTTCCCGCATCCCCGTCGCCTCTCTCGCGGACTTGGAAGGAATCCTGTTGTGATGAAAAACACACCCAGGTCAGCCGCGGGCCCCGGGGGGCCACCCAACGGCGAGAAGTGTTCCTCGAACCGCTTCTCGTCAAGGCCCGAGTCCGTAGGATTTTGAGTCAGTTTTCAACGACTTCTGGCCGTGATCCACGACCCGATTTCTCAGCGAGGGGTCTCTGCCGAGAGGGATCGTCTTCTAGAGCCTGACAATCGTTCTGGAGGCGCACCAAGGGTGGGGTGGGTAAGTTGGCCGTGATAAGGGGGGTAGGTAGAACACCCCCCGATCACCAACTCCTTCCCCTTCCCCTGACCCCTCTCCCACACCCCCCCCCTCCCCAATTGTGCCCACGCAAGACACCCCTCCCAGAAGGAACACACCAAGGATAAGAAGAGACAAAAAATCCGGCGAAGAACAATCAAGATCTCCAAAAGAAGAACAGCCTCAAAGCCAAGCCCCGAAGTCAAACGGATGGTGGAGAGGGGGGGGGGGGTGGATGAGAGACAGGGGTGTGGGGGGGAGGAAAGAGTGGAGAACTGGCGGAGACCAGGGGAAGGGGAGACTGCAGGTCTGAACAGTGTAACACGGAGGGAGGGGGGGTCCCGCTGGATGGCACGTGGTTGCAACGAACTCACCGTGTTGTTCCTCCTCTCTCCCTGTGTTTGATGGGGGGGGGGGGGGAAGGGCCGTTCGGCTCACGGTGGACTTCTGCATTGCGTGAGTAACTGTTTTCGCAGTCGGATTCGCAGGAGTACCTTGTTGAAGTATACTTAGGAAACGCAGGAGTATACTTAGGAAATGCAGGAGTATACTTAGGAAATGCAGAAGTATACTTAGGAAAATCAGTCGTAATACCACGAATTATAGGGGGACCCTTTTCGAATTTTTTTTTCTGGGTGGGTCCATTTTGCCTGTTTGAGGCCGATTTCGACGGAATTTCTGAGTTTTGAGCCCATTTTGGGCCCTAAAACGCCTCAAAACGCGTACGTGAATTTCCGTTTTTTTGGCCTTGGTGAATCCTCACCCCAAAGATGCCCCAAAAACATATTTCCCCAAAATCGGGTCCCAGTGGTCGGGAACTTCTCAGTGTCGACTCCCGCTCCCGAAAAGGGTTACCCTACCCCCGAGGGAGTCCACCGTCTCAGTGTGCGCTCAACGAAAGGTCGTCCGGATCTGTTCTCCCGCAGTTGCTGGACAGAGTCTACAATACAGCGAAAGGAGTACGATTTTTGATCCCGAATTCAACTATGCGGTTCCAAAAATTAAATACAGTTGTCCAACAAACATTGGTGGGGTAAAAACTAAGGTGGGTTTCAGGATTTCTCAGAGCGAAGGTGGGTTATTACTGGTGCCCCTGACGACCCCATATTGCGTAGTTTGTGCGTAGTGAAAAGGGGGGGGGGTCTCATTTTTTGATTTACTCAGCCATTCTCTGTCTCTATGCCGGGACCCCAAACTCAAGGAGTTCTTGCTGTTCCGGGGTCAGTGAGGGTGCAGGCGCTTCAGGTGCTGCAGGTGCTGCAGGTTCTTCAGGTGCTGCAGCGCTGGCAGCCTTCGGTGCGGGTTTCGACGCAGTCTTTGCAGGTCTCTTTGGGGGTGCCCTTTGGCGCGGTGCCTGCTTCAGCTCGTCGGGTGGAAGCATCAACGCATCATTAAGCGGTGCCTGCTTCAGCTCCTCCGGGTGGAAGCGTCAACGCATCATTAAGGAAGAAGGAAGCACAGTTGCTACGCTTTTTTGCAGCTGCAGGAAACGACACCATACCCAACAACAATCCCCAGACCGTCGAGGGAGAGTGGGCGCCTGGATCCCGTGACACAGATCTCTAGTGCCGTTGTGATCCCCTCGGATAACGTCTCCTGGACGTTGTCAGCGGAGGTTGCCTGTGTGGCGGTGACCTCCGTATACCCCGCGGGATCCAGTGCCAGTAGCGCCTTCTTCAGCTTTTCGTCGACCCCTCGGCCGACGCTCTCCTTGATGCCAAGGGCCACCTTCAGGGTGGCACCTCGTACAAGCACTCAGTTGAAAAGCTAAGGTGGGTTTTAGGATTTTTTTTACCAGTTACGAGCGACGAAGCGGAGCGAAGTCGCGAAGTAACGAAGGAAATCGTACGACTGAAGCTTTATAAGGATCACACCTTCATGCCACTTCACAGGGGCTTACACAGCCTTTGACACAGGAGTGTGCGCTCAACGAAAAGTAGCCCGGATCTGCCTTTTTGCAGTTGCTGGGCAGGGTGTTTCTCTTATTATAGCGAAAGGAGTACGATTTTGGAGCTAAGGTGGGTTTTTACCCCACCAATGTTTGTTGGATGACTGTACATGAAGTTCGGGTCGTTTTGTGGGCGAAATACAAACACTCAAGACATCATGGGGCGCTGGTGCGGACCACCCGCATCGACGCCCCATGTATTGCCATCTGAGTTCGCCCAACATGTCAAAGTTGGGCGAACTATAGGATGTCTGGGAATGGAATGAGCACTCCCATGTGACTGCCTGCGCCCTTGTGGAAGTAGAGGAGGTCAGGAATCTGTGGGAAACCAGTACTCCTGCTGGCGCTCGTCGTGTGTGTGGAGCATCTGTAGACGCCCGGCACCTCAGCCATCTTGCCCCCGCGCAAGCTCTGCCTGGCCGTGGAAGAGGATTGACACTCGGTCTGAATCTGGACTCTCTCTCGTGATGGCACTGAATAACCGTGCTTCATGCCACTGAGAAAATCGCGAGGTTTCGCCCCCCGAATTCACTCATGTGATCCCAAAAATCAAGCAAATGAGGTTTGCCTCCAAATCGGGGTTGTGGGGAGAAAATCGGCCAAATGAGGTTCGGGTCGTCTTTTGTGCGAAATTCAGACAAAACTCAAGTATTCAAACGCTATACCTACCCCAACCGCAACCCCACCCCCTGCCTTCTGCCCCCCCACCCCTGTGCAAGGTCATGTGCCCCATCCCATCGCGTGTTGCCTTGATTGTTGCAGATTTTCAAATTGGGAAATTTCAGGTGACCCGATGATAGGGATGTACCCCGAGGGTCTACCTGCAGGGATCCACTTTTTGCTATGCCTGCATTGCTGCTGTTTGCGCTTCTCGCCTCCACACACCACCCTGGGGGGAGGGACAGAGGGCGGAGGGGGCTACACACTTACACAACCGATCCGGTCAAACAATGCCACGTCATCCCCATTGGGGTCCTGGACCGCGGCCTCTCTCCCAGCGAATTGGTGTCGTCATCAGGCAGGCTAAGTAGTTGTCTACACAGGACATTGGTTTTAAGGGGGTCTGAGTTCTGCGGAACTGGCTTCAAGGGACGCCCCCTCGTAATGACTGGGTGGATGGAGCCAAGTAATACCAGGTGGTCGGACACCGGAACTCTCGGCATTTATTAGTCGCGGGAACTGTGTCCGTGTGGTAGGTGACCCCTTCCGATTCCACTGATTCCACTCTTGAACATGTAGTGTTGAAAGATACTTGGTGTTCTGATGCTTTACAGGGTACTTGACAAAGGAAAGAGGGTGGTCAGTCTTGTGATCCTCCCTGAATCCTTCCTGTGAGCAGCAGATCCACAACACCTCGACTTCTTTCAGCGGCTGTATTGATATTGCCTGACACAGCAAACATGATTCAATTGGAGGAACAAGCCTCGTACACCAGCGGCCCAAAAGGTGGATTTCATGTATGGTTTTAGGATTTCCCTTACTACTGATGGTGTAGAGACTACAAAGCCTGACCTGATGACGCCGCCATGAACCTGGGAGACACGCCGCGTGAGAAGGGACCTCGGTGCGGGGTGGCGTGAAGATCCTGCCTGAGTGCCCTCGTCGGGACCCGCGGTAAACCGTGGCGTTCCCCCCGAGGCAAGTCCAGGACGAAGGTTGCAGATAACCGCTGCACCTCTTCGTCCGAAAGGAGCTCACAGGATAGGGGAACTGCCCACACCCCACTCACGACAGTGTATCCGAAAGGTGCACTGCGCGTGTGGTGGCGGTGTCGGGTCCAGACCCACCTCGTTCCCCCATGCCCGTCAGTTGTTGCCCCTCCAGGGGTGGCTGCTGTCTGGCATGGGGGGCGCCCTCCCTGCCTTGCAAGGGAAAATGTAGAACGGCATGCTGCCCGTTTCTTCATTTTTCACCTTGCCTGGTGGGGGGGGAACCTCTCACGAGGCAAAAAAGAGGAACGGCATGCTGCCCGTTCACTCATTTTTGCCTTGCGTGACTCCTGGAATGCAGAAGTATACTCCTGCATTTCCTAAGTATACTTCTGCATTGCGGAAGTGGTACTCCTGCGAATCGGAACTCTTGAAAACAGTTACTCACGCAATGCAGAAGTCCACCGTGCTAGAAATGCAGAAGAGTGAGAAGAGTACAAAGGCGTTGCTTGTGCGTCAAACCCGGGTGAACAAACATCATGCAAACATCATGTGTGTTTTGCCTGATGAAGGTTTGGCGTGATTGTGTGCCGCCACAGCAGCATCGCAAACAGGGCAAGGCGAGGCTGGGTATGGCCACCCCAAAGCGCTGCCAAACTCTATTTTATCCCCCCCCACTGTGACAAGGGTTCCTGTTTTGTGTGATAAAAAAAACAAGGTTGAGATATGCTGATGTGACGCCTCGCTAAAACTGGCTGCACAGATTGAATTTTTGGAAGGCCCCCAGCGTTTCGCTGTGCTTCAACCGAGCACCAGTTTTCTAGATCAGAAGTTCGGAAAAGCGACTGGCACAGTCTTTTGACACAGAGCGAAGAATATCCTCCCTCACTCGGAATGATTGGCAATGCTGTTGCAGCACATGGGTGGGAGGGGAATCTGTTTGGTTTTGCTTTGACAAAATAAGAGCGGGCACCGCCACCGCCACCACCACCACCACCACCACATCACCCGCCAGCCACAACCACACTGTCCCACTTCGGCGCGCTGCTCGCCGCCACGCCTCCTCTGGAAGCGACCCCCCTGACAGCCCGACGGCTCGTCTGCTGCTGCGTGCCGCCACACCGCCTCTCCCCAACCTCTGCTGCTGGGACATCGCGCAGCACTGCACAGGGCATTTTAGTCGGGCTCCATACGATGAGATGGCTGGCAGCGTCACCCTCGCTGTCAAAACCCACCCCGGGGAACGCATCGCACCACAGCTTGCGGGCGAGCTGCACATCAGATGCCTTGGGAAGAGAAATCCTGGATACACCACCCGGCATGACCTCCGCATAATGCAGGGTAAACACCGGACGGCAGCGAAGCGCCTTGCAGGTCGCTCGGAACGCATCTGGATGTTGCATATGGGCACACCCCACCATACGAATCCCCACCGTCCCCACCAGCTCGCCCATCGGCACCGCCTCACGGTATGCCGAAGCCAACCCCCAGAAGCGGGTGTACCTCCAGACAAGCTGCCCAGCCGCAGAGGCGCCTACGTCTTGGAAGGTGGCGGAAATCTCCTCTGCGAATCCGACCCACCGCACAACCGCTGCTGTGAGGTCGAAGCCGTCGTTGACATCGCTTGTCACACCATCCCTGTAGTGCCTGGGGTACATCTTGTGGACAGAGATGACGAAGGCATGCAGGGTGTGCGCATCCCCATAGGACCCAGGCAGGCTTTCGAAGTCCTCCTGGGGCGGGGGGGCGCCCCCACGTGCCTGCAGCTGCAGGGCGTGTCTGTAGACTGCCTCCTGGACATCCTCGAGGGAGGGGTGGAGGCGGAGCACGGCCATCATCAGCTCGAAGTACCACTGCACGGTGATGTTGAGGTCGCAGCGGAAGTTCATATTGGGGAGTGCGAGTGGGCCGAGGGTGTCGATGGGGTTGCGTGGGGGCTCCGACGCAAGCGGGCACGGCGTGCCGAGGGGTTTGGTGCCCTGTGTGGGAGGCGGCCCGGCAGGCGGGTCTACACAGCAGGAGAATAGAGACCTCTTCGGGCGGGTGCGTTTGGCTTTCATCCCGTGGGGGCTGCGCGCCTTCGCTGAGCTGCTGCTGCTGCTGGTGGTGGCGGCCCCGCTGCTGCCGGTTTCGTCGGTTGTCTCACTGCAGTTTGCAGACGATGTGCCGGAGCCATGCCGCAGCGTTCTATAAGAGGGGTTTTCTTTGCGTGCAGCACTCTTCGACGAGCAAACTCCCATTAACGTGTGTGGTGTAGATCTTGTCGTGGTGGCGGTGGTGGTGGTGGCGGCGGTGGCGCTGTGAAGTTTGATTTGGCCTTTCAGAGGGAGGCGTCGGGTAAAAAAGTATGGCAACCAAGGGGGGGGTGGGGGGGGGCTGCTCCCTTTGCTGGTGTTCTTTCCGCCTGTTTGGCGTTTGCCCTTCAGAGTCTGTTTGCAGACACCTTTCTTTTTTCCGCTCCTTTCGTTCCTTCTTTTTCGGCAAAAACCTAGAAACCAACGGCACGGAGCTCTGAGATTGAGGGACGATGCTGCACGAAACCCACCCCCTCCCACCACACGCAAGGTGCAGGGACACACAGGACAAGGCAGTGGCTAGCAAACAGCATAGCCCCCCCTCCCCCCCCCCCGCCAACAGGGATACCACATCACCCTACCACCATTCACCACACCCCACGCATCACAAGTGCAACCTGGAACACCGTCCTACCCCAGACCGCATACAGGCAACCTGCACACTCCAGACCACAGTGTGTGTTCGCAATAGAGTCTGCATAGCACCCCTCAGGCTAGGGTATTGGTCGCGGTGGCTTGTCACTACGTCACGGCACTGCCACCTGGGGGTGCGCGTCGACCCCGCAGGGGTGTGTCTACAGTGGAGGTAGACACCAGAGATCGCTCGGTGCGCCCTCCACTAAACATGGGCTTTTGTGCATGCGCACAGCAGGCCACAACACAAGAGCAGGTTGATCAGTGGAATCTACACCCATCTTGCTGCATCTTTGCTTGCTTGCTATGCTGCCCCTCTCCACCTTTTGACCCCAGGTCTGATGGGCGGTGGGTTGTGGTATGCAGATCGCACAGTTGGTTGCTGCGGCTGAGATACGCCACACATCGGGCATCGGATGCCACGGTTTTGGCAAGCAGAAGGCATGGGCAGGGGTCCCGCCCCGCTACGCACGCTTCGGAAGAAGCCGGGTAGCTAACACAACCCCTCCGCCACCCTACACCAGGGATGTAACCAACATACAGCGCCCAGGATCATACTGCGAACACCTGAGAACCCTGACGAAACGTGCGGGACACAGGGGGTCTGGGGGGAGCGGTGGCACGCTGGCTTCTGGGCCTGCCATCACACCTCTCTCACACACCCCCGAAAAGCGCTTCCCTCACTCTGATCAGGCACCCGCACCGGCACCGACACCGACCCCCACGAAGTTTGGAGACGCCTCGGGGTTCGCATGGTGCACCTCGAGCTCGTGGTCTGCGGATCCAGCTTCACTCCCACAGGGGCGGGTGGCGGAGGAGTCGGTCAGCGCGATGCGCACGACATTCGCAAGGTGGGGTGCAGAGGCGAGAGCCTTCTGCTCCAGGTCAAGCGTGGCCAGGGTGGTGGGGTTGGAGCGGTATGAAATACACAGCACAAGCATGTGCTTCCGGGCAAGCGGGTGCACAGCAGTGAGACACTCCCCGTCACGCATGTGCAGCGAGGAGACGTCTGAGCCAGGGTTGTGGGGCATGTCGATGGCGCTGAAACGCAGGTCCTGATACTGCAGCTCCCCATCCGCGTGCGACTCATAAATGCCAGGCCCCGTGCAGTTTTCCCGCCATGCCCACACCGTTGCACACCGCTTGTTGGCGAGGCTGGCAGCCACGAGATCCCCACCGTACACCGCAGCCAGCGCTCTCGCCTCGCGCAGAAGCTGCTCGTCGCGCTCGATATCACCCCCCTCTACAACCTCAGACTGGCTGCTGCAGCATGTGCCCATGCCGCCACCTCAGCCCTGCAGCGCTGTGGCGTCTCCAATAGATCTCCAACCTCAAGAGGGCCTTCCTTCAAGGCGGCAGGGGGTCGGAGCGGGGGTGGGCGGGTGGGGCGTGGTTTGGGCAGTTGGCTATCTGGCCAGGTGTAGTGTAGGAAGCAGAGGGGCGAGGCTGCCTCTGGTTTGCCTGCGAGAGGGTAGCGGCGTGTGCCTGTGGAGGAGTCGGTGCGAACTCGGAGATGGGGGGTCGGTGCATTCGACACGACATGACTCTGAAAAGAGAACCTCCAAAGGGGAACAACACAACGGAGAGACCACAGTAGGTGCAGAGGGGCGGGCAGAAGAGAGGGATCGGTGCATCTCTAGGGGCTGACAGCAGTGGGGTGGGTCGGGAGGCTGGCAGCCCCCCCCACCCATGCCCATGCGTGGCAACCAGGCATGTCGCTAAGCGTCGACCGTCGACCCAGTGATTTTGGGTTTCCCCCCCCATAAAAAAGCGTCGACCCAGCGTCGACCCAGTGGACTGGGTTGACGCTTGGTCGAGGCTTGGAGCGTCGACCCAGTGGAACTGGGTTGCCATTCAAGCCTGGACCAAGCGTCAACCCATTTATTACACTGGGTCGACGCTCACCAAGCGTCGACCAAGCGTCAACCCACTTTCACTGGGTCGACGTCGAAGAGAGTATGGGTTTGCAGGAACAGATGCTCACTACCGTGGCCTCCGGCGGCTGGGGGGCTCTGCCCCCCAGACCCCCCATCTCGCGTGCCCGTCTCGTAACCAAGTCCTTGCGCTTTGACGGCCGTGGCATATCAGGGGGCAGCGTCGAAATCATGGTCCCGAAAGCCATTTTTTGGTTTCCTCCGGCACCCGACGGCGCGAGCGGGAGAGGAACCACGGAAGGAACCCAGCGCCTCACACCGTGCCCACCTAGTGGTCCACCGGTGGGAAAATTTGGCAACAACACGAGCGCGCGCGAAGCGCGCGCGAGAAAAATTGACCCCTAGTGTTTTCCCCCCTGATCCCCCCCCCCCAAAACAGGAGCGTCAACCCACCAAATCTCCAAAATCGAAAAGTTAGCGACAGGCCTGCGTGGCAACACGCACACTGCCCTGGCTGCGCGGCTTGGGTTGCTTGCTCAAGCCCCGAAAGAGGCGAGCCTCCGGGGGGGGATCGTGAGAAGGAACGGCCAATAGTGTAGCTGGCCTGGGGAATCACTTAAGACTGCACAGGGATAGGGCACCCCCATCACCGCATCACACCCACACCTGCAAACGCCACACACAAGGGGTGGGCAAACGACTCATCCTTTGGGCTGAGAGTTGCGCACAGGCAGCATGCCCTGTGGGGGGGCTCACCCCCCACCACACATGTCATCACCGCCGATGCCGGTGCGTGCGAACGTTAAGGCTGGAGGAGCGACGCAGCACGGAGGACACTGATGGCATCACGGTGCGCAGCGACGCCCTCCTTGGCATGCCCTGCGCGAGGCGCATTGGGGCCACCGTGCCACCCCCTCCTCCTGCCGCCCTGGCTCCAGGGCGCGTCCGCCCCGGCACAGCAGCGTGGCGCGACGTAGATGTGGCAGCAGCTGCTGCACCCCGCACCGACAGCGCACGCGAGGGCTTCGCCCCGCCTGTGGCACCGCTGTCCTCATCGCTGTCCGCCAGGCTCATGTCGTGCAGCGCATTCAGCTCCGCCGCACCAGGCTCGTGATCCGGCACCACGCTGGACGACCAGTGCGTCTGCCGCGCCTCGCCACCGACGCCGCCACCCCGCCCCGCCCTTTCAGGCGGGATGTCCGCGAGGGCAGGCCCGTCGTCATCAGCTCTGCTGCCACCGCTGCCACCACGCCCCGGCCGCCGCCCCGCCCTGCCAGCCGCACCCACAGGCGCTGCCGGCTGCTGGGGGCTGCTGCTGCTGCTGCTGCCGCCCCCCACAGCCCCCCTCAGCTGGCGCCGGTCGTACTGCGCGATGATATCCCGCAGCTCGGGGTCTGACAGAAGCTCATCCTCGGTCAGCTCGCTGGAGGACCAGATGGGAGCATCGCGCGGGATACAATCGGGCGACGCCGCCCCGCCACGCCGGCTATCGGGCACACCCCCGCCGACAGGGGAGAGAGCACCACCACCACCACCACCAGCAACACCCCGCGCCTGCTGCTGCAGCGGCGCACCCCCGTGGAACACAAGGCTCTGCGAAAGCCCGTTGGGCGGGGCTCCGCCCCGGCGACCCGGCGAGGCAGCCACCGCCTGGGGTGAGGGGGCTGGGGGCGTGCCGTGCGCCGCCTGCGCCTCGGCGCCCCAGGCCTGGATCTTCTCGCGGAGCTCATAGGCAGGGGTGAGGTGGGTGTTTTCCAGCATCAGGTTTGTCAGCGGGGAGGTCGGGGGGTTCCCTGTCGTCTCGAAGGAGCGGAACCACTCCTCTATGGCACACTTCTCATAGCAGTGCCCGTCGGATGTCTCCACGGGGTAGCGCATGACAGAGCAGGTGATGGGGCAAAGATACTCCTGCGGGCATGAGTCGATAAACCTATCGAGATTGTCCTGAAACACGGGCAGCCTGTCATACGCCGCAGGCTCGCAGTCATCATGGATCCCAAGCCCCGGCAGTGCCTCACTCTCCTCTATAAGATGAGCCACGTCTTCGATACTCCCACCCCCGCCACCCCCCAGTGAGTATGATGGCTCGAACTCGCCTATGATGGATCGGATTCTTCGGAGGTTCTCATATTCCGCCTCGATGGCACCCGCAGAGGGTGGGGTGGCAAGCGCTCCAGGGGATGCGGGGTGGTGCAATCTGGCTCTACTCGAGGAGGAGGAGGAGGAAGGGGGATTTGCCTGTGTAGCAAGGCTGCGGGTGCGCGTCGCGGGGGGGTTTGTGGAGGACATGGCGCCTTCGATGTGGTCCATCCGCCTGCGGATAGAGAAAGCGAGGTTGAGCTTCTCGCGGACCCGTTTGAGCCGGTTTGTCAGTGCGGCTGCGCGGTTGACGAGCCCCGCAGCCTCCTCGCATTCCCTGTGGTAGTCCACCAGGCGTCCGTCGATGCGTGTCTGAACCTCCGAAAGCTCGCGTGTCAGCTGCCTTATCCGAGCGGTCTGCTGGTTGGACCGCCGCGTCAGAAAGCTCTGGCTGCTGCGTATCGACCCTCCATTTAGAGGCATCGGGTTGGAGAAAAGGGGGGGAGAGAGGGGGGGTGGGTGGGTGGGTGGTCGGGGGTTTTCCTTCTGTTCGGTAGAAACGCAAACAGGTCCCGCTGGACAGCACCGAACGCTGCCCCCCCGCCCACCCCCGCTTGAGGAAGGGGGGGGGGGGGTTGTGTATTGTGTGTAGAAGCCTGTGGGCAGCGGGGGTGTGGTGTGTGATGCGTGGCGTGGCGCCGGTGAAGCTACAAAAACCTCGACGATTCTACGGCGGGCCTCGAACAAAGGGGGGTTGGGGGGGTGGGGGGGTGGGTGGGGGGACATCCGCCCGAGCGAGAAGTGCGAAGAGGTGGCGCCTGACTGCGTACACCCTCCACTGTGCGGGTGCTGCCCGCACACAGAGCGGGTGGGGAAACAGCCAACGCGCCAACACCGGGGAAGGGCGGCCACAAGATTCCCTTCCGTCACAGTGGGTGTGCGTGACCCAATGACTCCGGTCGTTCGATGGTGATATTATTCATATGCCCCTTTCCAGCCGACCCCTCGTCTTTCCGGATGCAGGGCAACGAGATAATGGGGTGTGGTGCTGATGGTGCACCCTCCGGCGTGAAAGCAAAATAAAATAGGTAAGGCTGTTGTTTGTGCGCCAAATCCAAAGCAAAAAAAATCGTACTCCTTTCGCTTTATTATAGACACCCTGTCCAGCAACTGTGGGAGAACAGTTCCGGACTACTTTTTGTTGAGCGCACACTTGCTGTCTCAAGGCTGTGTAGAGGCCCTGTGAAGTGGCATGAGGTGCTAAACCAAAGCTTCAGTCGTACGATTTCCTTCGTTACTTCGCGACTTCGCTACGCTTCGTCGCTCGTAACTAGTAAAAAGAAAAAAGAACCAAGCCCGGTTGGGGGTTGGACACAAACACAGTGCCACACATGTGATCCGTGGTGAGGGGCCAACCTATCCAACGGAGCCACCACGCACACACATGTCAAGTGGGGGCACGG
This sequence comes from Rhynchopus euleeides, assembly GCA_963210315.1. Taxonomy (NCBI): domain Eukaryota; phylum Euglenozoa; class Diplonemea; order Diplonemida; family Diplonemidae; genus Rhynchopus; species Rhynchopus euleeides. The sequence continues at coordinate 1,344,669 of OY723264.1, read as the reverse complement.
CCTGCACTTCAATGAAAACAAGGTCATCACAGACCTTTGCCACCTCCCGTTTGGCTGCATCAGCCTCTGACCTACCAGGTTGATATCAAGTTAGCATGCGTGTTGATTTCAGCTTCATCGGACTGTCTCCCACCCCACCCGCCCCCGTCCCGCACCCCCCCCCCCCCATTCTCGCCCAGCGGGGAGTCTCGGTCGGTTGAAGACCCCCTCCCGTATCGTTTCTGAGAAAACATAACGGCAAAAAAAAACGAAAAAGATCTCTGGCGGGAGGGTTTTGTCTGGTGGGATCACATACACACACACCGCCCGAAATATAACGGCAACTGCCAGAAGTCAAAAAGAATGCCCCCACACCCACCCATCCACCCACCCCCCACTTGTGATTTGCAGGGGGGGGGGGGGTTTCCTTTTTGCGCCAGTGGCAAAAAGAATATCGAATATCGGTGCGAAAGAAATACGATGCGATGGGGGGGTCGCCTGGCCAGTTCTCAAAGCGTGGGGTGTGTGGGGGTGGAGGAGGATGCAGTCGAATCAACCAGCGCAGTCAGCGTTGAGGCAGAGTCGAGAGATGGTTCAAAAGATAAGGGTGGCGAGAGTGTGTGATGGGGTGATTATGGAGAAGAGGCCTCAGCACGACCTCTCCCTGCACTCAACTGAGAAGGAAAACGGGGGGGGGGGGTGCTGGGTTAGGGATTGCCTCATCAGGGATCTCAGGGGGGGGGACACAGAACATCCCCGGGAGAAATAAAGAAGGGGGGCAAAACAAAGAATAACAAGGTGCGCCGCCACCGCCTCCGTGGATTCTGTGTGTGGTTCTGCAAGAAGGCACCTGCACAACGCTCTCCCTGGTGGGGGCTCCGCTCCAAAGTGCAGGTGAGTGACCCCTGCCCTGCAATGCAGGCGGGGGGGGCACATTGTTAGCACGAGAGTGGCACCCCCTCTAGCGAAGCGCCGTGCACATTACCCGGGGGAAAAATCCCCCCGGTGATGTTTGCCCAAGCAGGAACCAAGCTGCTGTGTTTTTGACTTGCTTTTGTGTTTTGGTATACTTTCCCTTGCGGCGCCCCCATTTTTTGTTTGCTCAAAAAAAATGTAATGTGTGGGGTGAAGTCACAGTGTGCGACATCCCCCCTCATTCAAAATACAGTCATTACCCCAAACCAGGCTGAGAAGGTACTCAGCCGGTGATGGGGGGGTGGGATCACCAAAGAGCGACACCTGAGCTCATGCCTGGGGACCAGGCTGGCTTGCTATGAAGGCCGACAAGGCGGTGATAACCGGCTCCGACATATGCACGTCATGCCCGTTACTGTGGAGGTAGCACTGTGCTGACGCGTACGACTCGCGGATTGCAGCACACGCGTCCCCGAGGGGCTCGTTTGGATCGAATGAGTGGAAAGTGCGTGCTTGTGTGGGAAGGGCCTCCGAGGCAAAGTGCTGCCGGCAGCGCACCGTAGACAGCAGCACAGCCCACTTCGCCAGTCCCTCCGACACAGCGATCTCCGCCATCGCCCCGCCCTGGGAATGCCCCAGCACCCCATGGAACGGGCCATGCTCCGCTGCCACCTCCCGCAGATACTGCACGCTCTCAGAAAGACCGACGCAGTCATCGCCTGCCCACCCCTCTTCGTACGACAGAGTTCCCCCAGGGCCTGCCCTGCTGGGGCTGTGCCACCACTCGAACAGCAACTCCTCCTTTGGGAGGCGCGCGTCGCCCCTCCCGGTTGCGGCATGCGGCGCATTAACCTGTGGTGAGTGAAATGTGAGAAAGGGTGGGAGAAGGGAGCCAAAAAAAAAAGACACCCAGACACACACACATAAACACGACGCCTGATCCGAAAAGTTGAAATGGCATCTTTAGAAGAAACCCCTTATCTACCCCCCCTTCCCCCTCCCTGAAACCGTGTCCACAACACGGCAGCCATACCACAACCAGCTCTACATTGGGGATAGCAGCCACCACAGAGCGGAGCTGCATCTGGATCAGGGCCTTGGAAGAGCGGAACCCGTGAAGGCACATGATGCGCACGGGGCCGTGTGCCGGCTCTGCCTCGCCTGCGGGGGCACCCCCCACTGCCGACACGAGCACCTGCACGTTGCTGCTGCCCCCCTGCTGCCCCGCCGCGCTGGCAGGGTCGGCGGGTGGCCCCGCCACCGACGCCACAATGCTCTCAAGAGTCGTCGCCTCCGAGACATCCACATCCACGCTGCCGAACTGCCCCCGCAGGGCGTGCGTCAGCTGCAGCTGCCCCAGGGAGTCGATGCCGAGCTCACCCAGGGTGCTGCCGAGCGGCACCTCGCCCGCCTCCATCCGCAGCCTGCGCGCGACATACCCTGCGAGGAAGGCCGCCACATCCTCCGCCGCGATGCCGCCCTCTGCTGCGCCATCCCCGCCAACGCCTTCGGCGGGTGTGGGGCGGAGGTCCACAACGAGCGGACGCTGCGCCGCACGCACCGCATCCGCCGCACCGCGCGGCAGCAGCGCTTCCGCGGAGGCGGAGGTAGAGGCCCCCAACAGCACCGGAGGGACATCCCCTCCACGGCTTCCCTCGAGCAGGGCTGAGGCCAGCACCTCAGCATCGTGGTGTGTGCCGCGGGAGGGCACAGCGGAGAAGCGCAGCGGGGCAGCGGCGGGGCGGGGCTGGGGCGCGCCGCCTGCCTCTTCTGCATCCCCCGTGACCTCGAGCAGGATTTTCCCGATGTGCTTCCCCGTGTTGAGGAACGCCATCGCATCCGGCGCCCCGCCTAGCGGGAACACCCTGGAGGGGAGAGGCGGCAGCTCCGGCGCAGCCTCCCACAGCTCCTGCAGCAGCCTCCCCGACATGCCGGGGTGCTGCATCAGCACGTCGAGGTGTGCCGAGGCGTAGGTCTGCCCCATGGAGAGCAGCTCCAGGTCGAGCGGGGTGTGCCCCCGCTGGTCGGCTTTTCCCAGCTCGATGAACCTGCCGAGGGGTTTGAGGAGGCGGATCGAGGCCTTCATCGCCTCATCGGAGAGGGAGTTCACCACCACGTCAACCCCGCCTGTGGCAGCGAGCACGCCGGAGGAGAACTCAGAGGGGTTCCTCGAGTTGAAGATCAGGTCGGGCTGGACGCCGCAGTGCTGCGTGAGGTAGTCACGCTTCTCCTGCGTCGACACAGTGCAGACGGGCGTCGCCCCGGCGCGCCTGGCGAGCGCGACACAGGCCTGCCCCACCCCACCGGCAGCCGCATGGATGAGCACCTTGTCCCCGGGGCGGATCCGCGCCAGCCAGTGCAGCGCATACCAGGCAGTCCCATAGGCGAGGGATATGGTGGAGGCATGGCGGAGGTCCATGCCATGGGGGACTTTGCCACAGCATGCCCTGCTGAGGACGGCGAAGTTACCCAGGCCGGACCGGGTGGGGAGCCCCGCGACGCGGTCCCCCGGGGAGAGGTCTGGCACGGCGGAGCCCACTGCGAGGACCTCGCCGCAAACCTCGCCCCCGACCCTGCCGAGGGAGCTGCCGCGCATCACCCCGGTTGCCAGCAGCACGTCGAGGAAGTTGAGAGCCCAGAAGCGGGGCGCGATCAGCACCTCGCCGGCGGCGAGCCGCACGCCGGATGGCAGCGCCTGTGAGCCCTGTGGAGGCGCAGCCTCCACAGGGTGCACCCCACCCTCGAAAACACCAGAGCTCCCGGAGACCGACACGGTGTACCACCCGTCGGGGAGGTGGAGTCCCGCCGGAGGCGGGGTGGTGGTGGTGATGTCGGGTGTTGTCTCGAGGCGGAGCTCGCCCCGGGCGGGGACCTGGAGTGACCCGGAGGGGGTTGTCAGGAGGATGCCGGGTGCGAGGGTCTCGGGTGTGGTGTGCAGCGCTGCAGCGGGGTGCAGGGCTGCGGTGCGGAGGAGGTGGAGGGCGTGGCGTGCCGCAGCCGCGGGGGGTGCTGTTGGGTCCGCCGACAGGGCGAAGGCGCTTGCCCCGAGGGCGGCCGGGGCGAGGGGCTGCAGCGAATCCCTGATGAAGCGCATCGGGGCCAGGCCCTCGCCGACGGCGATGCAGGTGGAGGCGGAGGTCCAGCTCCGCGCGATCCGCGCGGCGGTGTCGGGGTCGGGGGCACCGCCCCCCTGCAGCACGACGATGAAGTGCTGCCCCGCGGGGGTGTCGAGGGCACCCCCGCTCGGCACAGCAGCCCTCAACGCACCCTCGAGAGCCGCGGCGATGGCGAGGGAGTGGCGGCGGTGTGGGCTGTCTCCGCCAGCGGAGGAATCCCCGCAGTGCACCACCTCGGTGGAGCCCAGCAGGACGGATGCGGCGGCGGCGGTGTCCCCGCCACCCCCATCCCCGCCGGGGCCAGCCGGCAGCTCCGCATCGGCCCATTCGACAGTCCGCAGCAGGGGGGACGCAGCGGTGGCAGTGTCCCCCGCAGGGTCATGCGCCTCCACAGTCTCCAGGCCTCGGAACGCCAGGACAGGCCGGTAGCGCTCGAGCAGGGTTGCGGTGGTGGCGGTGGCGGGACCCCCCTCGCCCGCGCTCTGTGTGTCGCGGGCTGCTGCCCCGCAGGGGCAGGCTGAGGAGGGGCTGACGTTGCTCGGCTCGAACACCGTGATGTCCGACTTCTCGGGGTTTGCAAGGCACGGCTGTGCCACAGCGATGTAGCAGCAGCGCCGCATGGGTGCGGCGGGGGTGGGATCCGCACCTCCCGCCGCCCCGCCCACGCCGAAGTGTGTCACCGAGTCGAACCTCTGCGGCACGCCGTTGCCGGAGAGGAGGGAGGCGACCTGGGTTGCGGCATCCGCCACGGTGGGCGCAACCCCGTTGAGGAACATCCCGCCGTGCAGGAAGGGCTCGCGCACCGCCCTGACGCACCCCGCAAACCCGCCGGGGGCGGCGGAACCGCCCGACTGGGGCAGCTGCACCACCTTCGACACGCATTGGAACCCGCCGCTGTATTGGAAGCCCTGCTCCCGCATGATGCTGTACAGCCCGGCGGCACGCCCCGCCTGCTCCGCAGCGGCTGTGCCGCCCTGCTGTGCTGTGAAGAGGTGTTCCGCAGCAGCTGCTTGGTGCGCAGGGAGGCTGCCCGAGAAGGGGGCAGGCGAGACGAGGGCTTCGCAGTGGTGCTTCTCAGAGGCACCGGCAGACGCCCTGCTCCGCACGGAAACCCGCCACCTCTCCCAGGAGCAGTCGACGGTGGTGGTGATCTCGATGTCTGCGGGGGGCTGGCCTGAGGGCCTGCCGCGCAGCTCGCGGATCTCCAGCACCGACCGGAGGGCGACCGACTCCAGGGTGACCTGCTGGCGCGACGCGTCACCCCCAGCGCGGAGCGCTGCGGCGGATTTCGCCGCTGCCGCCATCAGCTCCACCCAGAGCGTCGCGGGGATGACAGCTGCAGAGTCGATGCGGTGCCCCAACACCCACAGGAGGCCCTTCTCTGCCCACGCCTTTTCGGATGCGGGCGACGCCGAGGCGGGCCAGCGGGTCACCCAGGTGAAGGTTCTGGCGCCGCTGGCACCGCCTGTAAGGCTGCCGAGCAGCGGGTGCTGCTGAGCCCGCACACCCTGCGGCAGGAGGACCTCGGAGCACATCGGGGTGGGCAGGGCCAGCGCAGCGGCGTATCCGCCCCATGAGAGGATCTTGTTGGGCATGGTGCAGCCGGTGGGGCTGCCAGCCTCTGTCGAGTGGGGTCCGCTGCGCAGGGCGAAGGACCTGTCAAACACCGCCCCAGCCTCCTGCCGCGAGATGAAGCCTTCACCTCTCTCGGGCTGGATGCCGAAGCGCTCCGTCATCCCCACCTCCCACCCGCCCCACTGCAGGGAGCCGACTGCCGAGGCAGGGCGATCGCCCTGCTGGTTGAGCCGCGCAACAAGGGCATCTGTGTAAGCATTTGCTGCGGTGTACAGCGCCTGCCCCGCAGGGCCCAGCACCGCGGAGGAAGAGCTGGTGAGGAAGACATGCGGCACCCCCTGCCCCTGCGGGCAGGCGGCGTGGATCGCGCGGAGGATGGCATGGGGTGCGTGCACCTTCGCCGCGACGAGCGGCTGGAGGCGATGCGCGCCCTCCCCACCGGGCGACAGGTCGAGGTTCATGATGGTTGCATCCGAAACGACCCCCGCGCAGTGGAAGATCGCAGCGAGAGGCGGGCCGGGCGCCACAGCCTCCCGCATGATGAGCTCCGCAAGGGCCTCCGTGTCTGTCACATCGCAGCGGGCATGACGCAGGGTTGGGCCCCCGGAGGCAGAAGGCAGGGCAGCCGAGCCGCCACCACCGCCACCACCACTCCGGGACACGGAGACAACCTCACCGCCAGCGGGGCGGTCTGCCATCTTCTGGAGGCACCAGGAGACAATCAGGCTGCCGACACCGCTGCTGCCCCCTGTCACCAACACCTTCCCCCCGCGGAGGTAGGCGTGTTGGTCGTGGGTTGCATCGGCGGTGGGGTCCGCGGCGCCAGCCCTCACAATCACGGGGGTGCTGACGACGAAGGGTGCCTCTGGGTTCACCTCAGCATCTGCTTCCGCCTCCACCGCCACCCCGTCGCGCCTGCGGATGCGGAACTCCTCCAAGGCGGATCTAGCGGGGTTCGCGCCGCAGCGCCAGGCTGTGGAATCAGCCCCGTGGGGCTCGCAGAAGGCATCGGAGATCACATCCACGACACGGCGCAGCGCCTGCTGTGCGGTGGCGAAGGTTGGCGGTGAGTTGGGCACATCAGGCTGGCTGACGAGGATGCGTTTGAAGCTGATCTGGGGGCACTCCCGCGCAGCGCTGCGGGCAAACCCGACGGAGGGTGCGGCGAAGGGGAGGTCCGGCGCGACGAGGATGAGGTGCACCCTGCCACCAGGCTCTGCCCGCAGGATGGACACGACGCTCTGCACCACCTCCGCAAACGCCAGCATGCAGGCGAATGCCGCGGCGGGGTCCGCCGGGTCCGCAGGGCCAGCCTCCCCACCGCCCGCCACACCCAGCCCCGCCACGCCCCCGCCTGCGATGCTCACCACCACCCTGCGGTGCCGCAGCACCGCAGCAACCAGCCCCGCAGGGATCACACCCCCGGCGGCGGGCAGCCCACCCCCACCGAGAGCTGCTGCAGCACCCGCAGTCCCCTCCGGCACCTTCCGCCACTGCGGCACCACGGCGAAGCCGTGGTGGTGTGCCGGAGCATTCGGGGCGCCCGCCACACCCACATCGGAGCCATCGGCAGCGAGGCTGATCAGACCCCACACAGCGGACGGGGCGTGCGATGCTACGGCCTGCCCCCCCTCCTCCCCCTCCCCCTCGGGAAATGGAGCTGCGGGTAGCGGCGCAATGTCGACATCACGGTGCACCACGGTGTAGTCCTGCGGGACCCCCCCCGCACTCTCCACCGCAGCAGCGGCAGGCGCGGCAGCTCCGCCGCGCGGGGCCGCGGCAGCAGGGTCGCGCTGCAGCCAGCACTCCCTCCTTTTATACGCAGGGGGTGGCAGGGTCGCGATGCGCGGCGGCAATGCCTCCCCAGCGCGAACACCCCCTTGGAGAAGGGCAGACCCCCGCACAGCACCGAGCTGCCAGAGCTGGCAGAGGGCATGCAGGGCAGGGAGGGCTTCACCCTCCGCCACAGCGGCTGAAGGCCTCGGGAGGAGCGATATGGCAGGCACGGAGCCCTCTGTGATTGTCTCGACGCAACCCCCGAGCATCCGGGGCCCGACCTCCAACACGACAGGGGAGGGTGCGGAGGGGGGGGCCAGCGCTGTGGCACCCCGGATACCTCCGACAAAATCGACGCACTCCCTCATGTGGCGAACCCAATATTCTGGGGTTCTCCCCGTGGCCCGCGTGAGCACCTCGCCTGTCACGGTGGAGACCACGGAGATGCCTGAGGGGGTGTTGGGGCCACCACCATCACTACCACCCTCGGGATCCGGGGTGAGGATTTTCCCGAGCCCCTCCCGCAGCTCCGCAAGGCAGGGCTCCACCGCCCTGCTGTGGAATGCGGCATGCGTTGCGAGGGGCCTCCCCGGGCATGCCGACATGGCGCCTGCGTCCTGCAGGAGGGCATCCACAGCGTGGGATGGGCCTGACACGACACACCTGTCGGTGCTGTTGATGCACGACACCTCAAGGTGATCAGCATAGAGCGACGCCCTGCTGAACACCTCCTTGCGGACCTCATCTGCAGAGGCTGCGAAGGACACCATCCTCCCAGCTGAAGGCCCTGCGCGGGTGTCTGCGCTGCTGTTTAGCGAATCAGTAAGCCTCCCGCGGAGCGCGACAAATTGGAGCGCCTCCTTCAGGGAGAGGATCCCTGCCACGGCTGCCCCGACAATCTCCCCGATGGAATGCCCGACAACCGCGAGGGGGGTCACCCCCACACTCTGCATGGCCCACCTCGCCAGGGCGTACTCCAAGGCGAATGTCTTGACCTGCGCAGCCTCGTTTGTCACCGCCTCCGCCGGGATCGGGTCGTACCCCAGGACGGCCTCCATCTCGCGCACCGCATCGGCGAACTCCGCCCCGAGCCCCCTTGTCGAGGAGAGGAGCTCCTGGCCCAACCCAGGGGTCAGCCCGCCCTGCCCGGGGAAGCAGAACACAGCGGGGCGGAGCGCCTCCCCAGCTGCCTGGGTTGCGGGGGAGAGCGTTGTGGCAAATGGGGTGGTGGTGGCGGTGGAGGTGGAGGCGGGGGCAGTGCAGCAGATAACCCTCCTGTGCGGATATGCGGGGCGCTGGCAGAGGGTGTGCTGCATGCTGCGGAGCAGCTCCGGTATGCCCTCAGGGGAGGCGAGGCTTCCAACGGAGGCTTCGGCGGATGCCTGCATCTCCTCAACCTGCCGCTGCAGCGCGGGGGCAGATTTCGCGGAGACCGGCAGGAGGAAGGGGAACGCAGGCGCAGCAGCGGCAGGCGGGGGAGGAGGAGGAGGGGCACCGCTCCTAGGCCCATGCCCCCCGCAGATGAGGTGCACGTTGGTCCCCCCGACGCCGAAGCTCGACACGGCGCAGATCCGGTCCTCCGGAGGGGCGTCCCACGGCTGCGCCGTGGTGTCGACGCGGAAAGGGGCCTGGAGAGACCCCGATGGGGTGCTGTGGTTAGCTGTGGGGAACAGGGTGGCGTAGTGCACTGAAAGGACTGCCTTCAGCAGCCCGGCAGCGCCAGCCGCGGTGTTGGCATGCCCGATGTGGCCCTTCACGGAGGTGAGATGGATAGGGGCCTGACTCTCTGACGCGCCGTAGACATCGGAGAGGGCGCTCAGCTCGATGGGATCCCCAACAGCGGTGCCTGTTCCGTGCCCCTCCACCATGCGCACCCTGTCAGGTGTGATGCGTGCGTTGTTGAGTGCCTTGCGGAGAGCGTCGACCTGCCCCGACTTTGACGGGGCGCTGAAGCTGTGCTTCCGCCTCCCGTCGTTGCTGACACCACACCCTTTGATGACTGCGTAGATCCGGTCCCCGCTCTTCTCCGCGTCTGCAACCCTGCGGAGCACGAAGCTGACCACCGCATTCCCGGGGGCGGTGCCGGTGCCCGCGGAGTCGAAGGGGCGGCACCGCCCATCCACACTCCACACCATCCCTGGCTGATAGGGGTACCCCGTCGCCTGCGGGGTCTGGATCCCTGCAGCCGCCACCAAGGCAAGGTCGCACTCCCCTGCCCTCAGCGAGCTGGATGCATTCGCAACACACAGCAGCCCCGAGCTGCACGCGCTCTGCGCGGTGTAGGCAGGCCCGTGGAGGTCGAAGATGTGGGAGAGGCGGGTCGCGCAGTAGTCCTTGTCGTTCCCCACCTCCAAAGCCCAATACCTCGCGGTGTCTCCCACCCGGGTCTGCGACGTGTCCTCCCCGATGACATCCGTGAGGTACTGCGGGAGGGACCCCCCGCAGGCAAACACCCCGACGTTTTTCGGCGGAATCCGCGCCGCGCCGCCCCCGCTGCTGCTGCCGCTGAAGAACTCCGGCACACCCCCCAGCAGCGCCGCGTCCCGCGAATCCACAACGGGGCGGTAGGGGTACCCCGCGTCGAGCAGCGCTTCGTACGACACCTCCACGAGGGCCCGCTGCGCAGGGTCTGTCATCTCCGCCTCCCCCTGCGAGATGCCCCAGAACTCAGGGTCGAACTTCGCGATGTACTCCGTGTCGAGGAGGATGCCACGCCGCACATACCCCGACCCCTCCGCCAGGGCCTCCCTCCCCACACCGTTGCTGAGCAGCGTCGCCTCAGGGATCTCCACGCTGAGATCCGCAGCGCCGCTGAGCGACCTCCTCACGGATTCAATCGATGTGCCCGAAGGGCACGGCCAGCGCACCCCAATCCCGATCACCGCGATGTCACCCCCGGCGTCTGGGGCAGGGCTGGCGGCGGTGGCGGTGGCAGCGCCGCGGGGCTTCGCCCCGCGCTTCTGCCACAGCAGGGCGGCCTGCTGTGTGAGGCTCTCCGTCTCGATCAGGTCAGCCACGCGGAGGCCCAGCATTTTTGCGAGGCGGGTCACCAGGAGGGAGTGCGCCCCGATGTCCCACATCGAGGTGTGCTCCGTCGCGTCATCCGCAGCGGTGCCCAGCAGGGCACGCCAGGCGGAGCGCACCGTCGTGAGGAGGTCCTGCTCGGTAGCACCCTCAGGGATGGGCACGGCGGTGGGGGTTGGGGTGGTGTCCTGAGGCTGAGGTTGAGGCTGCTGATTCCCACCCCTGGCCTGTTCCGCCAGCGCGACGAGGGCACGCGTGTCGACCTTCCCCGTCGGGGTGACCGGAAGGGAGGCGACGAAGAAGAATGCAGTGGGGTGCGAGTGCCTCGGTAGGTCTGTCGCTTCCACGAGGTGCTTCCGGAGTGCCGCCACCGCGCCCCGCTGCGCGTCGCCGGGGGAGAGGGCGGGGCTCCCCGCAGGCAGCTTGAGGAAGGCGAGCAGCTCATCGCTGTGGGCAAGCGCGACGCAGTCCTTCACGGCACACCCCAGCACACCGGGAGATGCCTTTGCCAGCTCCCCCTGGATTGCGGCGAGGTCAATCCGGAACCCACGCACCTTCGCCGTCATGTTCAGCCTCCCCTTCAGCGCGAAGACCTCCAGCGGGACCTCCGCCGCCTCCGCGGCCACCGCAGCCTCCTGGAAGCAGACCCCGGAGAACAACCCGGCACCCTTGGGGCTGCTCAGCATGCCTGCAGAGTCCTTTGTACACCACACCCTGCGGGGGGCGCCACCGCCACCACCACCCCCGACGGTGACAAAGCTGTCCGACGCGGCGGGGTCTCCGAGGTAGCATGCGTCGCGGGGCACCCCTGTGCCTGACACGTGGAGCTCCAGAGGCGCGGGGGCGGACGCCGCTGCGCCTGACGCCTCCCCCGCGAAGGCGTGGTCGGCGGAGAGCTCGAGAGACACACCCAGCATAGGGAGCCCGACCGGGGCGAAGGCGGTCCCCTCCGCGAGGAGTCCCTCTGTCACACTCCTGGGGAGTTCGAGGCAGGCGACGTCGCCTGCTTCTGTTGTGGAGAGGAGGTTGAGCAGCGTGGTGTCGGGGAGGGCGGTGTGGAGCATCTGTGCAGTCTCGAGAGGGAGCGCTTCCCCGGAGACGACCACCATGCGGAGTGTCGGGCGGAGGGTGTGGATGGCGGGGTCCTGCAGCCATGCCCGGAGGAGCGACGGTGTGGTGCAGTCGATGCGTGTCACCCCGGTCTCAGCGGCGTGGCTGATGAAAAGCTCAGAGTCGATCAGGGTGTGGTCCGGAATGAGTGAGGTGGGGCATCCGACGCATGGACCCATCCACCAATACCACATGGGGAACTGGTTAACCGCAATGGTTTCGTTTTCCGAGAAGGGGTAGTTCTCGCACCGCCACCGCAGCATGAGGGAGAGGTGCAGGTGGCGTGTGACGACGCCCTTCACCTTCCCTGTTGAGGTTCCGGTTGTCCAGTCGATGAATGCCGGGGAGGTTGGTCGGATGTTCGAGGCGGGGGTCTCGAATATTTCAAAGGGGGAAGGGGGTGATGCTGGCGACGGCGCAGAGCGGGAGGCGGACACGGCAGCACCGACATCGACGACAGGGAGGGTCGGGTGGAGGAGCCCGCTGGGAATCTCCTTGAGACCGCCTGCTGCGGCGTCGACGAGAAGGAGGGTGGGAGACCAGGCCTCCCAGATTTGCCTCCGCTGGGGCTCGCCGAGCCTCCAGTCGATTAGGGTGTAAGGTATGCCTAGGAGTGAGCAGACAGCGGTGCAGACCAGCCACGCGATCCCCTTCCTGCAGCTGATTGCGGCGTGGGGCAGCCCGGCAACCGGCCCAAGGGGGTTGCCGAAGCCACACCCGACCACCTCCGCTGCAACCCCGCTGCAAAGCTGGAAGAACTCCAGGTAGGTATACCGCACCCCGTCGCAGTGGAAGGCAATCTTACCTGGGTGCCTCTTCCCAGCCTCCAACAGCTGCAAAGGGTAGGGCACGGCGGTCGCTACGCCCACTCCATCCCCACAGATACCCCCATCAGCAGCCGGAGGTGACGGCGGCGCTGGCGATGCCATTGGACTGACAGAGAGGGGGGAGTGGGAAAAAGGAGGTAAGCTGTGTGTGGGGGTGGGGGGGTCGGGGTCGGGGTCGGGGTGGGGGGCGCAGCTCTGCTCTGGCAACGCCCGCTGCCCCTCCCACCCCCGGCACACCCCCCCCTGCTCCACCCCCCGCTGACTTCCCTGTGTTGTGGTGGTGTGTGGGTCGTGTCGGGGGGTGGGGGGGAGGTGGGATTGGTCATCTTGCTTCTTGATCAGCAAGCAGAGGAGGTGTGGAGGCATGGAGGGGGGGGGGGTTTGATTGTCGAGAGTGAATGGAAAAGCAAGTCTCCCAGCACCTTCGCTACCACATGGCAACTGCGTGTCGCTTCTGCAGGAAGCGATAAAGGGCGATCCAGGAGAATGAGCGGGAATGCGACCGGAGACCTGAGCAGGATTGCGTTCCTGTTGCTGAGCTTGTCAGTCGGTTCTTGGATGTGCGCGACCAGAGCGATGAGCGGAAGGGAGGGGGGGGGGGTAGTGAAATAGAAGTAGAAGGGAGCACAAGAATGATCACCCTTCACTCGCTATGCAGGTTGTGTCTGAAATACATGGAAGGGAGGGGGCGGGGGGCGGGGGAACATGCACCCTGTCCTGCAGCTTTTTCTGAAACTCGTTTTTTTTCAGGTGGCACTACGCAATGCTGGCCGCGGCAATGGGGAAGGCATGTCAAGCCCTCTCACACCCATCCCGCCTGAAGGACGCACGTGGTATGGGGAACTTGCCCCGATGTATATATTTTGCTTTGCGAAATAAAGACTAGAAACCGGACATCGCCGTCTGTCAACCCCCGCCCCCCCCGTCAACCTCGAACACCCCCCCCGATATTTTTTTTAGGCCTGGGCACTGATGTGCAATTCTGCCCGAAGGCATCGTGCTCACAGAGTGTCCCTTTTGTAACCCTTCCAAGCCCACCCATCCCCCCCACCCACCCGTGTGTTTTTAAAGCTTAGATGTGGGTGCGATCACCAGTGCCCATCCCCAAAGGAACAGGCTCAGTGTACCGATTCCTGATCACACACAATCGGATCAAAAAAACGTTGCGAACGTTGGGCATGCTCCAGAGAAGCATGAGGATCTTTAAAATACAGGAGGTTTGGCCTGGCCGAGCCTGGAAAAAGGGTGTCCAAATGTAGGTACTTCTTGGGTACTTTTGGGGGACACGAAAAAGCGGATATCAGCCAGACCAAGTTTTGAAGGGCAAATATGGGAAAGAAGCCAGGCAAAAAAAAGACGCTACGCGATACCCTTTGGCATCTGTGCTAAGAGGGGTTTTGAACGCTCGAAAAGTGGGTGCGAGGAGGGTCGACGATACCAGACATGGCCACAGCCACACGCACAGGCGCACCGACGAGGAGAGAAGGTGATGTGCCCGGCTCGTGTGGTGTCGTGTCAAAGATATCAATGCGTTTGATTTTACTTCCGTTTTCTTTTTTTTGCGTCTCCTGCTGAAGGTTGGTATCGTGAGTAAGGAACACAAGGACACGAACAAAGCGCACGAAACTTTCCACACCCACATGAAGTGTGCAGAAGACACAGATGAAGTGAAGGGTACTATCATCTCGATGATGCACATTCACCACCACTCGATGGTGTGAAATGCCCAGTGTACTGGCATTCCTCTTCGTTCAGACCATTGTGAGGGTTGAAGCTTATTTGCTTCAGAGAGGTGGACCGCAATTCATTCGCCACGTGCCAGTCGCTATTCAGTCGCAACCGTTTTCCCTTCGTTGGGCACCGGCGCGCCAGGTACACATACAAAAGTACAATCAAAAATCCAACACACACAACGTGTTGTGGTCCACTCACAAAATTTCAGCAGTGTATGCACGATTGGGCAGCGATTTGTCACCAGCACCCCATCCACGGGATAATTCGCTGAATCTGCGGCCGTCGCCTGCCGCAGAACCAGGGGCATGAGCCCTTTTGGCTAGAGATGAATGGGTGGACGACAATATTACCTCAGGCAATGTGAAGCGTTTGGCAGTGACAAGGGCACCAGGCTCAGTGAGGGACAGGGGAGAGTGTTTGTAACCCAAATCGCTTGGGAAAATGGAGCCCATCAAAGATCACCACAGCTTTGCTGGCGGGTGCCTGGAAAGAAAAGAGGGAGAAAGGAGAATGCCAAAAAAGGAAACCCCAAGAAAATCAAAAAAAAGGTTAAAAAAAAGGTAAAAAAAACGGCAGGAGCCCTTCGCTCTGTGTCACTGTGTGTCGACCTGTTTTGCAACCAGTTTTGCGAGGCAACTCACATTACTCACTCATTACTGTTCTGCACTCCTCACGCGAAGGCTCCCAAGAAAAAACAAAAAAATGTGTCAGCGCCCATCCGCATCTCTGTTCCTCCGTTTTTGTTGATGCGTTGTTTTTTTTTTTTTTTTTTTTAGGAGAGGGGGCCCGGTGCCTGCGCGCGTCCTGTCGTACTGTGGCTGCTTGGTGGGGCTAGCGCAGCAGGTTCTACTTTTGCTTCTACGGGCTCTTAGCACTGTAACATGAACTACACGAACAACAAAGCTCTAGGGCAAACAAACCGCGCACTGGCCGGGGTTGAGCTGCGTGGGGCTCCGTGCTGGCGGCATGAACAAGGGGCTGTAGGTAAGTCTACCATTCACAAGGGGCAGCCCGCTGGTGAGGGGAAAAGGGGGCGAGGTAAAGGGGGGGGGGGGGCAGGGGGGGAGAGGCGAAAGCGACTGACAGCGAGGGCGTGGACCGACTCCGCTGGCGCATTCACCGGAAGAAAGGGGAAGGGGGCACGGGGGTGGGGAACGGGAGGGGGGGGGGGAGGGGCGAAAGGAAAGAGGGGGGTAGGGGGGGGGGGGGGGGGGAGCCGACCTACGGCTATCTCGCTCCCCTGGCGGCCCTACTCCCCTGGCTCTGGGACCCCTGGGAACTCCGCTGCGAAGACCCCCGCGCCCCTGGCCGGCTCGCCCGCGCCCGCTTGCCTGCCCGCGCCCTCAGACGACAACAGACCACGTTGTACGCCTCCGCCTGTGAGGCCTTGTCATCCCCCAACTCGGCCCACCAAGCCTGAATGGCCCGGAGCGCCGCCTCCTGCTCCTCCTGCGGTCGGTGCACGTCGGGGCAGAACTGCTCCTCCCACTCCCCCTTGATGCGTTGAGCCAGATTCGCCTCGCCCCAGATGGGATGAAAGCGAGCAGAAGTTTGGGGGTCTTGTCTGGAGCTGTGTTTGTGCAGCTCATTTCCTGCGAACCCCCTATGCCATTGATTCGTTCAGCGGATGCGAAACACTCGATTTTCCCATACACACACACTCGCGAATAATGTTGTCCTTGTGGAGATCACTGCTGATGTCATCCCCACTGCCACACTCACACACCCCTCCCCCCCGCGCTGTTTCGCCATTTTCAATCGCAGTATTGGCGAGAAATACGCCACAACACCCGGAAGCCGCTCCAACAGCCACACACAATACAGGCTATGAACCACTCCAGTTCCCTCCGAACCCGTCACGTTTCACGTTTCACGCCTTCTGGGCAATTTTTGTGAGGAGGTCGAAAGCTGCCTTAGCGTGCACCAGCTGAAGGTCCTCTGGGAAGTACTCGTCAAACCAATCGCTGTTGCCCACATCCATGTCCTGGTAACCGATGTAGTCCTTGAGCGACTCTGTCCCAGGGAAGTTCACATCGGCCGCACTCAGCGGCCCCACGAGCAGATCCCGCAGGGCGGACGTCACGTGGCTGTGCTTCATGTAGCCTGCCGCACGGCGCAGCTCGTTCTCCTGCTCCTCCTGCAGGGGCCCCGTGTACTTGGCTGCAACACGCTGCAGGGCACCGCCCTCCATCAGGCCCTCCACATAGAGGTAGAGCGCCTTGAGGTGGCACACCTGGCCCCCCTCGTACACTGCAGGGGTCAGGAGGCGGGGGAGCGGCTCATCCTCGCTCTGCCCGGACAGCCCCATCACGTCTGTGCAGAAGGTGCGCAGGGGGGTGTCGGGCTGCACGTTGGCACCCACCGCCGCGAAGTAGTTCACAATCTCCTCGATGATGCGCAGCACGCGCTTCAGCTGCTGCTTCGTCGTGAGCTCTGCCGAGAGCGCCCCCTCCAGCGCCGGCGGCAGCACCGCCGCCTGATCCAGGTTGCTGAGCGCCGCAAGGAAACCCCGCTGCCGCAGCTCCCCACGGTATCTGAAGTGCTCCATCTGCAGATGCACCCCCACCTTCCCCTGCAGCACCGTCATGGCAAGCTCCCTCTCGATCGCCACAACATCATACCCGAGATACCCGGAAGAGGTCTCCTTGTGGCGATACAACAGGGGCAGCAGGTCACGCTCCCTATCATAGCTGATGAGCGACCTCCGCACCACCTCTGGCGGGGTGACGTAGCTGATGCTGATAGTCCTTGGCTGCGCGTCACCCTCCTGCGGCTTCAGCCTGTCCATCACGTTGTTATGCACCCTGCTGAGCAGCCCCGCGAGCTGGATGGTGCACACCCCTGGCGCGTCGATATCCCCGGGCACCATCGAGGGCAGGGAGAAGGTCAGCGGGGCCTCGGGCGACAGCAGCACCCGGGTGTTGGGGTCGCCACCCCCGGAGAGGTCCACCTCATCCTTGTCGTTGAGGAAGGGGTTGCGCTGGCACTCATACAGGTTGCCGAGCAGCGGCATCGCCTTGTTGAACACATCGCAGTACCCCGTGAGGGCTGCCGAGGCGCGGGCCCTCTTCGCACTGTCGCTGATGCGCGTGTTGATAACCTCGATGGCAGGCATCTGGGCTGCCTCATCCCTGGACAGCTGCGACCCCGACAGGGCTTCGAACAGAAGACCCTGCAACTCCAGGATGTCAGCCAGGTATTTGATGACATCGAGCCGTGCCTCATTCTCACACACAGCGTGCAGGAGGGGGTGGCGTGCGGCATTGCTGCTGCTCGACCCGAAGTAGGCCCTGAAGTGTTCGATAGAGACGACAGGCCGTGGGGCCCAGGCTGCCGGGAGCAGCTTCGGGGTCCCCTTGGAAGTCTCCTCGCCGCTCCCCACGAGCACCGCATAGAGCTCTTCGGGGAGGGACTTCTTCAGGGTGGAGAGGTTGGACGTGAGCCCCGTCTTCTGCTGCAGCTCTGCGACAACCGCCTGCGACTTCCCGAAGACGGACTCGACGATCTTCTCAGCGGCAACCTCGAATGTGCTCGCCTCCGCCTCCTTCGTCGGGATACCCGTTGCCTGCAGCAGCGGCTGCAGCCTGCGGTAGCACTCTGTCAGGCAGAGGAGGAGATCGCCATGCGACAGGCGTGTCTGCTTCGACAGAGCGGTGACAATGGCAGCCATCTGCTCGTGAAGGTAGGATGGGGTGATCTTCTTCGAAAGAGATGGGAGTGACACATCGCTGCATGTGTAGTTGAGGTGCAGGGAGAGCAACAGCGCCAGACGCAGCACCATGGAGGTCCTCGGGTTGAGGGTGTACGTCGAGCGGAAAACGGCGTACTCCGCATTGGCGTAAAAACCACCCGGCTCTTGCTCCTTCGGGGTCGTCTTCGGCATGCTTGCCAGCAGCTCCTGCATGCCTCCGATCCTGACGTTGCCCTTCAGGGACGCGTGGTTCGTCCCGCCGATCGCCGCACCACACCCGGGGTGCGAGCAGCGGCCCACCTCCATCGCCCCGCCACACTCCCCGATGCTGTACAAATGCCCCCTCGGGCACCTATACCAGGTGACGTATTCCGTCATCCCCTTCAAGACATGGCGCGTCTCGTCTCCCCCCAGCGGCATGGACGGGATCATGCACTTGTTGAGCCTCCCTGGCTGGTACGCCGCAGCGTGGAGGTAGCAGTTGGGCATGCTCGGCAGCATGAGGGCCATCTGGAACATCAGGGAGTAGACAACCTGCTTGACGTTCTGCGAGACGGCCTTGGCGAACCGCCAGGCGAAAGTGCTCTTTGCGGCGTGGCGCCCACTCGGGCCCCAGCCGAAGGTGTGAAGGAAGGACTTGGCCCAGGAGCTCCCCTCCAGCAGGTCGGGTCTGCTCAGCCAGCCGTCGATCAGCTCCCGCCCCGGGAAGCTGTTGGAGCGGTCTGCCGTCACCCGCACGGAGAAGACAGCGCTGAGCCTTGTCGCGACGGAGATGGATTTGTCATCAATCACCTTTGTCGCCCGCTCCTTCGCAGGCCCACCGCCCTTGCATGCCGTCTCGATGCTCGTCAGCACGTCGCGGTACTGCGGGAGTGACTCGGCGAGAACAGGCCCGATGTCGGGGAGGAGTTCCTCGTGCCTGCAGGCCTCCATGAGGTTGCGGTCGAAGGTGACGAACCAGTTGAGCCCCTTCCCCGACTGGAGGAAGGACATCAGCGCGAAGGTGCCTCCGTTGGCAATGTCCTTTGCGACGCAGACCCCTGCGGGGGGGAAGTCGCGCAGCAGGTTGCGCACCCGCAAGGTCATCTTCACCGCGTGCATCGGGAGATTCTTCGACTTGGAAGGGTCGTCCTGCAAGGAATCGCGGTGCTGGGTGATGATCTCGTTGGACTGGCGTGCGATCCACCCCAGGATTTTCTTAAACCTCACCTGCGCCATCATGTTGTGGTATTTGTATGGTGGTTCTGCCTGCCGCATCACAAGCGACGCATCTTCAGTTGTGATATCCGCAGTGTGCTCCGGGCTGAACACAGGCGTCAGGTCCTCGAGGTAGGCAAACAGCATCTCGGCAAGCGCCTCAGTATACTTCGCACCCATCTTGATCTTCTCCTCCGCAAGGAGGGTCAGCTGCTCCATGCCCATGCTGCCCACCAGCGCATGCAACAGGCCACGACGCACGTTGGGCCCCAGCGGGGCTGACCCGGGCCAGACCATCGGGCGGAGCCCGCAGGACAGCCGCAGGATATCGCACAGCTCGCCTGCGTCGATGTCGGCGCTGGGGATCAGTGACTTGTCGTTACGCAGGATGAACTCACGAACAAAGGTGACGAGGAAGGGGCCCTTGATCTCATCCGCCACAGCGGTGCAGCTGGCGAACATCTTGTGCATCTCCGCGATGGAGTACGGCGCCTTCAGGGCGAGGAGCTTGGGGAAGAACTCCTGCATGAGTGTGCTGCATTCGGCGTGCGGCAGCACGACCTCCAGGCAGAACGCCACGACAAGCCCCAGGGAGCGGATCGCAGCAGAGGGCCCGACCAGGGCACGGCTGTCCAGCGCGATGGTGGGGTACACCCTCTGGCACCAGTCATCCCAGGCTGCGACGTTGCTCCCTGCGGAGCGGAGGTTCTGCACGGTCACCTCCACCACAGTGCGCACCGCGTTGGCACCCACGAGGTCGGAGGTGGCGGCGCCCTGAAGCGACTCCAGCACCGTCGACTGCCCGGGGACACTCAGGCAGGACAGCAGGGACATCAGGAAGAACAGGCGCTCCTCGTTGGCCCAGTGGCTGACGTGGATTGCCAGGGGGCTGCTGAGAACGTTGGGGTCGGTCTTGCTCAGGACAACCTCGTAGAGCCGCATCGTGGACTCCACAGAAAGCCCCGGGAAGGGGGCAGCCTTGCTGTGGACGAAGTCATGCAGGTAGCTCATGTGGTGCTTCTCAAACACCTCATCCCAGAGGGCGACGGTGTCCTTCCCCACCAGGGTCTCGCAGGCACGCGCCATCCTCTCATAGTCGATGGAGCCCTTCTTTGCGTCTGCGTGGAGGACGTCCTTTGCAGTCTCGTGAACCTTCAGCAGCTTGAAGCTGAAGGGGAATTTGCAGGCGAGGGGCTGCAAGATGCCTGTGTTCTCCGTGTCCTCAAAGCGGGTGACCCCATCGATGGCGAAGTCGCTCGTCAGCTCTTCAGGGCTGTGGAACTTCTTCTGGAGCTGCAGCCAGAGGGACTTCGTCTTCTCTGAGAGGCTCATCAGGTTGCAGTTGGTGTCGAGCGTGCGGAGGACATGCGCTGTCACCTGCACCACCACCGCATCCAGCACGTAGCGGAGGGAGACGCGGAGCGAGCCTGCAGAGAGGTTCCCGAGGGCAAGGTCGACATGCAGCTGCAGGCCGGAGCTGGTGGTGCCGCACCGCTCCCTCAGCACCGTCAGGGCGAGGCTCTTGATGACCTGGCAGATCTCCGGGTCGCGGATCATACCCGAGACCTTCTTCACCTTCGCCTGGAAGAGGCCCGCCAGCCCTGTGGGCTCCCGCACCAGGGAGAGCGCGGCCTGCAGCTTCTCGGAGGCGAGCTGCATCAGGTCGATCGTGCCCCCCTCAATCAGGTCGACGAGGGAGCTGTGCAGCAGCTCCTCCGCTGCCGACTCCCGCTTGGCGACGTCGTCGAGGAAGCAGGTGACCCACCCCTTGTAGAAGTTGACGTGGTAGACCCGCGAGCAGTTCTTCGCGCCGGGAGGGAGGTGCACCAGGAATGCGGCTGTCACCGGGGGGCACCCGGCGAGGCTCGCCTGCGCCGCGCCGACCAGCCTCTGCACGACCCGCCTGGCGTGCTCGATGATGGCCTGGTTTGACGTCATCGGGTCGCACTGCACCAGCAGAACGTGGGGCTTCCCCTCGGGACCCTCCTGGGCTGCAACCTCCAGGAAACCCGATGCAATGCCCTTCAGCATATCCTCGGAGGTCACCTCGGCAAGCCGCACCACGGTGTACACACGGTCCCCCTCCTCCGCCTCCGCGAGACTGCGGATCAACGCCTGCTCCACAGGGCTGTGCGTCGTGACGGTCAGCAGGTTGTGCGGGTCCCCCCCGCTCCTCTGCTGCGCCTCCACAAACTCGAGCAGCGACTCCAGGCAGCCCTGCTGCTCGGTGTAGCCTGGCAGGGTCTCGCAGAGGGTCTGCGACTGCAGCATGGCGACTGGCATTGCCAGGCGGGCGAGGGATGCCTTGAGGGAGTCAATGCCCTTCTCTGCGTGGGAGAAGGCAAGCGAGGGGATGGTCTCCGCGTTGTAGCCGCTGAAGACGTGGGTGAGGTTGGGGAATGTGGTCTCCGCGACCACATCCTCGACCCACCCGCGGAGGGCGCTGCACGCCGCCTGCTGCTCCTCCGACAGGCAGTCGCGGAAGTTCAGCGACTGCTTCTCAAACCGGTTCAGCAGGGGCAGGTCGAGGTTCTCATTCGCATGGTCCTGCTCCGCCACCACCACAATCCGGAAGCCCTCCTCCACAGGGCACAGCTGGGACCTGGCCCCGATGGCCAGACGCAGCATGCGCTTCTCCTTCCCAGAGGAGAGCACCGTGCCTGTGACATAACGCTGGTTGAGCACGTCGTAGAGTGACTCATAGATGCTGTCGTGGTTATGAAGGATAACAGGCCTACCCGTCGCCATCGCAGCCTTCACCTTGTTGACCTGCTGGATGAGGTGCAGCTCATGCGCGTCGTCTTTAAAGGTGCTCCCCACGAGCACCTCGGTGTTGTCGGGGTTCATCAGCCCGGAGTCGAACAGCAGAGGCAGCGCCGCGCCGTGCTCCGTCAGCACCATCAGATGCCGCGAGGCAGGGTCGCTGAGGTTGGAGGCGATCAGGCGGAGGGTCGGGAGTGCGTGCTTCCGGATGGCCTCCGAGTTGGAGTAGCATGAGTTTCCGAACTCCTCGCAAACCGACTCGACAACCTGGTGGTTCCCTCCGAAGTTGCGGAGGAGGACGTAGGACATCAGGGCGGGCGGGATGCCATGCCCACTGTGAGGCTTCCGCCTCTCCCGCACCTCCCGGATCGCCACCTCGGTGTCGACAGGGGCGACGTTCTTCGCATCCTCGGCGTAGAGCTGCACCTGGGTCCTGGTGAGGCGGCGGAACGGCAGCAGCTTGTTCTCTCTGAACAGCGCCTCCACCTCGACACGCGTCATCTGCTCCAACCCGGCCTCCACAAACTGGATGCGGTGCTCAGCCTCGGGGAGGTCCTTCCGCGTCAGCAGGGCTGCAGTCGGTGCGTCGGTGATAGTGGTGTCCACCTTCGGGGCTGTGGTGTCATCCGCAGCGCTGCCGCCCTCGGCGAAGATGTATTCCACAATCTCCCCGATGGTCAGCAGGCAGTTCCCGTCAGAATCCCCGGCAGGATCGCGGAGTCGGGTGCGGAGGTCGTCATCCACAACCAGGCACTGCATGCCCTCTGTGACACACTCCGGTGCGCGCAGGTGCTGCAGCTCTCTCTTGAGGAGCTTCAGGGTCTGGTAGTAGTCGCGCATCCCAATGAAGTCACGCCCGGTCTGCGTGGTGTACACCCTGTGGTAGGCAACGCTGAGGCGGTGGAGCATCCCGTCCAGCCCCTCGACGTCGTCCCCGAGGATGCGTTTGCCCGTGAGGTGGATGTCGTTGGAAGCCGGCTCCGGCCTCTGCAGGCAGATGGCACGGTTCATCTTTGCGGCATCGAGGGTCCAGTTGCTCAGCCCGACGATGCTGATCGGGGGGTCCACCAGGATCCCGTGCAGCACCTTCAGAGGCATGTCCGGGCTGTGCTCTGCCAGGCCAACCTCGTCCAGCAGAAGCACGGTGATGGTTTTCGTCGCCTTCTTCTGGTAGCTGCATGCGATGTCGAACTGGTGTTTGATACCCGCGGCAGTGGACAGCGGCGAGCATTGGTAGGGGAAGATGTACAGCGCAGGGAACTTTGCCCAGAAGGGTGAGGCGCTCTGGTCTCCCTTGAGGTTCGACGCCAGGACCTGCAGGGTGAGCGTCTTGGAGGAACCGGGCTTCCCGACGACGAACACTGGGATGCGGTTGAAGATGCTGATCATGGTGACGTAGAGGTTCTCCTTCAGCGCCTGGTTCATGGCGATCCCCTCGTCCACCACCAGCTTGTCGCAGATCGCGTTCATCGTCTGCATCACGAGCTTCTCCATCGCACCCTTCTCCACCAGGAACTCCGCCCCGATCTCCTGCGCCTTGACACGCGTGTTCGCCGTGCGGAGCCTCTCGAGGAGGTCCGCCCTCTGCTCTGTCTTGGGCAGCCTGAAGTAGAACACATGCACGATGCCGAGCACGACAGGCGCGGCCCACGGGTTCCTCCCCTTGACCTGCCGGGTGCCGTACTTGCCAAACCACTTCGCCAGCCGCAGGGCACGCTTCAGATCACGCAGCGACACTGCGGACGGATCCCCCTCCGCCTCACGCACGAACTGCTGCGCACGCACCAGCAGCTTCGTCACGAAGGGGCGGATCACCGTGTCCGAGATGTGCGCAGCCACCATGGCCTGGATGTAGCTCTCCTCCACACTCTCCGACAGGCTGCCGAAGTCGAAGATGAACTCCTGGATGCGGCTTGGGATGGGGTGCACCCGGTAGACCAGGTCGCGCAGCTCATCCACAAACAGGTCGTCGCGGTTGGGCGCTTTGTACGCCAGACCTGCGCTCGACGTGTCCTGCATGCGCCTCCTGTAGGGGTTGCACGCCGCCAGCACATGGATCCCGCTCTTCAGGGGCACGCCGAAGATGGTGTGGTCAACGATGATCTCGCTGATCAGCCCCATGTGCGTGCAGGTGTTGACCTCGTCGAGGAAGACGTACACCTCGCGCACCGCAGGGTCCTTCAGCGCCTCGCGCGCCTCGATGAACACCTTCAGGATGTCCCGCTCTGTGGTCCCTCCGTGCACATCCAGGATGAGCAGCTTCGCACCCAGCCAGGCGCAGACATAGCGCAGCATATGCGTCTTCCCACAGCCGCACTCCCCCATAAGCACGACTGGCACACCGCAGCGCACCCTCACGAACACAGCGAGGATCTTGAGCAGCACGTCACGCGTCATGCAGTAGGTGCCACCCAGAAGCTTGGCTGCATCCTGCTCTGTGCGGACAACGTTGGTCAGGATCGAGAGCACTTCGTGCGGCTGCACGCCTGTTGCCCCCACGGAGATGGGGGTCCGTTCCAAGAAGGACAGCAGCTGCGGATGCATCCGCTTCTTCAGGGACACGTGGTTCACAGCGAGCACAGCAAGCTTCCCCGTGCTGGCGGAGACGAGGAGCGCCTCGTGGTTTGCCTCGTTCCACGTCTTCAGGTCGCCCAGGGGGCCCTCCTTCGGGTCGACGATGTACTCCTCGTCCTTCGCCTTGGCGAGCAGCGTTGGGTTCTCCCGGGACATCTGCGCGTTGGTGATCATCTCCAGGTCCATCGTCCTGCCCTTGTTCTTCCACGAGTTGAGAAGACCCCCGCCCTCCTGCCCCTCGCTGATGATCTCCATCAGGTCGCTCGACATGCCCCAGCGGTTCCCCATGAAATGGATGAACGTCGGGTCAAGGAAGGACCCCATCCGGAACACCGGCTGCCCGTGGCTCCGGAACTGCGACCGCCTGTAGAAGTATGACGACACGCCTGCGAGGGATTTGTCCTCATAGTAGGTGCGCTCTGTCACCTTGAGCCACATGAAGTCATCCTGGTAGCCACGCTTCTGACGCGTTGCGAAGTCTGCGGCGGTTCTGCAGATGAAGTCGAATGCCTCAGAGCGGAGCTGCACGGCGTTGTCGCCTCCATAGGTGCCGAGGAACTCTTCCAGCTGCGACGCCTGGGTGAAGGCGCTGTGGAGGAGCCAGTAGGCGATGTCGACGAAGGACCACAGCGACCACAGCGAGACTGGCTCCTGCAGGGAGGCCACCCTGCAGAGCATCGGGAAGCAGTCCTGCGTCAGCGCGTCCCCGGGGGCAAGGGGCTGCGTCAGGGCGGCGACGTTGAGGGGCTTCCCAGCGTCGACGATCCGCAGGCCACGGACAATCCACTGCAGGCGGATGTGCGGAGGGGTGTAGGTCTTCCCGGTGTTGAACCCAGTCCCGTCACGCTTCCTCGACGTGAATTCGCGTCCCATGCCTGTGGGACAGTGGTGTGGGTGAGAAATACAGAGGGGGGGTTCATTCGTGGAGAAGATCTAACACATCAGTCATGTAACAGTGCAGGTTGGGATAAATATGATGTATTTTGGAGAGAGGTTGCGGTGGCATGCACAGTGGGTTTCGTTGATCGTACACAAAGTACCTTGTTTGGGAGAGATGTGCAAAGGCGGGATGGGAACAGCCACACCCCTCTGCGCACAAAGCATACCTGCACGGAGGACATCGGGGTCGAACGTGAATGTCGACCTGTTCGCCTCGAGGACATGCCTGTCGAGGCACGCCAGAACCGGCAGCGACAGGGTTCCGGGAGCCGCCTCCACACAGAGGATGACCTGGGGGTCGACGAACCACCTACGCCCCTCCAGGCTGTCGTAGAGCGACCCCAGCATCAGCAGCTCGAACAGCAGCACGGAGGACTCCTCGTTGATGCTCTCCGACAGGTCCAGGTGCAGCACGTAGCTGTCCTTGGCCGAGGCAGCAGCATCCCCGTCCTTCCGCGCCGCCTCAAACACCTGGGCGACACACTCCTCGATCTTCTTGATGAGCTCGATAGGCCGCATGTTGCGCTGCATCGGGACATGCACCGTCCGACGCAGGCCCGCGCGGCACCGGATTGCAAAGCTCTTCCCTGCCCCTGCCGACGCCGAATGGTACACAGCGACACGCTCGCCCTCGCCTGCCAAGGCGACACCGATGTGGCTCAGCTCCTCGTCGGACAGCATCACCGACGACGTCCGCCACGGCGCCAGCTGGCGCACGACGTAGTGCTCCATCTCACCGGAGATCACCAGCAGCGTGTTCTTCGCGACAGGCTCCAGCTCGACCAGCAGCGAGACGAAGGCGTGGTGGATCGACTCGTCGAGGAGATCGATGCCGACAATGGCGTAGAGCTCCGGCTGCCCTGCAGGCGGGTCGCGGTGTGCCCAGGAGAGGACGAGGTTTGCCGCCAGCTCCAGCGTCGTGGCGGGCGTGACGCACAGCACGCGGTGCCACTGCGGCAGGACAGACGCCCTGACATGCGCCGAGAGCAGCGCCTTCATCTTCTCCGCCTTTTCGGACACGACAACCTGCACCCCCTTGGCATGCGCCACCGCCGACGCCGCAGCGTTGCCAGAGATAGGGCGCGGCCCGAAGGCCTGCCACTCCGTGGGTGCGATGCCCATCATCTCATCCACCTGCGCCAGGAAGCTGCCGCTGGAGGTGTCCTGGGCACGGGCCCCCCAGACGCTCTGCAGCAGCTCCCGGGCATCGCCGAGGCCTGCGCTGGGGAACATGCTCTTTGCGATCTCCGCCGACAGCCCCTGCAGCTCTGCCTCGCTGCACGCCTCGGCCCCCCCGAAGGCGCGCTTCAGCCTCAGCAGCTGCCCGAGGGTCACGGTGTTCAGCAGTGGGAACCTCTTGCGGACAGCCTGCACTTCTGCTTCCCAGGCGCGGAGCTCCGACGTGGCCTTCTCAACAAGACGCTTCACGTCATCCGGTGGGGTGGCCAGCGCGACGCAGAGGCTGAAGGCCTGCTTGGCGGGGTGCCATGCCTTTTTGAGGGCGGTGAACTCCTGCGACAGGTCCCGGGCCCAGCCGAACTGCGCGACGAACTTCGGGACAATATCCGCCACCTCCCCGGTCCCCTTTGAGAGAACCACGGCGGATTGGAAGTCGAGCAGCTCGTCCACCTTCTGCGTGCATTCGATGGACTTGTCACCGCGTGTCGCTTTATACCTCAGGCAGAGGTCCACAGCGCCGCTCTGCACTGCCGCAGAGAAGACCCACTCCGACTCCCAGGCAGGCAGGTAGAGGTTTGCAAGCCTGCTCAGGGCTGAGGCATCGCCACCCCCAGAGAGGAGGTCGGCGAGGGCCAGCTGCAGTGGGGCCAGCTCATCGATGGCGCAGACGGCAGCGGCAGCAGCTGCTTCGCTGAGCGGCGCGAGGCACTGCGTGACTTCTGTGAGGGAGCCACGCTGGAGGCCGCCCGGCTGGTAGAGCAGCCTGTGGAGGCTGGTGCGCACCCCGGTCAGCTTACTGAGAACCATCTCGTCGGAGTGGCCCGGCCCGTCGCCGTCGCACACCCAGAGCTCCGGGGGGCACTCCATCTCGGGCCTGCCCATCGCCATCTCCACAGCGCTGGTGAAGTTCTGGTCACTCGCGTGTTCAGAGAGGAAGTCCAGAAAGGCGGTGTTGGCCTGCAGCGTCTTCAGCAGGTCGGTGCTGGTCTTCAGGATGCTCTCATCAACCCCTGCGAGGTAGCCGTCGATCTGGTCGAAGCTTTTGATGGTCAGCTGCGACCAGTCAATCTCACCAACCGTTTTGCACAGCCCATCGAGTGCTGTGGAGGCGGCCTGGACTGTCACCTTTGCGGTGGGGCGGACGAAGTGCCCAATCAGCTCGATGCGCTCCTGGAGGAGATCCCTCTGTGTGCGCAGCAGGATGAGCGACCCAAACGCCGAGAAGATGTGAATCATCTTGGTGTACAGCGCTGTGTCCACACGGTTCGACGGGGCGGGGAACTCCTCTGCAGCGCCACCCTTCGCCGCCTGGGCAGCTGCCTCCTTCAGAGCCACATACGACCTGCAGAAGTGGTGGATCGTCGACCCCACCCTCGGCGGGCCCGACGCAAGCGGGGGCAGCTCACCCAGCTTCTCGGGGAGCATGCACAGCGAGACGTCCTGCAGCTCGCTGAAGGTCATGGTGTCCTCCTGCATGCGCCCCCCCAGGGCAACGTACTCCGCAGCAGACTTCTCGATCCGCAGGTCCACCTCGGCGGGGTGCAGGTCGGGGCTGTCGGCCTGCTCGTCTGAGGAGGGGAGGGGGGCCGTGTCGGGGGAGCGCAGCTCCGGGTTCTGCTCGGCGACGAGCTTCCACACGTGGTGGTATATCGCGTTGCCGCGCAGGTCCTCCAGCCACTTCGCCCCCCGCACAAACCTCGGAGGGAGCACGCAGAACCCGGGGGGCAGTGACACAGGCGACTCGCGCTTGAAGTTATACATCGCGAGGAACTGCCCCAGAGTCATCTCGCTGCGCGAGTTGCGGAGCTTCATGAGGTAATCAGAGAGGGTGTGATCCGGGAAGAAGGTGAGTGCGGCATTCTCACAGCTGGACTGCAGGCTGCCGAGCTCAGCGAGCGCAGTCTCGCTCCTCTGGATAAGCGCGTCGGTGTCCTTCGCCCCGACGACGGAGAAGCACTGCGCAAGATCCTCCTTATGCGCGACAATCATCTGCACAATCCCGAGGGTGACCGTCTCATCCCTCAGCCTGCTGCACCCATCACGGAAGACCTTTCCGACGGCTTTGCAGATGTCGCTGACCTCCTGCCACCCGGCGCCTGTCGCGTGGATGTCCTTCGCCGCCTTGACATACCACGGCAGCACGTTCGCCCACAGCTCTGCGAAGGACTCCGAGAGCAGGCCCTCCAAAGACATCCCATCGGGGGTCATCACAACGCAGGGCTGGAGGAGGAGTTTCTCCTTCACAATGCAGTAGATGATGTGGGCATCCTGCACTGTGATGCTTGTGTAGTCGTCGTCATCAGAGGATACATCGTCACGGGCCTTCTTCTTGTCGGCAGCCGCAGCTGCACCCCGGAGGCGGTTCTGCACAGACTGCTGCGAGCGGTGGGGGTCGGTAACCCCGATGAAGACGTCAACAGCGGGGTAGCTTGCGACGGCACGCCCTGTCACCTCGACAATCAGGTCGACGACTGTGCTGGGGAGTGATGGGACCTCGTAGGTTAGGACGTCAATCTCTTCGGCGCGGGGCTCGTGCCACAGGAGGTTGGACGTGCCGAACCCGATCCACACCAGGAAGGTTAGAATGTGTGTGTCGGTGGTCAGTCCAGCCTCCAGGGAGGCAGCGGCAATCACGCCTGCGATGTCCCGGATGTCGCCCTTCCGCTCCAGCGCGTAGAACTCAGCCCACAGCTTCAGGGTGCCCCGGACAAACTTCTTGTGTGTCATTTTCTCCCCCTCGGAGTCGCGAGGGATTGCGGCGGTGATCCATGTCTTGATGGCATCGCGCATCTGCTCCGTCAGATCATCCGCAACCATAACGCCGCACGTCGCGAGGATGAACTTCATCGTGACCTCAGAGGGCGGCAGGCGGAACCCAGCCCCCTGCAGAACCCGCTCCGTCGCGATCGGCCCGAGGATGCCCGGGTGGTCCTCCGCGAGCTTTGTCAGCTCCTTCAGCATGGCGGCCTGCTCCGCGAGGTTGGGGGGCCACACCAGCCGGGCGACCGCTTCCTCCACAGCATCGAGCGGCGTCAGCACCTTGGGCAGGCTCGACCTGGAGTGGGGGAGGTCGACGGCGTCGCTGGAAACGGTTGCCTCCCTCGGGAGGTCGAGGTTGATCAGGCCCTCCTCCACGGCACGCCGCGACAGCCAGACAATCAGCTCCGCCGTTGGTGCGACCGACAGCAGGCAGGTCAGGATCTGCGGGCGGCTCGCAATGGCCTTCACGGCGTAGTCGGTGAAGGCGCTGGACTCGACGAGGTGGCGCCCATCGAGAAGGGCCATGCGTGCATCCCTGACGCTGTCGACGATGGAGGCGGAGTGAAGGTTGCTCTCCTTCGCAGCCTCGACGAGTCTGTCGGACAGGATCTCCACCTTCACGCCCAGCTGGTGGTACTGTGCTGAGGCGCGCTCCACAACCTGGGGGGGCGCCACGATGCGCAGCCTCCCGGGCTCGCACAGCATGAAGTCGCCCTTGGGGCGCGAGAAAAGCTTGCCCGGGTTGTTCATCATAGCAGCCTGCGCAATCCCGTCCTTGCTGGACCCAGCCTTTCCCCCGGCGTCACGACCCAGAACGGTGTGGACCGACACCTTGTCGAAGACATAGGACCACCCCTCAGCGCGGATGGCCCGCATGCAGGAGTTCATGGTGTCGCTCACCAGAAGGACAGGGACGCTCCCCTCGTGGAGTGCCTTCAGGCGCTCCCGCTCGAGCTGCTTGGCATCCTTGTTTTTGTCATCCTTCTTGCTGTCCTTTGTCTTGTCGTCCTTCTTGTCACCCTTCTTGTCGTCCTTCTTGTCATCTGCCTTGTCTTCCTTCCTCTCGGGCAGAGTGTCAGTGCGGGGCACACGTGTGAACTCCAGCCCCTGGGGGCCGTGGAACAGCACGGGATTTTCCGCAACCCTCCCCGAGCGCAGGGGCTGCCCCGCGATAATGCGGGCCTTCGGCACCAGCCCCTTCTCGCAGACCTCGGAGAACCTCTCGATGGCGCGGATGGCATTCCGATCGATGAAGTAGAGCACATCGTTATCACGGTCCAGCGTGAAGTCACGCACCTCTGTTGTCACCGCATTCTTCTGCCCGGAGACGTCAGAGGTCAGCGTCGTGATCCTCCCTGTAGTGATGCTCCCCCCGACGAGGGCACGCAGGCGCGGCCCATCTGCGATGAGAATGACCATCTTGCCGTTCTTCAGGACCATCATCTTCATGTTGCGCAGGGTGTCGAACCGGGCCTTCTGTGCATTGCCATCCACGGCGCCCTTCTGCCCAATAGCACCAAAGACCGTCTGGATGACCCACCCGCGCTGCTCTGTCATATGGATCCGCCGGATCACAGCCCTGCCGCTGTCCGCAACCAGGAAGTCCTCGTCGCCCATCATGACAATTGCCGTGGGGGCGCGCATCGTGTTCTGCATTGTCGGCCGGTACACCTCTACGCCCTCTTCCATCGACACAGGCACGGGGTCCCTCAGGTGCAGCGTGATGACATGCGTCCCGTTGGCACGCCGGAAACGGCCCGAGCCTTGCTCGACGAAGTAGACGTTGTACAGCTCTTCCACTTCCGGCGCCCCCGTGGGGTTCTGGCGCAGCGGCACCACAACGCATGCTGTTGGGAGGACTGCCGCGCTCTGCCTGGGTGCATCCTCCCCTGGGGAAATCGGGACAGACTTCTGAAACCCGCAGAAAGTGGCGACGGTGTAGCTCTCCTTGTCACTCGCGCTGCCGACGTACTTCCCGTAGGAAGCAACCAGATCGCGGGTTGCACGGCGCAGCACTGCCCCCTTCTCCGCAAGCTGGTGTGCGGTGGTGGCAAGGTCCTTCTCGACAAGCCCGCCGATGCTGGAGTCGACAGCCTCCAGGATGCTCTGGGCCTTGCCGAGGCTCTCCCTGAGGACCCCCCACGAGCTGCGGAAGTCAGAGCGCTTCGCAAGCGTCGCCTCCTGCACCCTGGACTGCAGCCACATGCGCTCCTGCCGGAGGATCAGCTTCGCGGTGTGCAGCCGCTGCAGGGTGGACTGCGCCGCCTTCACGCCCTTGTCCCACCGCACCTCGCGCTCCTCGAGGGTGGGGGACTGCTCCAGGTCCCCCCAGGGCACGTTTGCCGCACGCCCCACGAGCTTCGCATCGGCCGGAGCATCACCTCCCTTGAAATCCGGCAGATCCGACTTGCGGAGCTGATGCCCCTTCACAGGGAGACCCAGCATGCTCTCCACCGCACCGTCGTTCAGAGCAATGAGCACCTCCGTCAGGGCTGTGAATCGGAAGGAGCTGATGAAGGCGTTTCTGTCAAAGTCGTAGAGCCACTTGACTGCCCGGAGGGCGAAGTGTGCGGCATTGGCGTTTCCAGACTCCACGCGCCACCTCGACACGCCGGTAAAGTCGAACGGACGCCCTGCGATCTGCCAGAGAAACTCACCAGCTCCCGAGGAGGAGGCATCGGTGGCACAGTCTTGGAGCAGGTTGGCAAGGCTCCCGGAGGCACCCTTCTGCGTGATGACGTGCTGCCCTGTGAAGGACAGGAGGGTGAGGCAGACAAGGTCTTCCGTGAGGGGGCCGTCCTTCTGCTGCAGGAACCTCGCGTGGAGGTCCATCAAGGTTGAGACCACAGAGATCAGCGGGGGGTGCGAGGGGTAGCCGCTGATGAGCTGCCCGTGCACCACGCTCAGCATCTTCGGCTGGGCTGCGTACATCGACCAGATGCTTCTCACCCAGGCGCCGAAGGCTTGGGCCCCAGCCTCTCCCCGCGAGGAGGGGAGTGTGTAGTGAACAAACACAGCGGGCTCCCGGTTTCTCGTGACGTTGATGGTGATGAAGGTGCCTTCGTTGACGTCTTTCAGGGTCCAGGCGATCCCTGTCGTCCCCTTCGGGACGTTGAAGCGGCTCTGCCAGCAGCCGGACCATTTGTCGAAGGACAGCTGCGGGGGCCCTTCGGGGAGGCCGTCCGGCAGCTCTGGCACCAGGCTGAAGGTGATCAGCTCCAGGGCACCCAGCGAGAAGTCTGACGCCAAATGCAGCGTCACCTCGTCAACAGATGTCGACGGGGTGGGCACCGACAGACGGCTGAACCCATCTTCCAGCTCACGGCAGTAGGCATATGCACGGCGTTCGTCCATACTGCCTGCTGGCACGCCCTCCGGGCAGGGCGCAGCAGGGAAAGCGTCAGCCGAGCGGTGTCAGTTGCGGCGTCCTGACGGGATGGTGTGCGCAGGTGTGGTGTAGGTGATGCACAGTAAGCTGCCTCCAACACAACTTGCCATGGATAAAAGAAGAGCAGTGGGGTGGTGGGGTGGTGGTATGGGATGGGGCGAGGGCGTCTTAACTTCTGTTCTGCACCCACACGACCAGTGAACTTTTGTTTGCTCTTTCAGAGGCTTCACCCTCTCCTACCCTACGACTTGCCCTTCGCCAGTTGGGGGATCTCCAGCGCAATGAACTCTACCCTGCTGGCGCAAGGAGGGTCGGGGGGGCCAGAGGAATTGGGGGGTCAAGTCTGGGCGCGCTGCGACCTGGCTTGGGTCAGCCAGAGACTGGCACACCGAGGATAGCCGTGTTCCCTATGTGTTGGTGCCGGCTAACACGAGCTGGGCTCGTGATGGGCAGCCATGCTTCATTTTTTTGGGGCAACCCCTGCAGTGCTGCCAGACAAGCCAGGTTCGCATCACGTCCATTTTGCGTCGAGCCGTGCTCTGCATATCGTCTATGTTTCCAACGGGCGGGGCCTGCGTGCGACAGACGGAGACCCTGTGGGCAAGCTTCGCCCTCTGTGCCAAAACTCTACCAGCTCTGACATCTAACTTCTGAGGGACGTAAATTAGAACGAACACCACACACCCACTCCACTGCAGTGTGCCCAGCACCACACCTCCCTCAGGCCCATGCTGGCTGCCTTCAGATTGCATCTCAGCAAGCCTAGGCTGTGGCATTCGAACAGCACACATGACACACTTGCCCCCTTGACGGAAATCAAACTCAAGACGGGGATTACCGCACCCCAACCAGCAGACCACCTTACCCACCCCTTCGCCTCCCCCGCGCGCCTCCCGACGGGGCTCACATGGGGTGGCGGTTGGGAACAGGTTGGCTGGTTGGGGGGGGAGAGAAATTACCTCTGTGCGCTGAGAATGTTATTTTGGTAGGGAGAGGGGGCAGGGGGGAAGCAGCACTTTTGTTTCGAGCATTCCGTACTGACGCCCCCCCCCCCCCCCCTAGGGCAGTGGTGGCAGCGTACGGCCGTACGGTACGCGTACGCGTATGCCGTACGCACTTTCTGAAAATCGCGCTGCGTACGCGTACGCAGATTTTGCGTACGGCTGGTATTCCAGGTCTCTCAGCACACAGTAGGCCACCCAGCGGGTGGCTGGGACCTGGCCTTTGTCCCTGCCTTTCACCGATGGTTCCTTGCCGCGCACGTGGCGAATAACTCGCAACACCTGCAAGTACACCCGCAAGCATACTGCAAAAGGTACCAGTTCCGACTGGAAGGCTCGAAGGCTGCCCCTGTACACCTGAGTTCGACTGTCGGATTTGGTGTGTGGCCATGGCCGTCTCCTGTGATCCATAGACTGCCGTACGCAGCGCGGTACGCGTACACGGTGGACTCCAGCGGCCCTAGCGGGAGTCTGGGAGCGGGAGTCTGAGCGGGTGTCAAAGACTCCCGCTAGCGGGAGTCTATACTCCCGCTAGGGGGAGTCTGACTCCCCCTAGCGGGAGTCTTTTCACCTATTTTCATCCATTTTTCCCATGATATAGTTACAGTCTACTGGCGTGGGGGGTAAAATCATGGTGGAAGAGGGATGGGGAGGGGCTTGTTTTGCTTCTGTCAGTTTCCCCGGACTCTGGACTACCTACCTATCCTCCTGGTAGCGGCTACACCTGCGGAGGTGAGCGGTTAGAATTTGAGGTGTCAAAGTGCGGCCATCGCCTGTCGTAGTTGTGTTACACCTTGGGCAAGACAAGCCATCCTGCAGGCCTCATCTTCTTCGTCAGAACTGTCATCCCCCTCCTGCTGTGCGCGTTGGTCAAGCGTGCTCAAAGTCGCCTCGGATGACACGAATGGTGTGAAAGTCGCCCCCAGCGGGATTGGCATTTTGCACAAGCAGAGCGATAATTTGCGGTGTCCTTCGGGGAACCGGAACAGGAAGTAGGGCGCGCTGATGGGTTCAACGAAGTCCTGTGTGTTGCAGTGCACAAACCCCTTCTGCAGCTGTGTCAACTGTGTGCAAAGAACATACACAGCCAATCTATGAGCGTGTCGGGTGTGCAGACACGGACACAGGATGACTTCTCTATACCCGAGGATCCCGTCCTGCGACAGGTGCGCAACCTTCCAAGGCATGCCCGATGCGCGCCGCTTCTCTTCTGCCATCGCAAGATCTCTCTCGTAAGTTGCGGAGCTGGCGATTGTAACGGCATCTTTCTTGCGATGTCCGTTCTCTGCTTCTTCAAATTCGTCGTTGTTCTGCAGAGGCACTGCATCTTCTGGAGCCCACCAATGATGGAGACTGTGTACGTAGGCATTGCGCGTTGATCCCTTTTCGGCATGCTCCATCAACCAGTGAAATATATGCCCTGAGATCCGAGCACGCAAGAAGGGAATCCGGGCTGACTCATCCTTGCATCCCCAGAAGCGCCAGGGGATGTCTGCATACCGGAAATGCATGAGGTCTGCAAGGGAGACAAAGAGGTAGCGGAACAAGCCCTTGTAGGTGTGTCCTGTGACAGGCAAGCACGACCTTCCGGAACTGAGCACCTGTCCCATGCTGCGACACATTCAGTGCAAGGTTTGTACAGGTCTTGTCGAATATTTTTTTGTTGTCTCATCCAGCAGGGGTGGAGCTTGAAATATGGGGTTGCGGGCTGGATCGGGTCAGATCGGGTCAGCCAATTTTTTCTTATGGGTTCCCCCCCGGTTCGTCTCAGAGATCAGTGCTCGGGCCCAGCCTCCCGCGAGGTACCGGAACCGATATGCAGCCCCGGACGCGCAAGGACTTGGTTACAAGACAAACACATGCCGTAGGGGGGGTCTGGGAGGCGGAGCTCCCAGCCGCCGGAGGCCACGGTAGTGAACATCTGTGACTTGCGGGCGTACGGATTCTGTGTGAGTTGGCTGCGTCCTCCTGAGGATACTGAGATTCCCTGATGTAAAGGGCTTGGGTACAAGACAGGCACATGCCACAGGGGGGTCTGGGGGGCGGAGCCCCCCAGCCACCGGAGGCCACGGTAGTAAACGTCTGTTGCACGGTACGGGTTGGGCAGCTTCATTTGTCCTCTATTGTGACTGTTTGAGGCCTGTGCTCATGTCGCTGGGGTCACTTTGCTCACGAAACGCCTCCTGGTCACCTTGAGGCCCCAAGGCGAGGAGCCAACTTTTCCGGTTTCCCGAAAATCTATATTTTTTTTTCTTTTTACCCCTGACCTGATTTTTTGTGAGGGCCTGCAGAAAATCAGGTCAGCTGACCCGAAAAAACCCCCAAGCTCCACCCCTGTCATCCAGTACCCTGATCAGCCGCATGGCGAGCCCCTTGCAGTCATGGAGTGCTGGGGTGACGTAGCGGGCATTGGGAAGCACACCTGCCAAGAGGGAGGGGTAGCCAGCCTCTTTCATCTCAGAGAGAGTCAGGTGCGGGTATCGATGCACCTGTTGATACCAGCGTTCTTCTGGGATGTCGCACAGTGAGCATCGGTGCCCTCGCCCCCCGCATCGCCTCATTGTTGCCCACTGCTGATCTATACTCCCGCTAGCGGGAGTTGGACTCCCCCTAGTTGAGACTCCCGAAAAGGGTTAAACCCGGTAGTGGTACCCTACCCCCGCTGGAGTCCACCGTGCAAGGCCGGATCAGCCCACGGGTGGGTTTGAGGAAGAAATCTGGGGGGGCAAATTTTGCTGCGACTTCCGGTTTCACCCGGCCGAACTCCAGCATCTATCCAGACCCACGGTGCCAAGCCGTTCGCCCGTGTCGCGATCATTCGCGGCTTCAGGCTGCCCCCGACGACACGTTTGTATCCTGCACCTTGCCATACTTCGCCTCCACCTTGTATATGACGGAGAGCGCCCTCCTTCCGCATCGTTGCGACTTCCCTGACAGCGAACTTATCCATGTCAGGGAAGACATGGCGATGATTGCGTTGGCCACCTGGGTGCTGTGCTGGTGGAGCTCCTTGCTCAACACCGTTGCTAGGAGCCTTCTAATGGATCCCAGTGTCAGCACACTGCCCCCTTTTTTAACAGGGAAGGCCGTGCAAAAATCATGCACAATGTTCGTCGCCTCCGCAGCCTCGGGACTCTCTGCGCTCTTCTTCTTCTTAATCGACTTTGCCGCCGGCTTCGCTGCCGGCTTCGTTGTCGTCTTCCCCATTTTTGTGAATCAGGTCTGCGAGCTGGGATGGGTGGAAACGTCCGTTTCGTTTGGTGTGGCTGTACTTCAGTGACGAGTGCCACATTGCATAGGTATCATGGGAAAAATGAGTGAAAATAGGTGAAAAGACTCCCGCTAGGGGGAGTCAGACTCCCCCTAGCGGGAGTTGGACTCCCCCTAGTTGAGACTCCCGAAAAGGGTTACCCTACCCCCGCTGGAGTCCACCGTGTACGCGTACGCCGTACGCACTTTCTGAAAATCACGCTGCGTACGCGTACGCAGCCACCACTGCCCTAGGGGGGGTCAAATGCCACCCTTGTACGTGGACAAACACGATTTTTCAAAAAACCGGCGCAGAGGCCCCAAAGCCCCCGTAAACCCTCCAAACCCCCCCAGATCGGTCCGGAAACCCATCGAACCCCACTTTTCCACCATTCCGGGCACCTCAGGTGCCCGAATTGGGGTACCTAAATTTTGTGCCACCGTTTGGTACCGGACAGTGCCACTGTGTGGGAGGTTGGAAAAGAAAATGCCCCAACACACCACATCTGAGGGTTGCAATGCATGTTGCTTGCCAACCACGTCATCCGGTGGGTGTCAGGCGCTATGTAGGTGGCATTAGCCAGGTCTTCGATGAGTTCTGGCTTGTATATGTACCTCCCTGCCACCATGCACCGGGAGGCTGCCTGTAGGTACGGAACAAGTCCAGATGGTCGTGTGATTCCTGTGCAGCAGTGCTCCACAACCGGGATGTGTTGACAACGACTGTTGCAACACGAGCTGTACATTCCGGGAACACACGAAGTGCGCTGTCGTGGTACCCATTGTGCCAGAATTGGTAGTTGCTGCGGTCTACTTTGCCTGGCCCAAGAGCACTGGTACTGAACGGTGCAATATGCGTGACGAGGTGAATGCAACGGAAGGGCGCAAAGTCAATACAGCTCTCGGATGGCGGGTGGTGGTGCCACTAGTGTGTGACGTTCACTCGAGGATACAACGCATCACAATGAATCAGCAACCGTGGACCGAGTACAATACGCTCTCTGTGGCTGGTGTGGGGGACAAAGGCAGTGCCTGTGCCGCAGGCAGGGAGGTACATATACAAGCCAGAACACATCGAAGACCTGGCTCATGCCACCTACATAGCGCCTGACACCCACCGGATGACGTGGTTGGCAAGCAACATGCATTGCAACCCTCAGATGTGGTGTGTTGGGGCATTTTCTTTTCCAACCTCCCACACAGTGGCACTGTCCGGTACCAAACGGTGTCACAAAATTTAGGTACCCCAATTCGGGCACCTGAGGTGCCCGGAATGGTGGAAAAGTGGGGTTCGATGGGTTTCCGGACCGATCTGGGGGGGTTTGGAGGGTTTACGGGGGCTTTGGGGCCTCTGCGCCGGTTTTTTGAAAAATCGTGTTTGTCACCCCCATTTGACCCCCCCTACCCCCCCCCCCCACCCCCACCATACACTCCTCTCGTCACAGCTCAGGCACGATCTCAGAGGGCACTGAGTGAGAGGTTGCCGCTAGGAGGGAGAGACTTTATTGGAACCTGGGAGGGTGCAACTCCCAGGCAGCACACACCAGCGCCTCCCCTCCCCTCACCGGGCCGCTTCCTGGGAGCGCCAGGGGTGAAAAATTCAAAAAGGGTTGGGGAAACCCGCCACAGCACGCCCCTGCTGATGCTAGCTTCTCCCCCGCCCCCTCACCCCACCCGAGCCTAACTTCCAGGTGTAGGCACCTCGTCCTCAGTTGCCACCAACAGGCCAGCTCCCTGGGTCAGTGGCACTGCCTCGCTGTCGGCGCCCACCTCCTGATACTGCATCGAGGTGGCGGCTGCGCCAGGGTCGGGCAGGCCGAGGCGCTTGCGCTCCTTCTCCCGCTCCTCCATCAGCTTGCGGCAGATGTACTGCTCCTTCTTCCGCTTCCGTCGCATCTGCCTGTCGTGCTCATCGATGACATACTGGAAGCGGCTTTCTGTGACGCCCAGAGCGTCAGCCACCTTCTCCCCAAGGTAGTCCGCTGTGAGGTAGATCTGGTACAGAACAGGCTCGACAGCACGCCACACCCGCAGCACCGCAGGGCTCTGAAGGGGCGTCTGCCACCACGGCACGTCTTCCTCGAAGTAGGCAGGCCCAGCCTGGTCGGAGCCTGCCTCGTCACCCGCATCGTTGTCCATATCCAGCGCAGTGTCGTCTGCTGCGCTGCCCACATAGGCCGGGGGTGTGGCGGGGTGCCCATCAGCGTCGCCCTCACCCGGTGCAACGGGCATCGCTCTTTCCGCAGCAGGAACGCCGGAAGGGCTCGCCATTAGGCAACACGAGTGTGAGTGTGCCAGGGGGGGTGGGGGGCGGGGGTGTGTTGTGTGTGTGTGGAGGCGATGGTGTTCCCCGCCGTTCCTGCGGGGGGTGAAACGTGTGATTTTTCCGATGCAGGTGTCTCATGGCAATGGGGTTTAAATAAATCCGCTGCGTTTCCGCCTGGCAAGTCCTTTGTTTGGGAGAAAATGCAAAACAGCGCCGCCGCTGGGTTTCATCTGGCAGATCTGGGAAGCACTCCCTCCTTCGGGCTATCGCTGCACCCTTTGACATCCCACAACCCCCCCCTCCTCCCCTTCTTCCGCAGCAAACGGTGTTCACGGACAACCCAGTCCGACAGACTCGACAGCCATCAGGCCCGTCGGCAGACATCAGGAAGGGCCTTCAGGCCTGGCAGAATCACAAGAATCCAGGGGAGGCTAGCGTCCCGGACAGGGCGAAGTGTGAGTCAGGTGGGCATGCAACAAGATGTCGAGGATAGGGTGGGACATCTGTAAATACAACTGGGGTTGTTTGTGTAGGGTCGTTCATGGGGGAAACGAAAAAGGGGGGGGGGGGGAGGCGAGAAGCTTCGGCGATCACTGGGGTGCAGGGGGAAAACTGCCTGCCGAAGAACTCCCAACAACGTCTATCAGAGGGTGCTTGTAGAAGCGAGAACGAAACGTATCACAGGCATCGTGAGAGGGCCTCGTGAGAAGCGTTGCACGCCGTATCGGGTGGGCTGCAGAGAAAGGGTTGTCTGAATGAACGATGCAAACAAGAGAATTAAACAGGACCGAGAGAAATTATTTGGTCGCCGAGTTTGGTTCGAAGAGGCCTTGTTCGACCAGGGGCATCGTGCACCGTTCCACTGGGACCATGTACTCATTGCAGTTCAGCATGCCGTTGTACTCACCGCATCCGCGGATGCTTTTGAAGCAGCGCCAGAAAGCATCAGCCTCAGCCCGGCACGCCTTCAGTGCGACGCAGTGCAGGCATAATTCCTTCATGTCCTGGACGACCTCCTTCAGTGGGCTGCGCTTGCCCGCTTCCTTTTGCCACTTCTGATAGAGGGGACGGCAGTCCTTCAGAACCTTTGCATGGTCACGCTCGCTCAGGGGCACATACGGGCCTGTTTCATCAAATGATGTGCTCATTGTGTGCGGCCTGACGGAGGGTGGTGGTGTACTGATGGCGGTGCAATCATCGCGATACAGAGTCCCGACAAGGAACGGTAATGACAGTGGGGACCATCTCTGTGTCAAACTGTACGTTGCCACCTTTTTTGTGAGGCAGCTCGCTCTGCATTCCTGAGCGAAACCACCTCTGTATCGGCCGACGCAAGAATGCTGGCGGCAGGCGGAAGCCTCTGCCTTGGGAACCATGCAGAATGCACCAGAGCAACAGGCACCCTGCGCTACAGGAAAGAAGGCACACGGCGCAGGTGACAACCAACGACACAATCCGGATTCGTATATCGATGGCTCGATACACAATGCACAATGATACTCACAGCCCCACGGCTGGGGGATGTGTACAGGTTTAGGGAAACGTACCAAACATGATGTCATTCCGCATGCACGATGCGACGTGGTAGTCACATCATCGAAGAGTACATAAGAAATGGAACACTATCGACACATGTCACTCAACACGGGGGAATGGGGAGGGGAGAGGTTGTGGTGAAACGCACACACCTCGACCTGTGATGAGGTGAGATGTGGCTCTGCAATTACGGCACTCCCTCGTGCCGTAAACTCAAATCGGACCTGCGTTCTCTGTGTTCCATTTCCTCCTTCATTGCATGAGGCTACAAAGAAATAATGAAATGGTGATACGCCGCGCGAAAGAGAGCCCAGGTTTTGTTTGTGCGCAGTACGATTTCACGGACTCTTTCGCTGTGGCAATTAGCTTTGTTGAGACATTCAGTTGTGATCACAACAAAGAAGAAAAGGGGGCCGGCCGATGTGACGTCCTGACCTCGCCAGTAGCCTCCGTCAGGAACACGGCGCATCGGCTTCCTGCTGAGGCGTGCACCCGCTGACCCCCCTCTCCGCACCACCGTGAAAACGGTACTGCAGTCCTGGTGACCTTTGAATCAGAGGTAAATCAGGTGAATCGCAAGAGAGAAGGTTCGCCGAACTGACGACAAAACTACGAGCACTATCCCCCCGCTGGATCATGAAGAGGTAGCAAACCGAGATAACCAACCAATAACTGCTGAAAGTTTGTTCGGAACGGATCCCGACCCCCTCTCGAGAAAGTGATCAGTGGGGATCCCCAAAGGCCAGGAAAATTACTCACTAAAACTGCTATAACACATAAGCTAATCCACTGGCAAACCAATTGTCAGGGCCCCAGAATGTGCTTCCTGCGCCGTGATGCCGAAGGGGCGAGAGACTGCCGCATCATGGCGAGGTGTGCCTGCGCATCATCGTCTTCTTCGGAGAAGGCCAGCGCCCCGCTGCGGAAGGCTCGCTTGTTGGAACCCATGTTAAGTTGCTTCTGGAGGCGGCTGATCTTGCGGTTCAGAGAAGCCTGCCCTTGCAGGAGCTCCCGCAGCAGCCGCACCTCAACGTGGCCTTCCTCGTCGTGGTCATGCCGATGTGGTGCTAACGGCATATGATCCGGGCCACTCACCAACGACTCCCTGCGTGTGCTCCCAGGAATGCTGTACCTCCGCGCACCATCTTCTGTTTGGATGTGTACCCGACGTGCCTTTTCCCGCTTCCCTTTTGCAAGCCTCCCCTCCAGAAGGCGATCGAGGCCCCCAATAGACGTCAAGTTGGTGTTGGCAGATGCACCGAGGATGTCGCTGCTGTCACTCAGGCACACGGACGAGTTGCGCGAGTGATTCATGGAGAATCCCATCTCATCCTTCGGGGTGCCCAGCTCACAGGGATCGGGCGCGTTCCCCTCACCGGGAGCCTGCAGCGAGCTGGCGCCAGGCGTGTTGTAGACCTGCTGTTTGAGGCAGCTGGTCATCACAGAGAGGTTGATGCCGCTGTCGGGTGCGCTGCATTCTTCGGAATGGCCCGCACCGGTTTGCGGATCGTCTGGCACGGCGGCGTAGGGGCGGGGTGGTGGGGCATCGCCCCTTCTCTTGCACATCTCTACCTCCAGCTGGTAGCGCAGCAGCGGGAACTCGCGGAGGATATTCTGAAAGGCTTCCTTCCGGAGAAGCAGGCTCTCGCAGTAGGTGATGCACCGCACCGACGCACAGCAGCTCGTGTTGGTGAGCAACGCCATCTCGCCGAAGAAGGTGCCCCGCATCAGCGATGCAATGCGTTCCCCGTCCTGAATGACGTGCGCAAAGCCGTGGATCAGCACAATCAGACATTCACCAGGATCCCCTTGGAGAACCATGTATTCATCTCTGCTGAATACATTGTGGAGCAACGACTGAGACAGCATAATCAAACAGTCAGAAGGGATGGAGCGAAATATGGGGATCTGTGCGAGGTACTCTACCCGGAGGTACATATGCAGCACCGTCTGGATGCAGGAGGGGAGACGCTCGACAACATCGGAGAAGGACCGCAGGTGCACCTTCTGCGACAGCAGGTGGTCTTGCATCGAGAGGATGTCGTCCACCACGTCGCTCTCCAGCCCGAAGTGGCGGATGACTTGGAGGGTCCTGCTCATCAGGAGCGAGTGCTCGCCCTCCACATCAAGCTGCATCATGTAGGATGTGAACTTCCCGATCAGCCACCCGTTCAGCAGCAGCGCGGTGATGAAGAGGATGATCGAAAGCATGTGCGACCAGTGGTTCTTTATCGGGATGTCTCCGTACCCCACCGCAGTGATTGTGTAAAGGGTGTAATACATCGCAATCTGGTACTCCGCGAGTGTTGGCAGCTTGAAGCACCGGTACTCAGTGCCGTCATCGCAAGTTGCCAGGAGGAATGCGCAGCTGACGCAATGAACGAAGAGGGCGCTGAAGAGAGCAATTTTCAGCACCGGCATTTTCCGGTATTTGATGTCGACGTGTGTGGCGGTTACAATGCCCAGCCCTGAAGTCCTGAACAGCGACCCGATCTTCAGAAGGTTGAGAAGCCGCAGGGAGTGTGCTGCAAAGAACCCCCACTTCGGTGCAAACATCACTAAACACAGGTCAAAAGGAATGGCCCCAAGGTAGTCGGCGTGGAAGCTGAAGGTTACGACACGCTCCCGGAGATGGC
This sequence comes from Rhynchopus euleeides, assembly GCA_963210315.1. Lineage (NCBI taxonomy): Eukaryota > Euglenozoa > Diplonemea > Diplonemida > Diplonemidae > Rhynchopus > Rhynchopus euleeides. The sequence goes on along the minus strand of OY723264.1, from coordinate 1,301,434 downwards.
GTCCTGTATCGACGTTGATCACATTCCGCCCCACCACCACTGTGTTGAGCCTGATGTAGAAGTGCAGCAGCAGGACCAGGCTGAACACGACCTCCAGGGGGAACATATACTCAGCGCCTGTCAGGGTGTGCAGCGCTTCATGTGTCAGGAACTGCAGGGGTACCATCATGCCGTAGTAGAACGCTATCACCAGCACGACCCCATCAACCATCCAGCACAGGGGCGTGTCGCTCAGCCACCGGGAGGTACCTATGACGGAAGCTTCCATGATCTCCTGGGGGCTGGGACCTACAGGCTCGTCGTAGTGGCCTGCAACATCCAGGTAGCTCTCCACCACTCCCTTGCATTTGGATACGACTGCCGCCCAGGCCTGCGGGCTCTGGGTGAGCTTCACCCTGCCGAAGAAGATGTGGAACATCAGGAGGGTGCACATCGATGCGTCTGCCGCACCCCCGACACCCTCGAGTGCCTTGCCGATGGAGTTGAGCGCGATCCGGATATCCGCCTCCGTCATCATCGGGGCGTTGATGATTGTCAGGGCGGTCCTCAGCCCCTGCACGGACACCACCCCCGTCAGATTCGGGTCCAGGCGGTAGAAAAGCTCGGCAAACAGATCCTGCTCATGCGGCGCCAGATCCAACTCCAACTCGGGGACATGAGCACTGTCCGCAGGAGCGAGGCAATCCCCGATAGCCGGCGACACTTCTTTGACGATGGGAGGCTGGGACGCCTCTGGGCCTCCACTTGGGATGTCATGCACCGACACTGCAACATCCTCTGCGGCATCATCTGCGTCATCCTGTATGTTGTCGAACCCTTCGAAGTCTGTTGATGATTGACGTTGCAGGAAACGGTTTGGCTGAGATGAATCAGCCTTCATATTCTTGAGCAGGACGGAAACCTCCCGCTTTGCACCGTAGTTATGCAGGGTCGAGGCGGCCGACCCGCCCAGCAGGCGTGGCGGCAGGTCGACACTGGGGCTGCTTTCCAACGCCGCGCTGCGGCTCATAGACACACCACGACTAGGGCTCCGGGGCTCTTTCGGCATACCCCCATCTATTGCATCGCCCCCCTGCGCCACATTCGGCTGGGCGAACGCACTCACCCCTGGCACCGCCACCTTCTTCGGGGTGAAGGCGCCCCCCGGGCGCGCCAGCAGGGGGTTGGAGCTACTGATCCGCGAGCTCTCTGAGTACATTAGGACACCCGACACGCCCAGTGGGGAGCGCTGCGATAAGCTGCACTCTGTGAGGCGCGCATCGGACCCCAGCGAAACCGGCGAGCTCAGCGGGAGGTAGCCGCATTCGTTGTCTGACTTGTCCTCGGCGATGCTGTTGGCTTGCAAGGGTTCGAGCCCTTTGAGCTTCCCCTGCGGTATCACTTGTGAGGGCCTCGCCAGACGGGTATCCGGGGTGAGTGACCTCTTCGGAAGAAAGCCCGCATTCGAAAGAGGGGAGGAGGAACGCTCCAAATACAGGGCCTTCTCGGCACGATCGTCAAGCAGCGGCGGTGGAGATGGAGGCGGGCTCAGTGAGACAGGCGAGTGGTCTCCAGAACGGATGTCGGAGGCACCCAGTGCCACTGCCTCGGTGGAAAGAGGCAGGCATGTGTGCAGCGGGTGAGGCGTCGAGGTAGTCATGCTTCCAGGGAAATGGAGAGAGCGAGAGAGATGAGGAAACAAAGAGATTATCGACTACGAACGGAGAAAGAAAAGAGGGGAATGGGAGGGAGTAGCGGTTTTGACTGTGTAAAGGAGGGCAAATATATGTGGCTTTCTCAAAGAAGAAGCTGACAACCCCTGTGGGGGGGGGAGGGGGGAGTCGGCCGTGCCTCTAACCGTATCTCAGCAGGCAGGGCGCCACATGTTCACCCCCTCGTGTATGGGTTCGGTGCGTTCGGCAGCACGACAAAATAAGAGTCGCGTGTTTGTGTATGGATGTGTGTGGCTGAACCAATCCTGTTAGAAGGGGGTGGAATGAGATGAGTCCATGCACCACCAAACGCACAAAATCAGCCACATCGCCATGGGATTGCGAGGAACATCAACAGCAACCTTTTGTCCAAACGGTCCGGAGATGAGATGCCGGAGAGGGGAGGGGGGTGTGTGGGGGTGGGTCGGCCTTCGCTGGACTCGCAGGTTGCCGGTCCTTAGTGGGACCCCCATCAGCAACTCAACAGCTGGAGGCCCCCCCCCCCCCCCCCCCAGTCTGGGGTGGCCGATAAAATGGATCCAGGGATCTAGCTTGCTTGTCGGGTGGGATAATCTCTAAGTTGGGATCGGTTAGGTTGCTTTTTAGATACGGTTGCACCCCCCCCCTTTGCAAACAAGCGGCAATTTCTTTTAGATGTTCTGCACCAATGGCCGACAGCCAGATGAACAACTCAAAGTCGGAAGCAACGTGCACATCGTTTCCCGCACGCGGGGTGTACTACCCCTGTCTTTTACATTCCATACCATCAACGTGACGGCATAGCCACTGTGGCAATCTCACATCATGTTGAGCCGGCTATGATACAAACGAAAAGGGCGCGACAAACTCGACCCGTTGCGGGTTTCCGCCAACCCCTGCTCATCAAGCATGAACGATGCAGCAACCATGCCAGAGTGGGCCGTGAGCAGCATTCAGGTGGCAGAGGCAACAAGGAATAGGCATGTCAACATTCATGCTGTTTCACCACCACAACCGGGCTCAGATACACGTCAGCACATCAGCTGCCAGGGATGCTGGCAGTGCGCGTATTATGCAATGACTAGAGAAGGGCAGGCTGCCAAAACAATGCAGAAGACTCGACCTACGAGAGAGTGCCGGAGAAGCCTCGGCCCCTTCGTTGGTTGGCGGTGCAAAAAAACCCAATATTCAGTGCGCTGGGGGAGACAGCGATGGATGTTATCCGGCAGCAACTGGGCACATCACTAATACGAATACGTTGGGAACTTCACGCCACCCACCATTCGGCTCCCACATCCCTCCTGACATGCCGCGACCACCACACCCTCCCCAACCTTTTACAACTATCAAGGAGTCCCACTCAGCAACTGGCAACGCGGCAGCCCTGGCTGTTCACCGTTTTAACTTCCGGGGGAGGAGGATTACCACACCGTTAGGGGGAGGGGGTGTCATTTTTTTGGGGGCAGGTTAGGGACGTTTGGAAGCCGCGAACATCAGGCGGATGCAGGCAGGGTGGTGGGGCAGTTGGGTGGCGCCGCGCTGCCACGACCTCATCTCCCCCCACACACACACGAAAGCAAGACGACCAGGGGCAGCGACGGGGCACTCCCCACTACCACCACCTGAACTCGACTTCGGAGTGTGAGACCAGTGAGGCCAGCCCTTGATGCATTCCGCAATGTCATAAAACAAAGATTGGAACGCATGACACAAATCCTCATGCACCACTCCCTGCAGACTGAGACGCAGGCTTTGCCGCAGTACTGCACATCTGACGCAAGCCCCCAAACATAGCATGTATGGGCATGCGAGTCTGCACAGACTGTTGCATAGTTCCCGCGGCAACACTTTCCGCATGGCGGCCTACGAGCCGTGTGCTGGCAATAGGGGAGGGCCCAAAATGCGCCTCTATATAATGCTGCGCAGAGGATCAGACGCCTTGTCACGGATCTCTTTGATCTGTGTGTGTGTATGCAGGGGTGTGGTGATCATACTCTGTGGGTAGACCCCGTGTGAAATCGGACTCCTTGCATTATCATAAGAGAAACACCCTGCCCAGCAGCTGCAAAAAAAGGCAGATCCGGGCTACATTTCGTTGAGCGCGCACTCTCGCTTCGCTCTTTCCATTTGCCGCCCCATGTGTGTGGGGTAATCGGTGCCTGTGCACTGTGTCCATTACATAGGGACTCAATAGATACGGATCGGTTGCCTGCCCATACAATGTACGAACACCCTGTATGCATACCTTGCGCTGCACGTAGTCCTCATCGATGACAACATTCTTCCCCGCGTAGTCCTCCTGCAGGTGTTGCGTGGTGTTGGGTGTGCGGGAGCACGCGAGACAACTATGACAAGGCCTGGCATGGCAGGCTTGGACGGCACACCCCCCAACAGGCATTGTAAAACAGAGCAAGACTAAAGGAACCACCCTCCCCACCCCACCCCTCACCTGACTGCCACATACAGCCTCGAAGGAGATATCCTCGACAATCTTCTCGATGACAGTCATCAGCCTTCTGGCGCCGATGTTCTGCAGCTCGGAGTTGAGCTGGCTGGTGAGCTGGGCAACCTTGCGCAACGCACGGTCGGTGAACTCGAGGTGGACGTCCTCTGTGCGGAGGAGCTCGATGTTCTGCCGCACCAGGTTGAAGGCAGGCTCCGTCAGGATCCGGTAGAAGTCGTTTTCAGTCAGGGCGGAGAGCTCCACACGCACTGGCAGACGCCCCTGCAGCTCGGCAATCATATCCGAAGGCTTGGCGAGGTGGAAGGCACCGCTGCAGATGAACAGCATGTTCTGCGTGTTGATGGATGTCCCGTCCTTCAGGTTCACCACAGACCCTTCGATCAGAGGCAGCAGGTCCTGCTGGACACCTTCGGCGCTGGCATCGACACGCTTCTCCTTGGATGCGGTGACGACCTTGTCAATCTCGTCGAGGAAGACAATGCCGTGGTTCTCCGCAAGGTCCTGCGCCTCCTGCGCGACCTGCTTGTTGTCGAGGATCTTCTCCAGCTCGTCCGCCTCGATCTCCTTCAGGGCCTCCTTCACTGTCCCCTTCACGCGGCGCGTCTTCCCCAGAACAAGCACGTTGCTCTGCGACAGCTGTTGCCGCATGTTGGTATCCACCGGGTTGCGCGGGCCCTGCTGCTGCTCCGGGCCCAGCGTATACTCGATCACAGTAGAGTCAAGCTGGCCGTCGAGAAGCATCTGTTTGTACTTCTCCATCTCCGCAGGCTGGTCGGTCGGTGCAAGCTTCGAGAGGACGATGTTGATAGCCGTCTCCTGCAGGCAAGGGTGGAGACGTGGAGATGGGTGGCAGGAATTTTGTGTGTGCGCACTATGCAATATACCTGTTTATGGATTAATGTATGTTGCACTGCACGCTGCTAACAGCCTATTGTTTACTGTCACAAGCAAGATTGTTTGTGTAATAAAGAGACAGTGCCACCCACCTGGGGGGGCTGCACAGAGCACGGCTAAAAATCATTCAAACTGTTTGCAAAAAAACGACCTTCTGATAAAAAACAGAGAAGCCCCTCCCTCCGGAAGAGGATGAAGGTGCACCACCCGGGCACATACCTTCGCCACACCCTGCATGCGCCCCTTCACAAGGCTGCGTGCCTTCTGCAGCGCTGCCTGATAGAGGTCCTCGATGATGGAGTCGACGTCCCGCCCCTTGAACCCAACCTCCGTGAACTTGGTTGCCTCCACTTTGATGAACGGCGCATCGGTCAGCTTTGCCATTCGGCGGCTGATTTCGGTCTTCCCGACACCTGTGGGCCCGACCATGAGGATGTTCTTCGGCTGGATGTCAGCCTTCAGATCCTTGTCAGCCACATGCACACGCCGCCACCTGTTCCGGAGACTGATGGCCACTGCACGTTTCGCAGCATCCTGCCCGATGATATATTTGTCGAGCTCCTGCACCGTGCAGACGGGAGTTAGCGACCGCTCGACAATCTTCTTCTCCAAATCCCACGGCTCCTCAACAGGCGTAGCAGGGGGCTCGGGGGCCGCTGCCGCTGAAGCCCACCGAACACCAGTCCGCTTCAGCAGGCCTAACCGCACCGCACTGCTCACAGCACGCTCCATATTCAAGAAGGCCATGCAGCGGCGGCCCCTCCAGCACTACCCTAAAAACGCAACACGCAATATCGATCGGTTAAGACAGTGGGTGTGGGTGAATGGTGAATGGGGGGGGGGGGGCAGATGGGAAGGATTCGGAAGTGTCGACGCGGCAACCGGGGGTGGGGAGTTAGGCAGGGAGAAGGGGGGGGGGGGGGGGGTGGCAAATAACTTCCAGGAAAAAAGCAGATGCAAAGCCGGACGCCACAAGGGGGCTGTGTTGTATTGCACAAAAACGAAAACAGGTGGGGCGGGGGGAGAGGGGCAGAGAAGGGCAGTGGGTCCCGGTGGTTTTTCTTGTGTGTGTGTGTGGTTTGCCCGTGGGTTGTGTCCACCCTCGGAAGGGGAGGGGAGCGGGGAGGGAGGGGCGGAACCGCAACCTGTCGTGTGGCGTGCTGCGGGGGTGCATAAGATGGCATGGGAAGCGGCCCAGGCAACGCGACAAAGGGATTGTTATTGTGAAGGGGGGGAGAGCTTGGGGCGGCGGAGGCCCCCTCGAAGAAGGGATGAGACGCACATGCGCTCCGCCGGTTAGGCAGGTGACCCATCCTGCTGGACACACAGTGCCCAACTCCTGCGCCGCCGGGGCGCTGGTCAGCAGCAGGCTTGACAGAGCCTGCTCTGCCCCAGAACACCCTCGGCACGCGCATTGATCCCGGTCTCCCGGAAAGACACTCGCGACAGGGCCAGGCATTAGGCTAGAGGTGCCCGGCCCGCATTGTGGGCGCCTGTCACGCCCCGATGTCGCTGTGGCGAGCCTTGGCGCAGAACTGGCTCAGCAAGAGTGCCCTCATGATGACGGGCACAGCGACCTCGGGTTGGCGGGCAACGCCGTGGCAGCCGGTTGGCTTCATGCCGCAAACGAAAGCAATACAACCCCACGCCCCTCCCCGTGCCCCAGCCCCCAAAAACCCCTCCGAAAAGTGTGATCCTTTCGCGCGGTTGCCGTCTGCACGCGCTGTGGCATGGGTACACGAATATGCATATTTTTTGCTCGCCACCCGGTGCCCTTTTCGTCAAAGGGGTGCGGAGGCCTGCCGCATCACCGCTTGATAAACTTTGCGTGGAGCCACACGCGGTTCATCACAAGGCCCTCCTTCTTGTTCTGCACCTCCCGTTCCACCTTCTCACAGGTCTGGACGGTGAAGTGTTCAGAGAAGATGTCGCACAACTCCTTCTCGGTGAAGAAGTAAGAGCAGGTCCCGCATGTCCGCATGTAGAAGTTACTGCTGTCCCCAACCTTCGCATCGGAGGCGAACCGCTTCTGCGCGAGGTCGCCTTCGCAGTAGTCCCGGAAGTAGAGCAGCCCACCCGGGGCAATTTTGGAGGCGAAATTCGCAACACTCGTCTTCATCTTCTCAGGCGCGATGGCAGAGAGGACGAAGATCATCGTGGCCACATCCACAGATGCATCGGGCACCAGGCTTGCCGGGACGGGTGCCGCTGAGATGTCGTGGTCGAAGGCAGTCACCTTGTCCTCAGAGAAGGCAGCGTTCTCCTTCAGCAGCTTCACCGCAACGCGACTGAGGTCGAAAGCGTAGTACCGCTGGATACTCGGGCACTCTTCCATCACAGGGAATACGGTGTTCCCGACACCGCACCCCACCTCCATCACCACACGCGCCTTGGCCAGCTCACCCACCTCACGCGACAGGTAGTGCCGGTCCTTGAAACCAAGGGTGCGGTTCTGCGTGTAGTAGTTGTTCCACATCCGCTGCGCCTGTGCAACAGGGTCTGCCTGAAACTTAAACCCCATCCCTTTTGTGTAAGGGGCGTACTCAGCCACGAAGGGAGGCATCGCCTTGTAGTCCACCGGGGGGGCACACGGCACCCCCTTTCCCGCCTCGTTCACCCGGCGCCGTTTTCGCGTCTCATCGGGTGCCACAGGCTTTGAGGCATCCCGTGTCGTCATCGCGTGCCTGCTGTCTCTGCCACCAGACTGGCTACAGCATGCACCTCTGGGGGTGAAGAGTATGAGATGCCTGCAGGGTGTGTCGTGGTTGAGAGTTGGTAACAACGATGAAGAATCTCCGCAAGCATTGGGGGGCAAGATTGGCACCTTCGCAGAGGGGGGGGGGGGGGGTAGGGGGGGCTAATTCAACCCAAAAAACGGGAGTAAACCTCACTTTTCCAGGGAGCACCCCTCAACATGAAACCAATGCTACAAACCGACCCAAACCAGTCCAGAAACGTGTTTCTGGGGGGTTTTGGTGAGCCCAGAGAGGCCCAGAAACGCGATTTTTTTCAGTTGGCACATTTGTGGTACCAGATGCGGTACCTGAATGGCCCGAGAAAGACAGCCGGTGGGCACTCCTTTCTGCAGGCACTGCGGCTTGACGTCATATGTCACCATTGCATCAATGTAGTCACGCTTGAGCCACTTCGATAGTGTTCCGCCCCCTTCACAGTTTTTAAGATCAGGAAGGAGTGTTTTCTCGTGCCACCGATACATGTACCTTTTTCACGTACCCCCCAATGCTGGCTGGCACGACATGAACTGCGCCAGCCACTCCGGTGCATCTCCCGGAGGAGGGAGACGAGCTTATCCTCCTAAGGAAAACGTTCTCGATCCGACTGGCGCTCAGCTCGCCAGCAGGTTCCTTGTCATTTGCCTTCAATTATTTGAGGGTGTAGGCATTCCGCCCCATTAGACTGGCAAGGGCCGCTATTTGACTACTCTCGATGTGAGCAGGGCATCAAGTGCTCACTTTGGGGGATGTCAAGGTCGCTGAGTTATTTCCACCTCTGAATGGCGTCGGAATGGACAAACACTCTGAGAAGCGTCCTGATTCCGCCCACAGTGCGTGCCCACCATCTCCGAAACCTCAATCCACAAGGGGTACCAACCTTCTCAGTGCAAACACGAGTGCACTTTGGCCCCTGCTCCCACCCTGTGGCGCTGCTTGTCGCCCCTCGGTACATGGTGATGTTACATCGATCCACGGCATCAAATAAAGCTTGACCGATGAACCATTCGGTTGCTTCGACCACATGTTTCGCTTTATGGTGCAAGCATCCGCTGTAAACTGGCACAGCACTGGTACCACATCTGTGCCAAAAAATTGGAGGCGCAAAAAATGAGCTTTCCGGGCCGAATTTGGGCCTATTTCGGGCAGATACCGGATTTCCAGGGTGATATGGGGTGTTTCTAGCCGTTTGGTGCCCTTGGGGGCCTCTCTGCGGCGAAGTTGAAAATTTGGGTTTACTCCCGGTTTTAGCCCCCCCTACTGGGGGGGGCTAAATAGAAGGGGGTGGCCGAATACAAGGGGGTGGCCAAATAGAAGGGGGGGGTCTGGAAATTTGAAATCCAGAAAATTTTAGGCCGAATACAAGGGGGGGGGTCTTGTATTCGGCGGTCCGTGAATTTTGGCCAATTTTCAAATGTTCAGCCTGTTTTTCCAGTCCTAACAGGCACCCCATGGTCAAAATGACCCCACTGCGATTCGCACGGAATCCAAACATTCAAAAGAACAGGGTTTTGGACACCAGTGTGGGGGTCCTCACAGGTGGCTGACTCCTGGGAATATCCTCCCATTATCAGGAGCCAAATCAGGCCCACATTTCATGAGTGAAACTTGGCACCTCCACCCACAAAATGACCCCACCACGATCCGCACGGATTCCGAATAGTGCAATGGAAGGCGAAAATCGCGATTCCACGAGGTCACCTGGAGCAAAATTCACCAAAATTTGGAAAAATCACGGACCGCCGAATACAAGCCCCCCCCCCTTGTATTCGGCCACCCCCTTGTATTTGGCCACCCACTGCAAAAATTGCCCAAAATTTTGGGTTTTGAAAACCCCCCAAAAAAAGCGTTTATACGCCTATTACAAGGGGGGGGTCTTCTATTTAGCCCCCCCCAGTAGGCATACTTGTCCCCCCATATGGGGAACCCCCTAAATTTGGGGGAAATATGGGGGGTCTCAAAACCCCGCCCCCATATGGGGAAAAAGGCTGAAAATATGGGGAAAACCCGGTAAAATATGGGGGGATATGGGGGTATTCGTGCTGCAACGGGAGAACATCAAACCACTCAGGCACAGACACACACGAAGTGCGCGTCGAAACCGGCCTCATGCCTTGTTGGGGATCCTCCAGGAGTCCGATCCTGGGGAGGTGCGCGCTCGTTCAGGTGTGGCCAGGTCTGGCCCCCCCTGGAAGATCCCCCAGGTGGGTCGCACCGACCTCCTGTTCCTCTCCTGCGCCGATACAGCGGCAGCGGAGAGCGAACGCTTCCCGGTTTGGCGGGGCACCGCAGTGACAGCGGCAGCGGTGGTGGACACATACGCACAGACACACATAGCGCGTTCAGGGTTAACAGCTCCTCACAACACACACTCCTGTGTTTTGAAGTCCTGTCCGGCACGTCACTCTCACACTCGCTGTCCTCCTCCTCTGGTGTGTTTGCGATTGCGAACTGCCCCCTGGGATCCTTAATTAGACAAGGGAATTCACAAGCAGTGCATTCTGGGGTGTCAGGCGCTTCCGCCGCTTTTGACCGCTCCGAGCGCCGAAAAGTCGGAGTCGACGCTCGTCACCAGGCAGCTTGACATGTTTAAGCTGCATCTGCCGGGTGGAATGAGACCTGTGAAGGCCAGTACAAGGACTGGCTGCAGGACGCAACTGTTCTGCCAGCAAAGACAGGACTACTGGTCAGCATGCTCTGATGACCGCTACTCAGACTTGAAGAAAGTGGCGGTCGGCACTCTCACAGCACCTTTTGTGGTCTGACTCGAGCACTTCAGCCGGGCGTTTCCTCTCTGCAGAAAGCGACGAGGTGAGATGGCACTGCAAGGTGCTAGACGTCCCCTGTCAGTGGCTGACTTCACACCCTGTGAAAAGCAGAACGAAGAGAACTGTTTGCTGACTGCTTCCACCTGAGGAACCCCTGGGTTTTCCCCCATATATCCCCCATATGGGGGAAATATGGGGGAACAGGACTTGAAAAACCCCCCATATTCCCCCCATATTTTCCCTATATTTTTGGCCTTCCCCATATGGGGGTACAAGTATGCCTAGGGGGGGGGGGGGGGGGGGCAGGCTTGCGATATACGTATAAGACGTATATGTATACCGTATACGTAAAGAAGACTTGGTGTTCGCTACTGTGCGCACAAGCGGAGGATTATACCGTATACGTAAATATTATGGAACGTAAATATCATGGAACGGGCCCATTTTTGGCCGGTCCGTTCCATAATATTTACGTTCCAAAATATTTACAGGGCCAGTTCGGGACTCGGTGGTGAGGACGGCTTGCGTCAGGAATCGCGCGAAAAGTGCACGAGTAGGTCCCGTCAGGGACTCTGTACGCCGTCCGATCACCTGGTCCAAGTCCCCGAGTCGCAGAAAGCCCTGTAAATATTATGGAACGAAAAAAATCTGGAACGCCAACCCACCAGCGTTCCAAAATATTTACGTTCCATAATATTTACGTTCCAAAATATTTACGTATGCGGTATATACGTATATATACGTTCAGATGAGACCCCCAACTCCCAGGGGTGCCGGTACAGTCAGGCCTGTTACTAGCTATCGAACCATCAACACCTTTTTTGGGTCCCCTGATTCATTTCCATCGACCCACGCTAGGTGGGCTAGGTAGCCTTCGCCGTGCTGCCAGGCACTGATGCGAAGGACGTCTCTTGTGACATGCCTTGTGCCTGTCACGGGCCATATCCTCGCGCAGCAATTTGGATTCAGGCAATGGAACCAGACGACCCCAGGAAGGCGGATGCAGCCGTACAGAATCACATCTGTCGCCCGCAAGGAACAGCAGATGTTCACTACCGTGGCCTCCGGCGGCTGGGGGGCACCGCCCCCCAGACCCCTCCCTTTGTGGTACTGATGCACAACCTGCGAACGCGCCAGACGTTCCGGACTGGAGAACGTGCAGCTTCGCTGCAAGGATGCCGAAGGATGCGGGTGAGGAGGGTATGAAAAGCCCTCAACAACTGGCTTCACACAGAGCTCTAAACAAAACCCCGTAGATACTCGTCACCGTTCCTTGGGAACTGCCTGGGGCGAATATAGGAATCCTCGGAACCCTGTTCCCAGCACCGCTGGTGGGGGGTGAACACTGAGAGGTCGCCTTACCAAAGTATAGGAGCGTATATATACGTTACGGCGTATACTGCCTGTACGTATATATACGTATATATACGTTCCAGCCGATAAATCCTACGTATACGGCAAGCCTGGGGGGGGGGGGGGGGGGGGGCGCAGGCCAAAGGGCGGGGTGCTTCATGTGGCGTGGGGGTGGGGGCACGTCCCAACAGGCCTGCAGGGAGAGAATCCAAACGCAGCCTCGGCAGTTGCCTCCCAACCTTGCTAAAGCTCTCAGCCACGACCACCCCATCCACCCAGTCGCCCACCCGCAAACGGCACTGCGGCACAGCCAAGGATACAAGGCCCTGGCAGCGTGCAGCCGAATGGATGCCAGGCCAAGGTGACGGGTGCCCTTTCCGTTGGGCAGCACAACACCAAAGGGGGGCTAGATTTTGTTTTGCACGAAACTCTGCTCCGGAATAAGCCCGTGCCACCGCCTCCCAAGCGCCTGTGTGTGCTTCTGCAGAGCACCGAAGCACCTGGTGTCGCCTTGGCACGGTGAGCGACATGCAGGACAGCACTCATCCGAGCAATTCGTCACAATCGACAGTGGTTGACTGCTCGGTGCCTGTGGAAAGAGGAGATGGGCGGTGAGGTGGCGGGCAGGTGATGGCAGTGGCGAATACTAGCAAATTCAATAAAGGGTACCCTGAGTGAGTGAGACTGTCGTGTGCTTGGAGGACTGGTATCGTGGGTGTGTAGCGGTACATGACATCACCCGCTCCCTCCAGGAGTGTTTGGGGAAAGGCAGGGTGTGAAGGCCTGTGGGCCTGTCGGAGCAGGGATCTGCTGTTTGTAGGCATACCTGCAACCATCATCTCCCAGTAGGGGCCGCACTCCATGCTGTTGAGGTACTGCAAGGCCTGGGCGTCCCCGACAAACGACACTTTCTTGAATTCGGAGAAGCGGCGCAGCCCTGCCACCCCTGTCCACACGACAGTGGCGTTGTCTGCTGCTGTCTTGCCATCATCGAGCATGTAGTCTGTCCGATGCCGAACCACGCGATCGTATTTCCGGAGTGGCCGTTTGCCGCCTTCAACGATCAGCATGTTGGAACCAGTGTCGGTTTGAACCAGGAAACCGGTCAAGTATAGCTGCTCTGCATTCCTCACAATCTGGAAGATCGCCTTGCTGCTGTGCAGCTTGTCGAGCCTGCGGGGGGGGAGGGAAGGGTTGTGTGCGGTGTGGGCTGGGGTGAGCAGGTGCACAACGCACATATCAACACACAAAGTATCTTCTGAGAAAGTCGACGATGCGTAAACCCGCAAACCCATGATTCAGACAGTCCCGCAGCAAAACAACAGCATGTCAGGCACTCGGCACTACCAGCACATTGCAATTCATACCTATACACAGTGGTCACCGGATCGGTCTCTGCTTGACTCTGCAGTTTTTTAATGGTTTTTTCTCGGCGCTCATCCTTGGACAGCTTCCGTTCCTGCGTAGGCGGTGTGTGTAATATGAAGAAGGAACCATCTGAGAGCACATGGCAAAGGGTCTACAGCCTCCATTTGTCTTAACTACATAACACGCACCCCGGACCCCTTCCACGCGGTATTGGGCTCCTTTTTCGCATGACAGGCGGAGCGCATGAAAACCCCGACCTGTCGGTAACACCAACCTCTGATTGCCGGCAACAACAATTCCGATTGATTTTCTGGGACGCCCAACACACCCGGGGCAGAAGAGAGGCCTGCCGCCTGAACACAAACACGACACATCCCCAACCCCTTGCTGGGCCAGACAAGCCGGCATACCTGGTTGCGCGCCTCATGCGACATGACACGCTTCGCCATCTCTTCTCGTGTGAACGCTTCGCACGCAGTGGGGTCCTGTTGGGACGGGGTGTTGCACCACACACACACACACAGTTTGTGACAAGACACCACAACACAGTGCCACAGAACCCGAGACATTCCATGCCATGCCTTGCCTCGGCACAACACCCTGGAGAAAAGTGTGAGCAACTCCACCCCACCGGCATCACGGCGTCCCACACCACCCCTCCACATACCTCAATGAAGCGGTGCTGGAACACACGCGCCATATTGGATATCTTCACCTTCGGCGGGGGCGGTGGCAGCAGCCCCATTGCGATCTGCTTCTGCTTCTCCTTCTCGCGCGCTATCCGGGTTTGCTTCCGCAGCTTCGCCCGCTGCCGCTTCGGCAGAAGCAGGGGCTGCGGGGCCAGCTCCTGCGACACATGCTGCCCTTTCGAGGGCACGGGGTGCTCCACCAGACTCGTCACCAGCTTCCCCTTGATGCCCCACTGCAGCGGCGACGGGTCGGCAGTCACATCGCTGTACGACTTGTTGACCAGAAGCTTCTCGTCCCACCACTCCGCGTCAGGCACCTCCAGCAGCGAGGTGTTGACCTCGGCAACAACCTTCTCCTGGATCATCCCTGCGCTGTCGGGGTCCACCATCATCGACCCGCCTGCCTCCAACGCCTCATCGGCAATGCGGCGCTTCTCTGCATACTCATTCCGCGCCTCTTCAAGCCTGCGCATCTTGTCAGCCTGTCGAGTGTATTTTCCGACGCCATCCGACGCTTCCTGAGACTCTGCGATCTGCAACAGCCCCTTCCTCCCAGTGGTGGTGCGTGAGGCGCGCTCCAGGGCAGGGTCGAAGAGGCCCGCAGTGTCCTCCTCCTTGACAGGCTTCTTCTGCACAACCGGCTTCTCCTCCTCCACCACATTCCCGTACTCATCAGTGAGGCGCCCCGCGCTGTCCATCGTGAAGATCTTCCCAACAGGCTTTGCCTCCTTCAGGATCTGCAGCCTGCTGCTGATCGCCGCCGCAATCTCAGCCGGGTCATCCGGTTCCGGGTCTGGGTACACATCCTGGCTGACTTTCGGCCGTTTCAGGGGGTCTGAGACAGGCACTGCGTCGAAGCGCCGCTTCTTCGACACCGGTGCTGACATGGTGGCAGGGAGGGGGACCGGCAGGCGGTGCCGGCGTGTAACCCAAAGAGGGGGGGCCTGAGAAGGCCTAAGATCGGCCGGGGCCGCAGCAACAGCACCTCCTCACACCGTCTGGCGAGCAGGAGGTGGGTGGCTCAGGAGGCCAGCATCTGTGTGTGCCACCTGGGTGTGTTGTGTGTGGGTGCGTGACATGCCATTCTACAACGCGCTAGCGCTGGGGGGAGATCTCAGAAAAAGGTAGCATTCACAGGGATGTTGGCAGAGCTGCCCTGGCTGGGACGCGTTCCCGAAACGCCATATTCGTGTGTGTTTGTGTGTTTTGGTTTCGTTCACCAATCACCACCACCTCACCCCCCCCCCATCCCCGGCCTTTTCGTTTGCACGCAGTGCAGCGATGGATGGGGCATCGGCCTGCACACACACACACACCCCTGTGTCTGCGCATCTACAAACGCCAGGCAACCCCACACACCCACACCACCACCCCCGGGGCGGCCCTCTGAGAGCACACCTGCGAGCTGATCCCGCCCCCCACCCCCCCACAGACCCACCTAGCAAACGGAACATAACTCTACTGATGTTGATAATGCCTATGATTGCGGCAATGAGACTGCCAGCCCGTGTGTATGGCATGCTGGCTACAACCTGTGAGAAGCAGCCAGGGGAAGGATGCATCCTCCCGAGACAAGTCCGATCGGTGTACCCACGGGGGTTGAAAAGCGCCACGCTACGGAGCGGGCTAGAGGCGCATGATAATGTGCACAGCACCCGGTGGTGCACACACAACCGCACTGCGAGCAGAGTGCCCAGATCCACAGGCACCTGCGGCAGTTCATTTCACCCACCGGTACACCCCCACCCCTGCAGCCTGAAGGAAAGCAGCATGGCAACCTGGTGACCACACAGAACTCTATCCATGTGGGGTGGTAATGCCCACTGCTCTGAGCCAAGGGAGGGGGGGGGGGGGGGCAGTTCGGTGGGGTGTAGTGGGATCAATCACTGCTGGCTGCAGCCGACTTCTTCCGAAGCGCCTTGACCTTCGCTGCGCGGGATGCTGCGACCGTGGTCTTGCTGGCGGCAATGCGCTTCTTCTTGCTGTCCTCCTGCATCTTGTTAACCGATGCCTGCATTGCCGACTCCTTCGGCTTCTTCGCGTCGTGTTTGCGGTTGCGCTTCCGGTTCAGATTTTGGAGGGACTCAGAAAGCTGCTGCTTCGTATCCTTGATGGCCGGCATCGCTGCAGATGCGAGCGTGTAGTGCGCTGTCGTGTTGGGGAGGTCGGCGTTGAGGTTGCGGATCTTCCCCGCCTCAACCATGCGCTTCAGCACCCCCGCAAGCCATTCGGAGGTGCGCACCTTCGCCGCGGCGGGCAGGCAGCTCCCAAACTTCTTCAGCAGAACCCCCTCGATCGCAGGCAGCGACAGCCCCTTCACAGCCTGCCCCTTGCGCTGAGAGCCGCGCGCCTTCTGCTGCTCCGCCACCACCCCCAGCACCAACAGCTCTGGCTCGACCTCCATGACCCCTGGCTGCTGTCTGGCGTGGAGTGGGTGGTGTGCGTGTGGGAAGACCGGCAATGGGGAAAATGAGTTGGCTCAAAGGAACGGCATTCCACAAGGCAGTTTACTCCTCAATCAACTGCAGTGAAATCAAGAGGGGCGGAGGGGGGGAGGGGCAGGGTCATCCTCCTGGTTTGCAAAACAAACCCTGTCGGATACCCCCTCACTCACCCTGTGCATTGTGGCTGTGTTTTCTTTGATACTCAAAACTGTTGCGTTTTTTTTGTTACGGTCGGGGGGTGATCTGCTTGGAAGCCCCCACCCCTGGGGATGGGGAGAGGGGGGCGTGTGGAGAGGGGATCATTGGGGGTGGCGGAGTGACAAAACACAACAAGGGCGGGATCGAACTGCGACCCGCTGAATAACAATGCAGAACAGAAGTGTGGGGAAGGGGCAGCCCCTGGAATGCCTGTGAAAAAAGTGCCCCCCGACAACCAACAAGTCTTGACATGACTCCGCTTTGGTTGAGGCAGAGAGGGGGGGGGGGGGGGGTAGGGGGGGTCATAAGCCCGTACAAAACCACATTTTTCAACATACCATCAGAACCGCCCTAATACCTGATCTGACCCGAAAATCCGACCCATACCCCCCCGGAAACCGTCTGGAGCCCACTTGTGACACCTGATGCGCACTTTTGTGATGATTTTTTGGGGTCCTAAAAAATGTACCTCAGTTTCGTACCTTGCCTTTGTACCTGAACCACTCCCGACCGCAGTATTTCGTTCTTTGCAAGGAAAGGGTATCACTACGCTCACCCAGCACGCCGAGCAACACATGCCGTGTGCCTAGGGCCTCGCAGAGGTGTCAGATGCTGCTGCAGAGGGGTACCTTGCTCGAAAGACGCTCGCCAAACGGGAGATGTGCGGGGTCCCGGCAGAGAGCGTTGTGGCAGACCTGCGTCAGAAGAAAACGGCACACGACATCCGTGAGGCGACATTATTTCGGGCGCTCCGTCGGGCTGGGTACATAGGAGAGCGAGTGGGACGTGGTGACGACAGATATATGCAGTGGTGCATCAACTGCACGCACGTGCGAAAAGCGGCGTTCCTTGCTGGCCAAGAAAGATGTCACCTGCACTCCTACTCCTCCCACTCCTCCTGCTCCTACCCCTACACCAACTGATGTGGGCAGTGAGTGATGGCAGCTCCAGAGCAGCAGATGATCTAGGAAGCGATGAGCGGGTCAGCCGGGCAGACTACCCCAGTCCGTACCGGAAGTACGAAGCGTTGCGGGCCCGCCACCACCGCCTCCAGGAGAGGACCCGAGGATTAAGAGTAGGGTTGTACAACGCCAGGGGAGAGTATTCCCCTGGCGTTGAGACATCCCTGACGATCTTGCGGTCGCACTGTGGGGGTTGAGTCGGCAGGCAGATGCCTATCCAATGACTTTGTTGAGTCCTCACATGGTACACTCTCATACGTGCTGTTGAGACTGCGTGGTGTACTACACCCAGAAGGTGGCTGAACTCATTCAGCTGGCGCAACAACACAACATTCCCACCAATCAGGTACAAGAAAGACCTTGCCGAGGCACTGGGGAGGCAACATCGTGCCACCTGAGCCGGAACCACCGCAGAAAAGGCAAAGAACGAAATATTGCGGTCGGGAGTGGTTCAGGTACAAAGGCAAGGTACGAAACTGAGGTACATTTTTTAGGACCCCAAAAAATCATCACAAAAGTGCGCATCAGGTGTCACAAGTGGGCTCCAGACGGTTTCCGGGGGGGTATGGGTCGGATTTTCGGGTCAGATCAGGTATTAGGGCGGTTCTGATGGTATGTTGAAATTTTTGGTATTTGTACGTTTTTAGGGGGGCTTATGACCCCCCCTACTGGGGGGGGCTAAATAGAAGACCCCCCCCCTTGTAATAGGCGTATAAACGCTTTTTTTGGGGGGTTTTCAAAACCCAAAATTTTGGGCAATTTTTGCAGTGGGTGGCCAAATACAAGGGGGTGGCCGAATACAAGGGGGGGGGTCTTGTATTCGGCGGTCCGTGATTTTTCCAAATTTTGGCGAATTTTGCTCCAGGTGACCTCGTGGAATCGCGATTTTCGCCTTCCATTGCACTCTTCGGAATCCGTGCGGATCGTGGTGGGGTCATTTTGTGGGTGGTGGTGTCAAGCTTCACCCATGAAATGTGGGTCTGGTTTGGCTCCTGATAATGGGAGGATATTCCCAGGAGTCAGCCACCTGCAGGGACCCCCACACTGGTGTCCAAAACCCTGTTCTTTTGAATGTTTGGATTCCGTGCGGATCGCAGTGGGGTCATTTTGACCATGGGGTGCCTGTTAGGACTGAAAAAACAGGCTGAAAATTTGAAAATTGGCCAAAATTCACGGACCGCCGAATACAAGACCCCCCCCCTTGTATTCGGCCTAAAATTTTCTGGATTTCGAATTTCCAGACCCCCCCCTTCTATTCGGCCACCCCCTTGTATTCGGCCACCCCCTTCTATTTAGCCCCCCCCAGTAGGGGGGGGGGCTAATTTTATATCGAACGGCAGGGTTGTCACACAAGGCTGTTTTGTTTATTTGGCTTTTGGTTTAGAGATAAAATAATGGACACTCTCATCCAGGAACACGAGCATCCCAGAACAGGTGGTGGGTGGTTGCTTTTTTTTTTTTGCACTGTCCTCTTTGCGCTCACCCACACACAGATGGCGAGACCCCGACGAAGCACACAGGGGTCCCACCTAAGACAACAGAAGGGGGAGAGAGAAGGTGAGGGGGATGATCAGCAGTTCCTTTTGTTGGTATCGTATCGACGGGCCATCAAGTCTGCCGTGCAAGGGACGAAACCAGAGTGCAGTGACATTCCCACCCCTTTTTTGTAAGTTCGTATGGAGGGGTTTTTTTCGGACAAAGAAAAGACAGGGAGATGGGAGAGGGAGGGACAGTGGGAGTCACTAAATTGGATGGAAACATAAATCGAACCAAACAATGGGGGGGGGGGGTTGGTGGGCATGCGTCACCCTTCCATCGGTATGCAGGCTGTGTCCGGGCGGGCACAGAGGGCATGGGGGGGGGGGGTGGGGAGGGGTAGTGAAATAGAAGTAGAAGGGAGCACAAAAATGATCACCCTTCACTCACCCTTCACTGGGGAGGAGGGGGGGATGGGTTAAACATATTTCGATGCACGGAAATCAGAAAACGGGGGGGGGGGGGGTTTTCCGCATATTTTTCCCCTTGTCACCCAACGTGCCTTATCCACGCAGACACACACAATCAGCGGAGGATGACATGGCTGCGAAGGGCCGATTCCCTGCCTCAGCAAGCAACAGCAATAGTCTCTTGGCAAAAGGCATCATGGTGAGCTCCCTGGAACCGAGGGCCTGCACCCATGCCCCATGCCCAAAGAGGCTTGAAACAACGATTTGAACAGAATTTGACCGTGTTCGCAGCGTCCCCTGGTTTTGCCCGGGGGAGCGGGGGGGCTTCATAGTGATGATGTGCAATGTGCAAATTGCATGCCGTCCCCCCACCCCCCCACCCTGCCCCCGCTCGTTGTGTGCGGTGGGAGGGGTGGGATTGAGTCGATTGTCAGGGCTCCTGTTTGCCCCTCCCCCCCCCCCACCGGGAGCTCCAAAAAGATATCCTTTTCGCACGAGTGTGAGGGGAGCAGGTGTGAAAGATCCCCCAACCATGGGGGTGGGGTGGCAGCGCAATGGTTGTTTTTTTAACCATCCCCTTCAGGCCAGCTTCCCTTCGGAGAATTCTTTGGCAAAAAAAACATCAACCCCCCCCCCTACTGGGGGGGGCTAAATAGAAGGGGGTGGCCGAATACAAGGGGGTGGCCGAATACAGTATAGCCTAATATTTATGGATTTTTAATTTATGGACACACCCCCGCAAAAATTAATTGCCTATAAATTATAAATCCACAAATCATGTGTCCATATTTCCTTGGTTGGTAAACTCTCTTTGCTTGGCCACCACATCCCCACCTTGACGGTTACAACCAAACACACCAACCATCTGACCAACAATGGATATTGCTGGTCAGATGGTTGCTGCTGCCAAGCAGGAGAACGATGGACGAGGAGGTGGTCGCTCTCGGCGAGACGGCCCAGCCGCAGTGTGCTGACTGCGGATGAGATCCGGTACGCAGTCATCCGTCGACTGACGGATGACTGCGTACCTCTGTGAGAAGGGATGCTATCTTGGGCTTTTCGTCACATGGTGCCATTGCATTTTTCACTTTGTCTTTTTCCACAGGACCTGCAGATCGACTCGGCCTGTCAGATGGAAAGAAACGTGACTGGACCCCCTCTGAAAAACGCCACCCGACACCACCCGACTTTAGCAGTACCGTACCGTACCGTGCTCGCTCTGCTCGCACCCCCCTCCAAAAACAAAAATAATTATTGGCCCTCCCCCCGGAAAGATCCGGAAAAAATAATTGTCCATAAATTAGAGGTCCACAAAATACCCGTTATGGGCGTGTAATTTATAAGCTATACTGTAGAAGGGGGGGGTCTGGAAATTCGAAATCCAGAAAATTTTAGGCCGAATACAAGGGGGGGGGTCTTGTATTCGGCGGTCCGTGAATTTTGGCCAATTTTCAAATTTTCAGCCTGTTTTTCCAGTCCTAACAGACACCCCATGGTCAAAATGACCCCACTGCGATTCGCACGGAATCCAAACATTCAAAAGAACAGGGTTTTGGACACCAGTGTGGGGGTCCTCACAGGTGGCTGACTCCTGGGAATATCCTCCCATTATCAGGAGCCAAATCAGGCCCACATTTCATGAGTGAAACTCGGCACCTCCACCCACAAAATGACCCCACCACGATCCGCACGGATTCCGAATAGTGCAATGGAAGGCGAAAATCGCGATTCCACGAGGTCACCTGGAGCAAAATTCACCAAAATTAGGAAAAAGAGGAAACTTCATATTTGCCAGAAATTTCTTGGAAAATTCATATGTTGACAGGAAGTTTTGGGTTTAACCATATGTTGACAAAACCTTTTTGTTTCAATCATATGTTGACAAGAAGTTTCCTGAAAATTCATATGTTGACACGAACTTATGGACTTAACCATATGTTGACAAAAACTTCTGCATTTAACCATATGTTGACAAGAAGTTATGGATTAACCATATGTTGACAAAAACTTCTCGTTTTAACCATATGTTAACAAAATTGGGTTTCCAGCTGGAACACCCTTTTTGGTGGATTCCCGACCCCAGGGCACCCACACCTGTGGCTGCTGAAGAGGAGGGCGCTTCGCAAAGGCCGGGACCCCCAGCCCCCCTCCCAGCCCCAACCTCTCATCCACATTTTGATGTGAACCTGTCGGCTGAAGCTGGAATCACTTGATGGCATTGCTGTGGGTGTTGTTGTGGACCTGGGTCCGGCCGATTAGTACTCACGCTGTTGTGCCTGTGATTCAAAGAACCGTGGAGTTCGGAACCCACCTGGAGAGAACGATCCACCTCGAAGAAGCCGCATGCCCGATGCGCCCCGATAGCTGCGTGTACACGTGGTAAACCTGTGACCACTTCGGTGGAGTGGTCTTTTGGCTCAGTTTCTGGGCCGGAAGTGCTTGATGTTGGTAACCATCTTTGCTATGGGGCTTTCATCATGCATTTATCACGTACAGGCCCATGATCAGTGGTTAGCCGGTGTTAACGGTGTGCGGTTCTCTGGCCTTGTGGTATCTTAATCCAAGGGAATGAGGCCCCATGGAACTGCGATGAAGTGCACACTCTGTGAGAAGCTAAGTGCCGATCTGGAAAGCGATCTGGATACCCCGGAATGTCAGTCAAGCGGCTCCAGCCAAAAAACCGATTTTGTTAACATATGGTTAAAACGAGAAGTTTTTGTCAACATATGATTAAGCCCAGAACTTTTTGTCAACATATGGTTAAAATCAGAAGTTCCTGTCAAAATATGGTTAAATTCATTACTTCTTGTCAACATATGGTTAGATCCAAAACTTTTTGTCAAAATATGGTTAAAATCAAAAGTTTTTGTCAACATATGGTTAAACCCAAAAGTTCCTGTCAACATATGAATTTTCCAAGAAATTTCTGGCAAATATGAAGTTTCCTCTAGGAAAAATCACGGACCGCCGAATACAAGACCCCCCCCCTTGTATTTGGCCACCCACTGCAAAAATTGCCCAAAATTTTGGGTTTTGAAAACCCCCCAAAAAAAGCGTTTATACGCCTATTAGAAGGGGGGGGGGGTCTTCTATTTAGCCCCCCCCAGTAGGGCGGGTCGAAAGCCTGTCCCAAAGTGGTGATTTTCGACATAGCAGCCGCGACCCTCTATTTGACCTTCTGACCCCCCAGAACCCACCATACCCCGGTTTTTGGGCCCAATGAGTCCGATTTTCGGGTTCCCGAGCCCCGGAAAGTCGAATTTTGATGATGTCAAAATTTTGTCCCCTATACTGCACCTCAGGGTCACGCACAGGTTTACCAGTACACCGTCAGTCCATGTGCGCGCCCACTTCCTCGACCTCCTCCACCCCTTCCTCCCCTGCGTCATTAAGAACCTCCATAGGTGCCAATACCGCATCTTTTGACCCTCTTCTCACTCCAGCGTCGCACCAAAATACCGAACACGGGCAGCCACTATCTCCTTCCCGTTTCTGCTTCGGTATACACTGCCAGATCGTGCAAAGATGCATACTGGTGCATAGCGGGAACTGTCATCAACTTTCACAGTGTGCGGAACTTGGCTGCAAGGGACAGGCGGCACAACTGGCCACTACTCCGACACTGAGATGCTGGTCTGGCCCACGAACTCTTTGTAAGTTGAAAGGTCTCCTCCGTCGGGAGGGGGGTTTGCGAACCAACCCTCACGACTTGTTCATGGCTTGCTGAGCAAGGCGTGCAGGAGCAACGACTCTGATTATT
The DNA here is from genome assembly GCA_963210315.1 of Rhynchopus euleeides. Lineage (NCBI taxonomy): Eukaryota > Euglenozoa > Diplonemea > Diplonemida > Diplonemidae > Rhynchopus > Rhynchopus euleeides. Next base: position 1,278,186 of record OY723264.1, on the reverse strand, counting down.
CAGGACGTGCATTCGAAGCGCGTACTTCTTCTGTGTCATCGTTGTTGCGGGAGTTGCACTGTGTGATTCCTCGACCCCCTTCCTCGTCTCATCGTATGGAGGACGCTTGACTGTCCCAAGCATATCCTTTGCAGCTTCTTTAGCTAGTTCTGCGCACTCGTCGTTCCATAAGGCGCGTGCTGCACTGCAGCATACATACCCGGACACTGTTCTGAGACCAGGGTCCCACAGGACCCTGGTCTTGAGCGCCCGGAAGTGACCCTTGATGATAAGATAGGGCGCATCTCTGTGCTGCAGCTGCGTACTCGCTGCGCTCTTCACCTCGTTTGACTGTCTGCATCCACAGGAGAAATGTTTCTCGGATAACAGCAGCAGTGGCAAGGTGTACCTGCCTTGTAAGAGAGAATCACCATTAGTGCATCACTGTCGGGTATGACGGCGTCCTCCCTGTTCCTGACAGCTCCGAGTTCTGCCTTCCAGTGCAGCAGGCCGCCCAACGACTGTGTCAGATGGCAGTATTCGCTGCCATCTTCTCTCACTGCCCAAAGCATTGAGATACGACGTTATTTGTAGCGCGGATGAGCGGGTGCATCAGAAAATCACAGCTGCAGCATGGCGTGCGCTCGGACGTCCCAGGATGATAATGATTTACTATCTGCCCGTGGCAGGCGTACGTGCCATGACCCTGAGGTGCAGTATAGGGGACAAAATTTTGACATCATCAAAATTCGACTTTCCGGGGCTCGGGAACCCGAAAATCGGACTCATTGGGCCCAAAAACCGGGGTATGGTGGGTTCTGGGGGGTCAGAAGGTCAAATAGAGGGCCGCGGCTGCTATGTCGAAAAGCACCACTTTGGGACCCAAAAACGGGCCTTTCGTCCCCCCCTAACCCCCCCCCCCTTCCCCGTCGGGGAGAGGGGGGGAGGGGGTGACATTTATTTTTCGAGTTCTTCTGGCCACAAGGTTGCCTCTAATGGTGATGGTGTGCCACTCATCCCTTGCCCAGAGGGCCGGGCAGAGTGTGGTGAGGAAATATAGAAGTGATCTGGCTTCACTCAGGACACAACAGGACGCATCCGAACACGCATGAAGCAGTTGCCGTACGGTATGGGAGACGGTATAGAGGGGGAGAGAGAGAGAGAGAAACAGGGGTTCAAGTATTCAGTGCTGTATGCAACTGCAACAAGTGGTGTGTGTGGGTTGAATGGGAAACTCCTTCGCGGATTATAGCCTCCGCTGTGTGTGTGGCAAGCGATGGTGGTTGTGCGGCGTATTGGGGGGGGAGGGGTGGTGGTAAGGTCGAAAAGGGAAAGGGTGCCTGTGTGCACCCCCGATGGATCCTGAAGTGGCGGAAAGGTAATTTAAAGGTAATGAACGTGGCAGTAAAAAAAGACGATACCCTTCCCCGACATGGCAACTTAAGTGGCAAGGTAATGGGAAAAAAAATGACAATTTCAAAACCCACAGCTGCGCTCAGTCAGGGATAAGCCGGAAACAAAACAAAATGGGACGGGAAACTATCCCTTTGTTTTCCGGACTTAGGGCAAACAGACCTGTCTGAGCCACCTGGAAAACTACAAAGTACAATTGCGTGGAGAGACAAACAACACCAAATATTTCGCTCAGTATTTTTTAGAAGTCTTTAGAAAAATATCAAAAAATAGAGCACGCGGATACGATTATGACAGCCATGAACACAGTATCACCTGGCGGCCAGTTGGGAGCCACGCGGTGGTTTAACACCCTGTGCTGCGCGCATCACAAGGTGGCCACACACCCCACAAGCCTTTTATACAGGCAAGCTCATAGAGGATGTAGCGAAACACCCGCTGGGGGGGCTGGGGGGCGGGAGGAGGTGGTGGTAATGGAGAAAGATTGCAAAGAGCCGTGGCAATCGTCCCTCAGGCCCCCCCCCCCCCCCCTACCCGATGAACAATTCCTGCGTTGGATGCGCCAAATGCAAACCAACACAGGGAACTGTGCGAAACATGCCACCCCCCCCCCCTAGGGCACACGGTGGGATCTTGTAAATTTTACATGTATAACTACAAGTATATACATGTATTATACATGTATAATACTTGCATGTCAACTATTATACATGTATAATACATGTATATGCCTGAAATATACATGTAAAATACATGTATATCAAGTAAAAATACAAGTATAATACTTGCATGTCAACTATTATACTTGTATTTTTACTTGATATACATGTATTTTACATGTATATTTCAGGCATTTACATGTATTTTACATGTATAATACTTGTCATGCAAGTATTATACATGTAAAATACTTGCATGACAAGTAAAATACTTGCATGCAAGTAAAATACATGTATTTTACTTGCATGCCAGTATTTTACTTGTCATGCAAGTATTTTACATGTATAATACTTGCATGACAAGTATTATACATGTAAAATACATGTAAATGCCTGAAATATACATGTAAAATACATGTATATCAAGTAAAAATACAAGTATAATAGTTGACATGCAAGTATTATACTTGTATTTTTACTTGATATACATGTATTTTACATGTATATTTCAGGCATATACATGTATTATACATGTATAATAGTTGACATGCAAGTATTATACATGTATAATACATGTATATACTTGTAGTTATACATGTAAAATTTACAAGATCCCACCGTGTGCCCTAGGGGGGGGGGGTGGCATGTTTCGCACAGTTCCCTGTGTTGGTTTGCATTTGGCGCATCCAACGCAGGAATTGTTCATCGGGTAGGGGGGGGGGGGGGCCTGAGGGACGATTGCCACGGCTCTTTGCAATCTTTCTCCATTACCACCACCTCCTCCCGCCCCCCAGCCCCCCCAGCGGGTGTTTCGCTACATCCTCTATGAGCTTGCCTGTATAAAAGGCTTGTGGGGTGTGTGGCCACCTTGTGATGCGCGCAGCACAGGGTGTTAAACCACCGCGTGGCTCCCAACTGGCCGCCAGGTGATACTGTGTTCATGGCTGTCATAATCGTATCCGCGTGCTCTATTTTTTGATATTTTTCTAAAGACTTCTAAAAAATACTGAGCGAAATATTTGGTGTTGTTTGTCTCTCCACGCAATTGTACTTTGTAGTTTTCCAGGTGGCTCAGACAGGTCTGTTTGCCCTAAGTCCGGAAAACAAAGGGATAGTTTCCCGTCCCATTTTGTTTTGTTTCCGGCTTATCCCTGACTGAGCGCAGCTGTGGGTTTTGAAATTGTCATTTTTTTTCCCATTACCTTGCCACTTAAGTTGCCATGTCGGGGAAGGGTATCGTCTTTTTTTACTGCCACGTTCATTACCTTTAAATTACCTTTCCGCCACTTCAGGATCCATCGGGGGTGCACACAGGCACCCTTTCCCTTTTCGACCTTACCACCACCCCTCCCCCCCCAATACGCCGCACAACCACCATCGCTTGCCACACACACAGCAAAATACAAGAAAAACACAGAAAAATACAAGTATAATACTTGCATGACAAGTATTATACATGTAAAATACATGTAAATGCCTGAAATATACATGTAAAATACATGTATATCAAGTAAAAATACAAGTATAATAGTTGACATGCAAGTATTATACTTGTATTTTTACTTGATATACATGTATTTTACATGTATATTTCAGGCATATACATGTATTATACATGTATAATAGTTGACATGCAAGTATTATACATGTATAATACATGTATTATACTTGTAGTTATACATGTAAAATTTACAAGATCCCACCGTGCAGTGATAGAAAATACGTAAAAAACGTTCAACGTATTTGAACGTTCAACGTGTTTTTAAAAAAATGCGTCGAAGTTGAACGTTTTTTTGGCTTTTGAGCGTTTTCACCCACTGGGTTCACTCTCCACATGAAAACCCCCCTAGCAGTAGGGGGTGGGCCCCCTGCACACACTAAAGGGGACACCGGTGGGATGGAGAGTGTCACGCGTGGCGAAAAGTCGGTGAAAAAGAGGTTCTGTAGTCCGAGAAGGGGCGGGTCCCGGAAAGGGGTGGTCGGTACCCCCCCTTTTCAGGGTTGAACTCCGGAAAAGCGGGGGTACCAACCCCCTCTCGACCTATCTCCCAGTTTTACCCCACTCGACCGGCTGGAGTCCGTCGTGTAGAGGAAGTGGATGGCCGAACGTGAGCTGGCCGAACCTGAGCTACGGGTACAGGACGTATGGGGTATCCCGCATGGGAGAACCGGATGGCATATCCCACCGGCAGGGGTTCACCTCAACTGCACCAGCCCGCTTCATGGAGCAAAGGACAAGGGATATGTTGTCGACTGCATCGCGACTGGAGCGCGCGAAGCAAGTCGCTGTAAAATCGTGCTCCAAGGACGTCTTCCGCACGGTTGTCGTTGGTGCCACCAACTCGCCCTTGCTCTGCTTGAGGAAAGGCGGGTTTGTGACTGGTGGCCCCTGCAGACGGTAGGCAATGTGAGAAACGTTCAAATACGCTGAACGTTCAACGTATTTGAACGTTCAACGTATTTTTAAAATCGGGATTCTGAAAAATACGCGTATTTTGCCTTCACTGCCCTAGGGGGGGGTCACTGGGGGGGACAAACCCCAAAATTCCACTTTCCCTCGGAGGTCATTTTTGGGCCAAAAAAATATGAAAAACCGGTCCAGAATGTGTCGGAACCCGGAAATACCCCCACTACAACATGATCTGTGGTCTTGTGACCCTCTCAGACTCCATCCTAATTTTCCATACCACAACTTGTACCTTGCCTACCCCCCGTGGGCAAGGTCTCGTCGCGATCAACATGCAATGGGCCAAGAAAAGCTCTGTTCCACCCTTCAAAGCTGCCGAGAGGTTCCTGTAGAGTCTATCGGAACAGCGGTGCAAGCCCTGCTGTGAGATGGCGGTGCTGCAGGTCGCAGATATCGCACAAGAAGGTACCTACCGGTTGTTGTACCGGAAGCACACCGTGGTGAAGGTGCAGCACGGTTGCCCCTGTACGAACACATACTCCACTGCAGCGCTCGCACCCTAGTGCTGACGTGAGCCGAGGTCGGTGCGGATCGAATTCAAACAGGTGTGGTGCGACTGGCTGGAGGGTCTCCTCTCGTCAGTGACAGTACAGCTGATCAGCCGCTTTCAGTGTACAGCCTCAACGGTGACTGCACTCGCACAGGTCAACGCAAGCGGAATAGTGAATACTGAGGTGGGGAAATCCTCCTGTACCCTCGGCAGAGGATGTGCGCGCATTTGCGAAGCTACCGCGTCCCCAGACAACTGCCCAGGAAGCGTTCCGGGAGATACTCGACCCACAAACAGGGCGAGATCCGCAGCTTCCTGGGAAGGAAACGGGGTGCTGAATTGATGGATCGCGCCGAGGAGAGCGGGCTCCACCAGGATGAATTCACCGTACATGAGCTCCAGGAGAACCTCCTGGACGATATGTGTGCGGAACTTGATACAATGCCTCTCCCAGTGGTTGTAGTCAAAAAATGACGAAGCCACGCTACTACCCCGAGGTACAAGTTCTGGTAGGAAAAATTAAAATGGGCGAAAAATGCCTTCCCGGGTGTCAAAAATCACCGAAATGGGCCTAAAACCTGTTTTCCACCACATATCGGCCAACAGATACCCAAAAATAGGCTCTCCGGGGGTCGGAATGGGGGTGTCGGAAAAATTGCTGTTTGTCTACCACTTTTCCTTAGCAGTGACCCCCCCTACCCCCCCCCCCCTCCCGGCAGGCAATTGCCCAAAAGCCGACAACACCACGCACACACTCACATCCGTCTTTGCCACGAACAGGGCACAGAGGCAAAAACGTCTGCAGCGCCAAAAGACACTGGCACCCAATGAATTGTTCGCTGTGCCACCAGGATCCACCAATATGTTTATAGAAGGCCAGAGCAGTTATTGCAGGCGTGAAGTGGGACTCACCCACCCACAACTCTCGTGTACGTCAAGCAGTGCCTGTCGGATCTGAGACGTGCCAGCTTGTTTGTGCCTGTATGAGAGTCCATACGTGCGATGCCAACAGTCTTTTCTACCGAGTGACCTGACAGGCTATAGAGAATCAAGAAGACAACCCCCGCTTCTGAGTTAACGAAGTGGGTCTTGGGTCGAGCGGGCACCCCATCCCACACCCCCCCACAAAGGGGTGGCTGAGCAGGATTAGGCAATCCCCGCTGAGCAGTGATCACATCATGAACGGAATCGATTGCCCCCCCACCCCCCGCCTCCCCAGGGCTATATCATGCTTGGTGGCCCACGCGACATCCAAACTTGGTCCAATTTTGCACCGTTGCCGGATAGCGGTTCAAGGGAGAAAGGCCCCCCCCCCTTGCAATGCAGGGGGGGGGGGGGTTGTGTGGGGCAGATTGAGTTCGTATGGCTTCTCTTTCATCATTAAGGCAGCGCAAGGGTCGACGCAGGGCGGGGGGGAGGGGGGTTGCCATACAGCACCAGCAGGCATGCCCATGTTGCCCCTTGTCGTTGCGGGAATGCCGAACAGTTGACTGGACTGTGTTGACATTATCCAACACCGCCACAGGTTTCTTCCGGTGTCGACGACAGCCGCACTGGCGTGCGGGGGCGACCAAGGCAGTGGTGCATCGGTTCCTTTCTTTAGGGTTATTTCAGCGCTGGTTCGTGACTTGCACGGTACAACCCCGGAGTAAACACACGCCACCACAGACCACCGGCCACAAGATAGGCCACTGATATGTGCAGGGGTTCCCCAATCAAAACGTGGTCACCACAGACGCACACGTTGGTAGTTTAATTTTGAACTGTCCGGACCGGACTCTCTGGTCCGATCACCGCACACAATGCACTCCCAGACACACCCGGATGTGCGAGTCGCGTCTAGGGTTGATTTGCCCCTTCGCCGATTCGGCCCGCCCCTTGGCAGGGCCCTTCACTCCGCCACAACCAATACGGCGCCTCCTGACAATACATCAAGGGTCGCGTTCCTACTACTGCGTAGAATGTTTGTAATAGAGAAGAAAGGCTAGACATCTCTCAGGTAGTTCTGGAGTAACTCGGGGAGGAGGAAACTGCAGCCAAAAAGGGGATCAGATCGGGAGGGATCCGGGAAAGAACACACAGTGCCTGGGCTGCTGTTTTGTCTGTTGCAACAAAAAAAAGCCATATGGTATGATGTCGAACCTCGTGTGCCCACCCATACGACTCGTCCGCAACAGGCAGAACGACATCAATAGAGAGAAAGTTCGGTTCCACTTTGAAGCTGAGCCAACCGCATATTTTTTACCCAGACATGACAGGGAGAGTGAGGGGTTTCTTTCTGGCATTTGGGAGGGAGGAGGGCCTTCGGTACATTCGGCAAGTTTCGGCAGTTCTCTTCTGGCATGTCTCCCCACGAAGAGTAAGGGATATTCGCACCAAGATAACGCACCTCTCCGGCACACATAGCGAAGGGCACTCCCTTGAGGCACATTCTTTTCCACTTGAGACACAGACACAGACACACATGCCACAACAGTTTTTCCTCTTTTGAAAACCATACACACAGGCCGGGGCAGCGCAATAAGCGAAGGTGCGTGCAAGGTGCATTCACCCAAATGGAGCCCCGCCTTGACTCAACCTCGTGTCACATGCATATATCTGCCTCATATCGTAGACCTTTTGCAACCACACTGTGTTGGGCATATTAACACCAATGCCGATGACGGGACAGGTGACTTGCCGACAGTGGGCTCCTTTGCGCAGGAATCCCCCGGGCAGGGGGGGGTGGGGGTGGGGGGTGTGGTTGCCGATCTAGAAAGTGCGGCATTGGTTCCCGTATCCAAGGCACCTCGAAGAAGAATTGGTCTGAAACGTTTTTTCCTCAACATGCCTTGCACATCACATCGAGCAACATGCTCTTGATGCGATGTCCACTGTAACACAAAAAAAAGATGAGGTGTTGTTTGTGCGTCAAACCCGGAGGGATAAAATCACACACACACACACCCCCAAGCCCTCAAGACTCTTGGAGCGGCCTGACTATTTAGTGTCTTTGTCGCAGCAAGGGGGCGATATATACCGCTTTTTTATTGATTTCACGTGTCAGTGTTTGACTTTTTCGCAACTTCATTTCTTCCTTTTCTCCCTCTCCAACCCCACCCGTGACACCACCAGGGTTTAGCTAGCCCTGGTCCGATTATCCCCGGTTCTTCGCTGAAGAGACGCGGCCGGGGGGAGGGGTACGAAGAGTACGCGTCGAAACCGGTGTCACGTCGTGTTGGGGAATCCTTCGGGAGTGCGATACTGAAGGGGAGGTGCTACTGCCCGTGCAGGGCGACACCGCCTTAAAACCTTATAACCACACACACACCCCACCGAAGGTGCAACGACAGACCATAGAAACGGGGGGCTTTTGAGAAACTGAGATTCGTTAAACGATCCACAAGACAGGATGGGGGAGAGGGAGGGGAGGGCGCAGATCACCCGACCAAAAGGTAGAAACTATCGATAGCCACAATCAGTACAAAACAGTCGAGGGGTGGGGGTGGGTGTGGGGATGGGATACAAAACACAGCCCAAACAAGCACGGCAGACACACACACGAAGATGGTTTGTTGCTTGAAAAGAAACCCAGGTGGCACCTTGGGAATCGGGTGAGGTGATCCAATGCCAACCAAGAAGGAACGGTAAAAATGTATATCCTCCAACCCACGCGCGACGTGTCGTGTCGCGAAGGCAAAACCGGCTCGGGTTTGCCTGGCTGGGCTATCTCGGAACCACCGCTGTGGGCGGGGGCTCGCCAATACTCTGACAAATAGAAACACCGTAACGGGTTTGGGCAAATCGACAGAAATCATCAGTAGACGACAGTCGTGTACTCAGACCACCCGCCTGGAGGCCGAATGTCGGACGCCGCGACAAACCTGTTGGGGGTGCAGTGGTTGAGGACATGTATGTGTGTGTGTGTGGAGGAAGGCAGGCCATAGAATCATATCATGAGCAGTCCCTCGTGCACTAAAACTTGCCACCGGAGAGATCCCTGGCCTGATTCTGATATGTTGCTGAGAGACGAGATCCCGGTCATTCAACAGGCGAGCCCGTTGTCTACAAGACAAATCCGGTCCCTTTATGAAGATCGCTCGATTTTTGACATGATTCGAAACAAGGAACTCGCTTCTTGATTGGCTCTGGTTTGCTTCTGCCCGGGTCTGGGTCAGGCAACAAAATGATAGGCACACCCGCAATCATACCTGGAACCAGTGCCATCACCCCAGTCAACGTCCCACGCGCCGTAGGGGTCAGGGCCGCTGCTTGCGATAGTGGCAGGGTACCACTGCCCTGCGTAAAGCACCTCGACTTCATCGCCCAGAAGCCACTGTCGGAGGGGGGGGGGGGGGGTGTATAGGCAGTGAGAGGAGGGGGGAACAGGGAAGTTCAAGCGGGAATTAATCCGATGTGGTCCACGGCCCCCCCACCCCCAAGAGCAGGCTTACACAAAAACGTGGCGCCACCCCTCTCACTTCTCTCGCGCTCTCTCTCTTGACGTTGCACCCCTCACCCCAGGCACTTGTGATGCACTTCCACGTTCTACACTGCAAGACATACTCTGTGCGTCAAGGCACGTGGGGGGCTGCTTGCGTCAATGTACTCCACCTCCTCGACCTCCACGATGCTGGAGGTGCGCGACGGAGGCGGCTGCGACTCAAGTGCGTTGCGCTGCTTCTCCAGCACATAGATCTCCTCGCGCAGCTGGCGGGCGCGGATGGCCTCGGCAGCGGAGGAGTTCTGATCGTCGTAGCTGTCGAGGGACTTCGGCTTCGAGGGTGTGGCGTACATCGCATCAAGCGGGTTCTCGGGGGAATGGTTCTCGTCGTCGTAGTAACCGCGGTGCTCCTTCTCCTTCTCAGTCGCGCGTGTGTCCGCTGCGGACTTCTTCTTGCCACAGCAGCAGCAAAGGAGCAGGATAAACAGCAGCAGCAGCAGCAGGGCAGCCAGCGTAATCAGAAGGATAGCCCACCAGGGGAATGAATCATCGTCGTCGTCGGTGTTCGGGGATAGGGTCAGGATGGGTGTCCCGCCGCTCGGTGCGGTCACAAGGCCCAGCTGGTCAGGGACACTTGTGCTGAATGCCCGGGTAGGGTCGACGACTAATGGGAGATCCGGGCGGCCCGTTGCGATCGGCCCCGTACCTTTCACAGCGTTGTCCACCTGCAGTTTCAGATTCCGGATGTCCTCATCAACAAGCTCGTGTGTGTCGTCAGCGACAATGATGTCGATGATCTGAGGGGGTTGTGCCGTAGTCTGCTGCACAGTGGAGTAGGGGCGCCACTCGACTTTGGGTCGGTAACAGGTTTGGTCCGTTGGGGTCACATCAGCGGGGCACATCAGAGTGATGCGGAGTTCTGCGAGGCTGCGCTCGAAGCGGTAGTAAGACAGGGCGAGTTTCTGCTCAAGTGACGTGATAAAAGAGCTCATCTGTTCTGTCGACAGCAGGGGCCACTGGGGGACGACAGACATGCGGACACGCTTCCAGGGACGGGTGGGGAGGCTGGCGACGGCTGAGGACTGGACACAACCCTCGCCGACAAGGACGCCGCCATCGGAGCCGCAGACGACACGCGGTGCGGTGGCGACGGAGGAGTAGCCGGAGGCACACTGGACGTTGGTGCAGGTGACACCCACGGTGCACGCACCCACGACGTAGCCCGGGAGGGCGGGTGCGCTGCACACCGGCGTGCCGTCCGGAGCGCAGCCCGTCAGGGTGAAGGCGCCGCCGTTCGCAACACACCACACCCTGGGGGTCCCCACGGTGCGGTACCCAGGCAAACAGGTCACAGTGCCGCACGCACCCACCGTGGTGCACGACGACCCGCCGGCAATGGCGTAGCCGTTTGTGGACGCAGGCAGCGCACACACGTTCCCACCAGGCGACGACGGGGTGCACCCGCTCAGGACCATCTGCCCGCCACCGCTCGGGCACGTGATGCTGACCGCACCCGCGTACCCGGCAGCACACTGGATGGTGCGCTGCCCCTGCCCGATGGCGTACCCTGGGTAGCTCGCAGGGGTTGTGCACCCCGACGGGATGTCGACGCACGTAAACTGCGTCACATCTGCCTTCCCGCTCCCGGAGACGGGGCACGACGCCACAGCCCGGTTCACACACACAAACCCATCCTGCGGGACGAAGTAGGAGGTCAGGTCGGTGCCCGTCGCGATGGAGGCGGGCAGGGCGGAAGACAGCGACGATCCAGCAGGGACGATGACGCCCCCCGTGCACACGGCGCCGTTCCCACCGCCCAACACGCATGTGTACCCTGACACGGTCGCCGCACCTCCCGCAGTCACACACTGCGCCACCGCATTCCCAGTGCACGTGTACCCGGGCTGGCTGCCCAGCCGCCCCGACACAGCCTCCCCGTTCACCACGGTGCCCTGTGTCGTCACCGCAGCCCCGACCGGTGCGACGAGGCTGCTGCACACGTAGGCCGTGCAGTAGTACCCCGCCAGTGCGGCCTGCGCACCCTCCTGTGCGCACACCGCTGTGGCGCTCCCTGTGCACGTGTACCCGGGTGCGCTGCCGACACGGTTGCCCACATCCGCGCCGTCCCCAACGGCTCCCTGGCTCGTCACCGTCGTCCCAGCGATTGCGGTGATCCCAGCGCACGTGCGTGTGCTGCGCCCACACGTGTACCCGGTCACTGCCACCGCGCTGCTACCAGCAGCAGGGCACACCGCCACCGCCGCTCCCACGCACGCGTATCCCGGCGCAGGCTGCACGTACGCCGACACGTCCGCCCCCGTCGTCAGCTGTGCCGGCAGGTTTGCGCTGGTGCGCGCCGCCCCAGACGGCACCTCCAGCCCGCCTGTGCACGCCGCACCGCTTGCGGAGCACGTGTACCCCTGCACCGTCGCACCCCCGTTCGCAACCCCACACGACGCACGCGCCGTGCCGGAGCACACACTCCCTGCAGAGGCCTGCAGCAGCGACGTCACGTCCTGCCCGTCCAGCACCTGCCCCTGCGTCACGACCACCGCACCAGGAGGTGCCGTCAGCGTTGAGCACCCCAGCGCGGGCGAGCACGAGAACCCCGTCACCGTGGCCACCCCGCCCGCCTCCCCGCACTGCCCGGCCCCCGTCCCCACGCACACGTACCCGCTCTGTGCGGCGAGGCGCCCCGTCACGTCCTCCCCGTTCACCACCGCACCCTGCGTGGCGACCTGTGCCCCGGACGGCGGCGACAGTGACTGGCACTGCGCAATGCACACGTACCCCGTCACCGTACCCACACCCCCGCCCTGCGTGCACTGCACGACGGCTGTCCCCGAGCACACGTACCCGCCAAGGGCTGTGATCCTGGCCGTCACGTCCTGCCCCCCAGTCACGCTGCCCTGCGATGTCACCTGCGCCCCCGCAGGGGGCGCAAATGACGCACACTGACCCGTGGACCCAGTGAGGCTGCAGGTGTACCCTCTGACACTCGCAATGCTCCCAGCCTGCACACACTCAGCCCTCGCGACACCCGAGCACGTGTAGCCCGACTGGGGTGTAAGCCTGGCTGTGACGTCCTGCCCGTTTGTGACAGGCCCCAGGCTTGTGACCAGTGACCCCACGGGCGCTGTGAAGCCTGTGCACCCACCAGAGGATGACGTGCACACGTAACCCGTCGTCGAAGCGATACCACCCTGCTGTGTGCACAGCGCACGAGCAGTCCCGGTACACGTGTACCCAGCCATGGGTGACAATCTCACGGTCACATCCTGGTTGTTGTTGACACCACCCTGCGTCGTCACCTGTGCGCCTGGAGGTGCGGTCAGTGTGTTGCAGAGCAGCGTGGTGAATGTACAGCTGTAACCCGTCACCGAGGCAATGCCACCCTGCTGCGTGCACACAGTCATGGCTGTCCCAGTGCACGTGTAGCCCTGCTGGGGTGCAAGCCACGCAGTGATGTCCTGGTTGCTGTTGACACCACCCTGCGTCGTCACCTGTGCGCCCGCAGGGGTTGTGAATGAGGCGCACATTGCCGTCAGTGTACATGTGTATCCGCTCGTCGAAGCCGTACCACCCTGCTGCGTGCACATCGCTGTCGCTGTCCCAGTGCATGTGTAGCCCTGCTGAGGGGCAATCCTGCCTGTGACGTCCTGGCCATTGTTCACGCTGCCTGATGCAGTCACTTGCGCCCCGGTTGGTGCTGTCAGCGTATTGCATTGCGTCACCCCCGTTGTGCAAGTGTAACCCGTCACCGAGGCAGTGGCGCCCTGCTGCGTGCACACGGTCCTGGCTGTCCCAGTGCACGTGTAGCCCTGCTGGGGTGCAAGCCACGCGGTCACATCCTGGTTGTTGTTGACCCCTGCTGGTGTTGTAACCTGAGCGCCCATCGGAGCTGTGAAGGAAGCGCACATCGCCGTCAACGTGCACGTGTATCCCGACGTCGAAGCCGAGCCGCCCTGCTGTGTGCAGACTGCAATGGCTGTCCCACTGCACGTATAGCCCTGCTGGGGTGAAACCCTGGTCGAGACGTCTTGGTTGTGGTTCACATTGCCTGACGCGGTCACTTGTGCGCCTGGAGGTGCTGTCAGAGTAACACACTGCGTTGTCCCTGTCGTACAAGTGTAACCCGTCACCGAGGCAGTGGCGCCCTGCTGCGTGCACACGGTCCTGGCTGTCCCAGTGCACGTGTAGCCCTGCTGGGGTGCAAGCCACGCAGTGATGTCCTGGTTGTTGTTGACACCACCCTGCGTCGTCACCTGTGAACCAATAGGCGCTGTGAAGGAAGCGCACATTGCTGTTAACGTGCAAGTGTAACCCGTCACTCCCGCCGTGCCACCCTGCTGCGTGCACACAGTCCTGGCTGTCCCAGTGCACGTGTAGCCCTGCTGGGGTGCAAGCCACGCAGTGATATCCTGGTTGTTGTTAACGCCACCCTGCGTCGTCGCGACGGAACCCACAGGGGGGGTGAATGCCGAGCACAGCGTTCCCGTTGTGCAAGTGTAACCCGTCACCGAGGCAGTGCCGCCCTGCTGCGTGCACACGGTCCTGGCTGTCCCAGTGCACGTGTAGCCCTGCTGGGGTGCAAGCCACGCAGTGATGTCCTGGTTGTTGTTGACACCACCCTGCGTCGTCACCTGTGAACCAATAGGCGCCGTGAAGGAAGCACACATTGCTGTTAACGTGCAAGTGTAGCCCGTCACTACCGCCGTGCCACCCTGCTGCGTGCACACAGTTGATGCAGTCCCACTGCATGTGTAGCCCTGCTGGGGTGCAAGCCACGCAGTGATGTCCTGGTTGTTGTTAACGCCACCCTGCGTCGTCGCGACGGAACCCACAGGGGGGGTGAATGCCGAGCACAGCGTCCCCGTTGTGCAAGTGTAACCCGTCACCGAGGCAGTGCCGCCCTGCTGCGTGCACACGGTCCTGGCTGTCCCAGCGCACGTGTAGCCCTGCTGGGGTGTAAGCCACGCAGTAATGTCCTGGTTGTTGTTGACACCACCCTGCGTCGTCACCTGTGAACCAATAGGCGCCGTGAAGGAAGCACACATTGTTGTTAACGTACAAGTGTAACCCGTCACTCCCGCCGTGCCACCCTGCTGCGTGCACACAGTTGATGCAGTCCCACTGCACGTGTAGCCCTGCTGGGCTGTAAGCCACGCAGTGATGTCCTGGTTGTTGTTAACGCCACCCTGCGTCGTCGCGACGGAACCCACAGGGGGGGTGAATGCTGAGCACAGCGACGTTGTCGTGCAGGTGTAACCAGTCACCGAGGCAGTGCCGCCCTGCTGAAGACATGTAGCGGTGGCTGTCCCTGTGCAGGTGTAGCCCTGCAGGGGCGATAGCCGCCCTGTGAGGTCCTGGTTGTTGTTCACACTGCCCTGTGACGTCACCTGCGCACCCGGGGGGGCTGCGAAGGATGCACACTGCACGGTTGTGCAGGAGAAGCCTGTTATTGTGGCGACCGCATTTTGCGCTGTGCACAAAGAAGTTGCGGTGCCGGTGCAGACGTACCCTGGGAGAGTAGACAGCCGTCCTGTCACATCTTGGTTGTTGCTCACACTGCCCTGAGTCGTCACCTGTGCTCCAGCTGGTGCCCTCAGACTGCTGCATTGAATCAGCGCACAAGTGTAACCCGTCACCGAGGCAGTGGCGCCCTGCTGCGTGCACACGGTCATGGCTGTCCCAGTGCACGTGTAGCCCTGCTGGGGTGTAAGCCACGCGGTCACATCCTGGTTGTTGTTGACACCACCCTGCGTCGTCACCTGTGCGCCTGGAGGTGCGGTGAATGCCGTGCACATCTTGGTGAGAGAGCAGGTGTAACCCGTCACCGAGGCAGTGCCGCCCTGCTGCGTGCACACAGTCCTGGCTGTCCCAGTGCACGTGTAGCCCTGCTGGGCTGTAAGCCACGCAGTGATGTCCTGGTTGTTGTTGACACCACCCTGCGTCGTCGCCTGTGCGCCTGGAGGTGCGGTGAATGCCGTGCACATGTTGGTGAGAGAGCAGGTGTAACCCGTCACCGAGGCAGTGCCGCCCTGCTGCGTGCACACAGTCCTGGCTGTCCCAGTGCACGTGTAGCCCTGCTGGGCTGTAAGCCACGCAGTGATGTCCTGGTTGTTGTTGACACCACCCTGCGTCGTCGCCTGTGCGCCCGGCGGCGCTGTGAACGAGGCACACATGGAAATCAGGTTGCAGGTGTAGCCGGTCACTGATGCCACCCCACCCTGCTGGGTGCACTGCGCCCGCCCGGTGCCGCTGCACGTGTAGCCCTGCAGAGCTGTGAGCCGAGTGGTCACATCTTGCGTGTGGGTGACACTGCCCTGTGAAGTCACCTGGGCCCCGTTGGGGGAGCTGAATGATGCGCACTGCATGGCGGTGCAGCTGTACCCTGTTGTGGACGCTGCACCGTTCGCCTGGTTGCAAACAGCTGTCGCCGTTCCTGTGCACACATAGCCCCCGGCAGGCGAGAGCCGTCCAGTGACATCCTGCCCGTGTGTCACAGCGCCTTGGGTTGTCACCTGTGCGCCGGTGGGCGAAGTGAGGGTACTGCACTGGAGCGCAGCCAGCACGCAAGTGTACCCCGTCACCGAGGCAGTGGCGCCCTGCTGCGTGCACACGGTCCTGGCTGTCCCAGTGCACGTGTAGCCCTGCTGGGGTGCAAGCCACGCGGTCACATCCTGGTTGTTGTTGACACCACCCTGCGTCGTCACCACAGCCCACGTCGGTGCTGTAATAGCAGCACACATGACCTGCAGGGTGCATGTGTAGGTCCCTGTCACTGTCGCTACACCGCCTACTTGCATGCACGATGCAGATGCCTGTCCCGCACACGAGTAGCCTGGCTGGGCAGCAAGCCTCGCCAACACATTGGCCCCGTTTGTAGTTGCTCCTTGCGTGACGACGTTCGAGCCTGGAGGTGCAGCGAGGGAGGCACACGACGTTGTGGCGATGCAGGTGTAACCTGAAACCGATGCCGTGCCTCCGACCTGCGTGCACACGGCAGTGGCTGTCCCAGAGCAGGTGTAGCCCTGCTGTGCTGTGAGGCGCCCCGTCACGACCTGCCCTCCTGTAGTAGCCCCCTGCGCTGTGACAGTCGATCCAGGCGGCGCTGAGAGCGAGTTGCACTGTGCCGAGCACGTGTAGCCTGTCACAGAAGCCGCGCCACCCCCAACTGGGCACGATGTGACCGCAGTCCCGCTGCACGTGTACCCGTTCTGAGCTGAGAGCCTGCCCGTCACCACCTGGCCGTCATTCACACCACCCGGGTTCGTCACCTGAGCGCCTGCAGGTGCATTGAAGGAAGAGCACTGGAAAGTTGCAACACAAGTGTACCCACTAACAGTTGCGACGTTGTTTACGGTTGGGCAGAAAACGGTGGCGGTGCCACTGCAGGTGTACCCATTCTGTGCCTGCAGGTTGGCGTTGATGGTCTGCCCCGTGCTCACAGCAGTCTGGGCTGTCGCCTGCGCGCCTGTCGGAACTGCAAAGGAGCTGCATGTCGTGGCGGCACAGGTGTACCCAGTCACAAGGGCCACTCCGTTCTGCGCACTGCAAGAAGAAATCGGTGTCCCTGTACAGGTGTAGCCAGGGAGTGGCCCCACGTTGGGGCTGAGGTTGTCGCCTGTGCTGCTGGTGCGCTGCTGCGTCACCCGTCCGTTCGTTGGTACACCAATGGTTGCGCAAACAAGCTGGGTGCAGGTGTAACCCGTCACCGACGCTGCACCGTTCTGCGCAGAACAGACTGCCGTGGCAACCCCAGTGCAAGCGTAGCCAGCTGACGACTGCAGATTAGCGGTGACGATCTCTCCGTTGTCAACGGCACGCTGCAAAGTCACTGTCGCACCGGGTGGGGCTGTGATGGAGCTGCAGCGGTTTCTGCTACAAGTGTAGCCGGTCACTGACGCAGCCCCATTGACCGTGTTGCACACTGCCACTGGCGTGCCGGTACATTGGGAGGTTGCTGCGGGCGTGAGGCGACCCGAGAGGTTGTCCCCTGTTGTAGCCGGCCCCTGTGTTGTGATTGTGGCCCCGACAAGCGCGCCGATAGATTGGCATTGGTTGACCTGGCAGGTGTACCCCGTAACACCAGCAGCACCGTTAGCGACAGTGCACAGAGCACGGGGGGTGCCTTGGCAGGTATACCCTGCCGTCGGGCTGATGCTGGCCGAGAGGTCATCTCCGGTGCTGCTCGCGCGCTGTGCAACAATATCTGCCCCGTTCGGCACGTTGAATGTCTGGCACTGGATGGGCACACATGCATAGCCTGACACACCAGCAGCCCCATTGGCGGTGCCACAGACCGCACGCGGTGTCCCTGAGCAGGTGTACCCCTGTGCACTCTGCAGCAGCCCCGTCAGCACCTGGTTGTGGTTCACGCCCTGCTGCGTCACGATCTGGGCCCCGGTCGGTGCTTGGAACGAAGCGCATGCGAGGGTGCTGCAGCTGTAGCCGGTGACACTCGCGACACCGTTAGCAGTATTGCACATTGCAAGGGCGGTGCCAGAGCAGCTGTAGCCTGTTTGCACCTGCAGGTTTGCCGTGACATCAGTGTTCGTGGCAGTGGCCCGCTGCACAATGACAGCTGTGCCAGTCGGTGCTGACAGCGATGCGCACGACAAGGCAGTGCAGGTGTACGCTGTGACACTAACAGCAGTGATGCCACTGGTTGTGCACACAGCCCGAGCCTGCGGGTTGCCCAGGCACGAGTAACCCGCCTGTGCCTGCAGGTATACCGAGATGTCGTCCCCGTTCTTGATGACAGCCGGGGGCGTGCCTGTCACGCTGGCGCCTGTCGGCGCTGTGATACCCCCGGTGCACTCTGCAGGTCCGCAGGTGTACCCCACGATGCCAGCCACACTGTTGACTGTCATGCACTGGGCGATGGCAGTCCCTGTGCAGCGGTACCCATTCTGCTGCTGCATGGTAAGAGCGTCGCCTGTGCGAACACTGCCAGCTGTGAGAGTCGTCGCACCCGTCACCGACCCAACGCTGCTGCACAGCAGCCCTGTGCAGACGTAAGTTGCAACGGTCGCTCTGTTGTTCCCACCGGTGGTACACACAGCATTGCGTGAGCCTGCACAACTGTAACCCGTCTGCGGTGTGACGAACGCACTGAGGTCATTGCCTGTGGTAATTGTCGTCGGTACGGTGTTGGACACTTGGGCACCCGTGGGTGTGTCAAGACCTCCAACACAGCTGTTGGCGGTACACCTTGCTGCGGATGCATCGTACGTGCCGGCAGGGCACGCCAGGACGAAGGCTGCGAGGGCGTCCGGGGTGTACCCAGTGCTGCACCCGTATCCAGTCACAGGGTTGCACGTCGCCCCGTTGCTGAGTGCATTGCAGTTCGCGAAGTTCGCCGCCGTGGCGCCAGCCGGGACATTCGTCGGCCCACCGTTGCACACCTGCCCCTGCGCGCTGACTGCGACGCACAGCAGCACGACAAACCGGCGCATAGTCGCCCGCAGCACAAGGTGCTGCAGCCTGCAGGGTGTTGGTGATGGTGCAGAGACACGACAGCAGGCGCGAATGCAACAAACCCAGGCAGGGATGAGCGGGCGTGAGTAATGGAGCGGGTGGGCGCCTGCACTTCTATTATGCCCCTCGAGCCCTCACGGTACGCTGAACTGTCCTATTCTCTGTTGTAATCTCGTTGTTGTGGCTCCGCCACCGTGTGATGTTGACATTAACACATGAACCAAGGGCAGACGTTGAAATCACACCAGACACCCAACTTGGTGCGGCCTGTGAAACGATAAAAAGTAGATGCGAAGAGACACACACACAACATACCACACACGATTGAATTTACAGTTCTTCGGGTTCAATATTTTGGAGCCAGGCAACACCAGCTTGCCCGAACATCACCCTCCCCCCCCAAAATAAAGCTGTGCAAAAGAAACCACACACCACACAACCAGACATGAGCTGGGCACCACGAAGGGAGTTTGCCCACTCACGAATCTAGGCGTTCCCCACACACTTCTCAACTCGCCGCAGAGGTGGGGGGGCAGGGCTGTAAATAAGGTTTGGGGGTCAGGAGTCAGGAGTCGGGAGTCGGTTATTTACAGTCACCTAAGGTACCTGGGGTGGGGGGCTGGGGGGGACGGGCGGTCTCAAACCCTACTCAATCCTGCACGCATCCTGTAGTACGGCCACCTCTGCCGTGGAGAGTCCCATGGACCCTCCAGCAGTCGCCCACCATTCGGTCAGGGCGGACTGACTCGGCGCTTGCGGGGTCTTCCCGCGTGCGAGGTGGTCCGCGAAGAAGCACGCGACGCACAGCGCCATGTTGGCTGTCCCAGCCAACCCCCCACTTCGCCCGCAGCGCCCCACACGCTGCGAGCACCTCACTCACGGCAGCAGTATTTGGCTGCATAGCTCTCAGTATTTCCCGTGCATGCAGCGCATGCATCCACAAATTTTGTGGATGCATCCACACACAGCCTGGAGCTCCGAAGCCCTGCATGCAGGCCTGCCTGCAGTGGATGAATGCCTGTATGCCAAATCGAAAATCCATTTTTTGACATTTTCGGGCATCCCTGGATGCCGTGGATGCATGCATGGATGCATCCACACCATCCACGGCCCCACTGAGAGCTATGTTGGCTGTGAGTCAAACACTACTGCCTCTACCTGAGGCATGTTGTGTGTCGCAACAGTTGCGTCACATGTGTGACGCATCTGTGTGGAGTGTGTGTGGTTGTGCACGTGTGCGCTGCGGTATGCTCAACCACCTGATGGGGGCGGAACACAACTCTTCTTGGGAGCTGCCAGGATCTGGCAAAAGGGGCGGGAAAGGGGCGCCGTATTCACAGCAGTGGTTTGGCAATGAACTCACCCCAGTTCAGAGACCGGTAATGAAGAAGATGACTGGGAGGCACACACCATGTCCCACCCAGCGGGACCCCCACACCCCCACCCACCCATCGGGACCCCCCCTCCTCGGGTGTTCCAAAAACCCTTTCTTTTGAATATTTGGAGTCTGTGCGGATCGCAGTGGGGTCATTTTGGCCATGGGGTGCCTAATACCGCACATTCCCTAAGGGAAGCAAGGCAACCCTCCCAATCCCAAAAAATCCGGCGCGAGTCGGGAGTCGGGAGTCGGCCTTATTTACACCCCTGTGGGGGGGATGGGGGGGGCGGGCTGACGACCCAGCAGGAGAAGAGAGAGATAGCAAGACAAGGGATGATAGTGTGTAATATAAAACCCTGTGCCTGGAATTTTGACCGAGTTAGATAAAATTTTCAGTGCAATCCTTCAGCACCTCCCCCCTAGATTTTTAGGCTTTCTTGACCTGATGGGGGTATGGAAAAGTCGGTGAAAAAAAATGAAAAAAAATGAGAAAAAATCGGCCGAAATTTGCTGTTTTTCGCTAAAAAAAGAGTGTGGGGAGTTGGGTCCAGTTTAGCAAAGTGAGCATATTTTTCAAAAATTGAAAAATTGGGGACACCAAAAGTCCCCAAACGAGTCTTCGACTTGGCCAGCAGAGAGAATTTGTTTGGTGAAAAAATGCCCCAAAAATTGTCGGCCAAAAGTTACTGTTGAAGACGGCACAAGTTCTCTGCACAGGCTGGGTGGGCGCAACGCTGACGAACAACGACAAGCCGGAGGCTGCGACTGTGAAGAATACAACGAACGGCCCGGGTCCTCCTCTAGATGCCCAGGAACAATGTCCTTCCCACCGGTGTTACGCGGGGCGTTCCGGGGGTGGGATAGTGCTGCTGCACAGATGCCAGTGTGCCCGTTGAGGAGGGCCACTCCAGTCAGACCTGCTTGTTGCTTGTACATCACAAACAGCAGACCCAGAGTGGAGTGCCTCATCCCGGTCAACTCAAACACTGCTAGATTGACGAGGCCACCACCTCCTGGCACTGCCTGCACGACAGGGACGGGTGACCTGCAGGTCGTCGTGAGCAGGACCATGGCAGCCCACTCGAACACCTGTGCGGGGTACCGCAACTCATCTTGCTGCGGGTGTGCAGCGGGTGCGAGTGCGCCCCGGCCGGGGGTGGCACATACTCCTCCAGGTTTTGCTGACCTCCCAGAGCGATGGCTCAACAGCCACAGCCTTGCCCCGTCAGCCTGCCCACGCTCCGCCCCTGCCGACGGGGGGGGGGGGGGGGGGGCTCAATCCGCAGTTCCTCGCCGCATTCGCCGCCACGGACAGGAGAAATACGCACAGAGGAGGAGCAGGCAGCTCATTAAACGGCTGGTCCCCCGGTGTATCTGGATGCACCGCCCCTGCACATACGGACAGCAGGGGCTGGAAAAAGAGATCTGCATTTTTTTGACCTCCCCGCCATCTGGATTTCCAGATCAGCCGTGAAGCTGCATACAGTCATCATGCACTGCATCATATCAGACCCACGGGTTCATCAGCCCCTTAGATTCAGACCATGCATTGTCCAGAACTGCACCCTGTCCTTCAACACCAGTAGATCCACGGCTCATGGGCCCATGTGACGACAAAAACCTGATCGTAGCTCATAGCAAAGATGGGTAACACGATCAAGATCATCTGTTCCCAGATGGACGTCTCCTGTTTCCAGGTTTAGGGTTACCGCGAGTGGAGCGCAGATTTACCAAGGTGTATCAAGAGAGTATGCAGCACTGTCCCAGCAGTTCCTCCTCCTTGGTTCCGACCTCCCACAGTTCTTCGATGACAGGCACAACAGAGTAAGAAGCAACACAGCCAGATCCTTCGATCAGGCCCAGACCCAAGCAACAGAGCGGGGGGGGGGGGGGATGAAGTACCTCCTTCAAGAACGTCGCACCACTGGTGATCGCGGCGTCAGGGAAACCGGCCGTCCTGATGAGAAGACGGTCGCTGCGAAACGGCCACTACACAACCCGGGAACCGGGTCGCAATTGAAAACGGGGGGGGGTGCGGGGGGGGGGGGGGGGGGGAAGGAGCCTGCCACAAACCCGTGACGGTGTGTTTCAGGGGGGGTGCGGGGGGGACAGGGTCACAGTCATTGTCACCACGTGCACTTGACAGACGGTAATTCCAACTACAGATCAGAAACCGACTGAAGATAGCGGCCTGGTCTCGGTGACTGCACTCGGAAGACTCTCCCTCAGACGTGGGATGCGGGTCACAGAAGTCAGGGCGTGGAGGCAGGGCTGTGAACCCGTCAGTCATGAAAGAGGACAGAGCTCAGTGGGGCCGGGGATGGTGTGGATGCATCCATGCATGCATCCACGGCATCCATGGATGCCCGAAAAAGTCAAAAAATGGCTTATGGACTTGGGACAGGAAAATCGCCGGAAACCCCGAAAATCGACAAAAAAATGGCGAAAAGCCGATTTTTGGGCCCATTCACCCAGGAGCACGTTTCTAGGCCTCTGTGAAAAATCAATTTTTTTGGAATTTTTCGCGTTTTTGGCCAACTACTCGCCCAGCCAAATTCGATTTTTGGCTGGGAAATGCAGGGAAATGCACAAAATCAACGAATTAAGCCGTTTTAACCCCTTTCGTGGACTTTTTGGTTTCAGAAGGGTTTTAGGGGTGTCCATACTGGCCCTTGGCACATTTCCTGAAAATTCCATCCCCTGCAGGCAAACCGGGTATGGATGACTGCCTGCAGGCATGCACACATTCATCCACTGCAGGCAGGGCTTCGGAGCTCCAGGCTGTGTGTGGATGCATCCACAAAACTTGTGGATGCATGCGCTGCAGGCACGGGAAATACTGAGAGCGATGAAGAGGACGAATACGTGTGGGAGGGAGGAGGCGAGCACAAAAGGGCGTCGGCTACCGCACGCCCTTTGGCCGCAGCCGACGACCGACCGTACCGGCCCCCGGCCGGGAGGGAGGTGGGGGGGGGGGGGGGGGCGGGGGGCGTGGGGGGCGGAGCCCCCCGGAAAATTTTTTTCGACATGTCGAAATTTCGGCCTACCTGGCCCAGCTGGGCCCAGGCCTGGCTAACCAAAAATGGCTGAAAAAAAATTCGAAAATTTTCCGAAATTTTTCAGTGTGGCACCCCAGTGAGCCCCAGATTCTGTTGAGCCAGGCGAAAAAAAATTTTTTTTTTGGCCAAAAAAATTTTTTTTCGACATGTCGAAATTTCGGCCTACCTGGCCCAGCTGGGCCCAGGCCTGGCTAACCAAAAATGGCTGAAAAAAAATTCGAAAATTTTCCGAAATTTTTCAGTGTGGCACCCCAGTGAGCCCCAGATTCTGTTGAGCCAGGCGAAAAAAAATTTTTTTTTTGGCCAAAAAAAATTTTTTTCGACGGGGGTCTTCGCTCCGGGTCAATTTGGGTCAACTTGGGTCAATTTGGGTCACCCTGGGGCTTTTCACCTTAGGAAAATGGGGGGCTTCGCTCCGGGTCAATCTGGGTCAGCTTGGGTCAGTGACCCGGAGCGAAGCCCCCCCCCTTAGGTGACCAAAAATAGGTGAAAATTTTTGCCTATGTTCCCTTGTGTCAAACTTGGAGTCTGACCCAAAAATCGGAATCTGTGACCCATGGTTTATATGGGCAAACCTGAAAATTTCCGACTTTTTCCTCAATTTTTCCCACTTCCTGGCCATACCTTTCCCGACCCAAAATCAAACAAATGCAGCGGAAAATGGCCAAAAATAGGCCAAAAAACCCCAAATTTTTTTCCGGGGGGCTTCGCCCCCCGGACCCCCCTTGCGTGGGGGGCTTCGCCCCCCACGCCACACGCACCTCCCGGCCGGTGGCCGGTTCGGTCGTCGTCGGCTGCGCTCAAAGGGCGTGCGGTAGCCGACGCCCTTTTGTGCTCGCCTCCTCCTCCCTCACTTCAGTATGTCGTTTCAGGTGAGTCCGTGTTCCTGCTTTGTTCTTCTGTCGACTGGGACGGGCCAGTCCTCGTGGGTTGCCGGCCGGTGTGTCCTCCCCCGGGACACCCTCCTCCTCCCACCACTTGCATCTGGTTCAGCTTCAGTGAGAGCTGAGCGGGAGCCATACTTGCTCTTTTGGACCAATTGACCGCAGTCCTGCATCATGAAGAGTTAGGTAATGCCCAGTCGCAGCCATCCCCCGACCCAGGTGTTCTGCCGTGGGCCAGGTCACCATCTGCAGGTCACCCCGTCACACACCAGTGGGCAGGCCCTGTCAAAGATATCGATGTGACTGCTCTTGCCGCAGGGCATCGGATGTGGGCCTGCATTGCATCCTGTTGCCGCTCAGTTCTGTTCCCACCGGAGCTTCTTGTTGCGCCGCAGGTCGAACAGCCTTTCGTGTGGTCGGCGCTGATCTTGTATAGAACGTAGGCAGTAGGCTGCTGTGGGTGACCTGCAGGTTACCCGTCCCTTTCGTGCAGGCAGCGCGAGAGGTGCGCTGTTTATGTGTGGGAGCACGGCAGCTGCCCCACACTCCATTCTGCTCTCTTGTCTGCTGTTTATGTTGAACAAGGTCTGGCTGCCAGTGATCTCGCTGGGGGTCGGGCAAACCAAAAAAGAGGTCGGGCACAGGGTGGCCGAGCTCGCGAGAAAAAAAGTGCAGCCCAACCCCGCCCCGACTTCCCGTGGTATGATGCAAACAGGATCGAATGCACGGCCACAGAACATTTTCACCCAATTCGAGAAGCACCGGATGTTGCTGCCTTTGGTCGTCCTGCTGGATCAAAAATCAGGAATCCAGCCCCCCAGCCGCCGGAGGCCACGGTAGTGAACATCCTGAAAGTCTTCGAAGGCTAGTCCCCACACCGGTTGGTGCTGTTGCACATTCCAGGCGGGGATGGTCCTTCGCTTGGGGCATGATGAGGTGCGCTTCGATGAACACCATCAAGCCCTCAGCATGCCGTTGGGTTTTCATACGCTGCGGCGCATGAAAACTCGGCCACAAGGCCGAACCCAAAAGCCCCAAAATCTGACCCGGGAGGTAGGGCCGAGGGTAGGGCCATGCCACCCCTGGCGGCCCACCCTCCCAAACAATTACAGAAAAAGGGAGGTGGGGCCGCGGCCCCCTGCCAGCCCTGGCACGGGATCGCTGCTGGCGGGTAGTTCAGGCTCGTGGCCCTCCTCGTTCCGGATAGCCCCTCGGACATCCAAATGATTCACGTGCAGCAGCCCATGCGCAGAGAACGGTGTGCCGTCTTGTACAGCAACTGTTGGACAACTGTTGAAATCGTTTTTCACCAAAAAAATCACTCTGCGGGCCAAGTCGAAGATTTTTCTGGGGACTTTTGGTGTCCCCAATTTTTCAATTTTCGAAAAATAAGCTCACTTTGCTAAACTGGACCCAACTCCCCACACTCTTTTTTTCCGACTTTTTCACGGGTTTTTTCCGGTTTTTTTTGGTTTTTTTTGGCGGATGGAGCGAAGACCCCCGACATGTCGAAATTTCGGCCTACCTGGCCCAGCTGGGCCCAGGCCTGGCTAACCAAAAATGGCTGAAAAAAAAATTCGAAAATTTTCCGAAATTTTTCAGTGTGGCACCCCAGTGAGCCCCAGATTCTGTTGAGCCAGGCGAAAAAAAAAATTTTTTTTGGCCAAAAAATAACTATTTATTGTACTGAAATAATCTTCACATTATTTTACGCGGAGGGGGGCCTGCTACATAAAGTAACATTATTTTACGCGAGCGAAGCGAGTGTAAAATTGAAGTCATGTTGCCGAGCGAAGCGAGGCGACATGTGGAAGTCACCTTAACGAGCGAAGCGAGTTGAGGTGTGATTACTTTATGTAGTAGCAGGCCCCCCTCCGCGTAAAATAATGTGAAGATTATTTTTTGTGCAATAGGTCGTTTTATCTCCCTAAAATAATGTTCTCTCATCAAAATAGCCTGCGGCCCTGCAAGATAAGAAGATTATTTAATCCTCCACCAGCACAACGTTGAAAACGTTCAGTGGATTTTTCGAACCCCATAAAGTTAGATTATTTGACCGTAAAATAATATGCGTGATCTAGGTGTGTGTGTGTGTGTTTGTGACCGGGCGGGGGAGCGCGGGAGCGGGAGGTAAGGAGTAGAATGTAGAATTGGTTGGGAGCGGGGGGGGGGCAGGGGCGCAATCTGACTTGCACTTTTGCCTTGTTTGCTCTCAGACTCTGATTGATCATCTCAACCCTCCGCCCACCTCCACCCAGGCAAGGCTCACTCATCATCAGCAGAGCCCGGAAGGGGTGCCTGGCTCACTCCCTGCGACAACAGGGAGGAGACCAGCTGCCTCTGAGTGTTGGAGTTCACCGCATACGTGTTCACCATCGTTGCTGTCCTCCACCCCATGTGCCGCATCATGACGGACGAGGTTGCCCCGTGATCTGCCAGGATCTGTGCGGTGGTCCGGCGGACCGCGTGGCCTGTGTACCGGAACGGTTCGTGGAGGCCGAGGCGGGTGGCGGCATGTGCGGGCATCCCGTACAGCTGGTGAATGCCAAGCGGCACGTCTTTGAAAGTCATGTTGCCCTTGACCCCCGTCACCCACAGAGATGGGTTCGCACAGCCTGCCCTTGCGGTGAGGTAGTCCTGCATGGTCTGCGCGAACTCGCCTGGTGGAATGAGGAACGATGCCGAGCGCATGTTGGGGTTGCGTTGCTTGGCGTGCTCGTAGCCGATTTGCACGCTTCCGCACGGGAGGAACTGCACGTTCGAACGGAGCAGCTGCTTCGCCTCGGTCGCGCGCAGCCCGCCGAAGTACATGACTCCGAACAGGGCCTTGCGGACCAAGTCGTACGCACACCCAGATTCAAGGTGTGCGTACTCGTCGACCTGCTCCTCGGTGAAGCTGGCAGACTGCTTCGGCGCAGCGTCCTCGCGCTCATATGCCTTGAGCTGCTGCAGCACCCGGGGGTACTCCCGCTGGATCTTGGTGCTGAACACCACCTGGTGCACGGCATTCAGGTGGCTGAACAGCGACCAGAGGGTCGATGCGCGCTTGCCTTCGGCTTTCTGCCGCTGAAAAAATGCCACGAGATGCCTCTCCGCGACAGCGCTGTTCCGTGTCAGGCCGCTCTCCAGCTTCATTTTTGCCCACGTCTTCATGTAGACCGCATGAGATTTGGCTGGAAGCAAGTCGCGGCAGAGCTCCTCATCCGTCAGCTTCTTTGTCTTGGGCATGATGCACAGACGGCCTTCGGTGTACGGGGAAGCGGGGATTGCGTATTGCTCTGACGGGTGTTAAGAAATGTGGATTTGTTGACAGTAAAAAAATGTGAAGATTATTTTACTGCAGGGTCCCCATAGCACGCATATGTTTACAGTAAAGTAATTTAGATTGTTTCGACCTGCATAAAGACATTGCTTTACTTTGCGCTACTTTTATTTTAGGTGACTTCGCCTGTGGCGCAATAATGCCAGCTTTTCTTAACAGCTTGTAAGGAACTTGCGTGAAGGAGAGTCAATATTATTTTACCGTCAAATAATCTAACTTTATGGGGTTCGAAAAATCCACTGAACGTTTTCAACGTTGTGCTGGTGGAGGATTAAATAATCTTCTTATCTTGCAGGGCCGCAGGCTATTTTGATGAGAGAACATTATTTTAGGGAGATAAAATTTTTTTCGACATGTCGAAATTTCGGCCTACCTGGCCCAGCTGGGCCCAGGCCTGGCTAACCAAAAATGGCTGAAAAAAAATTCGAAAATTTTCCGAAATTTTTCAGTGTGGCACCCCAGTGAGCCCCAGATTCTGTTGAGCCAGGCGAAAAAAAAAATTTTTTTTTCGACATGTCGAAATTTCGGCCTACCTGGCCCAGCTGGGCCCAGGCCTGGCTAACCAAAAATGGCTGAAAAAAAATTCGAAAATTTTCCGAAATTTTTCAGTGTGGCACCCCAGTGAGCCCCAGATTCTGTTGAGCAGGGGATAAGATAGGTCTGGTTTTCCGGTTTTCAAAACCAGGGTTTCCCGGTTCCCGGTTTTCTGGAAAAAAAAAAAAGGTCGATCTCATTTTTGGCGGTTTTTTTGTGACTTTGGGACAGTAAAACAGTCAGAAAAAACGCCATAAAAAAAATAGAAAGTGACCCCATCGTGATCCGCACAGAGCTCAAATAGTCCAAAGAAGGCAGAGAAGCGGAGAAGAAAAAATGGACCTAGCGGGTGGCCCGGTGGGTGGTGATGCCCTCGTCATGCAGGTCTCTTCTGTTTGAAGGTGCACACATGGTGGACTCCAGCCACCCTAGCGAGTGTCTAAGAGGG
Source organism: Rhynchopus euleeides (assembly GCA_963210315.1). Taxonomy (NCBI): domain Eukaryota; phylum Euglenozoa; class Diplonemea; order Diplonemida; family Diplonemidae; genus Rhynchopus; species Rhynchopus euleeides. The sequence goes on along the minus strand of OY723264.1, from coordinate 1,249,647 downwards.
AGTCTAAGACTGCAGTCTGTACTGGAGACGGGAGTCTATTTTCCAGCTAATTTACGCTCAGACTCCCGCTAGTTGAGACTCATGGGAGACACACGGTGTACTCCAGCGGAGGTAGGGTAACCTCCGCTGGAGTTCACCGTGTCGTCTGCCTCTGTGCAGCGTCACTCGGTGCCATCGAATACATGGCGACAGCCCACCAACTCGAGACAGATCTGCTTGTCTGGAGGGCTGAGACGAGAACACGAACGTCTTTCAAGCAGTCTTGAAGGTCGCCAAGCCTATTGGGGGCAACTAACAGATGAGATTTGTTTGTTGCCTGTCGTCACAGCTAGGTGCCCATCTCCTCGATAACGGAATGTGTGCAGAGATCTCGTGGACCCTTTGGCCATGACAAGGTCTGTCGTGCACCCACTCCACCCACAACGCACACCTGTCACGAGTGGTCGCTCCCCCGCCCTCCTCCACCCTGAAGGTTAAGGACCAGTGATCTCCTGCTGGCCGGGCTGCGATACAGCGAAGCCTTCCTACTTACAAGCGAATCCAGACTGTAGGGAACAGATGTTCACTACCGTGGCCTCCGGCGGCTGGGGGGCTCCGCCCCCCAGACCCCCCTGAAAATTGCACCAGACCGGTTTTTTGGCCGAGAGTCCAAACTTTCAAAGCAGCTGCTGCGCCTGCCCCACCAAGCAGCCTCAGTACGACAGGACGCGCGCAGGCACCGGGCCCTCTCAGATTCTGGGAGGGTTTGCGCGGGTCGCGCGCGCCGAAGGCGCGCGCGAAAAATTTTTAAAACCAGAAAAACCGGAAAACGGCGCCAGAAAAAAAGTCTATCTTATACCCTGTGTTGAGCCAGGCGAAAAAAAAAATTTTTTTTTTGGGGGCCTTCGCTACCAAGTGTGACTGAGTGAGAAAAAGTGAGCCACGGCCCACTTCCCCTCACTGGCTGACGAGCTGTGACGAGCAGTGACTGGTAGCGAGGGCCCCCTTTGGCCAAAAAAAAATTTTTTCGACATGTCGAAATTTCGGCCTACCTGGCCCAGCTGGGCCCAGGCCTGGCTAACCAAAAATGGCTGAAAAAAAATTCGAAAATTTTCCGAAATTTTTCAGTGTGGCACCCCAGTGAGCCCCAGATTCTGTTCAGGGGATAAGATAGGTCTGGTTTTCCGGTTTTCAAAACCAGGGTTTCCCGGTTCCCGGTTTTCTGGAAAAAAAAAAGGTCGATCTCATTTTTGGCGGTTTTTTTTGTGACTTTGGGACAGTAAAACAGTCAGAAAAAACGCCATAAAAAAATAGAAAGTGACCCCATCGTGATCCGCACAGAGCTCAAATAGTCCAAAGAAGGCAGAGAAGCGGAGAAGAAAAAATGGACCTAGCGGGTGGCCCGGTGGGGCCCGGTGGGTGGTGATGCCCTCGTCATGCAGGCCTCTTCTGTTTTGAAGGTGCACACATGGTGGACTCCAGCCACCCTAGCGAGTGTCTAAGAGGGAGTCTAAGACTGCAGTCTGTACTGGAGACGGGAGTCTATTTTCCAGCTAATTTACGACTCCCGCTAGTTGAGACTCATGGGAGACACACGGTGTACTCCAGCGGAGGTAGGGTAACCTCCGCTGGAGTTCACCGTGTCGTCTGCCTCTGTGCAGCGTCACTCGGTGCCATCGAATACATGGCGACAGCCCACCAACTCGAGACAGATCTGCTTGTCTGGAGGGCTGAGACGAGAACACGAACGACTTTCAAGCAATCTTGAAGGTCGCCAAGCCTATTGGGGGCAACTAACAGATGAGATTTGTTTGTTGCCTGTCGTCACAGCTAGGTGCCCATTTCCTCGATAACGGAATGTGTGCAGAGATCTCGTGGACCCTTTGGCCATTCTGTCGTGCACCCACTCCACCCACAACGCACACCTGTCACGAGTGGTCGCTCCCCCGTCCTCCTCCACCCTGAAGGTTGAACCCTCAAGGACCAGTGATCTCCTGCTGGCCGGGCTGCGATACAGCGAAGCCTTCCTACTTACAAGCGAATCCAGACTGTAGGGAACAGATGATCACTACCGTGGCCTCCGGCGGCTGGGGGGCTCCGCCCCCCAGACCCCCCTGCGTAAAAAAATTGCACCAGACCGGTTTTTTGGCCGAGAGTCCAAACTTTCAAAGCAGCTGCTGCGCCTGCCCCACCAAGCAGCCTCAGTACGACAGGACGCGCGCAGGCACCGGGCCCTCTCAGATTCTGGGAGGGTTTGCGCGGGTCGCGCGCGCCGAAGGCGCGCGCGAAAAATTTTCAAAACCAGAAAAACCGGAAAACGGCGCCAGAAAAAAAGTCTATCTTATACCCTGATTCTGTTGAGCCAGGCGAAAAAAAAAATTTTTTTTTGGCCAAAATTTTTTTTTTCGACATGTCGAAATTTCGGACCCCGGGTCACCAGGGCCGTATGGAAATTTAGCCACTGTGGCTAGCCGTAGTGGCTAAAAACAGTTAGGCAATTTTTTCGATTTTTTTCGAATTTTTCAAAAATTGGACAACTATTTTCCCCAGCCAAAAAACCTGACGAAATTGGCTAATTTTGGCTAATTTTGCCTAAATTTCCATACCCCCATTACCCCCGGTTTTCGGCGCGCAGCCCGGAACCCTATCTTTTACCCTGGTTTAGTCGGCCGAAAAAAAAAATTTTTTTTTCGGCCAAAATTTTTTTTTTTCGACATGTCGAAAATCCGGCCACCCTGGGGCAGCAGCCTGGACTGGTGGCCACCCCAACCAAAAAAAGTCGAAAAAAAATCCGAAAAAAATCCGAAAAATATCGGTGTGGCACCCCAGAGGGCCCGATTTTCGGTTTAGTCGGCCGAAAAAAAAAATTTATCTCCCTAAAATAATGTTCTCTCATCAAAATAGCCTGCGGCCCTGCAAGATAAGAAGATTATTTAATCCTCCACCAGCACAACGTTGAAAACGTTCAGTGGATTTTTCGAACCCCATAAAGTTAGATTATTTGACGGTAAAATAATATTGACTCTCCTTCACGCAAGTTCCTTACAAGCTGTTAAGAAAAGCTGGCATTATTGCGCCACAGGCGAAGTCACCTAAAATAAAAGTAGCGCAAAGTAAAGCAATGTCTTTATGCAGGTCGAAACAATCTAAATTACTTTACTGTAAACATATGCGTGCTATGGGGACCCTGCAGTAAAATAATCTTCACATTTTTTTACTGTCAACAAATCCACATTTCTTAACACCCGTCAGAGCAATACGCAATCCCCGCTTCCCCGTACACCGAAGGCCGTCTGTGCATCATGCCCAAGACAAAGAAGCTGACGGATGAGGAGCTCTGCCGCGACTTGCTTCCAGCCAAATCTCATGCGGTCTACATGAAGACGTGGGCAAAAATGAAGCTGGAGAGCGGCCTGACACGGAACAGCGCTGTCGCGGAGAGGCATCTCGTGGCATTTTTTCAGCGGCAGAAAGCCGAAGGCAAGCGCGCATCGACCCTCTGGTCGCTGTTCAGCCACCTGAATGCCGTGCACCAGGTGGTGTTCAGCACCAAGATCCAGCGGGAGTACCCCCGGGTGCTGCAGCAGCTCAAGGCATATGAGCGCGAGGACGCTGCGCCGAAGCAGTCTGCCAGCTTCACCGAGGAGCAGGTCGACGAGTACGCACACCTTGAATCTGGGTGTGCGTACGACTTGGTCCGCAAGGCCCTGTTCGGAGTCATGTACTTCGGCGGGCTGCGCGCGACCGAGGCGAAGCAGCTGCTCCGTTCGAACGTGCAGTTCCTCCCGTGCGGAAGCGTGCAAATCGGCTACGAGCACGCCAAGCAACGCAACCCCAACATGCGCTCGGCATCGTTCCTCATTCCACCAGGCGAGTTCGCGCAGACCATGCAGGACTACCTCACCGCAAGGGCAGGCTGTGCGAACCCATCTCTGTGGGTGACGGGGGTCAAGGGCAACATGACTTTCAAAGACGTGCCGCTTGGCATTCACCAGCTGTACGGGATGCCCGCACATGCCGCCACCCGCCTCGGCCTCCACGAACCGTTCCGGTACACAGGCCACGCGGTCCGCCGGACCACCGCACAGATCCTGGCAGATCACGGGGCAACCTCGTCCGTCATGATGCGGCACATGGGGTGGAGGACAGCAACGATGGTGAACACGTATGCGGTGAACTCCAACACTCAGAGGCAGCTGGTCTCCTCCCTGTTGTCGCAGGGAGTGAGCCAGGCACCCCTTCCGGGCTCTGCTGATGATGAGTGAGCCTTGCCTGGGTGGAGGTGGGCGGAGGGTTGAGATGATCAATCAGAGTCTGAGAGCAAACAAGGCAAAAGTGCAAGTCAGATTGCGCCCCTGCCCCCCCCCCGCTCCCAACCAATTCTACATTCTACTCCTTACCTCCCGCTCCCGCGCTCCCCCGCCCGGTCACAAACACACACACACACACCTAGATCACGCATATTATTTTACGGTCAAATAATCTAACTTTATGGGGTTCGAAAAATCCACTGAACGTTTTCAACGTTGTGCTGGTGGAGGATTAAATAATCTTCTTATCTTGCAGGGCCGCAGGCTATTTTGATGAGAGAACATTATTTTAGGGAGATAAAACGACCTATTGCACAAAAAATAATCTTCACATTATTTTACGCGGAGGGGGGCCTGCTACTACATAAAGTAATCACACCTCAACTCGCTTCGCTCGTTAAGGTGACTTCCACATGTCGCCTCGCTTCGCTCGGCAACATGACTTCAATTTTACACTCGCTTCGCTCGCGTAAAATAATGTTACTTTATGTAGCAGGCCCCCCTCCGCGTAAAATAATGTGAAGATTATTTCAGTACAATAAATAGTTATTATCTCCCTAAAATAATGTTCTCTCATCAAAATAGCCTGCGGCCCTGCAAGATAAGAAGATTATTTAATCCTCCACCAGCACAACGTTGAAAACGTGCAGTAGATTTTTCGAACCCCATAAAGTTAGATTATTTGACGGTAAAATAATGTTGACTCTCCTTCACGCAAGTTCCTTACAAGCTGTTAAGAAAAGCTGGCATTATTGCCTCACAGGGGAAGTCACCTAAAAAAAAATCGGCCAAAATAAAACAATGTCTTTAGGCAGGTCGAAACAATCTAAATTACTTCACTGTAAACCTATGCGTGATCTGGGGTCCCTGCAGTCCAACAAATCTGCACATTATTTTACTGTAAAATAATCTAACTTTATGGGGTTCGAAAAATCCGCTGCACGTTTCAACGTTGTGCTGGTGGAGGATTAAATAATCTTCTTATCTTGCAGGGACTCAGGCTATTTTGATGAGAGAACATTATTTCAGGGAGATAAAACAACCTATTGCACAAAAAATAATCTTCACATTATTTTACGCGGAGGGGGGCCTGCTACTACATAAAGTAATCACACCTCAACTCGCTTCGCTCGTTAAGGTGACTTCCACATGTCGCCTCGCTTCGCTCGGCAACATGACTTCAATTTTACGCTCGCTTCGCTCGCGTAAAATAATGTTACTTTATGTAGCAGGCCCCCCTCCGCGTAAAATAATGTGAAGATTATTTCAGTACAATGGGGGCCCTCGCTACCAAGTGTGACTGAGTGAGAAAAAGTGAGAAGTCAGCCATGTTTGGCTGACAACTGACGACTCGTGACTCACAGTGACTCGTAGCGAGGGCCCCCAATAAATAGCTATTTTTTCGGCCAAAAATTTTTTTTTTCGACATGTCGAAAATCCGGCCACCCTGGGGCAGCAGCCTGGACTGGTGGCCACCCCAACCAAAAAAAGTCGAAAAAAAATCCGAAAAATATCGGTGTGGCACCCCAGAGGGCCCGATTTTCGGTTTAGTCGGCCGGAAAAAAAAAATTTTTTCGGCCAAAAATTTTTTTTTCGACATGTCGAAAAATCGGTAATTCAGTACCCCGGGGGGGTATGGAATCTGGGAACCTCGACCTGGCGACTACGGGTGACTACGCGCGACTACGACACAATGCGATTTTTTGCGAAAAAATCGATTTTTTTCGAAAATCTTACTCTCTTTTCCCCAGCCGAAAAACCGCGCGTAAATCGCCTAAAAGTGACTAAGAATGACTAAATTTCCATACCCCCGATGGTCGAAATCTGCGACATAGTGGAAATCCCGGGGACATGTCGAATTCGAAAATTTTGGGTCAAAAAACCCCAGGGGGGACCCTTTGGTTTCACCCCCTGTTGGGGGGCCTGGTGGGCGTTCAGGTGAGCTGAGACCCTTCGGGTTCTGACAGAGTGCAGCAATGGTAATCAACCGTCGTGAACGTACTTTCGTGCCGGCATGGCTATCTATCCATGGGCACCGTGGCATGTCGCCGCATCCGTTCCGATCACAAGTGCCAGAGGCAAATCAGAAGTCCTCTGGTCCAGTGCAGGCACCTGCGCTGCAGATACCCAAGGGACTGTTGTGCACAAAAATGCACACGCAAGGACATCAAATGACCGAGGCAATGCAGCTCGCAGCCTATCGATTCGATTCGGGGCACCAAGCCTCACGAGCTGGTCACGCGATACCAGGTTACTCTGCGTGGCATATTCCGTGCAGCCGAAATGGCTTGGGCAGCAATGCACAGGGGAACTTCTGCTGCACTGCGACAGGACACCCCAAGCACGTGCCGCGTACATGTTGGATGAGGGAGATCAGTGGCTTCTGGGAGGAAGAGGGCGACCGCGTCCACGTCGCGGATAACACACTCAGCACACGAGCGGGCGTTGCACGAAATCCCCCATGTGTAAACAGGGGAAATCGGCCTTTTCGGGGGTCCTGGTCAGGAATAAAAAAATTCACACATATTTTTCGACTTCCTGAGGCCAAAAACCGGTGTTCCTGGACCCAGATGTGACATCTGGATGACATAATAAAAATCCAGAGTGCCTTAGAGGCGCGCGGGACATTTTTTTGGGGTTCGTGACTGGGGACCCCCTATTTTGGGGGATTTCCCGTAGGTGGAAAATGTCGATTTTCCAATTTTAAATCACTCTGGGGGCACCTGCGGGGCCATATTTTGCATTTTCAGACAGGGGACCTACACCCTACAAACCCGATTTTCGGATTTTTTGACCATTTTTTGCCTTGTGCGAAAACGTGATATTTTTTGGACAAAGTTCCAGGCACAGGGTTTAAACAAAAAAAACCAAAAGAATCGAGACATGCCATCACAAGACACCCGCAGTGCCGAAGCAGGACAGGGCAGCATCCTGCAGGGCAGGAGGGTGGTGGGTGTGTGAAAGCGCAAAGGGATGGGGTAGGGGCTTCGCTCAGAGGTGCAGAAAAATGATCCGCCTCACAACACAGGGGACAAACTGACGCAGTTTGACACAGCCGAGCGAAGGCCCTCAAAGGGTAGGAAGACACATTGCCAGCCCGCACTCCCCCTTTTCCCTCCACTCAAATTTGCAAGCAGCTTCCGGGGATATAGTGAGAGGTTGTCCTCGGGCATATGTTGCGTCCAGTGTGGTCCAGGGTTGAAGGGTGGGGTGGGGTTGGGCTGGGGGTGGGGGAGGGAATCTGATGGCGATTCAATTCGCTGAGTTTGGTAGAGCTGGGGTGGAGAAGCAGAAGAACAAAAAAAATGGAATCACGGGGACCTTCGCGACGGCGCAGAGAGCGATGCATTTTGGTGCATTACCATCTGAGTTGGAGGTGAAAATCTGCCAAAAAAAACTGTCGATCGCGAAGATCCCCTCAGTTTGACGCCGTGTTGCAGCACGGCCAGTAGTATGAACATCACATGGCTTTTCTGCGGACCAACACTGAGGTTTCTGACCGACAGCAACCAACCTGACTACGAATAAGGAGAGACAGGGGATGGACAGAAAGCGAAGATACGGTGTTTGTTTGTGCGCACGAGTGGCAGTGGATCATGCGGTGCTAATATTCCCTGGGGTTGCGCGATTCAGGCACGACAACAGTGCAGGGAGTCCAGCTGATTTGGCAAATCGTGGTTTTTGGACCATAAGACCGCCCAAACTCCACACAACACCGCCCAACTCCGCCAAATTCGGGTCAAATCAGGTGGGGAGTGGGTGGGAGGGTGATTTTAAATTGTTGAACTTTCGCACGAAGTATGCTATAAAAACGAACCCGTCGGCGCCACACTCCCTATTCTGGGGTTGAGAAGGCTGAGGAGACACGGGAGGATGGTTTTATCTTTTTGCCACGATTCTGGTTCGGGGTACTGTGATGCAGCAGGGTCTCTGCCTCATTGCGGCTCCAGTGCAACAACGAACACCCCGCCAGTTTGACGCAACCTCCACCCAAACCCACAGCCGTTGGATGTGAGAATGGGTTTGGGAACAGAGGCAAGAGACGGTAAGCAAGCGAGACATCACCATCGGATCATCAGAGGTGGAAGGGGGTGATCGGTGCAGATTCGGCGCTGCAGCAAAACCAGGCATTTCAACACTGTGGCTCTGATAGGCCAAGAGACTGTCTCTCAGCCCGTTGGAATGCTGCCATTACACGATGAATTCGGGTGGGTTTTGCCTACTATACGATTGCACACAATAAAGAAGGGAAAGTTGTCTCAAAAGCTAAGGAGGGGGTATCTGCGCAGGAGGCTGCGCACATAGAAACTATTCAACCCTGACATGGGGATGGGATGGGATGGGATCTCTGGCAGTGATCACAGAGAAAATCCACGTCGGGTCGGCGCTTCTGCCACAGGGGCAGCTTGGGCAAGGCCTTAACCTTGGTTGCGCGCCACGGGATGCAGAATAATCCCCATGAAAAGATGGGCATACCGGGCGACTTCACACCACGGCATAGCCGGTGAACTTTTCGCACAATCTGGCGATGCAAACGAATGTGCTATTCCTGCCTGGAACTTTCTGGCCCGCATCGAGCTGCTGATCACAACACAAAAGACACCCTCAAAACAAGGTGGATGAAGGCATGCTGGATTCTCCACAGCAACAGAACTCGCAATAAACCAGATGAGAAGGTGGTGTGGGGGCGGGTGACAGGGGGGGGCTGGGGCGGGATGGGATAGGATGCTAGATCAAACTGCAAAGGAAACGTTGCGCGGGGCCTCCCTCTCGGAAGTGCAGAATAAAAGCGATCCGTTGCCTCACAACAAGAGAAGGCAAAACTGGCACAGTTAGTCTGGACACAGAGCGGAAGGCCGACACGATGCCAAATTATCGCCTGGTTGATGGTGCCCCTGACGACCCCATATTGCGTAGTTTGTGCGTAGTGAAAAGGGGGGGGGGGTCTCATTTTTTGATTTACTCAGCCATTCTCTGTCTCTATGCCGGGACCCCAAACTCAAGGAGTTCTTGCTGTTCCGGGGTCAGTGAGGGTGCAGGCGCTTCAGGTGCTGCAGCGCTGGCAGCCTTCGGTGCGGGTTTCGACGCAGTCTTTGCAGGTCTCTTTGGGGGTGCCCTTTGGCGCGGTGCCTGCTTCAGCTCGTCGGGTGGAAGCATCAACGCATCATTAAGCGGTGCCTGCTTCAGCTCCTCCGGGTGGAAGCGTCAACGCATCATTAAGGAAGAAGGAAGCACAGTTGCTACGCTTTTTTGCAGCTGCAGGAAACGACACCATACCCAACAACAATCCCCAGACCGTCGAGGGAGAGTGGGCGCCTGGATCCCGTGACACAGATCTCTAGTGCCGTTGTGATCCCCTCGGATAACGTCTCCTGGACGTTGTCAGCGGAGGTTGCCTGTGTGGCGGTGACCTCCGTATACCCCGCGGGATCCAGTGCCAGTAGCGCCTTCTTCAGCTTTTCGTCGACCCCTCGGCCGACGCTCTCCTTGATGTCAAGGGCCACCTTCAGGGTGGCACCTCGCATCGCCCTGAAGGCTGTGATCGTATCATCATTCACAATCTCGAGGGTGTTCTACGCGGCTCCTGGAACTCACTTCCTTCTCAGGTGTTTCTGGGCATGGGGCAACCTTGCCCAGGTGTTTCTGGAGTCCCGCCCCACATGTCGTGCGTTCTTTCGTACGGTGTATAGTGAGTTCTGGCAATAATTTTTTGCTCGGTCAGCGCAGTGCCTCCAGTCCTGTCTCAGTAGCCACACAGAAAGGGGGACCAAAAAAAACTGGGGGGGGACCAAAAAGCGAGACCCCCCCCCCAGATTGCGTAGTTTGTGCGTAGTGAAAAGGGGTAAATCAGGGGCACCAGGTTGCGTATTGCAGTTTTGGTATAGCGAGCTGGCATCCGCGCAGTGTCTCCCAAAGGACACAACGCGAGAACCAGCAGGAAAGGAAGGAAACAAACACGGCTTCTGTTGCCTCCCATCTTATTGAGGTTTCCCCTGGGGGGGGGGGGGGGGGGGCTTCGATGGCCCCGATTCACATATGGGATTCGCTTAGAGTAAACGAAGCGATTTCATCAAAATCATCATATCGACGAACACCACCCTGACGCGTGGGACGACGAGGGGTAGTGGCGTGCACATAATTTTGTGATGGGAGAGGGGGGAAAGTTACACACCAGCTGTGCAAATCTTCCTCTCCACTGGGCTTTTGATATCCTTTGCGATACGTTGATGATGAAGGGAGTTTGGTTGTGGCGCGGGATCCCCGTGTGCCGAGCCACGGGGATCCCGCACAAAATTTCATTGGGGTGGTGGAGCAAGAGATGAACAAACTTGGCCGGGACAGGCCGGTATTCAGGACATGCCAATGATATGGCTGCTGGGAGTGTGGGAAGGAGGGAGGGGCGGCGCTGCTCTGTGCGCGACATATCCGCGCTACCTTGCGCTCTGCCCAACCCCACACAACAGAGCCACTGCAGCAGTATCACACATCAGCTGAAAACGGCCTGGCTTGGGGACAAGCCTTCCCGGCGAGAGTTCGGGTAGTTTGTGGCATGGAAAGAATACAGGAAACGCTTTGTCGACCTCACAACCCACTCAACCCCGGCACACGCTAGTGTGTCACAGGTCAGCGGGAGGGGCGAGGTTAATGATCCGTCCATAGGGGGGGAGGGGGGGGGGGGACACTTTGTTCGTTCATCTTCAAACGCAGAACAAAAAGACAGTGATAGTTGTGTGTAGGGGATGATGAGATCACTGGCATTCCATAACGAAGCGGGGAACAGCACAGGGTTAATCACGTGGGTCACGTCGGGGTAACCAAGGGTTGCAGCGTATGTCCCCAGGGCACAGAGGACAAGAGAATATCCGCCCTTTGTGCCCTCATCACCTGCCGGGTCTTCTTCGCATGGCAATGCCATGTATTGTGGCCCGCAGGGCCTCGACTTGGGTACACGCAACCGATGATGTTTTTCATGTTTTTTGTTCAATAACAAACAGACCAGACATACATACGACACCTGGAAGGCCGCCGACTCGACTACAGTGGTATCGAGACAACGACAGGGACAACGATGAGTGACGGCATCATCCCAAATGAGTGATAAGCAGTGGGTGGGCAAAGTGGGCAGGAGAATGGCCGGAAATCAGGAGGAGGTGTGATACTTTTCTGATTCTTTCGACTCGTAGTGAACCACGCATTGTGGGATCTTATTGTTGAGTCCCGACGACCAACAGCCTGATCTAGCTGGTGGTGTCGCCATGCACCCCATCCCGAAGGACTGCTGGCCCTTCTTTTGTTTGAAAAAAGGGCAGTGGCACTTGGCAGGAGCAAGTTAGTAAAACCCGTAGCACGCGCTTCAGCTTCAGACCCGTCGCAGCACAAACGCAACGACATTGAAAGCCTCTTTGGACGACACGACAAACAAGAGGACGTGGTGCCACATCAGACATTGCCCAGTTCGCCAGACATTCTCTCGACGTGGCCCAAAATCCACCAAAAACAGGAATGGAAAGGAGAGGGGCGATTACGTGCAAAGGAAAGGGAAAATACCCCCTTTCACCCAAGGGGAGGGCGAGAGGAGCTCAAAGGAGATGGGGGCTGACGACACCCCACTGCGATGGTGAGAGACGAGGGCAGCAGGCCAGCGGCACGCTGCCCAGCACTTGGGAGAGGTGAACAGAACCATGCGGGAGGGATGCAAATGAGGGGCACCGGCAATACGGGGGGATTGCCAAAATCGTACTCCTTTCGCTTTATTATAGACACCCTGTCCAGCAACTGTGGGAGAACAGTTCCGGACTACTTTTTGTTGAGCGCACACTTGCTGTCTCAAGGCTGTGTTGAGGCCCTGTGAAGTGGCATGAGGTGCTAATCCAAAGCTTCAGTCGTACGATTTCCTTCGTTACTTCGCGACTTCGCTACGCTTCGTCGCTCGTAACTAGTAAAAAAGAATCCAGCATGATGCGTGGCTTCGACAATAGATTTTACTGGGGGGGAAATCCCAAGAAGGGGAAAGCTCTGATGGCTTGCACAGCCCGGTGTGCTTCACGTGGAGAACCTCAACAACGCGACTAAACGTAACTTGCGGAATCCGTACAGCTTGCACGCATGGACTGTGCGGCCCTCATGCTGGGAACATCTCCAACACCACGGGCTCGACGTTCAGTTGAGCGAAGTTTCGCGGAGTGTGGATGAGGCATCCTTTGAGAAGCGGCATCCATCAGACGCCTCGCACACAGCTCCATTCACACACCCACTCCGGGCAGCTATGCAGCCCACCCGCCTGGAGGGCGGATGTCGTTCGCCTCAACAAACCTGCAGGTGGGCCGTGGGGAGATGGGTGGTGTGCACCACGCCGCCGCAAAAACAATGCATCACAATATCTCTCTCAGCCTGCTGTCCTCAACAGCTGAGCATGCCGCATCAACACACACACAGGCAAATGATATGCCGTGGCGAACGCACAACACAAGCTCGGCTTGTGCCAGGAGGCGATCCTGACGGCAGTGTAGTATATTAGCGCAGATGCATACCTGGAGCAAGTGCCGTCTCCCCAGTTGACATCCCACGAGCCGAACGGGTCGGTGGTGCTCTTTGCAATCGTTGCAGGATACCACTCTGACGCATAGAGGACTTCCACCTCGTCGCCCAGTGCCCACTGTGATGGGTGGCGGTGGTCAGTCGGCGTTGTGGGCGCGATTTGCACGCCACCACCTCAGAATCCTGCCCCCTAAGACACCCATTGATAACGAGAGGCGACATTGAACGAAACGAGCGATTGTTTTGTAACGTTTGTGATTCCCACATCCCTTCACCCCTTCAAAGCGCTGGAAGAACCTACTTCACCCTTGTGACGCAATGAACCCACCAAGTCATACCATGTGCTTGGGACTGCATGGCTGGTTTATGATCTCCATATTGTCTGCATCCCCAAGGCTGTCCGATGCGTTATCCTCCACGCCCTGCACCTCCACAACACTGGGGGAGAGACGCACGCTGCGGGTGCTGTGCACGGTGTGGAAACCCATCGCATCTCGCTGCTTCTCCAACTTGCGGATCTCCTTCTGCAGCTCCTGCACGCGGACACCCTCAGCCACTGAGGGTGACTGTGCCTCGGATTCGCTGTTCACCGACTTTGAAGGACTGCTACAGATGGTCTCGAGAGGGTTCTGGACTGGGTCCTCGACGTCGTAGGGCCCGCAATTTTCAGATGCAGTCTCAGTGTTGGTGTGTTTGGTGCTGGTCTGCTTCTTTGTCACCTTCGAATCGCAGCAGCAGCACAGCAGGATGATGCCTTGCATGACAAGCATGGCAGCAGCGATCATCAGGAGGATTGCCCACCAGGGGATGTCGTCATCACTGGCACAAGGGTCTGGCCTGTCGACAGGGGTGCCGCCCATCACTTCCTTGACAAGGCCCAGCTGGTCAGGGACAGCGGGGGTGAAGGGCAGTGTATCGCTCACGTGAAGTGGGAACTCTGTGCGGTCCTCCACAATCGGCCCCGTACCATGCACAGCGTTGTCCACCTGCAGTTGCAGGTGCCGGATGTCCTCATCAACAAGCTCGTGTGTGTCGTCAGAGACAATGATGTCGATGATCTGAGGGGGTTGTGCCGTAGTCTGCTGCACAGTGGAGTAGGGGCGCCAAATAACATGCGGCCTGAAACAAGTTTGGTTCGTTGGGGTCACATCAGCGGGGCACATCAGTGTTATGCGGAGTTCTGCGAGGCGGCGTTGAAAGCGCGAGTAAGACAGGGCGAGCTTCTCCTCGACAGACATGACGAAAGAGCTCATCTGTTCTGTCGACAGCAGGGGCCACTGGGGGACGACAGACATGCGGACACGCTTCCAGGGACGGGTGGGGAGGCTGGCGACGGCTGAGGACTGGACACAACCCTCGCCGACAAGGACGCCGCCATCGGAGCCGCAGACGACACGCGGTGCGGTGGCGACGGAGGAGTAGCCGGAGGCACACTGGACGTTGGTGCAGGTGACACCCACGGTGCACGCACCCACGACGTAGCCCGGGAGGGCGGGTGCGCTGCACACGGGCGTGCCGTCCGGAGCGCAGCCCGTCAGGGTGAAGGCGCCGCCGTTCGCAACACACCACACCCTGGGGGTCCCCACGGTGCGGTACCCAGGCAAACAGGTCACATTGCCGCACGCACCCACCGTGGTGCACGATGACCCGCCGGCAATGGCGTAGCCGTTTGTGGACGCAGGCAGCGCACACACGTTCCCACCAGGCGACGACGGGGTGCACCCGCTCAGGACCATCTGCCCGCCACCGCTCGGGCACGTGATGCTGACCGCACCCGCGTACCCGGCAGCACACTGGATGGTGCGCTGCCCCTGCCCGATGGCGTACCCTGGGTAGCTCGCAGGCATCGGGCACTCCGACGGGATGTCGGCGGCGCCATTCTCACCGCCCAGCACACACGTGTACCCTGACACGGTCGCCGCACCTCCCGCAGTCACACACTGCGCCACCGCATTCCCAGTGCACGTGTACCCGGGCTGGCTGCCCAGCCGCCCCGACACAGCCTCCCCGTTCACCACGGTGCCCTGTGTCGTCACCGCAGCCCCGACCGGTGCGACGAGGCTGCTGCACACGTAGGCCGTGCAGTAGTACCCCGCCAGTGCGGCCTGCGCACCCTCCTGTGCGCACACCGCTGTGGCGCTCCCTGTGCACGTGTATCCAGGTGCGCTGCCGACACGGTTGCCCACATCCGCGCCGTCCCCAACGGCTCCCTGGCTCGTCACCGTCGTCCCAGCGATTGCGGTGATCCCAGCGCACGTGCGTGTGCTGCGCCCACACGTGTACCCGGTCACTGCCACCGCGCTGCTACCAGCAGCAGGGCACACCGCCACCGCCGCTCCCACGCACGCGTATCCCGGCGCAGGCTGCACGTACGCCGACACGTCCGCCCCCGTCGTCAGCTGTGCCGGCAGGTTTGCGCTGGTGCGCGCCGCCCCAGACGGCACCTCCAGCCCGCCTGTGCACGCCGCACCGCTTGCGGAGCACGTGTACCCCTGCACCGTCGCACCCCCGTTCGCAACCCCACACGACGCACGCGCCGTGCCGGAGCACACACTCCCTGCAGAGGCCTGCAGCAGCGACGTCACGTCCTGCCCGTCCAGCACCTGCCCCTGCGTCACGACCACCGCACCAGGAGGTGCCGTCAGCGTTGAGCACCCCAGCGCGGGCGAGCACGAGAACCCCGTCACCGTGGCCACCCCGCCCGCCTCCCCGCACTGCCCGGCCCCCGTCCCCACGCACACGTACCCGCTCTGTGCGGCGAGGCGCCCCGTCACGTCCTCCCCGTTCACCACCGCACCCTGCGTGGCGACCTGTGCCCCGGACGGCGGCGACAGTGACTGGCACTGCGCAATGCACACGTACCCCGTCACCGTACCCACACCCCCGCCCTGCGTGCACTGCACGACGGCCGTCCCCGAGCACACGTACCCGCCAAGGGCTGTGATCCTGGCCGTCACGTCCTGCCCCCCAGTCACGCTGCCCTGCGATGTCACCTGCGCCCCCGCAGGGGGCACAAAGGCTGAGCAAGTTTTTGCGAGGGTGCATGTGTACCCAGTTGTTGAAGCCGTGCTCCCTTGCTGCGTGCACACAGCTGTGGCAACACCCGAGCACGTATAGCCAGGCTGGGCAACTAGCCGATTGCCAACGGGTTGCCCTTGCGTTACCGCCCCACCCACAGTCACCGCTGTGCCTGGAGGGCCGGCAAGTGTGAAGCACTCCACAGCTGAAGTCGTACAGCTGTACCCCTCGATGCGCGCCGCACCCCCTTCCTGACGGCAGTGTCCGGTGGCGATGCCTTCGCATGTGTAGCCGGGCAGGGCAGACAGCCACTCAGTGACATTCTGACCGTCACGCACACGACCCTGCGTAATCACAACAGAGCCTGTCGGTGCCTGCAGTCCTGAGCACACTACGACAGAGCACGTGTAGTTGCTGATTCTGGCACCACCACCTTCATCAGTGCATACAGCCCGAGGCAAGCCACTGCACACATGTCCGGGTGACTCCGAGACGATGAGCGACACGTCTTCATCGTGCCTGACACTGCGAGATACCGTCACCTGGGCCCCTGTGGGTGGCTGGAGGGAGGCACACTTCAGGGTCGTGCAGGTCAGGCCGGTGACAGTGGCAGTCCCGCCAGACACCTTGCACAGGACAGTGGCAGTGCCCCGGCACGCGTGGCCTGGTGTCGCTGTCAGCAGGTTCGAAACGTCATCCTTGTGTGAGACAGTACGTGTCTGCGTCACGGTTGTCCCATCAGGTGCCTTCAGTGTGTCGCATGACAGTGCCGCACAGGTCAAACCCGTTGTTTTGGCAACTCCGCCATCTGCGTCGCACACAGCAGTGGCAGTGCCTTGGCACTCGTAGCCCGCTGAAGAAGTAATTCGATCTGTCACGTCGTCATTATGCGAGACAGTGCCTGCCTGTGTCACTGTTGCGCCATCGGGCGCCTTGAGGGAGGCACACGTATGTGTGGCAGATGTACAGGAAAATCCAGTTGCCGTCGCTTCCCCATTCGCAGCCGTACATTCCGCCGTTGCAGTCCCAGTACAGGTGAAACCCGCCTTCGCTGTCAGCATATTTGTCACATCATCCTTGTGTGAGACAGTACCTTTCTGTGTCGCTGTTGACCCGTCAGGTGCCTTCAGTGTGTCGCACGACAGTGCCGTGCAGGTCAAACCCGTTGTTTTGGCAACCCCACCATCTGATTCGCACACAGCAGTGGCAGTGCCTCGACACTCGTAGCCCGCTGAAGAAGTAATTCGGTCCGTCACGTCGTCATTATGCGAGACAGTGCCTGCCTGTGTCACTGTTGCGCCATCGGGCGCCTTGAGGGAGGCACACGTATGTGTGGCAGATGTACAGGAAAACCCAGTTGCCGTCGCTTCCCCATTCGCAGCCATACATTCCGCCGTTGCAGTCCCAGTACATGTGTAGCCCGCCTTTGCTGTCAGAAGAGTCGTAACGTCATCCTTGTGTGAGACAGTACTTTTCTGTGTCACTGTTGACCCATCAGGTGCCTTAAGGGTGTCGCATGACAGTGCCGTGCAGGTCAAACCCGTTGTTTTGGCAACCCCACCATCTGTTTCGCACACAGCAGTGGCAGTGCCTCGACACTCGTAGCCCGCTGAAGAAGTAATTCGATCTGTCACGTCGTCATTATGCGAGACAGTGCCTGCCTGTGTCACTGTTGCGCCATCGGGTGCCTTGAGGGAGGCACACGTATGTGAGACAGATGTACAGGAAAACCCAGTTGCCGTCGCTTCCCCATTCGCAGCCGTACATTCCGCCGTTGCAGTCCCAGTGCAGGTGAAACTCGCCTTCGCTGTCAGCATATTTGTCACATCATCCTTGTGTGAGACACTGCCTGTCTGCGCTGTTGCGCCATCAGGTGCCTTCAGTGTGTCGCACGACAGTGCCGCACAGGTCAAACCCGTTGTTTTGGCAACCCCACCATCTGTGTCGCACACAGCAGTGGCAGTGCCTTGGCACTCGTAGCCCGCTGAAGAAGTAATTCGATCCGTCACGTCGTCATTGTGTGAAACAGTGCCTGCCTGTACCACTGTTGCGCCGTCAGGTGCCCCGAGAGAGTCACACGCGAATAATCTGCATGTCATTCCCGATGTTGTTGCGACGTCATTCTTGGTTGTGCACACCGCTCCCACTGCACCCTTGCAAATGTAACCTGGAGCTGGGGCCAGCCTGTCATTCACGTTGTCATTATGGTTCACACTGCCTGGCTGAACCACCACTGCACCCTCGGGTGCTTCCAGAGAATCGCAGGGCAGCGCACTGCATGAGTACCCTATCGTGCTGGCCACGCCGTGCTGCGCCCCACAGACGGCATGTGCCGTCCCCTCGCAGGAGTACCCTGTGTCTGGCCCAAGACGGCTAGTAACGTCCTCTGAGTGTTGCACGCTCCCCATCTGCACAACTTCCGCCCAAGACGGTGCCTGCAGAGAGTCGCACACCGCCAACGAGCACGTATACCCTGTGGTAGTGGCAACACCCCCCTGTGCCTGGCAGAAAGAAGTTGCGGTGCCGGTGCAGAAGAATCCTGAGGCAGACGCCAGCCGCCCTGTGACGTCAATCGCATTGTCTACGGTGCCCTGGGTGGTGACGGCGCCGCCTCTAGGAACCGCGAGGGTGGCACACTGCTTTGGATGACACGTGAATCCCTTGACACCCGCAGCCTGCCCAGCCTGGTCACAGTCCGCGAGTGCCGTCCCACTGCAGGTGTACCCCGGCACTGCTCGCAGCCACGACGTCACATCGTTGTCGGTGTCCACCCCGCCCATACTGATCACTCGGGCACCCTCTGGGGCAGTGACCCCGTCACACTGGGCTACTCGTGTGCAAGTGTACGACCCGATGACCGTTGCCGTCCCGCCTGCCTGCGTGCACGAAGCTTCTGCCAGACCGGAACACTGGTTCCCCGGCAGAGGCGCCAACCTGATCAGCACGTCTTCGCCGTCAGAGGCAGCCCCTTGAATGACAACGTGAGAGCCTGGGCGTGCCTGGATGGAGGCACACAACGATGCATCGATCAGTGTGCAGGTGTGTCCGGTAACCGATGCCGTGCCTCCGACCTGCGTGCACACAGCAGTGGCTGTCCCAGAGCAGGTGTAGCCCTGCTGTGCTGTGAGGCGCCCCGACACGTCCTGCTCATCGACGACAGTGCCCTGCGTGATGATATCGGCACCTGCAGGGGCCTCGAACGAAGGGCACTCTGCAGCACAGGTGTGGCCCGTGACTGTGGCCACGCCTCCCTGCGGGCATGACGCGGTCGCACCGCCGCTGCAGGTGTAGCCGTCGAGGGGCACGATCCTGTTGCCCACATCGTCGCCATCGTTCACACCCCCGGGCACGGACACACGTGTGCCGGTGGGTGCCACGAAAGACGAGCAGTCCAAGGGCTTCGGGTCAGGGGTGGGCGGGGCGGGGCCACCCCCCGACAGCGAGCAGGTGTACCCTGCGACAGAGGCGGCAGCACCGGCAGCGGTGCATACAGCACGCGGTGTCCCTGAGCAGGTGTACCCCTGTGCACTCTGCAGCAGCCCCGTCAGCACCTGGTTGTGGTTCACGCCCTGCTGCGTCACGATCTGGGCCCCGGTCGGTGCTTGGAACGAAGCGCAGGTGAGGGTGCTGCAGCTGTAGCCGGTGACATCAACAGCAGCGGTGCCACTGGTTGTGCACACAGCCCGAGCCTGCGGGTTGCCCAGGCACGAGTAACCCGCCTGTGCCTGCAGGTACATCGAGATGTCGTCCTCGTTCTTGATGACAGCCGGGGGCGTGCCTGTCACGCTGGCGCCTGTCGGCGCTGTGATACCCCCGGTGCACTCTGCCACGGTGCACTGGAACCCCACGATGTCTGCCACACCACCAACCGTGACGCACTGGGCAAGTGCGATACCGATGCAGCGATACCCATTCTGCTGCTGTACGGTGACGACATCACCTGTGCGAACACTGCCAACTGTGAGAGTCGTCGCACCCGTCACCGACCCAACGCTGTTGCACAGCAGCCCTGTGCAGATATACAAAGGAATGGTCGCTTTGTTGCCCCCACCGGTGGCGCACACAGCATTGCGTGAGCCTGCACAACTGTAACCCGTCTGCGGCGTGACGAACGCATCGAGAGCGGTGCCAGTAGTGATGATAGTTGGTGCGGTGTTGGACACCTGGGCACCCGTGGGTGTGTCAAGACCTGCAAGGCAGATATTTTCATTGCATCTGGCTGCGGATGCATCGTACGTGCCGGCAGGGCACGCCAGGACGAAGGCTGCGAGGGAGTCCGGGCGTACCCAGTGCTGCACCCGTATCCAGTCACAGGGTTGCACGTCGCCCCGTTGCTGAGTGCATTGCAGTTCGCGAAGTTCGCCGCCGTGGCGCCAGCCGGGACATTCGTCGGCCCACCGTTGCACACCTGCCCCTGCGCGCCGACTGCGACGCACAGCAGCACGACAAACCGGCGCATAGTCGCCCGCAGCACAAGGTGCTGCAGCCTGCAGGGTGTTGGTGATGGTGCAGAGACACGGCAGCAGGCGCGAATGCAACAAACCCAGGCAGGGATGAGCGGGCGTGAGTAACGGAGCGGGTGGGCGCCTGCACTTCTACTATTCCTTCCCACCACCAGGGACCACGGCACTTAGCTCAATGCCTAATGAATACTCCGCTGCTTCGCAGCGCTCTAGGGACGGGGACTTCTAGGGACGGGAGCCTGCCCTGGCATCTGCTGAGAATCACCCTGCACCAGCGACAGGTATAGTTGGCTGCTGATTGCATTGCTGGGGTACTCCCAGGCAGGATGTGCATGCACAACACCACACAGGTGCCATGCACACCCTTGGACACAACAGACACGGCGGCAAATGCACAGAAGACAGGCCAATATAGTGGGACAAGCTCCTGCCTTCATATGAAGCACGCGAGAAACTTGGAACAGAACCTAACCGTGCCCTGCTGGATCGTGAAGGGGCAGAAATGGAACGCAACCCTCACTCGCTGTGCACACCACACCCCCTTCCGATGGAGTAGTGTTGGTTGTCTGCGCCGGACTGCCAAGTAAAATGATGAAAGCATCTTCTGACTCTAGCTCACATTGATAGTTCAAATCAAAGAGCAGTGGGAATCGCATGCCTGTGCATGCGCGAAATGCTGCCAGCGGGCCATCACAAGATGCACAGATTACCTCAGTTGGGAGATACACACATACGTCGTTGAAAAGTAACAACGACACTGGCAGAGACAAACGGACACCCAGGCGGCCCACGACCTTGCAAGGTCTGCTCCACCTGAAAGATGCCCATCACAAACACAAACACACACAGACGTGCCGGTTCATGCTACCCCCTTCTGTTTGCTTGGAACCGAATCACTTCCCAGAGAGGTGACCAACCTCTAAGAAGGAAACATCCCATTCATGTCCACTGTGCGCACCGTGTGGTCACGCTGGTTGAGCTGGACACGCGAGAAGGCGTTGAGGCAGCCAGTCGGGTCAAAGCTGGAGTAGGCACCTGACCGCACGACCGCCATAACCGCCGGACTTGGCTGTTTGATGTTGATCGACCCAAAGGGCCTCGCCGAAACGACGCTCACAACTATCTGCTTCGACTGACACTTGTCATCGAGATTCGACCGCCACACCACATAAGTCGGGCGCAGCCCTACCTTCTGGAAAGACGCATGCAGGAAGATATCCCTCGAATCGCTGAAGCACCCCTGGTTGCTGGCACCCCCTTCGGGAACGGCCCACCCGGTCTCCCCGCGCGGCTCCACCACGGTCACAACAAACTTCGCATACAGCGTGTCGGGGTCCGTCTCCTCCAGGCCCCGCCTGTCCCTCTGGTGCACGCCGATGATGCAGGCGCAGGGCTCCGACGCCCACACCTCCAGCATGTGCAGGGGTGCCCCGTTCTTCAGCGCGGTGGCGATGCGTATGTCGCAGGCACGGGGGGAGACCCCCACAGGGGGCCCGACACAGACACCCCCCCGCACGAAGTACTTCTGCAGCATGACGAAGGGCACCCAGAAAGAGAAGGGGTCGGCCTCGTCGACCCCAAGGCCCGCCTCGATGTCGGCGGTGTCGAAAAAGCAGTTCAACACCTCCTGGCTGTGCCCGGGCCAAGGGTTGCGGAGGCGGACAAGCCTCCTGGACTTCAGCACCTTTGCCGCAGTGATCGCATAGCAGTACCCCGGGATCAGCCCTGTGGTGTCGAAGAAGGCATCCAAGCCGTCCTCGTCGGGTGTGCAGGCCTCCGCAAAGGCGAGGTGGCGTTCGGAGTACATCGTGTCCGACACCGCGGCAAGGGTCTCCCACGCGCCGACGGAGCCCCACTGGAGGGCCTGGGCGGGGCACCCCGTCAGGTCCTGCAGCAGCTCCAGCGTGTCGCCGTTGGATACGGCGTAGTAGCTCCCGTGCACCTTGGCAATGCACTTCTCCAGCACAGCGGCCCACATGACGTGAGGCCCCGACACGTTGCTGGTGAAGACCTGGGATTTCCCGGTGGAGGGCAGATAGGCGTCGACCACGACGACCTGCCACCATCCGTGTTTGCAGACGCGCAGTGGGTATGCGCCGGTGCGCCTGCACGCTGCGAGGCCCATCTCTGGGACGTTGAAAATGCGGTCGATGAGATCGGGGTGCTCTGCAAGGACAGCGAGTGCGCAAGGGAGCCAGGTGATCTCCATCTTGCCGTGGGCGATGTCGTTGGGGACGAACCCTTCGTGCCCAACGGGGTCCCGCACGCCGATCTGTGGGGGCATGGGTGTGGTGGGGTGGCAACGAGTCTGTCTCTGCTTTGCCCAACCCACACAGATATGGAACGCGCGTGCCTCTTTTTTGCGCGTTATAGCACGCGCGTTTTAAAAACGACAAAAAAACACGCCCTAAAAAAAGCAACACGCGCGTTTTGAAAAATGAAAAAGGCAGGCGCCTTTTTCAAACGCGCGTGTCGTTTTTTTGAACGCGGATGTCGTTTTTTCAACGCGCGTGTCATTTTTCGAACGCGCGTCACGCGTTATAAAAAAAATCGCGCGTGAAAAAAGCAAAACGCGCGTTTTTCTTTTTTTTTCACGCGCGCTTTTTTTAAAACGCGCTGCGCTTTTTTTTCCCCGTCACGCGCGAAAAATCCTGGGCGTCTTTTTTTTATTTTTAGAACGCGCGTTCCATATCTGTGAACCCAGCCAATATCGAAAATGGTGGACCGGGCAGCTTCCAGCCCGCCGCCTGAAAACCCCCCTGGTTGCAACACTGTGCAAGCAACACCCATCCCCCCACCCTGGCCCATGTGTGTGAAGCCCCCTTGTCCCTCAAGGCTGGCATACCCTCGCTGTGAACTCTGGGGGGAGGTAGCTTTGCGGGCGCAGCCAGGGCCAGACGTCCCACTCACCCTCCCAAGGCCTGAACAGCGCATTCTGGCGGGGGGGAAACCGGCAGTCCACAAAGGGAACAGAAAAGCGGTCGCACAGCGCCACTACATCCTTGTCGTTCGCCATGTCGACACCGTGCTGCACGGCCTTCGCCCGAAGTGTGTTCAGCGCATCAGACACGGCAACATCCTGCAGCTGCAACAAATCCTGGATGAACCGGTGGCTGGGCGGGCCGTACCTCACAGACACGTTGTACCCGTTGATCACCCCAGACACAAAGAGCACCGTCTCCCCTGAAGGCACCTCCACAGTGTATTTCGCCCCCTCGACAGACGTCTTGGGCCCCGCCTTCAAAACAGACTGCGGGCCGAAGGAATACTCCAGAATGAAATGGGTATCGCACGTCCCGTTGTAGAACATGAGGGTCTTCCCCCCGCCCCCGCCACCGGCCGCCCCGCCGACGAGCAGCTTGAACAGCCTCCCCTCGGCCAGCATCGGCTCCCACTCCCCCTCGACGACTGGGGGCCTGAGCCCCTCGGGCACTGTCATCACCCCTGCGGGGTGCTGATCCTTCCGCAACAGGGACACGAGAGGCGCAGGTGCGCACCTCCTGGCCTCCACAGCACGCAGGGGGCGGAAGACGCCACTGGGGTGCGACAGGTCCGCGCACAGCTTCTCGGGGCGTGCCCAGTGCAGGGGGGATGCGACGACACGCTCCTGCTGCGGAGAATCCAGCAGCGGGTGCGGCGAGAGGAGCGCTTTGGAAGCAGCAGCAGCAGGCGGGGCAGACACCCCGAGCTTGCGTGCATCGGAGCCAACGGCACTGCCCCCCAGGGGCCTGTCGGAAGGTGGCGCAGGCGTTGCTGTGTCCGCGGGGTGGTGGGGGTGGTGGTGGCGGTGGTGGTGGTCCCCAAGCGTGTCCATATCAGCGGCGTCCGCCTCCACCACCGTGTCGCTGTTGCCGTCGTCATCAAAGGATTGGTTCACATCCAGCTCGAAGCTGAACGACCCCGCCGTTGTGTCCACCGCATCCCCATCCGGCACCACCCCTGGGGCTGCGGGGGGCACCGCCGCCACACCGCCTCCATCCCCACCACCACCAACTCCTCCACCTCCAGGCAGGCTCCCCGGTGGCGGGTGTGCCGGAAGCGGCGCCGGTGTAAACCCACACACGGCACCCCCAGATGGGAGCCTGAAGGGGGCAGCGGTGGCGGCGGCGGCGGTGGGAATAGGTGTTCCATTCGAGCCGCCCTGCGGGGCAGACAGGGGCGGGCCCGAGTCGGGCGTCGCGCCCCACCCCAGCGCGGG
This sequence comes from Rhynchopus euleeides, assembly GCA_963210315.1. Taxonomy (NCBI): domain Eukaryota; phylum Euglenozoa; class Diplonemea; order Diplonemida; family Diplonemidae; genus Rhynchopus; species Rhynchopus euleeides. The sequence goes on along the minus strand of OY723264.1, from coordinate 1,225,141 downwards.
GGCCGAGTTGCTGTCCGCATCAGTGGATGGGGTGGGCGGGGTGGGCCCGGCAACATTATTTCCAGCAGGGTTGGCGAGGGGCGGCGCCGCCGCCGCCGCTGCCTCCCGTGCCCCCTCAGGGAGGGTGGCGAGGCACGCGGCATCCGGCGAGGCCAGCTCCGGCGACATCGACATCGTGAAGGATGTCGGCATCGGCGACAAGATGGCATCAGCCCCAGCCCCCTGCGTGGCGGCTGCGGCAGGGGGCTGCTGCTGCCGGTGCGGCGGTGCCGCTGACGCGGGCACAGCCGGGGGTGGGGAGTCGGGCCCGCCCACACCACCGCTGCCGCCATCCCCTCCTGGGCCTGCTGCTGCTGCTGGCAGTGTCGGTGTGGTGTTCGGAGGTGTCTGCGGCGTGGCCTCCCCTGCAGGCACTGGCGCAGCGGTGCCGAGATGTCCCGCCGCGACACGTGCCGGGTCAGGGTGGTGGTGGTGGTGTTGGCGGGTGCCCTGGGGTGGGTGGGACGACGTCACGCAGGGCGGCCTCCCCCTGTCGGCGGTGGCAGCGCCCGATGTGGGTGCCGCCGCCTCCATCGGCGTCGCCTCGAGGTAGCCCGCATCCGCACCCCCCCGGGCAGGCTGTGCGGCGGTGGGGGTTGCGCCAGCAGACGCCACGCCGCACAGGGGGCAGCCGGAAGCCGCAGCGGGTGTGCCCAGGGGGGCGTGGGGTGCAGCGGAGGCCAGGCCTGCGTCGGCCTCCTCGAGCAGGGAGGCCATACCCGAGCGCATCTTCCGCACGACGTGCTCGGTGCGGAGGAGGGCGTCAGACAGGCGCCTGTTCTCGCTGCGCAGATGCAGCGACTCGGCGAGCACGCCCTGCAGCTTCGCGTTGAGCCGCAGGATCTCAGCGCGGGGCGATAGAGGCACACCGGGTGTGGCATCGGGGCCACGCGACGGCGACACCGACACCCTCGGGGTGGCAGCAGCACGGGCGGCCGGCGTGCCACGCGGCGTCGGTGTGCCCCCCAGCGACCCGCCACCCGCGCGGTGCGCCCGCTGGTACTGCTGGTCACCACGGGCCCGTTCCCGCGAGCCTAGCGAGGCGACTATGTCGCGGGCCTGCCGCAGCGTCGTGTCTTCGTACCCCGTATACCCTCCCCGGGCTGCAGCCATGGTGGGGTAGGGTGGTGACCCTGGCCCTCACTGTGAGGAGGTGGAGGTGGTGGGTTGTGGAGTGTGTGCCATACAGAGCATTGCCTCCGATACATGAGGGATGTGCCCCCCCTCTGAGAACGGCTTCCAGCCTTGTCAAACAAGGCTCGCGGGGTGTGGGGGTGGGTGGGGCTGCTGGTTCTGCTGCTGCTGGCGATCGCTCTCTCTGTTTCTCTCTTCGGAAAGACAATCTGTGCCCCATGCTGTATCGTGGAGTCAGCAAAAAAAACGTGACAACAAATCAACGGCTGCCTCCGACTGTTTTGTTGAAACACATGGGGTGTGTGGGGTCTTGATATTCGTTAGCTTTCGGCAATCTTCGGCGTTTTCCTCATAAGGCGAAATACACCAAAGCGCTCACTCCTCGGCACCACCGAGCGAAGACCTCCACAGACCCTAATATTCCAGCACACCAGCCCCCTTTGTGTGTGACGTGGTATGAAAGTGGGGGTCGCAACATCCCAGCAAAGGGCACAGAAAGTTTCCCCCGTAGTTGGCGGAGCCGAACTAAAATATCAAATATCAAATATAGCAAGGCAATCTCTCGTCATACATCATTGGAGATGGCAAAGAGAACGGGCCCGTGCCACACCACAGCAGGGTGGGTATTGCCAGGGCCGCTAGCACCATCATGCAATGCACTCGCTGAACAGACAGACCTGCTCTTGCAATACCCGTGTGTGAGGGGGGGGCCGCACCTCGGCCTGCATAACGCTGTTGTGGCAGTGAGGCAGGCCGCTGGGAACAGCAGCTGCCCCACTCAGGCCGGAATCACCGGCCGTCGAACCAAAGCGCAGTGAAGTACAACGGCAGCTCCCTTTCCCCGCCCGACCTACGTGGGGCAGGAATGCCCCTGGCGTAGTTCGGGTCCTGGGTGGGGGTAGCGAGTCAGCCGATTCGTCATACATGTTGAGACTCTTGCCTCAGTCAGGCACACCCACGCGTTCCATACGTTGCCACGGGGTGCAGACCGAACGCACGCACGCACACACACACGTTAAGCGTTTGTGTTGAGGATATGGGTCGCACGGAGCGGCGGAGTGGGCTTTGCTGACATCACCACTCTGTGGTACACACACGCGTGTGCGATAATTCTCTTGACGTAGTGCAGAACACACCGAGGCACATCCCATTGGCGCGATCACCACTGTGCGGCACACTGTGAGCATTTCCCCGCACCCCGTGTCCATGCAGGGGTTCACCGATTTGACGCGACCTGCCGTTTGACACACCACACCGCACTGCTCACTGGTGCCGGATTCGTGTGGGGTACATTAAGGTATCACCTGCCGCATCCACATAGTGGATTGTGACGAGGGTGCCTTCCTCAGGCGACGCAGCCCTGTCGCGACAAAGGGGATTTGGCAACAACGCAGCGTGAGGAGGGCAAAACACCACGAGATCAACCCCTCAACCCCTTCTCTGTGCCAAAACCTGGGGCGAATCACAAGGCAGGCGTTGCCAGCTGCAAACACCCCCCCCCCCACCCCCTCCCACGATGCGGCAGTCAAGGCCTTCTGACTCATCGGAATGCAGATCCAGACCCCGACGACCCACCCTCCACAGAGAGAGCACAGAAAGCAACCGACATACGTTTCGCCTTCAGCCAGCTTAAGGAAGATGACCTGCAGCAGCGAACTGACAGACTTGACGCCAGGCTTTGTCCCTGTGGTGAACTCGATGCGGAGATGGTGCGGCTGGTCGACCGTCAGGGCGCCTGCAGGGTCTCCGTTGAGAAGGATGACGCCGTTCTCCACCTTTATGATCTTGGAACGCTTGATGGACAGCCTATACTGCACGGACTCACTGTGCACGAAGACATCGATACCCCCTGTCGGGTGCGGCCGCTCCTTCGCCTCCGATGCAAGCGAGATCTTCTCGCTGATGCCGAAACCCTCGACAGAGAGGGCCGACGGGCTGACCGTCTGCACATCGGGCACCCCGCAGAACAGCGGCCGCACCACGTCCACCACTATCTTGGCGACGCTCTTCTCGGCGCTGAGAACGTCATCCACACGCAGGACGATGCCGCGCTGCCCAGGCCCTGCAGTCATCTCCGTTGAGAACCCCACACAGTTGAGAAGGTATGTCATGATGGGCACCGCGCAGCGCGGCGGGTTGTGCGCCGCGATGTCGAAGCGCTGGGTGACCTTGTCGACCTTCTTGAGCTCCGCGACAATCCAACCCTCCGGGTGGGCCTCGTCGTAAGCACGCACCTTCTTCTCATCCAGCACCATGTGTCCGCGCCATTCGCCTTTGGTGACGAGCCCAGGGTATCCTGCGGCACCCGTGGTGTTGTGCCTGCGTGCGGCTGCCTGCGCCTGCTGTTGCGGTGTCAGGAACACCAGGGTGTCCCCCTTCTTCGTGCCGGTGCGGACGTCAGCGAGAAGGCTGCCCCCGTCGAAGTACTCCACCCCGTTGGTGTCAAGGGTGCACCCTGCGGCGTAGACGCAGGGCAGGACGGCGCCCCCCACCAGCAGCGTGCTGTTGAGGCGGAACCTGTGGTGGTGCGGTGTGTGTGGGATGCCAACTATTGCCTGCAGTCAGAAGGGGTGCCTGGCTGCGGCGTGTAGAGCATGGCACGGCAAGAATAACCTGGCGCTGAACCAAGCGTGGTCCCGCACTTGCTGCAGAAGGGCGGGGCACGCGCGCAATGGGAAGATGCGTCATCAGCTCTTCCGGCTGACACTCCTTCAGGCAAAATTCGCACTTCTGGAACTTACCAGTTTTCGCGCACACCGTCTCGTGCCGGATCATACACGTTATCTTCCTCCCGTCCCGCAGCAGTGAGGCACTGCAGTACCTGCACCGCTTCCTCGGGGGGGCCATAGTTCCATGTTGTCGTGATGCGGGTGTTGACCCAGGCAAGGCAATGCCTTGCACCCGTGGCGCAGATGGACCAGACCACCAGTCACGCCCTCCTTCCCCCTCTCCTCTATGCGCCATACCTTAGCTTTGGCTGTGTCAGCAGGATCGCAGTGTGTGTCAGGGACAGGACCGATATCGGGACCTGCGTGTGTTCAGTTGCGTTGCCCGCTGCCATTTTTTTCAAGCCCCTTTGCTGCAACACATAAAGACTGCCCACCACCCCCCACCCCCTCCCCTCCCTCTGAACTCTAAGAGTCTCTTCCGCTAAACAAATGCCATCCTGCACCGACGGTCGCTCCGCACTTCTTCTCCCATCCCCCCCCCCCTCTCCTCCTCTCTGCAGGGCCACACGCTAACAACCCCTGATACATACCAACACCATTGAGGCCTGGGCCCCGTCAGTGAGGGAGGCTGCGACCGTCTTGCTCGAGGGGTGCACAGAGGCGCTGCTGCTGTAGTAGGTCACGTTTCTGAGGATTAGCAGCACCTCCTTCCGCGACGTTGCCTTTGCAAACCGTATCACGAGGCGCGTGCTGTTCCCCCAGGCAGACCCGAGCAGCCTCTCCGATGCAAACAGGAAGGTGGGTTCTGACACAGCCTCCCCCTCTCGGAAGAGGGAGCGTGGCTCCTCCTCCAGATCCGACTCGTTGATCTGCACGCCACGGAGCTTGCTCTTTTTGAAGGCCTTCAGGTCTGGGTCGGCACACTGCACGGCAAGGAGGTCGTCCTCCGTGCCACCTTGCACCACTTCGAACATGGCGTACCCTTTGTGGAATGAATCAGCGCCGGATGCTGCCGCTGCAGTCAGCTCAAACTTCCCGAGTCTCACCGGTGGGTTCAAAGCATATGTCTCGATGTCCGCTGTGACCAGAGCGAGGTCGAGGAGAGGGGGCGTGACTCGCACCTCGGCGCGTGTGCAGAAGCATTCGACAAAGCTGTCGTCATCTGTTGCAGCAACACAGAGAGGCCCGTTTTCAGACACCCCGCCACCCACCTCTGCGTCCACAAGGGGGGTGACGCCCGTCCCGGCGGGGTTGGCATCTGCATCTGCATCGAGGGGGGCTGCGCGGAGGGACGCCGAGTCGCCCAGTGACCTGGCCCGAGGTGAGGGCTGCCCCCTGGTGGGCGAGCAGGGCGAGGGGGCTGGAGACACGGTGCTGTCCTGCTTGCGCCGCGGAGGCGGTGCCTGCTGCTGCGCCTCCTGGGGTGGGCCCACCGTCAGCGAGATCTGGGCCTCGAATTCGCGCCACCCGGTCTCCGGGCTGTGCAGCTTGCTGTAGAAGGATACCGCCTGGAGGAAGGCTTGCAGCCGCTGGAGCACCGTGCCAGGCGTGACACCTGCTGTGTGTGCCGCGGTCATGTGGAGCGAGATTTGTATCGTGTCGTCTGGGTCATGCTGGTTTGGCGAGGTTCGCGCGCACGGCGGGATGGTCAGGTCTGTCGGCATCGATGCCGTGGGAGACCTCAGAGTGGCCGACAGCTGCCGGTCGGAGCGCTGCGGGGCTCGGTCTCCCTCCTGCACGTCGGGGCGGCGTTCGCTGCTCTGGTCGAGGGAGTTGACAACATCCAACACAACGCGCCCCACGACGCTGCCGTTACAAAGGGCTTCCAAGACGGAGTCGTTCGACACCTGTTTCGACGTGAAGTGGGAGGCGCCGGACACGGAGGCCGGGGCGGTCGGCGCAGTCTGGATGACGGAGCTTGGGGCAAGGCACAGCCCGTCCCCACTGCGCGCGCCTGATGTGATGGCGACAGTTGCCTTGACAGAGGTAATGGAGTGCAGCCTCGGGTCGAAGCCTGCGAATGAGGGGTCGTAGAACACTGTGTGCAGGCGCTCGGCGGGGTTCGGCAGGCAGAGCCGGAGCGTGGGGTGCGACATGAACTGCGGCGAGGTGAGCAGGCGGAACAGCTGCGCCCCGTTTGACGACCTCAGCACGGCATCCGTCCGCTTCCCCCTCGCGGGGATGACGGCCGATGCCTCCGTGGAGAACCCGCGGTGGTCTGTCAGCATCACGGTGACCGTCTTCTGCTGCTCGGTGCTGGGGAGGCTGTTGTTGATGTAGCCCAGCTTCGACAGCAGAAACGTCACCATCGCTGCAGAAGTCGTCTCGAGGAAGCTGAATTGGATGTGCGATGTGACTGTGTGCTGTTCTGCGGTTGCACTGCGGTGATCCCGCACTGAGTACAGGGACCCCTTGCTCACCTCGACGACAGGCTTCCCGCTCACCAGGATTGCCCGCACCGTCCCATCCAGAAGGACACGGGTGAAGTCAATCTCCGCATCCGACTTCATTGTGCTGAACCGTATCTCGTCATGCACATCACCCCCTGCGACAGACACATCGAGAAGAGACCCAGCAAGGAAGCCCTGAGGGGTGACCACGGTGTTGCGGTAGAATGTGGGCCCGCTTATTCTGAAGGCATCCCCCAGGAGCTTGCCCTGGTTCCACTGCCCCTCGTAGAACTTCCCGAGCGGGATCCCGCTGTCGCGCACATAGGGGGGTGTGCACGCAATGGTGCCGACTGCCCTCAGCTCCATCGCCTCTGTTGCGGCCAGAATGTTGGCTGCGGTGGACTGCTTCAGACGTTCCCTGTGCACGCTACGGCACAAAAGCGATATCGAAATATCAAAGGTCTGCATATACGACTTTGCAAAGCGAGGCACCGCAACGCTGCCCTCCAACCTACAGGTGTATGTGATGCCCTGGATCAACGTATTAAGGCACGCTGCGTCGTAAACAAGGTCGCTCCCTGCGTCCGTCAGGGTTGCCGTGAGCACCGTTCCGGCAGGTGATACCTCGCACCGCAGCGATGGGAACCTCTCGAGCAGGGCAGGGTCCATTGCCAGCGACTCAGTGATCTCCTCCGGGATTGGGTCCTGTGCGGTCACGGTGATGCGCCCAGACAGGGCATGGCCCAGCTCGTGCACCGCTGTAACGCGGTGCGGCTTCTCAAACACATCCCGGAACTCCACCGCGCAGAACTGCGGGAACATCGCGCGCAGCTTCGCATGCGACTCCGATTTGAACCCCGCAAATGCGACCTCCGTCGCCGCCAGGACAGCCTCGAGGTTTGCATGGGCTGCCTCAAGCCTTGCATGCATGCTGCAGGCGGTCTTCACAGGATCCTTATCCTTCACGCCCGGGCGGGGCACAACGTTCATCCCAACGGACGTGCCAGAAAAGACCACCGTATCACGGGTGCCGTTGTAGAAATGCACGGTGTGCTGTCGGCGGTTTCCGTTGTCACAGGACTGCGAGGGGAGGAGGAGGTCAGCCGAGAGGCGGACATTCTTCACAGAATTGCGGTAGGCCTGCAGCGCAGCCCGCACGGCGTCACGCGCGGTGGTGACGCGGTGCGCCGGAACACACCACTCCCTCAGGGAGGCGATCTGCAGGTCGCGCGATTTAATCAGCAGCTTCCGCACATCCTCCTCGCGCTTTTCAGACCGCAGCCTGTCGCGCTTCTGGGAGGCCTCAAACGCATCGCGCGCATCGCGCAGCCGCTTCCTCTCCAGATCCGCCTCCATCTGCGCCTGCTGCTCGGCCTTCTTCCTACGCCTCTCCTCCAGCTCCTCCGCCCTGCACCGCATCTCCTCCCTCTCGCTCGCATCGGCGCGCGACTCTGCCGCATGCGCGCCAAGCCCTTCAAACGCATCGCTCCACGCCTTCACCACGCCACTCCGGAAGCAGGCCTCCACCCCAACAAGCCCCTCCCTGGCAGACTGCTCCCGCGCGACACGCCGGCGCTGCAGGTCGTGGTAATACCCCATTTGGATCCGGTTCGTCACACGCAGCGTCTTCAGGCGGAGCGCCTCGGCATCCACGACACACCTCCGGGCGAGCTGCTCCTGCGACTCGGCGAAGGGGAGCAGGTGTCTGTGCCAGTCGCACTCCGCGCTGCAGCGAGCCGCCGCCTCCTCCTTGATGAACTGGCGGCGCTCCTGCCTGCGGATTTCCAGGCGCACCTTCAGCAGCTCCCTGGCGTGGATGGCAGCCACCTGGGAGCGGTGCAGCTGCTGGAGGCTCCTCCTCAGCACCGCCTGCTCATCCACCAGAGTGCGGCGCACCTCCGTCTCCTGCACACACCGCAGCGCGATGGACTCCGAGCGGATCTTCTGCAGAGTGTCGGCCAGCCTCCGCTCTGCCCGAGACTCCAGCCTCTTCTGCTTCCTCTCTGCAAGCCGGGCGTTCCGCCCTGCTGCAGCGCAGGCACCGGTGTGTGCTGCAGCCACGACAGCAGGGAGGACGGTGTTGCCGCTTCCCGGGGGTGTGTAGCGGACGATGTTGTTGTTTGCCTCGACAGCGGCCCGCAGAGACACCGCTGCGCTGGCGGTGAGGGACGTGTTGGACACCGACAGGGAGGTGATGGAGGGGTGTGCCGCCACAACGGCGGAAAGGGTCGCGACGTCCTCCGACTCAAAGGTGCTGTCCACCTCCAGGTGGCACAGCCGCCCCGCCACGCAGTGCAGCAGGCGGTGCACCGATGATGGGGCAGGCACCTCGCGGCGGAAGTCGAGGTGGCGGGAGCGGGACAGCCTCTGGCTGACACCCTTTGCGCGCATCATCCCAGATAGTGCTCGGGTGTGCACGGTGTGCGGCTTCAGCTTGAGGATCGGGAGTGGCGTATCGGAGGGGGTGCCGCGTGGCGATGCGGCACCCACCCAGCCCTGAGGGACCCGACGCCCAGCAGGGGCTCCGGCAGTAGCCCTGTCGCTGACGACTTTCCGCCGCTCGACAAGCGTCGAGCTGACAACCTGCGACGCCTCGTCCTGCAGCTCCTGCACCAGAAACGCATCCATCGCCTGCAGGTCCTCAATATGACGGCTTCGCCGGTCCGGCAGCAGGGCCAAGCGGACCGCCATCGTGGGGTGGGGTGGGGCAGGTCAGGCGCAGTGCCGCAGGCCTTGCCACCAGCCCAGTGGTTGCGGCGCAAGCCAAAGGGGGCAGATCATGCCCCCATCACGACAGGGCAGGGCAGCATGCCGGTCGGAAGCGACGGGGGTCAAGTGGAGGAGGAGGGCAAGCCAGGTAGGAGCCCCGTGTTGTGTGTGGGGTTGGCTGGTGTGGTGTGCCTCCTGTGGGGTGCATGTGTGGCTATGTTTTGAGTCCTGTGCAGAGTGTGCGTTGTTGTGACAGGGCGTGGGCAGACAGGCCTCAGCCTCAGGCCTTGCAACCTCGGCGTGGCATTTGTGTCTGCTTGGCTGTGGGCGGGGTTTGGCGGGCTACAGTGTGGCCTTCTTCCCACCGCCACCTTGCTGAGGAGGGCACGGTATCCCGCAGACCTACGTGTGGTCCCACCCCAACGCCTCATGACGCTCCGTTGGGTTAGAGTGTGGAGCTAACTCAGGGCCTCTCGCGTGCCAACTCCCACTGTGCGTCGACACTGTGCCACTTCACAAACAGTTTTCCGAGGCACACACCCTTTCTCCCGTTTCTGCATTTCTGAGCCAAGGCCCTCAGGCGTGAATTTTCCAGCACGATCATCGGCAGGTAATTTGCCGAAATGGCAGATATTCCTATCCGTGTGGCTGGTGGGTTGGCCTTGCCCAGCTCAGGATGAAGCTGTCACTCCCATATCCCATTCATCTGTCGAAGTGAATCGAAGCGCGGCAGATTCCCCACTTGGACCCACTGAAGGCGGAAAATATAAGGGTATATTTTAGACGTTGAGGGATACCGACCCACCACCCCACAGCGATTTGTGGCACTAGAGAGAAACATGCCCAAACAAATCCACTTAACTCTGCATCAGATTCACGAATGCCGATCGGTTCTTCTCAGACGTGATGCGCTCCGCCACCGCCGCCACCACGGAGGCGTCCGTCTTCGGGAGGTTCGACACGTAGGTCGCGTCATTCACGATCTCCAAATAGAAGTCCACATTCGCCACCAGTTCTGGCGCGATGAACTGAAGAGACTTGCCGCCTGTCATGCGTGCCGCCTCCAACATGGCCTCTGGGTCCCGCCGCAGCGTTGGGCCAGCATGGCGCATGGCTTCGGGAAAGTGCCGCAGTGCGGCGAACACCACTGCGCGGTCCCCGAGTAAGGTGTTGAATTCGCACAGATCCTTGCTGTTCTCGTCGTCCGACAGGAACCTGGTGGCAAACTCCGGGTCATTCAGCAGCTCGAAGGGCAACTGGTGTGCTGTGCGTTTTGCGAGGAGTACGACCTCCGGATCGCACTGCAGCTCTATCCCCAGGCTATCGTAGACTGACAGACCCTCCTCCAGGCACCTCAGAACGAACGCCTTGTCGCTGCGCATGTCGGCGGGCAACATCACCCACATAGCGCTGTTTTCATTCAGCACTTTTACCATCAGCGCCTCGTCGTGAAGCAGCTCGTCACCACAGTGCTGCAGGGCTCGGGGAAGTATCTCGTATTCATCGATGACCCTTTCAAAGAGGGGGCGGTGGCGGAAAACGGCAGGGTCTGACCTGCTCATCAGCAACAACACCGCATCTTCCATGTCGCTGTCCAGGGCGGCCAGCACCAACTCGGGGTCAGCGCATAAGTGGGGACTCGCCAGTGCCAGCAACCCTGGGTGTCGGGTGATCATCAGGCGCATGAAAGTGTCGCAGTTGCGGAGGCTGTCGCTGCAGAGCTTTATGAGGGAGGGGGTGCGCCGCACCACGCAGCCCATCACTTCTGCGTCCGAGAGCACCGCGTCGCCCGCAACGAACGCAACATCTGACGTGATCCGCGCGGCCTTCCTCATGAATTCCACGTTGGTGCGGAGGCTGTCGGGAAGAACCTTCATGATGACCGAGGAGCCCCACAAACTGCTGTCGCAGGATAAGGAGGTGTCGTCAGTGACGTCATCATCGGAGTCTGCACCACACTCGGCGGCGAGACAAGCCAGCATGAACTCAGGGCAGCTGCGGAGCTTCTCATCGAGGAACATGATCACCTCGTCGGGGTCGTGGTGCTCGATAGCAGCCAGGCCGACCTCCCGGTCCTGCCGCAGGCGCTGCGATGCATGGATCAGGAGGAGCGCTGGGGTGATGGGGCAGTGTTGCAGGGCGGCCATCACAAACTCCTTCTCGTCCCACAGGCTCTCCCCGATGAAGCCCTGGGTGGTGTCGTGGATAGACCCTTCGCGGGCCAGCCCCAGCAGGAAATCTTTATCGGAGCGAAGCTCGTCCGATGCGTGGCAGAGCTCGTCTTCGTCGTGGCTGACAGCGGCCTCCACCAGCTCCCTGTCTGTGCGCACCCACGGAGGCTGCGACAGCAGGGAGCAGTGGCCGTGGCTCAACTGCTTCTTCAGGGAGGTGTTGTTGCGGGCCACCTGCAACTCGTCCCCTGCCGCCACGGCAGAGCCGCCCACCAGCTCTTCCTCCTCCTGGGCACCCCCGACCTCCACGCCCCCGTGCGTCAGGAGCATCTCCGACACCGGGACAGGGATGAGCTTCGCGATTGCTGCCTTGAGGCCTTTAAAGGTCAGGTTCTCCCCGACATCCACCACATGCCTGTCGCCTGTCCCCGCATCGCATGCGAATACCTCCATCGCGCAGAGAAGGGGTGTGTGTGTGTGTCGGCTTGTGTGCACCTGTGAAGGGGGTGGTGTCGAGAGCACGGTTGAGGGAGCTGGAAGAACGCTTTCCGGGGGAGGGGGCGTTGAAGGGGCGGGGGTCGGGGTGGAGGCTGCGTGTGCTTATTCAGGGATCGTCGCCCAAATGTCCCGCAGCGCGCACAGCAACAGAGCTGCTGTCTGCTGCGAAGACCCACCTTCCACAGTGGCTGAGCGCAACACCGTCGCCCTCTGAGGGCATCTCGCCCAGGGGGACACCTGTGCTGAGGCACAGCAGTGCGACGCATGAGGAGCACTGCATCGCGATGACGTTGCCGATCTGTGACACAGACAATAGGCAGGGCAGCCGGTCTGGCTGCACTGTCAGCAGGCAGCTGCGGGATGCCGTGCACCACACCTTCAGGTGTGAGTTCTGGCAGCACGACACCAGGCGGTGCTCGTCGTTTGCAAGGGCGATGTGGTTCACGCAGGCTGTGTGGCCCTCTAAGGTGGCCGTGTGTGTGAGGGTGCTGATATCCCAGACCCGGATGTTGCTGTCCAGTGACCCCAGGAAGATGTCTGTGTCCGATGCTGCGACCCCGTACACAGTGGCGGCGGGGTGGTCCAGCAGCGTAGCATGTGGTGCATCATTGAAGCTCCATACACACACCTTGCCGATTGTGTCGGCTGAAACCAGACGCTCGCAGTGTGTCCACGCTGCGCCCCACACTTCAATGGTGTGTTCCTGCATCATCCACGCCTGCTTCCAGGTTGCTGTCATCCAGACACAGATGGTGCCACCGCCTGAGCACGTCGCCAACCACGTGCCGCAACGCGAGAAGGCAGTGCAGGTGATCGCATCAGTGCTGTGCGTGAAGTCCGCCACAGCAACGGCAGTGCGAGTGTCGAACACAGCAACACGCCCTTCATCGCCCCCCACCGAACACATCCTGCCGCAGTTTGAGAGTGCGATGGTTCTGACCGTGGAGCCATGCTCGTTGGAGTACACGGCCGGTGCCTTCACCTCCACCCAACGCGACTCCAGGCGCACACCACTCCCAGCATCCAGGCCTGTGTCGGCAACCCGCTGCCCATCGCCCAGGTCCTCATCGCACCCAGGCACGCACGTTGCCAGCCCTGCCACGCAGGCTGCACTGACAGAGCCCACGAACAGCATATCCATCGCACGCCTCTTCAGGTCAAGCACGGTGTCGGCATCCGACACGCTCACGACACAACTGCGCCCGCTGCCCACATGCAGAACACTGACGTCCATGAGCCTATAGGCCCTCTGCCCCCAGGCGAAGCAGGACTGCTTTCTGAAAGGTATGCCACGACAAGTCAAGAAACAGCCGCCAGTTGGGCAGCAGATATAGGCAAGAGGCAGGGGGCAGGACGCCAGGGTGTTGGCGGTGGGGGGAGGGGGCATCGATCCACTGCTGAGCAGGCAACGCACGGCAACAAAAAAGAACACCACACACAGATGCCCCTTAGCAGTGTCCCCACCCCCCCCCCTGCTCCCTTTGGTTCTGGTGCATCAGGCACGTCATCAGCGCCTTCAGGTGCACGCTGATGCACGCTGCATGCGCTTGCATCTCTTCGGGTTTTCATTCTGCCTTTGTGGCCCCATTCCCACCCCCCCCCCCCCCTCCCCTGCGCTATCCACCACCCCTGCCATCCGCGAGGCCCACAGGGTTCTCACTGCGATGCGAAGATTGAAACAGGATGGGTGCCTTGTGTGTCTTGTGCGGGCAGTCTCTTACAAACATGGAGTTTCCCCTCTATGCGCCTCCATACACGCAGTACACTGCCGACAGTCTTATTTCCCGTGGCCTGGGACAGGGTACGGCAAACAAGAGAGGGGAAGAGAGATAGAGAGAGAGAGAGAGAGAGAACAACCCTCGCGTGCCGTTTGCTTCTGCCTGACGATTGCATTGGATGAAGCTTCAGGGGAGCAGCACGCCAGTGGCACAGTGGCAATCACTTGAGAGTGTTATAGGTATAGATAGAGAGAGAGAGAGAGAGAGAACAAAGAATACAAACATGCGTTAGTGGTTATCGCCTGCCGGTAATTTGTTGTGTCTAAAAGAAACGGGGGGGGGGCTGTCCACCGGCACAGCACAGTTCAAGAGGGGGGAGGCTATGTACTGCGACCGGTGGGACGTCCCATCCGTAGGAATCGCCCATCCCTCTTCTTCTCCGAGCCAGCATGCTGCATGGCACAAACGCCCAGACCCGTTCCGTTCGTTCTTTGGGTGCGAAATGGGCAGCAGCATAAAAATAATCCATCGGAGGGCACACTTTGCGAACCGCCTTGCCTTTGCCTAGAATGCAATGTGCCCGTCCGTTTCCCCCCTCTCACCCCGCTCCCCTTTTTTGCAACGGGGGCACGCAGACAGGACAGGCAGATAGGCCTTCGCCCCCGTGTCAAAAACTGGGTCAGAGTTGGCGCCGGCATTGTGAGGGTGGCTCGTTCCGCCCCGGAACCTGCTGTTGTGGCACACTACTGCCATCAACACCTCATCACACGGCCACGCCGCGTTGCTGCCAAAACGCTTTCTGCGAGGGGGGTGTGGGTGCGAGAGGCGCGAAGGAAAGCTTCTGGATTACGAATCGGGGCGTCTGAACACACTGTGTCAAAACTGTGTCACTTTGAAACCGGTTATGTTGTGTGTGAGGCGCACACACAGAGATCGCCTTTACCCGTCAAACAATACCGCACAACGTCAAGCTGTGAGAAAGATCTGCAACATGAAGCGAGGGTGTGTGGGGGTCGCCAGGTCGGCACCCTCCATGGAGAACGAGCTTGCATTCGGCCAGCCTCCAGGCTTGGTTTCCCAGCTGCAAATAATGCTGCTGGCTTTGAAGGGCAGCCGGTTTTCTTGTGGGATCCCGTAGACTCTGAAAATATTTACTAAGGACTAGGGCTGACATGTGTTCATACCTGGCGCTCCCACGTCGCCTTCTGCTCTTCCAGAACACGCAGCCGCTGCTGCAGACGCTCTGTGTGGGTGTGTGTTAGCAAGGCAGATCAGCAGGACCCCACACAGGGCAACACCACCACCCCACCCCCACCCAGAAACAACTTTATTATCTCACTCACTTCCCGAGATCAGTGCTGCCATCCCCAGGCTCCACTGCGGGGGACGGAACGACACTGCCCCACCCCACCACCCCACACCCCCTCCTGCCAAACGAAACTCAAAGCGTGCCGCTCAAACTGCTGCGCGCACTGCCCCCAGCCATACCGTTGACCTGGCTGAGGTAGGCAGCGAAGTCGTTGCCCTGCTGCGTCTGCTGGCTGACAGGCGGCGGGGCGGCGTGCACCGGAGCCGGGGGGTCTGTGGGTGTCCCCACGGGCGTCGCCTCCTTCTGCGAGCCCGTCTCCGCCGGTGGCGCCGCAGGCGGCGGCGGCGGGAAGCCCGCCACGGCCTCCTCCTGCTGGGTGTGCTGCGGCTCCTCTGCGGCAGGCGGCGGCGGGGGCGGGAAGCCCGCCACCTCCTCCTGGTTGTGCTGCTCCGGCGGCGGCGCCTGGAACCCCTGGTTGCCGAAGGGGTCCGCAGGCGTCTGGGCCGCGGGGGCCTGCTGGCCCTCTGCCTCCTGTGCAGGTGCCTGGTACTGCTCGGCCTGCCCCTGCCCCTGCACCTGGTACGCAGCCTCGTCGTATGTGCCAGAGCCCTGCTGCGCGAAGGGGTCAGCCTGCCCCTGTGCCTGCCCCTCCTGGTACTGCGCAGGGTACCCCGTGTGCCCCTCATGCCCGTACTGCGGGTACTGCTCCTGTGCAGAGTCGTGCCGCGCAAACTGCTCATGCGACTGGTGGTATTGGTCTACGTGCTGCCCGTGCTGCTGTGCGTACTGCCCATCCTGCCCCTCCTGGTAGTACTGCCCGTTGTACTGCCCCTGGTCATGCCACTGCTGGCCCTCCTGGCCATGCTGTGCGTACTGCCCATCCTGGTAGTACTGCTGCCCAGCGTACTGCCCCTCGTCCTGGGCCTCCGGCAGCTGTGCCATATCTCCGCTGCTGTGTTTTGCAGAGGTCCTGTCATGGTGGTGGTTGCGGTGTATGGGAGAACAGCATGGATTTATCAAGGGCCCCGGGACAACAGCACCCACCCCCTCCCCTGGTTGCGAATCCATTATTGCGCGGATGGGGTGAGGCAATATAGTAACTCGGATATCCACCACTGCTGTGCCGGCAGGCGGGGAAAAGGTAAACCCAGGACAGCGGGGAGGGGGAAAACAATAGCCCCTTCTCCATCAGCACCCCCAGCAGGAGGCCAGTCAACGCTGGGCTATCCCACCCCCAGATGCGATAAGACACAAGGCACCATGAGCCAGTTTGGGCACTGCTGCTCATGAGGGGGCGCCTGACCAACCCTCTTCCTCTTCCTCCTCCTCGGGGTTCAGCAGGGCACGCGCCGCTGCAGGATCAAAGGGGCTTGCAACACACGCATCGCACACCGCACGCAGCTGCCCGTGGGAGCCGGAACTCTTCATCTCCAGCGCCTGACGCAACACACCATCTGCCTTATGCACAACAGAAGCCACAGCTTCACACCCCTCTGCAGCGCCAGGCTGCTGCCACAGCCGCAGCCGCTCCCTCAGATAAGCGGTGCACATCGCGAGGTTGATGCGATGGCTGCTCCCCATCCCAGCAGCACGGGCCTGGTAATACGCCGCCTCTGCCACATCCAGACCCATGCCCAGCTGGGAGGTGCGCGAGATGAGCAGCGTGTAGGTCACATAGTTGGGCAGGATCCGATTGTCACCGTTTCCCCTGCCCCTGCCCCCCTCGGCTGCCGAAGGGTTTGAACCCCGCTGGCCCCGCGGGGGACGCATGGCTTGGGACTGCGCATCCTGCAGCTGCGCCGCGGTGTCCGCAGCCAGGAGCAGCTCGTTGGAAGCCACGATGCTCTGCCGCTGGATCCGCTTGAAATACCCAAGCGCCTCGCGGTAGCCCCCGCCACACCGGTCCTCCTTTGCGATGCGGCGCGCCTGCCGCATCGCTTCGTGCAGCAGCCGGTCTGCCGCATAGCGGTGTTCCTTTTTGATATCCCTCCGGATCTGCGCAAGCCCCTGGTCAATGTATTGCCGGAGCCTCTGCAGACTCGGAGCCACCCTTGCCATGAGGACCAACGTCGTGGCATCGGGATGGATATGCCCAGGCCTCAGGATTCCTGCAACCTTCCGCATGCTCTGCACATCGCCCTTCTGCCTGTGATACCCCAGCAGCGCGTTGATCAGGGCGAGGGGCACCTCGCCCCGTGGCAGGCGTTGCATCTCCTCCGACACAGCATCGTCCCACTCCTTGGTGTCGCCCCCAAGCCTGCCGATCGGCAGGGTCTCTGAGAGGAGGCGTATGCGCATCACCACCACCGCAGGGGCGGCAAGGCCTTTATCCAGCAGCTCCCGGTAGATGCGCTCCCCGATGGGGCGGCTGCGGAGGGAGATGCTCAGGCGCAGAGCCTGGCGGAGAGTACCGCTCTGCAGGTCGCAGCCTGCTGACGTGAATCCGTCCAGCAGGCGGTGGAAGCCCTGCTGCAGGGCACGGGCCAGAGGTGGGTTATCGCCGTTCCCGGTGTGGCGTGCCATGGCAAGCAGCTCCGTCACGGCTCGCGTGCAGTCCTCTTCGTTCCATTCGGGGCGGATGGAATCGACGATCCTCTGGACGCGGTGGGAGTCCTTGTATCCCGGGGCAGAGGAGGAGGAGGAGACTCTGCGGTGCCCTGTCCCCCAGAGGAGGGGTGGGAGAGCGGGGGCGCAGAGGCGGGCGCAGTGTGCCCCGCGGCGCAGCAGGGCTGTGGCGGGCAGTCGGTTCATTTTAGGGGGTGGGGTGGGGTGGGCAGCCCAATTTGTTTTGAAATTGCCTTTCCTCGTTGGATTCGCCTCAAACTATAGTGCAAGCGAGACCATTACCGCACGCAGTGCGTCCCTCGGGGAGACAACGGGTGTGGGTGTTGGCTGGGTGTGGGGTGGCGGCGATTTGCTTCGTATAGCTTAGAATCTATCCGGGGGGAGGGTGATGCCCTCATTGGTAGTGACAGCACCACGCTTCCCACCCTCCCACGTCAGCACGTTGTCAGGAGGGAAGGGGTGGGGTGGGGTGGGGTGGGGTGGGGTGGGTTAGGGCTGGGAGTGGCGGGAGTTCCGATAGGCGATGGGATGTTTCTTTTTGGGCTGTTCGGCAATACCAACAAAAGATGCCACCGTGGATTGCATGGTGTCTGGGAGCTTCGCCGTTTCATCTATACATCCGCTTTTGATGGCATTGCACACAGTGTGGGTCATCCTGTCCATTCCCAATACTGTGCTGGCACAGTTGGCAGGCGCTGGTGCCCTGCTCTGCTCTGCTTTAGTCCCAGACAACGCAAGCGCCAACCAGAAACCAGGGAACGGCATGTCTCTTCTCCCCCCCCCCCCCTGTTCACCCACCCTTTACGCAACACATGCTCGAAGCGCACCCCATCTCCAGAAAGAAGGGAAATACCGAACGCCTCTCCTCTCTACCTCTATGCAACCTACCGCCTCTCCCCCTCGCTCCCCTTCGTCCTTCTTTCTGCTGCAGGAATAGCTGGCGAAGCTAAAGCTTCGTCGGGAACACTGGAGCACCCGCCCCCACCACTGCCACGGGGAGGGGGTGGCGGGGGTGGCTGTAATCTAACAATAGAAACCGCACTGGCATGCGGCGCGTGTGGGTGAAATGGAATGGGTGGAGGTGGGCAGAAAGGTCTAGGGGGTGGGTGTGGGGTGTGGGTGTGTGGGGTGGTAAAGCAGAGCAAAGCAGAGCAAAGCAAGCCCCCCACGGGGGGGAGCGGGGGCTTGGCCTCCCCTTTCACAAAAGAGTCTGCGCGAAATATAAATACCCCAACTTTTTTTTGTCGCCGGTTTTTCGACAGGAGAGAAGAAAATCACGCCCTCATCTCGGCATACTGCGGAGCTAGGGAAGGACTAACTCTGCACCGCGCATCACATCGATAACGTCTAGTTTTGGGATTTTCGGGAGGATGGCGATGCACGAGCTCCGTATGCATATGGGACGGAAGGGTGGTTGAAGAGAAGCAGAAGCACGTGACACTTTCCACCCACATCGAAGTGTGCTGAAGTGGTCAAAAAAAAGGACAGGGCTTGCTGATTTGTGATGTGCGGCAAATCCGGGCAAACCAGAAAGCAACACATGCTGCAAGCAGAGACCCTCCCCTCCCAAAGCGCTGCCTCCCTCTGTCTCCCCCCACCCCGCCCCTCTGCTATATTTTTGACACTTCGCGGGTTTACGGGAGTCCTGCTGTGTGGTAAGCATAAGACACAAAACAAACGGCAAAACGGCAAACGCCGTCAAAAAAAAATAGAAGGATTCCGCCACCCCCCCCCCCTCTGGCTTTCTACAAAACCTCAAAAACAACCCCAACACCTGCACCCTGCGGGAGTATGCCGCATCAGGTGTGCACAACACATTCTCGCCACCGCCCCTCCCCTCCACCGAGATGTGCAGAAGAGAACAAACAGAGGTTCCCCCCTCCCCCCCCCCCCCCCCGCCCTTCCCCCCTCCCCATCAGAGATACTCACCGCCACCATTCCCATCCGCAGAGCTTGTCGGAGAGTCCATCAGCGGGTTCCCATGCCCATGCGATTCAAACGGCTGGTCCGTGGGGAAGGCAGAAGGGAGCTGGTTGAGCCTTGCCTGGGCAGAGGCCTTCATCATCCTCTTGAAGAAGACACACCAGCTGCGCCGCCCCCCCGCGCTGGGGGAGCACAGCGTGAACAGGCTGACCTTTCCGCCGTGGTGCCTCTCCATTCCGAAGTAGAAGAAGACGCCGTCACTCCCGAGGTTATCACACACCCTGGCTGTGTCGCTGTACTGCACCCTCCCAAGAGGCTTCTCGTGGCTCCGCCCGTCCTTCCTCGCGTTGAGGCTGTAGAAGCGGAGCTCCCTCTCGTCAGCCTCAACCCACACATCTTTCCACGCCAGCTCCGACTTAGACTCCCCACCCCTCACACGCCGCAGGGTCCGGAGGCTCCCCGACTTAACAGGCAGCTGCCTCCTCTCGGGCTTTGTCCTCTCCTCAATCTCCGCCTGATCCACCACCTCATCGATGTTCCGCAGGACGTTGAGCAAGCTCTCCCCCGACACATTATGCCGCACCAGGCCTTGCCGGATGTCCTCCAATATGCCTAGCGGCCCATCCCCAACCTCTGTCTGATCCACCTTCTCCCGGGCCAGGTTACGCGGGGGAGGGGGATACTGCGGGCTCTCGTCATACTCCGTCTGATCCAGGGGTGGGACCGGAACTGTCTCCGACACATCCCTCGCAAGCGTCTCGGTGTATTCGTGGATCCGGTCATCCGTCACCTTGGTTGCCTGCTTGCTCTCCTCTGCGAGGGTCATAAGCCTCTGTGTTGAGGAATCGCTGTAGGAAACATGCTCCCACTTCGCCCTTGCATTATAGGTCGCCCTCTGCGCAGCCATCGGTTTTATCGAAGGTTTATACACCGGCATCGGCGCTGTCGCAGCCGCCTCCGTCTCCCCCCTAATACTCTCGCTTATCTCCTGCATGCTCGGCATTGGCGGTAGCGGGGGCTCGCCCCTCGACGCAGGCTGCAGATTCATCAAATCCGTTATCCTGACGGGCGACCCCGCCAGCATCCCGGAGGGCTCATCCCCTGATGACGACGAGCCCCCTGTCACACCCCCGAAGGAGACGCCGTGTGTCCCGCTGATCACCTCCTCCATGCTCCGCCACAGGGGGGACGGGGACTCTGTTGGGGCAACACTGCCACCGCCACCTCCTCCAGCTCCAGCCCCAGCTCCACCACCCCCACGCGAAGGGCTGGCAAGGCGTTGCCTCGGATCCGCATTCACGCGGAGTTTTCCAACAGCAGGGGGGCTGTGCGCTCCACCTGGAGATGTTTCGCCCATCCGCCCCGGAGGGAGAGGCAGCGACGGCGGGCCCCCGGCATGTGGGTTGTGGTAGTATGGATTGGGGTGCTGCTGCTGCTGCTGCGGAGAGGAGTCCCCCTGCGACGCCCCCCGAATCGGCGCCTCATGTCTCGCAGCGCGGGACCTCTCCAGCATCTGCAGAACATTCTCCACATTGGCCCCCTCATACGCCGACGCACCCGACCCCGACCTTCCCTGCTGCAGCTGAGGTGGCGGAGGCGGCGGGCCCCCCATCCCAACACCACCCACTCCACCACCCCTCGGGTCACCCGCAGCCAAGGGGGATGTCTGGTGCATCACCTCCACCCTCTGCCTGGCCCTGCTCCCGGGCCCTGTATTCTCCAACACGGCGACGGCTCGCATGGGGTAGCCTATCTCCGGCCCAACCTCATCTCCGGAGGGGCAGTGTGCGCTGGAGACGGCATCTTCCAGAGGTGTCTTGGGGGCAGCCGCACCGCCTCGCTGAGGTGTTCCCATCCCTGGGGGTGGGAAGGGGTGGCTCTGCCGCACAGCAGATGCAGAGGCGGCGGTGGGGGGTGCAGGAGCAGGGTCAGCATGAGCGACATCAGGGGCACTCCCAGGTGTGGTCACAGCTGGGGTGCGGCGCACCCCCCCAGAGGGCGGCGCCGCGGCACCCGCACCTCCAGGGGGAGGCAGGGAGGACGCCATCGCATTGCCCCATGGGTTTACCCCCTCGGGTCTCCCCGGAGGCATTGGGAGCGACATCTGCCCCTTCTCCTCCCGATACGCCTGCTGCCTCTGCTGGATATGCACCCCGTCGGGGTGCGGGCCCCACCCCTCCTCAGCCTCCACCGGCTGCAGCGACGAAGCAGCCGGAGGCGGCGGTGGAGGAGTCCCGGGGGTCACCCCCAACGGAGGCATTTCCGGAGGTGGGCAGGCCTGAGGAGGTGCTGCCTGATGCGCCCCTGCGGCCCCCCTTTCGGAGGGGGGGTTTGATGCGGAGTAACACATGTCTGCGGGGGGGTCCCCTCCGCGGTGGTGGCTTCGGGTGGAGGAGAGGGAGGCTGCTCCGTAGTGGAGACGGGTTCGGGGGGAGATGTTTTGGGGGGTCCCGCCCCCACCCCCACCCCCACCCCCACCTCGGGTTGTGCTGGAGGACCTGAGGCGGGCCACCGGACCCTTCGCATAGCAGCGGTGCTGCGAAGGGGATGCGGAGCGATCCCTGCGGAGGTGTGCCGGATGCCTCCCGCCGGAGGAGAGGTGCTCCGCCCTCCTTTGCTGCAGCCTCCCCTCGATCCCCCGGAGCTCCGCAACCAGCTTCCTCTCCGACAGCGCGATTGGGTCCAACTCCGCATCCCTGCCCCCCCCTGGGGAACCCCCCCTGTCCCGCACCCGCACATCCCTCGGATTGGAGAACGGAATTCCCCCGATGGATGACCCCCTCCCTTCAGGCGTTGCCGGCGCAGCCGTGGGTCGCCCCACCCTCGCCTGGGGGAGTGGGAGGGGGAGCGGGGTGGGCGGCTCCGAAACCCGCGAGGCACCCCTGGATCTCCCGGAGAAGTATGCATCCCAGCCACGCTCCCTCTCGGCAGGGCCTCCTGTCGGAGGCCCGCGCTGTGCGGTTGGAGGGGAGAAGGCGTCACTTCTCAGTGGGGAGGGGGACCCACGCCGGGAGGACCTGGGTGCCGTGGTGTTCCCTTTCCGAGTCGGGGTGCTCTGCCATGCCGCAAAGGGGGATCGCTTTGGGGTGTCGCGCATCGGGGAGACGGTCCGCTGGGTGTCGGGTGGGGGGTCCCGCCGGTCCCGCGTTCCCCCTCCTCCCCCTCCCCCCCCGGATGCGGAGCTGAATGATGTCTGCAGGGCCTCGTCCTTCTTCTTCATCAGGCGGTGCTGCATCACCTCGAGTGCCGCCTCCACCTCCGGCGCGAACAGCGGTGCGGAGGAGAGCTGGTCCTTCACTTCGGCAAGCTCGCTGTGGAGCCCGCCAGGCACTGCCCCTGCGCCCGCCCCGGCACCGGCGGGCGAGGCATTGTGGGGCGCAACCCGAGGGGGGGTCGGGTGGGGCCCTGGCCTCTCGCCTGATTCCATTCAGGGGCGGGGGTGGGGAGTGGGGTAGGGGGTGAGGGGGTGGGGGGAGAGAGGGGCCCTCCAACCCTCACCTGTCGGAGGAGGGGTGGGGTGGGTGGGGTGGTGGTGGTGGTGTGTATGCATTGGCCTCTCTCTGTTTGTGTATGCAAAATATACTGTGCATGTCAGCACGGTCCCCGCCCTCTGTGTCAGACCAACTCATCAACAGTGGAAAAGAGGAAGAGGCGACGTAAGGCAATGCCTCCGTGCGGTCAGGAGAACACGAAACAGCGATCCCCGTCACCGGGGGACGCTACGAACACGGCCAAAAATCGTCAAAGAGGAGGGGGAAGGGGGGGGGGGGGGGGGGTGAAGGGGAGTCGGGGCCATCTGCAGGTTTTGCCTGTTTTTTAAAGTTTCTGGGGGCCTTCGCTACCAAGTGTGACTGAGTGAGAAAAAGTGAGCCACGGCGCACTTCCCCTCACTGGCTGACGAGCAGTGACGAGTAGTGACTGGTAGCGAGGGCCCCCTCTGTCTAATATTCTAAACCCCACTCTCACCCGAGGGGGGGGTCGGCCTGGCCCGACCCAATCAAGGGGACATGCATCAAATGGGCAAAACCCGATCTGAAGATGTTGCTTCGCTGGCCTAGCCGCTGGCAAAATGCCTTACAACGCCTCTAGCTCTTGCCCTTTGGGATGTCCTGTTCGAGGCCCAGAGAGTGAAACACTGTGTCAACACAGCGCGTCACTATCCCCCATTTTGTTCGTTTTCTTGTTTGGGAGGGAATCAGGCGAAATGAAGCGTACACAGCACACATACACGTGTGAATCGTTTTTACAGCAGTGCAGATCACACCTGGCTCTGCACCGATCTTGATGTGAGCGGTGTGATATGCACTGCTGTAAAATCGATCCATCCACACACCACACCTTTTGCCCAGCGGCAAGCTGTGCCCCGATCGATGGTGGGTGATATCCAGGATCTAGCAACTGCACATTTAATTTTGCACTGCATTTGTTCGGGGGGAGAGGGGGAGGGGGAGGGGGATAAATACAGTTTTGACACCTGATGAACTTGCCTGGCTATCCAAGAGAGAGAGAGAGAGAGAGAGAGAATCAACCCGCAACGGGTCAACTCGTTTGGCGCAACCACTCCCTCCACCCAGCCCCACACTCCACTCCACTGGAGAGGGATATGCGAGGCCTTCAGCAGGCAGAGTGGGTAATGTTTGGCTTTCACAGCCTGCGCTAGCTGACTTGGAATCCCACACTTCAATTCAGCCAACAGCAATCGGAGATACAATTGAGATTTTAAAGGGGGGGGGGGTGTCGGAAGGAGGGATGTGGAAGTTTCTTGGGGAGGTGGGCGGGGCGGTGAGGCAAGGGGTGTGGTGGTGGTGGGGGGGGGGGGGGTGCGGAAGTCCCTGCATGCCCAAACAGTGAGGCTGCGAGTCCTAACCGAGTTAAAATATCAGAGGGCATCCCACGTGACACACGCCTTGTGGCACAGGGTGAAGCCCCGCCACCTCCACCACCACCACCTCGTCCCCCACCCGCCACCCTTCTCCCAATTGGACATTTTCTAAACAAATTCCGGAGGGGCGTTCCCCAACACAGCGCCTGGCGTGTGAGGGCTTCGAGGGGAAACTGGGGGTGTGGTGGGGTACTGAAGTAGAGAAAGGTACGGTACAGAGTTGGCCTCCCCTCCCGTTCCCTTCACTCAGGGAAAGGGGGAGAGGAGGAGGAGGAGGTGATTCCGGGAGTCCGCAGGGTTGCCCCAGAGTAGTCTGCAGAGTAGTAGCAGCGTATGGTGTGGATGCAAAAACTTCGGAGTGAACCAGCCACTAGATGGTTCGATGGGTCTTTCGCCCCTATACCCAGCTTGGACGAGCGATTTGCACGTCAACACCGCAACGGCCCTCCACCAGGGTTTTCTTACACAGACCCGGTGAAAGGGGAGGGGTGTATCAACGGGCTTTGGGCGACAGTGTCATATCTGACACAACAGTGCTTTTCTGCCGCAGGTAGGCGAGCTCCATTTCGACCTGGGAGGGGGGAGGGTGGTTGGATTGTGAAGAGGTTTCAGAACAGCTCACACAACAGAGTGTGTTAGTGAGTGAAGTGAGGTGGGGGTGAAGTGAAATGAGAAAGAAATCAACAGCGAAGGGAAGTTGGGAGATATTTTTGGTATTGACGACCTGCCTTGACATGACAAGATGCCCAGACTGGAGTGTTCTTTGTGATGTGCTCAACGAAAAGTAGTCCGGAACTGTTCCCCCGCAGTTGCTGGACAGGGGATCTACAATACAAGCGAAATGGGTTCGATTTCTTCGAATGATGACGCAACGGCTGCACCCACAAAGAAAACGTAAAAGAGCCACCTGCACCCATCCACCTGCGTCCCGCTCCATACCTCCCGCCCCATGCGCTGCAGCATGGTGTTCTTCAGAGCCAGCTCGTGCTCCGCACGTTCCAACTGCAGGCTGTTCAGCTGCCTCTGTGTGTGGAACTTGTGCCCCTCTGCCTGCCAATGGAGGTCGTCGGTGTCGGTGCGCATCTGGGTCGCCACCATGTGCCGCACGCCCCGCGCCTCCGATCGCGGCGACACGAGAAACGACGAGGGATCCCGCAGGTGCTGCTGCGACCCCGACGACCCCGTATGGTCCCCGAATGACCCCATGCAGCCCGCAGGCGGGGTCCGCGACCCCCACCTGCCCCCTGCAGGCGCCTGGGGGGCGATCTGCCGCACCTCCACAAACTCCGGCTCATCCCCGTCGTCATCATCCTCACCACCACGAGCCCTGCCAGCAACACCACCACCACCCACAGGAAGCTCTTCAATACAATCTATCACAGCATCGTCACACACATCGTCGAACTCAACCACCCCCATCCCGCCCGACACATCATGCCCCGAATGGCTGCTCCCATCGAGGGAACCCGGCGCCGCCGCCGCCCCCCTGGGGAGGGCACCCACAGAGGGGAGGCCTGAACCGCGGAGCGCACCAAGGTCGAGCAGCCCACCGGGCACCCTCGACGCCCCGCCTGCCGGGCTGCCGCCGTGCGGCAGCGGGGGGTACACCCCAGGGGGCGGAGGAGGCGGTGCCGCCGTCTTGACATGCGGGCCGACGCGCTGCTGCAGCAGCATCGACTGCGGCTGCCGGGTCGGGACCTCCAGCGCCATCACCCGCTGCCGCCCTGCGGGCGGCAGCGGCGGGTGCGGTGTCGGCGCGTTGCGAGGGGGGCCCTGCCCCCCCACAGCAAACCCCGGAGCCCTGGGCCCTGTGCCCTGCGCGGATGTCGCCGCATCCGATAGATCCGACAGGGTCGAGGAGGAGAGGCCGTAGGACAGCTCGCGTTGGGTGGGCACGGCGGAGGCAGCCCACCTCCCGAGCTGCGGCTGCGGCGGTTGAAACGGCGGCGCGAATGCCGAGGGGTGTGCCTGCAGCCTGCCGCCCTGCGGGGGGTGCGGCGCAGGCGCAGGCGGGGGCGCCCGCCCCCCGCGGTCCCCGGTGTCGAAGATGGGGGCCGCGTGCTGCTGGTGTTGCTGCTGCTGCTGCTGCTGCCGCGGCACAGCTGCCCCAAGGAACCCAGCCTCCCCCTGGCGCGGCGCCGGTGGCTGCAGGTGACCCCGCAGGCCACCCGCATCGCTCTGCTGCCCCATGCCCCCAGGGGCTGCGAAAGGAATGCCGTCACCCTGGGGGGGCAGCTGCTGCGGCTGATGGTGCTGCTGCTGTTGCTGTGGCTGCTGCTGCTGGTGATGGTGATGGTGCCCCACCGCCACACCCCCCACGCCAACCGGCGGCGTGACAGGGCGAGGGGGTATCGGGATGGCCATCACTGCAGACAGGGGCTGTGGCGGCGCTGCGGCAGCCTGGGCGGGCGCATCGCACGGCGCAGAGGGGTGGTGGTGGTGGTGGTGGTGGTGGTGATGCGGGGCCACCGCACGCGCCTCCGGGCGGGGCACCGGAGGGGGCAGCCGGGCCGCGGGTGGCAGGGGCGGTGCGGCGGCGGGTGCTGTGGCGGGGGATGCGACCGACTCGTAGACGGAGGTGGCGATGTCGTCACCCCCGTAGCCCTCGTCGTAGTCGATGGAGGAGGAGGGGGTTCGGCGGTCCGGCGCACAGCACCACCCCGAGGAGCTCAGGCGCTGCGACGATGCTTTAGAGGATGCGTTGTGCTCCGACCCCTCAGTCTTGCTGTTCACTTCGCTGTATACATCCTCGTGATCCTCCGACTGCTCGGCTAGATCCAGCACAGCATCGACAGAGACACCTGCTTCATAGCAGGACATCGAGTCCTGCAGGACGAGGCCATCGAACTCCAACACCTGCCTGACAGTGTCGATCCCCGTCAGACTCCTCAGGTAGGTCTTCAGCTGCGACACCCTCAGCTTATTAAGATTCCCTTCAAACGCAAGGCTGTACACCATACCATCTTTGGCACACCGGGTCCGGATCGTCTTGGGCATGGGGGAGGGGGGAAGGGGAGCGGGGAGAGGTTTTGAAGGTTTGAACCCAAACCCCCCCCCCCCTCTCCCCCCCTTCAGTCCCGTCAGGCGGAAGGTTTAGAGGGGTGGGTTTCAGCTGCGGCGTTTTCTGGCCCACCCCCCCTCTCTCTCTCTCTCTCTCTCTCTCTCTCTCTCTCTCTCTCTTCCTTTTCTCCCCCCACCCCACCCCACCCCAGGCCAGCCCAGCCCGCCGCAAGAATGGAACGGGCGGGATGGGGTGGGGTGGGGTGGGTCAGAAGGGGGTGTGGGCCAACCTAAAGGCGGTCACCAGCACCACCGCCACCCCCTTTGGGTGAAGGGGAAGGGGTGGGGTTGTGTCGCGGCGTGTGTATGTGCGGGGGGGGATGACCTTGGGGCCACCCTCTTCCTGACGAGGGGGATGGGGGTGGGTGCAACATGGGGCGCAAAGGATGATACAACCGCATGGCTTCAGACGGCATCGCGGCACGTCGGGGGGGCATTGTAGGAAACGAAAGAAGGGGGGTGAGGGGGGGGAGGGGGGGGGGGACACCAGTAAGCCACGACGCTCGTTAGCTCACCCCCCCCCCTCCTTCTTACAATTTTGCTTTGAATTTACTTCTAACTACACCACTGCTCTCTAAAGTACAGTGCAAGAATGTGACACGGGTGTGGAACGACGTGGGGTGGTGGATGTGGGAATCGGGGGGGGGGGGGTAAAATTATGCAAACCCCCCCCCCCCCTGCCATTCCAGGATGCCGGCCTCCTGGCAGCTGGATGACCTTACTGGGTGGTGGCCCCAGCACGGGACACAGCCCCCTATACAGACACTCGTGAGAAGAAGGGGGTGTGCGTCACAGTCTCGAGAGACAGAAGAGCCTATTTAGCGCACGGCGGACCCCACTTTTCGAGGGGGGGCTACCCACCCCCGACTTTGGGGTATGGGATCACCCTTGCTAGGCTGACCCACCCAACCACCCACACCCTCCCGCGCTCGTCCGATACCCCACGATGATGGAATACGGGTTGAAGGAGAGTGTGCCATGGTTTTGGCTCGAGTGTGTCGTATTTTGCACCCACTCCGTGCCAAGGGGAAGGGTCGTGGGAGTGTATAGTGGTAGAGCATCGCGAAGGAGGCAGTGCCTATGTAAAATCTAGAGAAAGAGCGGGACGGAAAGAGGGAGTAGGAGAAGGCGGCAGGGGGGGTGCCTGCCGCGCCTCCGCACCCCTCGTCTGAGGGGTGGTCGGAACAGCATCTTATCTGGACCTCTGGAACAAACTGTGATGTGGTGTTGCTTTTTCTTTTCACGAACACAACGATTCGGGCGGAGAGTCAACCCACACCCCAGAGAGCAAATCTTTAGGAGGGGCGTGCAGGAAAATTTGGGAATGTCACTTTTCTGCAGAAGTGTTCCTGCACAGACCACCGACACACCCAGAAGACACAACGGGGAAACCACGCACTGTGTGCCGCACCCTCTCTGCAGGAGTGAAAGAAGAGCGCAAGATCGGGTGGTGTTCCCCCCCACCCCTTTAGCCCCACTTGGAAAGCCTCTGCGCCCGATCCCGCGCACTGCCCGACCGCTTCACAACCGGGGAGACATCCCTCGCCAGCCTCCGCGTCACCGACGCCGAGACATACTTCGGAGCCTCCAGCTGCGACAGCAGCCTCCCCAGCCCAGCACCGCCCCTGCAGGGCGACGGCAGCCCCGGCGGCAGCACCTCCGGTGGGTCGAGGCACACGCTCACCACGGGGATGGCCACAGGGCTCTGGGCGCGCCGCGCCAACACCCTGTCAAACTTTGTGCGATACTGCTTGGGGAGCGTGCTGGCGGTGTCCAGCAACGTCTGATAGAGAACCTCAACAGCAAGCAGGTCAGCAACTGTCTTATGCGTCTCCGCAAGCTGCCTGTCACGGTCGCACAGCGCCTCGCGCAGGATGGCGAGCTCCCGCTCGGCTGCAGCGAGCCGTGCCCCTGCCACATCAGCCACCTGCATCGAGTCTGCAGCCTGCAGCGCCTTGGCATCCAGGTCAGCCGCGAGGGAAGACCCCCTCTCCCACTCGGCACGCAGCTCCGCCTCCAGCGCGGCGTTGCGCAGCAGGATGGCGTCGCAGCCGGCACCCCCACATCCGCCACCGCTGTGCAGCGGCAGCCCGTCGTGCCCCACAGGGGCCTCCATGCGCGACTGCCGCCCCTGCGGGGAGAGGCTTCGGTTCGGCGCATCCACAGGGCGCGCGCTGCCGGCAGGCGTGGGTGGTGGCGTCGCGGGGCGCGCGAGCCGCGGCGCAGGCGGCTCGCTGCTGCGGCCGCTGGAGCCACCGACGCCGACGCCGGCGCCGCCCCCCCGACCTCCATGGGAGGCCGCCCCCCTGGTGGCAGGGCTCCCCCCCCTTGCAAATCCCGACGCCCGCGTGGTGTGGGTGGTGGTGGTGTGCTGCGAGGCCTCCCGGCTGCGCCCCCGAGCAGGCTGCGGTGTGGCGGCAGCGGCCTGCGATGTGACGGAGGTGTGCCGGCGTGTGGTGTGGGTGGTCTGCCCTGCCGGCGGTGGGGTGTCGTCTTCCGCCCCCGGGTGGGCTGTGGCGCTGCTCCGGCGTGTGGGGGGCGGTCGGTCTGGGGAGGTGTCCTCTGCAGGCGGGGGCCTGCTGGGCTGCGGCCGGGGGGGTGCGGGCAGCGTGTGGGTGGCGGGGGGATCGTCTGACGGGGTGGCGGTGTCGGAGTGCCCCACGAGGCTGGGGGTGGTGCGGAGGTCGTCGATCATGACTTGTTGCGACAGCACCAGGGCCTGCAGCTGCTGGAACTGTGGGGGGGTGGTGGTGGGATAAAACGTTTGCAAGGCAGAGTTTTCAACGGGGGGCTAACAACACTTGCCCCTCCCCACTAATGTCTGAGCCCTGCTCTCCACCACCACTTCCCTGCCGACAAATGATCTTCTTTTGCTGGAAATCAGACCCACACGTGTCACAACAATCTGAAATCCGGCAAAAATCTGTCAGAATCCTGTCAAACCATGACATGAGCGATGCCTCACCCTTCAGACTGATCTCACTGCGAACAAACACCCCACCCCCACCCCTTCCCACTGCCCCCCCCCCCCCCTTACAGTTGCAAGCTCGCCTTGCTCGCGGCAAGACCGCACCCCAAACACACCTGATCCTGGAGGCTCTGGTTCTGGTCCGGCTCCTGCTGACCCACAGACGCCACCACACTCTGCGGGGAACGCGGCGTGTGGGCGCGGGAAGAGCCACCCTGATACACGGCCGCCCCTTCACCACCAGTGTCCACCCTCTCCCGCATGCTGCTGCGGTGCTGCTCACGCGCGCCCCCCACGTCCAGCGTGGGGATGTGGGGAGGCCGCGCCGACACCCCGTGCGCGCGGTGCACCTCACGCACCTCTGCCCCCTGCAGCGAGGCCGCGGAGAACCCAGGCGACACAGGGGGCGACATGCGCCCGCTGCTTTCCGACGCTGCGCGCGGCTGCAGGCGCGGGGTGGGCGACGGGGAGCGCCACCCCTGCGACCCACGCCCCGACTGCGCCTCGTCGTGCAGGCCGGCCCCTCCCTCCGCCAGCTGCTCCTCGGCAGCATCCGCCAGCCGCCCCCACTGCGACGAGCAGCTGCGGATGTGCAACGTCGGGGTCTGCGGCGCACTCGGCATCGGCGACACCCGCCCCTCAGGCGCCGCATCGGGGCAGTGCGCTGCACTCCCCTGAGCCCCTGAGCCGTGCCGCACGCTGCGGGGGGCATACCCAGCGATGTTCTGCGACTCACTGCGCCCCGTCAGAGTGTAGCCATCAGCGCTGTCCTCACCTGTGTGCTGCGTGCGCCCCCCCAAGGTGCTCCGGCCTGCGCCGTGCACCTCCGCCTCGCCCCTGCGTGCGGCACGCTCCACGCTGTGCCCATCCGACACCCTGCTGTGCCCTGTGCTGCGCGCCTGCCCCGCACCCTGCCCACCCCCCGCATGCCACTCCACACCCCCCACGCTGCTGGAGGCGCTGTGCCGGGGCGTGCCGTGCATCCGGCTGCGCCCCGACAGCGCGTAGTCAGCGCTCCGCGCCTCACTGCCCCCCGCTGCGCGCTGACCCACCGCATCCTGCACTGCGTGCCCCCTCAGGCTGTGCTCGGTGTGCCCTGGCGTGGACTGCATCCGGCTCTGATCTGCGCTGGCCACATCATGCCCCTCGCTGTGCCCAGATGTGCGATACCCCGATGCACGCTGTGCCTGGCTGTCTGCACTGCGTCCAACCGAGCTGTGTCGCCTCTGCGGGGTGGGTTCTCCGCTGTGCACCTCCGATACGCTGTGTTCCGGGATGTGGCTTGCCGTGTACCCCGTGGTGTTGTGCGCATGGCTGCGCCCCAGCGAGCTGTCTGCGCTGTGCACATCCGCACCGCCGCGGGTGGCGTGCTGCCCCACACCTTCCTGCGCGCTGCGCCCAGGGTGGGGTGCGCTGTGTGCGCTGTGCGCAGGGCTGCCGCGGGGTGTGCCCCACAGGGTGGGCGGTGTGGCGTTGTGGCCCCTCTGGCTGCCTGTGTGTGCTGCGCTGCGCTCCGCAGCTGCATCCGTGCCGGCAGAGCTGTGCGCAGAGGATTCGGTGCTGCGTGCAGAGCGGTGCCGCTCTATCTGCCCCACGGAGGCCACGCTGCCTGCACCGGGCTGTGTGCTGCGGGCTGTGCTGTGCGCAGCGGCAAATGGGACGCTGCCCATGCTCTGCCCGGCACTCCCCCTGCGAGACGCATGCCCAATCCCGTGGCTGCTGCCTCCGCCGCTCCGAGGGGCGTCAGTGGACTCTGACGATGCACGGCTCCCCGTCCGTGACAGCGCTGCCTCTGCTGCCTCTAAGCGGGATCGCGTCTCTTCGAGCCTGTGGAGTGCCGTGGAGTGGAGACATGCAGGCAATGATCCAGTACGCATAGCGTCTGAGATCCGTGAGAAGCTGAACAGGTTTGCTGGACCGCAGTGCACCACAAGAAGAAACCCCCCTCCCTCTGTCTCGCATGCAAACGGAAGGACGTCGGCACTGACGACCGCACAGCAAGTCAAAGATACGGAGAAAGGGATCATAAGAAGCTGAGACCATCAAAGCAGTACCAACCTCCGGTGCCCGTGAATCTCCTCATGTATGCCCCATGGTCTTTTCCACCCCGCATCTTAACAGCGGTGTTTCTACAACTTATAGAAACCCCGCTGCTTGGATGCCGGATCCAACCAACCCCTGGCTGGCAATGATGTGACTGAAATAAAATCACCATACTCGCTTGCGAGCTCCGCTGTCCGCCGATCGCTATCTATGCTGTGCATGTCCATGCTCTTGATGGTGCGTCGTGTCGACTTCGCCTCCTCACGGAACGTGGCAATGAGGTCTTGCAGCTCAGACTCCCTGCACCGCAGCTCATCTGCCAGGTCAGACTTGGCCGACTCGGTCGACGAGATCCGGGTCTCCGCAGCCGCCAGCTTGTCGCGCAGCACCTGGACGTGCTCCAGAGCCTCCGCGTGGTAGATCTCCTTGGTGTCGAGGCGCGTCCCCAGCTCGGCCACCCTGTCACGCAGCAGCCTGTTGTCCTGCCCTGCCTCTGCCGTCAGCCGCTCCAGACGCGCCTCACGAGACCCATGCTTGCTGCGCTGCAAAGAGGGGCGCTCTGTGTGCCCATCTGACGAGGGCATCGCCACGCACCCAATCGGCGTACTCGGGGCCCCGGGGTCGTCACGCTCGCCCCTATGACACCCCTATGCGTCCCATACGCATCCACCCTGCGAGAGGGGGTGTTAGCTGTGGGCCCCAATGAGCACCGCAGAGGAGGGATGCAATAAACGGGTTCAAAGACAGGCTAAACCAGCAGGCAGAAAGGGTGGGGGTGAGGGGGGTGGGCCGGCCACACGCCGACTGTCAGCCTTGATATTTTGGAACCGATCCGTTCTATGCTCCAATGTCGCAGTGGACTCTAAGGAGCGTGGGGGCACGCCCATTTGGGTGACTAGACCTACACTGGCACCTACACTGACATCCGCTCTACCCTCACTTTTCACACCTCTGCGTGTTGCTGGGTGCACTGCTCTCGATGCAATTCACGGTGATTATCTGATGTAATCCGAACACCCGGGATATGACGATGTGCGTGCAGCAGTGTCGGTTCAGCCCTTCAACGGGAGGAGCGTGTTGGGAGCATTTTTGTTTGCAACATCCCGCCGAAGGTTTCCCAGCTGGGTGGGCAGAAGAACGAGTCTGAGAAGCCGATGGCACCCCTTGTGTGTTTGGCACAGCGAGACACACAAGGGGGCATCATATTTTTTTTGTGGGATGCGGCACTTAAGCCACGCCCTGTCTGTCTCTCTCTGTTCCCCTGTTTGGCGGCGGCACAACTAACGGTTGGTGCGATGCGTTCGCCGCTTTCACACACACACATACACTTCACAACCCTTGTCAGAGGAGAGGGGGGTGTGGGTTGCTGTGCAGATCACGATTACTCAAAGCTGGGCGTTACTTTCCATGCGGAATGCCTTCGTTGGTCGCATACATCGTGTGCTTTAGGGGCAAGAAGCTCCTGTTGATGATAACGTTCAGTCACACATTTTCCTTTGAAGCTCTTGTTGGAATAGTGTAACCGCAGCTGACAACTGGCACCTTTGTTACTTTGCGACTTCGATTCATTTCGACGATTGTAACTGGTCAGAACGTTGAGTATGCGCATGGCGGGGGAAACACTGGCTCAATCAAGTTCACGAACATGCCAGCCTGTGTCCTCCATAAACGAGCGAGCCAAGACCCCCCGCCAACAGAATTCAGGAGCACGCCGTGATCACAACACACAACCTCAGCACTGGAGGTCAGAGAAGTGGAGGAGGGGGGTGGACAGGCGGGACGCAGAGGGGGGGGGGGGCATTATGACAAGCCCCCCCTATAGCAAGCCTTTCTTCCGATCTACTGAGGGCGGGGGTGGGAGGGGGGCGGTGATTCTGAGTGGGGTGTGCTTGTGAGCATGGGATTTCTTTTTCTTTTTTGCCGCTCTGTTTTGGTTTCCTCCCCCCGTCACACGGCACAAGGCCGTCTCCAAAGGCATGAGCCCCTGGGCATTCGTTCCTCCGAAGCGCTGAACACAGCCAGGTGAAGCAGCAGTGCGCCTCCAACACACAGCACGCATCATGGCCTGCCTGCTTCTCGGCAGACAGGCTCGCTGAGCAGAGCGAGAGGGGCAGACACTGGTCGGCTCACTCAAAGCTTCCTTCTCCCCCACTCAGAACATATCCGTCGCCTCCGCAGACTGCCGATACTCCTCTGATGGTGCACGCGGCGACACGGTGAAGGCAGGCACCGGCCTCCCGACCCGAATCCCAGCAGCAGTCGTATCCATGCGGTGCGAAGGGGACGGCACCGGCTGTGGTGACGGGATATGCGCCCCTGCATGCGTCACCGTTGAGTAGGGATTGGAGGCCCTCCTCCCATCGCTACCGCTGTTGATGTACCGGAGTGACATGTCGGGCCGGAAGCGCGCCAGCTGCTCGGCTGCCGCGCCGCCCCCGCGCTCCTGCTCCCTCTCCCACCTGCGCGCCTCCAGCGGCGACACGTCGCGCGCCTGCGGGACGCCAGACCCCTGCGGCAGCTCCGCCACCCCGCACCCCCGCGCCATGATATAGCTCCCCCTGCGCCCTGCCGCACCCTGATGTGGGTCCACAGGCCTGCTGCTGGGCAGCTCCACCGCACGCGGGTTGTGCGGCGGCGGCAGCTCATCCGCCGCAGGGGCGGGGGGGCGCCCCACCCTCGGCACATCCGACCTGCCGCCCGCATCGCCCTGCACGCCACCACCGAGGGGGGGCACGGGTGACCGCGCACTGTACCGCCCACCGTGCATGTGAGTGGGTGATGCTGCGGGCACACTCGCAATCGGGGGTGCTGGTGAAGGCGGGAAGTCCACCCGGCGCACACCCGCATCGCGCATGGGAGCGGGGTGGGTGGTGGTGGCGGCGGTGGTGTTGCGGGTGTGGTGTGTGGCCTGTGCAGTGCACGGCAGGCGGGGCTCTGGGGATGCGGGAGCGCGGTGAGCAGCAGGGGGTGCTTTCTCGTAAGCAGCGGTGGCGTGGCGGTGGGGAGCGGGGGCCGGTGCCACCACATGGGCCGGTGCCGTCGCATAGCGGTGCGGCAGGACCTCCCCCATGTCAGGCGCCTCGCAGGCGCGGGAGCTGGCGCACGTGCTGAGGCGGTCCTCCTCCTCCCTGTCGAGGCGCTCGATCTCCTGCAGCTCTGCGAGGAGCTCGCGCCGGCGCTGCGCGCGGGCGCGCCTCTCGGTGCTGACCTCCGACACGTAGATGGTGCGCACGGAGCCCTGCGAGGGGGGCGGGGGCTGTGGGACGTGTGGGGGTGGCGACGACTCCCTCGGGGGGTGCCGCCACGACCCGGCAGACACCACGTCTGCCAGCACGTCCACGCTGTGCCGCTCTGTCGGGCGTGTTGTCACTCCGAAAGACGATGAAGAAGACCGCAGCGGGGATGAGTGACTGGAAGCCGAAGCAGGCAAAGACGATACTGACGAGACAGAGGAGAACGGCTTCGCCTTGCCGCGCTGCTGCCTCGCCTCCTGCTTGGCCCCCTGCCCCTGGGTGTGCCGCTCGTCGGTGCTGCGCTTCACAGCTGCGGGGCGCGCCGGGGGCGATGCCATGGTGCGCACGGCTGCCTTCGCCACCTTGCGGGTCACGTTGTACTGAAGCTTCCAAGCGTGTGACGGGCCGTGCACCGCAGGGTCTACCACACGGAGGATGGCACCGCGCACGGAGGCACTGAGGTCTGGCGTCAGGGTGTGCAGCTCGACAGGCGCGTCGAGCAGGGCAAGGGCTGCCGCATCGTCCACAGGGAGGCTGTGGCTGTCGTCAGCACCTTTGACATCGAGGCGCAGCTTGCCTTCGAGGATCACGAGCGCACCGTGCACGCCGCACCGCCGCACGTCCGACATCACATCACGAACCAGGGCGGGTGACACGCTCTGCGCGTGGAAGTGCCGCATTGTCACCAGGCACAGGGAGTGGTGCGCACGCTTGTCAGCGACAATCCACTCGCGGGCGTGGCCTTCACGCCGCCTCGGCGACCCCCGCCGCGGCTGGTTGTCAGGCTCAACCACCTCCAGGTCCGGGTCGATCAGCGCCGCCTCCACACGCAGCGTGTGGTTCGCCGCAGCGTCGTCGGCAGGCGCGCCGCCCACCTCCTCGCTACGGGGTGTGCCGCACTCCAGGCAGCACGACGCGGCATCGGGGTTGCCGCAGGCACACGCATCGCAGCGCCAGGAGTGCATTGCACCACCCCACTGCAGCACAACGCACAGCGGCTGCCAGACGGCACGCCTGCCCTGCCCACCTGTGAGGGGATATGGTGTCAACATGTGCTGTAGGTTCTGTGTGGCAACA
Source organism: Rhynchopus euleeides (assembly GCA_963210315.1). NCBI lineage: Eukaryota > Euglenozoa > Diplonemea > Diplonemida > Diplonemidae > Rhynchopus > Rhynchopus euleeides. Next base: position 1,188,753 of record OY723264.1, on the reverse strand, counting down.
GCCTGACCAATTGTTGGCAGAAGGCGGGACTCCATCCCCCCACAGCGGTTGGTTGGGTGAGCGAGTTGGGTGCAGGTGGAACATGCCATAGCCGCATACATTTGGGGACCGGTCAGAAAGGCAGGAGGTGGGGTCTGCGGTGGGGATGTGTCTGCTACGCGACTGCCGTGTTGCCTGCAGCGCTCCTCCCCACCCCCCCAACCATATTTCAACGCCTCATTCCACAATAGTTTTACGACATTCACCGCCTTCCTCGAGTTGCGCATCTGCTTGTTTTTTTGGTATATTTTTTTCGCTGCTATCATAGCGCCGCTGCTTCTGTTGCCAACCATTCGTTTCTCCCATCTTCGCGAGTCGGGGTTTCTGCCGCTTTGCTGCAAACTTGGAGTTGCTGTTGGGATTTTTTTTTAAAAAATACAAATGGGGGCCCTCGCTACCAAGTGTGACTGAGTGAGAAAAAGTGAGAAGTCAGCCATGTTTGGCTGACAACTGACGACTCGTGACTCACAGTGACTCGTAGCGAGGGCCCCCAATGGCATGGAATGCATCAGCAGGAACTTCCTTCCACTTCTTGCCTGAGGGTGTGGGAGAGGGAAGGGGTGGGAATGAGGGATGGGCAAGGTGAGGAATCGGGCTTGCGTTTTGTTCGAGCGTGCTTGCCAGTTTGCTTTGCCCAAGTGGAGGGTATGCGTGGGTATGTGTGTGGATATAGGGAACAAAATATCAGGCCACTCTTCCCCCACCCCCACCCCCACCTCACTCCCGCCTTCCCGAACCGTATTTTTTTTGGCCCCAAAACCAATCAACGGGGAGTGATGATTCAGGGCTTTCACCCGAGATCTCCCTCCGCAAGCTAACGAGAAGAAAAAAAATGCAGGCATTGTTGGTGCCGATCATCTCCAGCCTGACGTGCGGGATAAGACAGTGGCGCCTGTGGACACTGTTGCCAGAAGGGAGGTTGTTTTTTTCAGTTTTTTTCTCTTTTCAGATATTTTGAAAATGGGGGGGGGGGGGGTAGGGGGGGTCATAAGCCCCCCTAAAAACGTACGAAAACCAAAATTTTCAACATACCATGGGGGCCCTCGCTACCAAGTGTGACTGAGTGAGAAAAAGTGAGAAGTCAGCCATGCTTGGCTGAAAACTGACGACTCGTGACTCACAGTGACTGGTAGCGAGGGCCCCCCATCAGAACCGCCCTAATACCTGATCTGACCCGAAAATCCGACCCATACCCCCCCGGAAACTGTCTGGGGCCCACTTGTGACACCTGATACGCACTTTTGTGATGATTTTTTGGGGTCCTAAAAAATGTACCTCAGTTTCGTACCTTGCCTTTGTACCTGAACCACTCCCGACCGCATTATTTCGTTCTTTGCCTTTTCTGCGGTGGTTCTGGCTCAGGTGGCACGCATGTTGCCTTCCCCAGTGCCTCGGCAAGGTCTTTCTTGACCTGATTAGTGGGAATGTTGTGTTGTTGCGTCAGCAGAATGAGTTCAGCCACCTTCTGGGTGTAGTACTTCGATCGCATATGGGTCATTGTGAGTACTTCGTACGCCTGGGAGGCTGCATCGGCATTAGTAGACAGCGTTGTAGATGCTTTTGCTTCGTCGATCTTAGCCTGTGAAGGCACGATTGGGATATTGTACGCCCTGAGAGCCGAAGTGGTTATGATTGTGCTGTGTAATTTGCGCCCCGCAGGATATGCACACCACGCAGTCTCGACAACACGTATGAGAGTGTACCATGTGGGGACTCAACAAGGTCATTGGATCGGCATCTGCCTGCCGACTCAGCCCCCACACAGTGCGACCGCAAGGTCGCCAGGGATGTCTCAACGCCAGGGGAATACCCTCCCCTGGCGTTGTACAACCCTACTCTCAACCCTCGGGTCCTCTCCTGGAGGCGGTGGTGGCGGGCCCGCAACGCTTCGTACTTCCGGTACAGACTGAGGTAGTCTGCCCGGCTGACCCGCTCATTGCTTCCTAGATCATCTGCTGCTCTGGAGCTGCCATCACTCTCACTGCCCACATCAGTTGGTGTGGGGGTAGGAGCAGGAGGAGTGGGAGGAGTAGGAGTGCAGGTGACATCTTTCTTGGCTAGCAAGGAACGCCGCTTTTCCCGCACGTGCGTGCAGTTGATGCACCACTGCATATATCTGTCGTCACCACGTCCCACTCGCTTTCCTACGTACCCAGCCCGACGGAGCGCCCAAAATAATGTCGCCTCACCGATGTCGTGTGCCGTTTTCTTTTTACGCAGGTCTGCCACAACGCTCTCTGCCGAGACCCCGCACATCTCCCGTTTGGCGAGCGTCTTTCGAGCAAGGTACTCCTCTGCAGCAGCATCTGACACCTCTGCGAGGCCCTGGGCACGCGGCATGTGTTGCTCGGCGTGCTGAGTGAGCGTAGTGACACCCTTCCCTTGCAAAGAACGAAATAATGCGGTCGGGAGTGGTTCAGGTACAAAGGCAAGGTACGAAACTGAGGTACATTTTTTAGGACCCCAAAAAATCATCACAAAAGTGCGTATCAGGTGTCACAAGTGGGCCCCAGACAGTTTCCGGGGGGGTATGGGTCGGATTTTCGGGTCAGATCAGGTATTAGGGCGGCTCTGATGGTATGTCGAAAATTTTGGTTTTGTACGGGCTTATGACCCCCCCTAGGGGGGGGGGGGGGCATGGGGCAGGGGAGGGAGGGGCGAGATTTTGCCAAATTTTTTTGACACCTTCCAAGAAGATCCCGTCTGATTTTGGACAATCCCTGAGTTCCCGTTGCAGCAACTCCGCAATACCCAGGTCAAATCAGGTGGTTATCCCCAGAAAGGTAACATCATCAGGGGGCATGAGCTCGACCTCCTAGAGGGGCTGCTTACGATTCGCATTTTCGGAATTTTCCGGATTCCTGGGGCCAGGGAGACACAGCGGGAAGGTCCGGCAAATCCCAGCAGAGCCGGCATTTTTGAGAAGAGGAATCTTCACATCAAAGCGCTGGGCTACGTAGAGACACCTGCACCCACCCCCGTCTCAGAAAATCAAACAAAAAAAACGCCACCTGGGGCGTGCGGGGTGCGGTGGGGTGGAGGGATTTGCGCCGAAACAAACGCTTCTTGCGCTGGGGGATGTGCTGGGAGATACGGGAAAATAGAACGGGTGCCTGTGTGGTGAGGCTGCCGAAGAAGAGAGGGTGGGAGATGGGTGGGTGGGGGAGTGCACCCTATTTTTTTTGGCTTGTAGATTTCCTGAGAGCTCAAGATTGAAAAGAAAAGAGAGTTGGCTGTTTGCCCCTGAACAGGCCAAATTGCGTAGTTATACGCAGTTATTACGGAGGGTTTCAGGGACACCTTTGCAATTGAGTTCTTTTTTTTTATCAGAAACAGTGACTGCATGTGTGCAGAATACCAAATGCTTGCAAAGCTAGTTTTTCTGCCAGAATGCAAGGCAGCATGTGAGCTGCGCGAGATGATGAGAGAGATCAGAACTGGAAAACAAAAACCACCACCTGTGCTTCGGGCGTGTGTTTCAGGACCGTTTGGTGTGGTGCCAGAAATTCTGGCTGAAATCGTACTCCTTTCGCTTTATTATAGACACCCTGTCCAGCAACTGTGGGAGAACAGTTCCGGACTACTTTTTGTTGAGCGCACACTTGCTGTCTCAAGGCTGTGTAGAGGCCCTGTGAAGTGGCATGAGGTGCTAATCCAAAGCTTCAGTCGTACGATTTCCTTCGTTACTTCGCGACTTCGCTACGCTTCGTCGCTCGTAACTAGTAAAAAAAATACCGGAGGACGCTCAGATCGCTCAAAGCAGGCACACCCACACATCACATCCTTGAGGCGAGACTCTTCCTATTGTGCAGAGAAGAGCAAATATATAACGCAAACCCCAGCCTCCTCTCACTACCCCTTGTGCGGGAAAAGGGGTGGGGGGCGGAGGGGGGGGGGGGCACAACGATTGCTTATGAATCGACGACTCAACGATTGGGCGGTGAGAAGAGAGATTGGCGAAGCCACGGAGTCACGGGGAGGAAGGAGGGCGGGAGTGAGACAAAAGAGACATCAAGGAGCAGAGGGAGGACGCGCCCTCGGCGAGGCGAGTGGCATATTTTGTGTGTGCACACATGCATTGTGCATGTGTGATCTATGCCCACACGTGCAACAGTCTTTTTTACCGTGACCCCACAGGTGATAGCAAATAAATATACCAATCACCGGGTTCTGCGACAGACATCCGGCACGAACGACGATGTATCGCGTGCGCTGAGCCCACCCCAGCCTGGCACCCCTTCCCACTGGCACTCCTCATTTGCCTGTTGGGGTAAAGGCGGCATTGCCGTTATCTCTTCTAACCCTAGAGTCGGATGATGCCAGAACAAGCAGGGCTGTGGTTCATTTTTTTCTATCATCTCGACAGACGCACGTTGCGAGTGGGGCTGCAGGGGTGAGCTCCCCAGGGATTTGCTGTCGCCTTGCTGACTGCCTGCTGGGTGACCAGGATTCCAAGTGCATATTATATTAGGTCACGGTCTGGATAGGCCACCATTACACAGAGCACAACACAAAACACCACAGGGTTGCAGCTGCGCGCTGACCTCCCCTGTCACTTGATGCAGGTTGGCGGGTAGGGTCCATTCATTGCGACTCAAAGACCCGGGGAATGGGACAGACTCCAGACCCCCCTCCCTTCCCCCCAGGCCATGAATGATGCATGATTTTGGCAAATCAAAGGAGAGACCCTGCATCAGCAAGACAACTCCTGGGATGAGCGCATGCGACGGGGATGAGTGCATGGGAGGGGGGTGGGGGTGGGGTCAGAGGGGGCCAAGGGAAATACCCAAAATCCAAAACAACAAAATGCGAATCACTGGGGGATGGGGGACGGGGATGGGGACGGGATTGTGGAGAGAAGAGGAACCGGGAAGCTAGGGGTGGGATGGGCCTGGCGACACGCGAGTCGCAACGTGACTGCTGAATGGGACTCGTAATGTTGGGCCCAACAGGGCTGGAGGGAGGGGAGAGGGGATTGCGACGCGTGAGCTGAGCACGCACTTGGGTGGCCAGCTCAAACAGAGGCAACGTGTGTGATGGGATCATGATCATCGGAACGTACCCAATGAAGGCTCGGCACTCACCTGCATTCTCTCCAGGTCTCCGCGATCGGCATTTTGGAGGCAAAAAGGGTTCGGCGCTTATTCCCCTAAGTATATGGGGAAATGCACGAACAGCACACGGTTTTCGTCACCGTAGCGAAGACCTTCTCCTAACTTCCTGATCAAACATACCAGTCGCAGTGTGACGAGCGACACTTAATGCCAATCAGGTGACGAGCGACACTCAACAAGGTAGTCGAATCCGCTCGTCACCCGATGGCTCGTGCGTCGTTAGGGAAGTACGTCGGTATGTTACAACAGGCAACACAAAACAGGAACCGGCATGAGTCCAACATGGTCTGGACGTCAAAGGCACAAAAGGGGGTGGGAGATGGGATAGTGGGGTTCTGAAGGCCTTGCAAAGAAGCGCGTCAAAATCATCACGGTGGGATGGGGGCAGGGGAGGGGAGAGGGGGTGGGGGGGGCTCTGTGCGGATGCGGGGCCCAATGGGTCACGAAGGCTTCTTCACTGCCCCACCCTTCCGCTCATTTCACGCTCTGTCACTCCGCCAACCTTTCTTCCTCCCACACCCCCCCCCCCATCCCACCACCCGCAAATGAGGCCAATTTGGGCGCTTGTTAACCCAAGGCGGAACGCACCCCCCTCCCTCTCCACCACCACCACCTCCAAGCTCCATCACGTCTTCCCTTGCTCGAGATTTTTTTATTTGACATCCACATCAGCATCAACGCTCAGAGACTGTGACAGACAAAACTCTACTGGAGAGCCGGTGCGTCCAAAGCTTCCGGAAGGCGTCGGGATGCGTCGGTGGGAGATTTTTTTTCTAAAGAGTCTGCCAGATCGAAAATATTCAAAGCGTCGATGGTCTGCATGCATCGATGCAGGTGCTGCATCCAGGCAAGGATCACTGAGGCAATGGTTTAATTTTCCGTGACTGGCATGATGGATCACAGGCAGTGAGGGGCCATGCATTGCCGCATGGCGAATGTATTTTTTTATTGGCATCGGCGACCAACATAGCTCTGGGGGACTCGCGGCAAAAACAGATCCAAGCCGGCACGGTGGGATCTTGTAAATTTTACATGTATAACTACAAGTATAATACATGTATTATACATGTAAACCCCCCCCGCGTATATAATTTACGTATTTATTTGGTAAATAATAGGCGAAAACGTAAATAATAGGTGATTTTCATTTCTTCGTAAATTATAGGCGATTTGTAAATAAGATCACCCATTATTTACGAACAGCCCGTTTTTTGCACAGAATCAGAGGAGAGGACACCCACACAAGCCCATAGGTAAGCGCATGTCGCTTTGCTTGTGTGAGTCTGGCATTGCCCAGATGTGCTAGAGCTCTGAACCACCCGGAAGCCGTGGACCTCTCCATCCCCGTGGCAGAGCCACGCCTACACCGGTGGTGTGTATGGAGAGACTCCATCCCAACTGTGCATACTGGAACAGGGCAAGGACGCCTGTCTCCTTGAGGGCACCGAAGTGCCCGCATACCCCCACACAGCGAACACACTCTGGGACTACGTGTATGCAGTGTTCTGACCCGCACATCACCCGACTCGCCACCCTCATGCCAGTCGCCAGCACACTCACAACGGAAGCGCTGAAGGCGGCGGTCTCAGCCGAGGTCCATCTCCAGCGCTTCGAAGACGAAGCCGTTCTCGTGGAGACCGACTCGGAGGTGGAGGAGGTGGGACAGTGGGGCTGAGTCGACCCCTCTGGTGGTCCACCAACGGGTCACTCCCCTCCCCCCAGAAAAAAATAAAGGCGATGTAAATAATACGAATTCGTAAATAATAGGCGAATTCGTAAATAATAGGCGAAATGTAAATAATAGATGAGGTAAATAATATACGTGGGGGGGGTTTATAATACTTGCATGTCAACTATTATACATGTATAATACATGTACCGTAAACGGAAAAAGGGTGGACCGTAAAAATGTTCCAAGTTCCCAAAAAAAGGCCAAACGTTCCATCTTTTTTACGGTCCACCATTTATTGGGACTGAATATGGAAAAGACAATGCGTTTTTCGCCCGCGGGCTGGTGGGTTGCGGGGCGCGGACTGCGGCCTCCACGCCGCAGACACCCACACGTAGGCCTCCCGACCTCCCAGCTTTGGACCCTCCCTCCACCACCGCAACCAACACCAGCAAGAGAAGTAAGTCCTCCCTGCGTGTGGAAAAGGCACGATCACCACCACTCACCTCGAGACTCACCCACCACCACACCTCGAGAAGTGTAGTACCATGCAAGGAGCATTCCGGTAGAAGTAAAAGTAGAACCTGCTGCACGAGCCCACAAAAGCAGCCACAGTACGGCAGGGCGCGCAGACAGAAGCTGAGACCACCGGGCTCCCTCCAGATGTGAATTCGTGAATCAGTGCCCGGAAAATTCAGGGAAATCGTACTCCTTTAGTGTAGTACACCCTGCAGTAACTGTGGGAGAACAGTTCCCGGACGATGGTGAGCGCACACTCTGTGCTGAGGCCCTGTGGTGTTAATCCTGCAGCTTCAGTCGTACGATTTCCTTGGTTCCTTCGCGACTTCGTCGCGAAGGAACTCGTAAAAAAAACCGCCAAGTCCACGATCCCAACCGTAAAATAGGTAGACCGTAAAAATGTTCCAAGTTCCGGAAAAATCCCATTTGTTCCATCTTTTTTACGGTCCACCTATAGTACGGTTCACCTTTATTACGGTCCACAATATTTCCGTTTACGGTATATGCCTGAAATATACATGTAAAATACATGTATATCAAGTAAAAATACAAGTATAATACTTGCATGTCAACTATTATACATGTATTTTTACTTGATATACATGTATTTTACATGTATATTTCAGGCATTTACATGTATGTTACATGTATAATACTTGTCATGCAAGTATTATACATGTAAAATACTTGCATGACAAGTAAAATACATGTATAATACTTGCATGACAAGTAAAATACTTGCATGCAAGTAAAATACATGTATTTTACTTGCATGCAAGTATTTTACTTGTCATGCAAGTATTATACATGTATAATACTTGCATGACAAGTATTATACATGTAAAATACATGTAAATGCCTGAAATATACATGTAAAATACATGTATATCAAGTAAAAATACATGTATAATAGTTGACATGCAAGTATTATACTTGTATTTTTACTTGATATACATGTATTTTACATGTATATTTCAGGCATATACATGTATTATACATGTATAATAGTTGACATGCAAGTATTATACATGTATAATACATGTATATACTTGTAGTTATACATGTAAAATTTACAAGATCCCACCGTGGGGACATTGCCTCTCGGGGGGGGGGGGGGGTTATGCTAGGTCTGGCCTGCACTTAAACAAAACAAAGCAAAGCAAAAATGTGCAATGTATGCGGGTCATCCTTGTTTGCGCATACCAACACGTAACACCACCGATGGCACACCCGCCTCGCTGCTTCTGCAGCCGGAGGGCTACATCTTTTGCTGCCGGACGACCAGGCCATGCCATCACAGTTCCAGCCAATAAAATAAATAGAAATCCTGTTCTGTATTTTTTTCTCTGAACGAGCAGGGGGTTCTTGCTTGCCCCGTCCTCCCTCCACTCCCCGCTGCCCCTGTTCAGCAGCATCTCTTTTTTTGTTTTTTTGCACCTTCGGTGGTCAACAGCCTCAGCACACAGCTCACTCACACTGTCGGGGCCTTCTCTTCTGTGTCACCTTTTCTTCCAGCCAAACTTGAAGCCAAAAAAATGTGAGGTAGCTCACTATTGTTTCCCGCCTTTTCTGCACTTCTGAGCGAAGGTGTGCCCCCCCCCCCCCCCACACACAGAAAAGCTTGTGTTTGACCTGACAGCTCTTCTTCCCGCCTGGGTGTGTGGACTCAGGGAGGGGAGGGGAGGGGGGAGGGAGTTGTGCATGCCGTTACAGAAGCCGACCAACGAAGACAACGGCAATGTCCCGGGCATTTTGCCCGTTTCTCACGTCACGCGGAGATAAATAATGTGTCCCAGATCTTGTCATCGTTACCGGAATGCCAGAGTCAACAGGGTGACTGAGGTGTAAACACTGGGCCAGCAATCGAGCAAGAACTCCAGGCCAAAGATCAGACAAGCCTGACCCAATCAAGGACATTTCCGATTTTTGTTCTGAAATTCCGTAACGCGGACGTCGCCTCGAGAACAACAGTGGCTTGCCCCAGCCTGCCGACACGCGAGAAACGCAAACTGCAAAAAAAATACAGGAAACCACTTGGGGGTGGGAAGCAGAGGTGGGGTGGGGGGGGGGGGGTGTGGGGAGCAGATGCCAGACAAGCCCCAGTAATCGAAGGTAATAACCTGACGAACACCCCCCCCTCCTTTCTCCCCCCCCCCTCTCTCTCCGTGCCGCATTATTGTCGGCGGCCCCCACAAAGAAAAGAACTAAGCTGGGTGTGCAGGCCGACCCAACTGTGGCCCGCAGTGTTGCCAAAGGAGCGAGAAGCATAGTGGGGGTTTGATCGTCGAGAGGGAATGGAAAAGTAAATCTCCCAGCACCTTCTCGCAATGTTAGTCCTTTTTGTAGTCACTGCACCAGATATGCTGTACAAGGAAGATCAATGCACAACGGGAGGAAGCATAGTGGGGGGGGGGGGGGGGTGGGAGGGGGGTTTTTTGAGTGACGACAAATCAAATGACAACGCGAAGAGAGCTAGGCGACATACACAACTTGCCCCCAAGAGCCGAGCAAATGCGATTTGTTTTTCTTCTGCTGCAGCAACCGAATAACCTGGCGGAGCACTGCCAGGATCTGTTGCACACAGTGTTTGTCAGAAAGCGGTGTACTTCTCGTAACAACATTGCAACAACGAAGCACAATGGCGGTTAGCATAACTTTCTTCTGAGAATGCCAGGCACATCTCCCTCTGAGGGGGGGGGGGGGGGGAGGGGGGGCAGGAGACTGCCAAAAAAACACAACACCCATCAAAATCGGACATTTCCTCCCCCTCCCCCCCCCCCTTCCCTTCCATCCCCGTTTTACTTTTCCGGGAACCTCCCCCCCACACTACCCCCTCCTAACTCTTCCCCCCCCCCCTTCTTGAATACTCCTTTCGAAGGGGCGAGAGCATGATTATGGATGGCATCGCATGACGGATGGCAGTACCAAAATCATGCATTTGAACCCATGTGAAACCCTTCCATCCTCCATCGATGCGTGTGAAGGAATAACGGGAAGTCACAGATACAGGAGTGATAACAATATTGCGTGAGGGGGGGAGGGTATGTGTGGAGTGGATATGGATATGGATCTTCGGGAAGAAAGCAAAGGCGAAACGTCGACCACCCTCCCCTCCCCTCCCCCCCCCCCACACCCCTTCTTCACTCGATTGCAAGTCGGGGGTGTGTTGGGAGGAGGGATGGGATGCCATACAGGAGAGGGCGTGTTTTCAAAAAAATGCGGGATCACCGGGGGGGGGGGGGGGGGTGGGGGTGGGGACGGAGGGGGGAGGGGAGAGAGAGAGAGAGAGAAAGGGATAGGTGTATACTCTGTTTGGTTCGGCTATCGCGCAACACAAGCAACACAGCCCGGTATGGATTTTTTTGGGGGGGGAGGGGTATCGACCGGCCACAGTCCTGACAAGGAGGATGAGACGGCAGGGTCGTAGCCAAAGGGGGGGGGGGGTGGGGAGGGGAGGGGGGGATGTCAACGGTTGCTGTGGTTATTAGTAATAATACGAGATCTATGATCTCTGGAAGAGAGCAACCCGGAGGCAGGGAGGGGGTGGGGGAGAAGGGAGTGGCGGTAGCGTTGTGCACCCGTGTGAACACTCCATCCTGTGTCAGAACTGTAAACGCCGACACCATATTTTGTTAGGGGCATTCACGCTTTTTTTCTGCAACTCGACAGAGTGACCGGCACCACCGGCACCGCCCCCCGCCCCTCCCCCCGCCCGTGTGTGTTGGGCGCCCCGACGATGGATGGGAACAACTCTTTGCCACCATCTCGGTTTCAAGCCTGCTCTCCAGCACACGCCACTGACTCTTCAGACAGGTATGGATTCCCTGGCGTTATCTAGCTGTGTCGAGCCTCTGCACAACACGGTAAGTCCTGTTATCCATGGCCCTGACGGCACGGTTGGCAATTGGTTTCAATACTCAAAGGTAAGGACCCACCAAAACTGGACCTCAAAATCGGCAGCTCCGAAAACCCGTTCCCTGGCGTATTTGGGCTCCGTACGAACCGTGATGGTGCCATTTTGCCCATGTGGTGTCCGTTTCGCTCCCCAGTGACGGTGTCCGTCGTGGTCAGCTCCGATTCCGGCCGGAGTTTGGCGGAGTCAGGCGGTGTTATTGGCGATTTGCCAAATTAGCTGGACGGACCAAAATGAGCTGTTGCCAATCCTGACCCGAATATTGAACAATTGCCAACCGTGCTGACGCTAATCAGCGTCGCTTTTGCTCTGGGGACCCTCCCGGAGCTGAGCAGCAAACACACCCCTGTGCAACAACAGGCTTGCCACACGGCGAACTTGCGACAAGACACTGCGCAGCAGGCTTTGCCACACAGCGAATTGACACAGCGAAAGGCGATCAGTAAGTTTGTTTTAAAGCACATGCATGATGCGTAAAAAAGTGTAGATTGTGTGCTTTCAACACCCCACCCCCCACTCCCCCTGCTCCCTGCTACCTCACTCGCTGCATCGTTCGGCACACTAGCGTGTCCACACCCGCATCAAGGCAAGCGGTGTCTTCGGGTGGTGGGGGGCATGGTGTGCCAACGAAATCGAGAACGGCGAGAAAGGGGGATATGCCCTCCTCGTGGAGCCGCAATTCAAATCAGAACGACATCTTCTTTTTCTTCGGGACTAACGGGGGGGGGGGGTGGCGGTGGGTATCGTCGAGAGTGAAGGGAGTGATTGCCAAAAGTGAACAGACAGGGGGGGGGGCAGTGAAGTAGAGAAAGGCATGGTCACACTGAGTCGACCTCTCCTTTACTCTATTGTTGTAGCCGCGATGAGGCGGAGGGGGGGGGGGAAGGGCACCACGGACTAGTCGCCCGGACGACTAGTCGGGACGACGGGTGAAATGACGACGGGTGAAACGACGGGTGGCACCCGTCGACTCGACGGGTGGACCTGTCGAGTCGACGGGTGCCACCCGTCGGCACGACGGGTGAACCTGCTGAAACGACGGGTGTTCCAGCCATTTCCTGTTGATATGGGCCAATTTCCATTGAAAACTAGGGGAGTACCTTGCATGGCATCAGGTTATTTTTCACGCCGAGCTATCTTCCCTGCACAGACCCACCCCCCATTACTTTCCATTTACAATTCCTAGTTGGTGAAGGGGCTGCCCACCGGTGGACCACCAGGAGGGGGGTGAGCCATCCAGGTGGGCAGGGGGCCTGGTAAAACAACTCCCTCCCACGACGTCACTCCGCTCTCGAGGACAAACAAAATCACCTACGTACCTGAACTGCCAAACACCCCCCCCCCCTCACTTACGGGTGCGCGGATCTCATGTGCTCGTCGCGCTTTACAGTGGTTTTAAAGAGCTCGAAACAAACACAGCAACGCTTTTGTGTCAGCACGCGCGAATGGTGACTGAGGTAGTGCTGGCTCAGTCCCTTCGATTTTGCCCGTTTGCCGCACTCCTGGCATGTGACAGTGCAGGTCTGACACGGCGCGTTGTTTTGTGGCCGATGTGCAGCATCATAATGCGCAAACAGTGCTTCTCTCGTGTGGACAACTTTGGAGCACACAATGCAGATATGCTGCTGCACAGGCACTGTACCGGATGGTGTTGGTTCTGGCACTTCTGGCACATCCTCGCTGTTGCCCCAGGATTTGGACTTGCAGATGCATGCGAGCAGCGTTGCCTTTGGAGTGGTGTTTTCCGGGTCGCCCAGAAATTGTTGGCCCCATCGCCCCCTTTTTGTGACGTGAGATCCAAGGCTGAGGGACTCGAGTCTCCGCTGCAGTGCTGCCGTTGCTCCCTTCCAACAAGCGTTCCTCGCAGTGACACAGCAGCAAAGCTTTATCGCGCCGAACTTCAGGAGGGTCGGGGTGCTCGGTTGGTCCAGCAGGCCGCACCCCTTGCCTTTGGTCCTCTGCATTTCGAAGAGCAGCAGGTCCCGTTCGGCGGTCTGCTGCGATGTCACCCTCAGGGCATGGCGTTTGGGGACGCCATTCCCCCTCTCCAGTTCCTCGTCACTCAGGGCGAGGGGGTGTGCATCTTCTGGATCAAACCAGTGGCTCATCGAATGGATATATGTAACACCACGCCCCTCGGATGTTCTCCCAGGTGACACCCACTCCAGGACAAACACAAGGATGTGCATTGCGATGAGCGAGAAGATGAACTCTTTCGCGCACTTTCCCTCCTGGTGGTACTTGATGGGTATGTCGTTGTAGCGGAAATGCACAAGCATTTCCATTGCAATACAGAGTAGATGCTGCACCCCCTTCGTCTTGGTAATGGTGAGTAAGCGACTCAGAACATCTCTGGCCTGGTTTCCCGTCATGTTGGAACACGTTGAGCTGCCAAGGACAGCCTTCTGCACGGCAGGTCCATCAGGCAAGATCTCTGCGAGTATTGCGATGAACCCGTTTATGTCGTGCAGGGGGGGGTGACCCCTGCGTACAGGCTCTCAAACCCAGCTTCATGAAGTTCCTGGATGCTAGCCCTGTGGCAGGCGTGGAGCTGTTTCAACCAGTCATTTCGTGGTGTGGTACAAAACGCGCTCCTGTGCGAAGATGACCCCATCTTACTAAATGCCGACCACAGCTCAAGATGGTCCCCTGCTACCCTAAGCAGGCGAGCCGAAACATCACGTTCGCCTTTTCGAAAACCCCTCTCTGCACTCTTGCGATTTGCTTCAGGAAGTTGAACGTGAACCACGTTCTGTACTCATCCTTCTGCTTATCGGCAACTGTCACCAACCGTGTTGCGAAGGCACCGTCGAAAATGCCTACGGCCAGCCTGCTCTGCTGGGTCTTCTGTGCCTGTTTCTTCTCCGCCTCGTACAGCTTCACCATAGCTGCAGTGCCGCGGGGCAGGCGTCGGCCATCTCCTTGAGCCCTGTCGGGTGGTCCTTCCCGTTGCTCTTCCGGAGGCCCAACCCGACAAACTCGATGTCTGACCCGCTATTGACACGGGCAGCGTACATCGTGCGACCATCCTTCGCGGTCGACTTGCTGATCACCCCACCCCCCACCTTCTCATACTTTTTGTACAGGGCAAGACTGATGATGGGATCAGTCGACTTGATGGTAGTATCCGTCAGCTTGCCGAGAAGCTGCTTCAGGGCCATGTGGCTCAACCCATCAGCATCACGCTCGACAACATACGTGTTGATCCAAGCACGTACAAACACCGTCATGTCCACAGCGCTGGCGAGGGCCTGCGCTGCAGTACGCTTTGCCGCTGGCATTGATTGGTGTGGCTCGTCTGGGTGGCCTGGGTGGTGATGATGGTATCTTGGGGTATCTTGGCCTGGGTGATGATGAGGGTACGGTATCTTGGAGACTGCCTTGTGGGTTGTGCAAGGGTTGGGGGCTGGGGCGAAAATTTGCCTGGCAGAAAAGTGATCAGCTTCATGAAGTAGGTTGCTCCGTCAAACTGACACAGTTTGTCAGAGTCAAGATCCCTCGAACAATGAAAATCCACGAGAACAGCCGTCGCACATGCACTTGAGGCCCTTCACCAACTAGGAATTGTAAATGGAAAGTAATGGGGGGTGGGTCTGTGCAGGGAAGATAGCTCGGCGTGAAAAATAACCTGATGCCATGCAAGGTACTCCCCTAGTTTTCAATGGAAATTGGCCCATATCAACAGGAAATGGCTGGAACACCCGTCGTTTCAGCAGGTTCACCCGTCGTGCCGACGGGTGGCACCCGTCGACTCGACGGGTCCACCCGTCGAGTCGACGGGTGCCGCCTGTCGAGTTTTCACCCGTCGTCCCGACTAGTCGACCCCACCCGTCACTGCCCGACTAGTCCGTGGTGGGGGTAGGGAGGGAGGGGGGGGGGGGTTGGTCTTTTCTGTTACCTGTGTCGAACAGCGAGTAGCCAGGTTGGTTGTTGGACTGTAAAGAAAAAGAAGGAATGCATAATGGGGTGTGCCCAACATAACCCCACACCGCATGGATTTTTTTTGTTGCCGAGAGGGGATGTATTATTTTTTTCGGGGGCCTTCGCTACCAAGTGTGACTGAGTGAGAAAAAGTGAGCCACGGCGCACTTCCCCTCACTGGCTGACGAGCAGTGACGAGTAGTGACTGGTAGCGAGGGCCCCCTTCGGGCCGGAAAATAAAAACCACACAACCACTGGAGCTACCATTTCGTCACAGGCCGGTGTGTGGTTGTGTGTTTCGCATTTGGGGGGAGGGGGGGTGGGGGGGGAGGGAAACCACCCAACGTTTCCCGAGGGTGTTGAATTTTCGGAAGCTCGGGAAATTCCAAAAACCCTGGGGTGCAACGTTGAAACAAGGGTTGCGACACCACAAGACCCTGTTTCCCCCCCTCCGTAACGCCCGATTTTGGGACCTCTGCATTGTGATTTCACTCAGGTTGACATTATTGATCCTGCACGCCTCCTTCTAATATTTTTTTCGGCTAGTGACATCAATACCCCCCACCCCCACCCAACTCGCCTTAGACCCAGCCCACTCGCAGGCCCTCCTGCTTGCCGAACGGGAGATGAGGAGAAAGAGGGAGAGAGAAAAACAAACACGGACACTGGGTAGGGGGGGGGGGGTTTGGTTCTACCACACCCCGACAGCCATTCTTCACACACAGGTTCCAACTGAAACCCCTCACGAACCGCAGCACACACCCCACACCCCACGTCCCCCCCCTTCTCGAACCATCACCTATTTATTTATGTTTTTCAATTTTTTTCAAGTGTCCACCCCACCCAGCCCCAACCCCCCGCACACCCTCCACGTGCAGAGGGCTTCCCCGCGGTGGTGGAGGGGGGGTGGTAGTGGGGGTTTTTTTTGGAGGCGGGTTCACCGTGGAACGTAGAGGCGACCACTCCAGTCCACCACTCCCCCCTCACGCCCTTTCCACTCCCCTCCCCGTCGACCCTTCCCAGAAGATCAACAAAAAAAAATAGAACCCAACCCGGCGCAGAAGCCCGTGTCGCCCCCCCCTCCCCCCTTCTCCCCGACGCAATACTACGGTTCGCACCCCATCACCTCCCCGTCGCCCCCCCCGCTCCCCTCACACACCAACTCTAGCCGGCGATGCAGAGTTTAGTTCACTCCCACTGTTACGGAGTGTCCTATATCACCACACTTTCACTATCGCCCTGTCGCGACGAGCACGGCTTACGCAGGCTGCCTGAACTGGCTGACTTGCGCAGGAGGGGTCATTGGGGGTTGGCCTGCTGCATTTGCGTATTGGTATTGACTTGCCGGTGATCCAGGTTGTCCCTGTGGTTTGTCGTGGTGGGTGGTAGCATTACAGTAGGGTCCGCTGGGTGTGACTTTAGCTAAACATAAAGGCAAGGTTGTGTGTGTGCCACCGCAGGCAAGTGTGGGGGTTGTGTGTGCCACGGTTGAAAAACCGTGGTGGTTCGTGTGTCGTGTGGTATTGATCTGCAGTCTCCCTCTCATGATGTGATGAGACAGTCGATTGCAGGGTAATTATGGTGACAAACACAAAAGGAGGGCTTGCAGGCACAAGCCGACTTCGGCTACTCCTTTGCAGAGCGCGTGGTGTTTGCTTTGGCGCACCACAACATCCCTCTTGAGGTCCTCCGGACCGACAGCCCATTCCGCAGCATTTTTCCCTTACCTACCCCCCCCCTTGTAATTGTCCGCCCATTTTGGCATTTTTGGCCGAGGCGGACAATTACTAGGTCAGGCGGACAATTACAAGGGATTAGCCTGTACCACTGGCTGCAGCGTGCACACAACACAACAGAGGCACATTCCATAGTGTTTGTGCGCTCTGTGTGACCGGGGGCTCGCTACTCACCCCTACCACCCCCAGGGGGTGATAGGGGTGAGTAGCGAGGGGTGATTAAGAGACCCTTGTCACGCAGGCCAACCACTCGCACTGCAGGCCTTAGTACCCAGTATAACCCTTGTAATTGTCCGCCCCCCGAGGAGGCCCCGAGGCGGACAATTACAAGGGGGGGGGTAGGTAACCCTTTATTAACCAGCTACACGTATATGTGTAGTTAATTCAGATTTTTTCACACTGGGCACTTAGGTGACTTCTACTAGGAATAAATGGGGGCCTTCGCTACCAAGTGTGACTGAGTGAGAAAAAGTGAGCCACGGCGCACTTCCCCTCACTGGCTGACGAGCAGTGACGAGTAGTGACTGGTAGCGAGGGCCCCCAATGACCGATTTTTGTTATGGTGAATTGCCCTGTCGAAGTTCTTTTCACGAATCGTGGTGAAAAAAATTGGGTCGTCAGAGTGGCTAAAATTGTTGCACGTGACAATTTTGCATTTTTTTCGAAAAACCGAAAAACCGTAATTTTTCGGTTTTCTCGCACTTGGTTTACCTTCGGCAGTAAAGTATCTTCTACTATGGGGGCCCTCGCTACGAGTCACTGTGAGTCACGAGTCGTCAGTTGTCAGCCAAACATGGCTGACTTCTCACTTTTTCTCACTCAGTCACACTTGGTAGCGAGGGCCCCCTATGACTTTTTCAAGATTTTTTTTTACTGGGAACTGGGCGGATTCCAATGCGTCGCATCCTCGCAAAAACCGCACAGTTTTTGGGGAAAAAATGCACTTCCCCGGGGGCCCTCGCTACCAGTCACTGCTCGTCACAGCTCGTCAGTCAGTGAGGGGAAGTGGGCTGGAGCTCACTTTTTCTCACTCAGTCACACTTGGTAGCGAAGGCCCCCCCCGGCACAAAAGATTTCTGGCAGAGCCTGTCCAAAGAAAAAATTAGCCCGGCCAGAAAAAAAATATTTTTTTGTGAAGGGAGGATCCTTGAAATCGGTAGTGGACAGTAGCGGACAGGGCGGACATTTCCTTGTGGAAAAAGTGCCCGAAAATCGTACTCCTTTCGCTTTATTATAGACACCCTGTCCAGCAACTGTGGGAGAACAGTTCCGGACTACTTTTTGTTGAGCGCACACTTGCTGTCTCAAGGCTGTGTTGAGGCCCTGTGAAGTGGCATGAGGTGCTAATCCAAAGCTTCAGTCGTACGATTTCCTTCGTTACTTCGCGACTTCGCTACGCTTCGTCGCTCGTAACTAGTAAAAAAAAATTCGAAAAGGTCCCCCCAGGCGTGTATCTATTTCACGGAATGAAAATAGGAATTTGGGGGGGCCCTCGCTACCAGTCACTGCTCGTCACAGCTCGTCAGTCAGTGAGGGGAAGTGGGCTGGAGCTCACTTTTTCTCACTCAGTCACACTTGGTAGCGAAGGCCCCCTGGGGGAAAAATATTTTTTTGCACTATTTTTTTTGCACTTTTTTCCTTTGGATTTTATTGTGACCCTACTTGGTATTGGCAGAAATTTTTTATGTTCCCGGTCTTGGAGGTGCTCAAACATTCAAAAGAACACATTTTCCGTGGCCAAAAATTTTTTTGCACCCGGAGGTGGGGATGGGGGTGGTGGTCACTACTTTTTTGCACCATTTTGCTTTGGGTTTTATTGTGACCCTACTTGGCATTGGCAGAATTCTTTTATGTTCCCGGTCTTGGATGTGCTCAAACAGTCAAAAGAACACATTTTCCGGGTGCAAAAAAATGTTGCACCTGGGGGGTGGAGAGGGGGGTCGGAGGGCGGTGGTGTGAGAGGCTTGCTCTCGAGCTCAAACCAACAGATGTTCACTACCGTGGCCTCCGGCGGCTGGGGGGCTCCGCCCCCCAGACCCCCCTGTGGCGTGTCTTTGCGCGACAATTTATCGTCCCCCCATGCGACATGTGCTATCTGTCAGTTGTGTTGTACTTGAGCGTATGCGACTATGGAGCCAGGCCAACAGACGTTCGCTACCGTGGCCTCCGGCGGCTGGGGGGCTCCGCCCCCCACACCCCCCTGTGGCATGTGCCTGGTCTTGGAGCCAAGCCCTTGCGCGTACGGGGCTGCGGCATGTCGGTTCCAGCACCCTCGCGGGAGGCTGGGCCCGAGCACTGATCTCTAAGAGACGAACCACCTTGCGAATGCGATCGGGTTTGCGGGCTTGCGGCCATGACATCTCGAAAGGGTCGTCGTGGGCCCGTGATCATGTTTCGGGTTCGACTTGGTGGGCATCCGTGGCGATTCGCGGAACCACGTGTATGTGTGCGAGGAAGCAAAGAGATAACACACCAGGAGCCACGCAGCACCAGGTCGACCTGGATCTGATCGAGCTCAGGGGGAAGGAAGCACAGTCACCAAAGTGATATCACCGCCGGCCTCAACCACCAAACTGCAACCGCAGAAGTTCCGCTATTCTCACAAGGGAAGGCGCCCTGGGATGTAGCAGTGATTTGTGTGCAGCGCCATCAAGTGACACTGACCGCCTTGAACAGAGAGGTAGTGTACAGATGGCGAGCAGTGGGAGGGCGTGCTGTGTCCTTCCACTTCCCCATCTACCTCCATTCGTTCACCGTTGTTGATAGCGATTTTTTCGCCATTTTTTCGAATCGTATGCATCGGTCAGGCCGAGTGAATCAAAATAGCGCAAAAATCACACCAAAATCTGTGTCTGAGGCACAGAAATCGTGCAAAAAAGCACCCAAAAAAAGTGCAAAAAAACCAAAATAGGATTTCGAAAATTGGCCAAAGGGGGCCTTCGCTACCAAGTGTGACTGAGTGAGAAAAAGTGAGCCACGGCGCACTTCCCCTCACTGGCTGACGAGCAGTGACGAGTAGTGACTGGTAGCGAGGGCCCCCAAAATACCCCCAAAATAGAGCCACACCTGGGTCAGAAAATCTGGCTTGCCGTGGAATCATTGAGCATTGGGGAGTGGTTTGCCCCCTTGCTGCGTATGACATGTCCATTTTTGACGATTTTTGGGCAGAATTTGGTGCGTGGGACCTTTCGATTTTCATGATTTTTTCGGAATTTTCGTGGGGATTCCGAATCGGGATACCCCATTTGAGGGCCAAAAATCTCATTTCCGAGGCCTGGGAATGGTCGCAGTGGCCTCAGATGTCCAAAAACGTTCAATTGACCTCTCCTCAGGGCCTAATCTAAGGGGGGTCGGGGGGGGGTCAAAGACCCCCCCCGCGGTTTGAGACCCCCCTGGGAGACCCCCCCCGGGGGGGGTCTCCCGGGGGGTCACTTTTCAGTCAGGGGAGGGGGTCTTCTGGGGTCCACAGGAGGACGGGGTTATCCTGGGGGGTCACGACTCACACGATACACAGAGCCAGCACATATACTTCTCCACCCTCTCCAGTAACAGGAGAAACACAGAAAAATGTCTGGGAGTCAGCGCTCCCTGTTCACCCTGGGTTTCTCCCGGAGATCGAACCAGCCTGAAACGGGCCCATCAGCAGCTACACAAGCAGCAACTCCATCACCAAGGCTTCGCACCGATTATAGCAACTGGTCGGCAGCCGATTTAAAAGTGCAAGGCGAGCTGCGGGGCTTACGCTGGAAGCAGACTGGGCCAGGCTACGCAACAAAGCCTGAGTTCATGCAACGGGTGCGAGCGCACGACCACGCCCCTACAGCCACGGCCCCAGCAGAAGCTGCGCCGCCTGCCGAGGAGGCAGCAGCAGGGAGCAGCAGCTCGCGGAGGCGAGGTGCTCGGAGGCGGCCTCGCCTCCTGGGGTCCTCGGATGACGACCTCTGGGAATCTGCGCCTGCGGAGGGGTTGCAAGAGAGGGTGTTTGTCCCTCCCTTCACGGAGCGGAAGCGGAAGCAGGACGCGCAGCTGCCCCGCCTCCCCGCACCCCAACTGGCCGCAAGGGGTGACGACCCCGGCCCCGAGCTGGATTGGGAGGTCCAGCACCCCACTCAACCGAGTGGACTGGGCGTTGAGCGGGCGACGCGGGAAACTCTAGACGTAGAGTTTACCGCCGCCCGCGACGCTGCCGAAGGGCCTTCCTCCCCCGTGAGGGAGCCAGAGGCCGCGGTTGACGACGCGGGGGAGGAGGAAGAAGAGGAAGACGATGGGGAGGAGCCGCCAGTATACAACGAGGAGCGCCGTTTTCTGTCACAACGGGCGAAACATCAGTGGCTGATCTCTGGGAAGCGCGGCTATTACTGCTCCCTGTGCCGGTATCACAAAACAGTGCTCAACCGTACTGGCAACAGTGCGCTGTCCTGGGTGGATAGTCCGATGGCGAACATCCGCAAGCTGCCGGAACGGTGTGAGAAGCATGCAGAATCCAGTAGCCACAAGGCAGCTGTCGAAGCGGAGAGGTCCAGAGTCAGCGGCACGAGCATCCTGCAATCCACCCGCATTGTGGTAGGTGGCAACCGGCTGCAGCTGACACGCCTCATCGCAGGGTTGTGGTTTCACGCGACCTATGCGAGCCATGCTACAGGAATGCAGCTTGTGGAGTCCCTGAACAGGTGTTTCCAGCTCCTCATCGAACAGCGCATCCGGGGATCGCCGTATCTTGCCCTACTGGCAGATGAGACGCAGAACACCCGGCGCCAGGACGAGCTCTCTCTCTTCATCCGATGCACAACACCAGAGGGTCACATCTCGGAGCACTTCTGGGGGATGGCGCCGGTGGCTGGGAAAGATTCTGCCACACTGGAAGAGGCAATCTGGGAGCGCCTCACATACACAACGCCGCGCGCAGAGGTTGGTGCGGAAGGCATGGAGGTGAGTGCAGAACGCATCGACGGGAAGCGCTTTGTCGCTGTGTCCTTTGATGGGGCAAGTGCAATGCAAGGGGTTCATGGCGGGGTACAGGCCCTCTTCCGACAGAGGCACAGCCCTCACTGTGGCTACATCTGGTGCGCTGCCCATCGCCTGAACCTGACAGCACTGTGGGGAGGCGAGCATGTGCACGACGTCCGGAGCAGCATCAACAGTCTCCGGGACATACACGTGTTTCTCTCGGGGAGTGCCGATCGCTGGGCACAGTACCTCCGCACACTCAATGATATGGGTGAATCCGAGCTCTACAGGCAGATGCCGCGTCGGAGAATCATGAAGTCAGGGGACACGCGCTGGCTCACCAACGAAGGGGTCACCCGGACGCTCATCGAGACGTGGCCAGGTGTGCATGCCACTATCGCAGACATCCACGCCGAGAATGGTGGTGCTGTAACGCTCGGTTTGCAGACAACCCTGAGATCACCCGTGTTTATCGCCTCGACTTTTCTCCTGGAGGCCGCATTCACAATCCTGTCCCCGATGAACCTGATGCTGCAGAAGGGGGGGGCTGCGTTCGCGTCGGTTGACAATGTGGTACGGGTGGTGAAGGACGATTTGACCGCCCTGAAAGACCTGCAGCCCGGGAGTGACAAATTTGCATACGGTACCTGGACGGCGTATTACAACGCCTACGTCACACCCCACTCCGGGAGAACCTGTGCAGAGGCAGGGTGGCTCCGCTTTCACGAGACAGCGGGGTCGGAATACGCCGCCAAGCTGCTGGAACAAATCAACACGCGCTTTTCCAACAACAACCTCTTGTCCGCGATGGCCGTGTTTGACCCGCAGAGGCCATTCGGGCAGAACGCCGACGAAGACATGCGGTTGATCACGCACCTCGTCGACCACTACGCCAACCCCTGCACAGCATCGGCAACAGGTAAACCCGACAAACACGCGCCGCCCATGTGGGACGCAGCCAAGGTGAATCGCGTGCAGCACCAATTGCCCCAGCTTCTTCGCCTCATCCAGGTGGCAAAGGAGAACTCGCTCAACCCGGAAAAGTACGGCTTCTCGGATGCTCTGGCGTATGCGTGCGCACGTGAGGGTCAGTCGCTCCCTGCTGCTGTGGATGTCATGCATCTGGCTGGTGCATTTGCAGCGGGGACATGCGCTGTGGAGCGCAGCTTCTCGGCCCTCCGCCGCACGGTGACAAAGGAGCGGAACCGCCTCAGTGATGCGCATGTCGACATGCTCTTGCGACTGAAGATCGAAGGCCCAGGAGAGCTGTCTGTCAAGTTCATGCAAGATGTCATTGACGACTTTATCGAAAGTGCTCCCGCGTCCGGGAGGCGGGTGAACTTTGGCACTTAAGAGGGTGGGCGTGCCGGGGGGGGGGGGGGGGGTGGATTGGGCGGGAGGGCAAGGCGAAGTGTGAATATTCTTTGTTGATGCGGCGCGAAGGTAGCATCTCCCGCGTGAAAAAAATTTTTGGGCCCCAGAAAGTGTGAGACCCCCCCCGAGTCCCAAAATCCGGAATCCTAGATTAAACCCTGCCTCTCCTCGAAAAAAAATTCGAAAGGTCCCCCCTACTGGCACCCCGGATTAGGACATGTCTCTGGGGGTGTCCGGGGGGCATTTTTGGCCCATTTTTGGCTGGGGAAAATGGGCCATTTTTCACGATTTTTTCGGTTTTTTGTCCGGACCGGCACCGCATTTGAGGGGCAAAAATCTGATTTCCGAGGCCCGGGAATGGTCGCAGTGGCTTCATTTGGCCAAAAACGTTCAATTTACCCTTCCCCAAAAAAAAATTCGAAAGGGTCCCCCTACAAATCGTCGGTCTTAGGAGCAAAAAAATTGGGCACCCAGGGGGCCCTCGCTACCAGTCACTGCTCGTCACAGCTCGTCAGTCAGTGAGGGGAAGTGGGCTGGAGCTCACTTTTTCTCACTCAGTCACACTTGGTAGCGAAGGCCCCCCCAGATTTCAAAAATTTTCAAACTATTGGGGGCCCTCGCTACCAGTCACTACTCGTCACTGCTCGTCAGCCAGTGAGGGGAAGTGCGCCGTGGCTCACTTTTTCTCACTCAGTCACACTTGGTAGCGAAGGCCCCCATTTTCTGGACCAAAAATCAAACTATTGAGGTCCTGGCCGGACATGTCCGGGGGGGGGTCAAAATTGGATTTCCCGAATTTCCGGGTCCGGACATGTCCGCCCGGACATCCGGACACCAGAAAATGTCCGCCCGGACATGTCCGCCCTGTCCGGGGCGGACATTTCTGGATGTCCGGATGTCCGCCCGGACATGTCCGGGCGGGAAATTCGGGAAATGTCCGGGGGGGGGGGGGGGGTAGGGGGGGTCAAATGCCACCCTTTTACGTGGACAAACACGATTTTTCAAAAAACCGGCGCAGAGGCCCCAAAGCCCCCGTAAACCCTCCAAACCCCCCCAGATCGGTCCGGAAACCCATCGAACCCCACTTTTCCACCATTCCGGGCACCTCAGGTGCCCGAATTGGGGTGGGGGGTAGGGGGGGTCAAATGCCACCCTTTTACGTGGACAAACACGATTTTTCAAAAAACCGGCGCAGAGGCCCCAAAGCCCCCGTAAACCCTCCAAACCCCCCCAGATCGGTCCGGAAACCCATCGAACCCCACTTTTCCACCATTCCGGGCACCTCAGGTGCCCGAATTGGGGTACCTAAATTTTGTGCCACCGTTTGGTACCGGACAGTGCCACTGTGTGGGAGGTTGGAAAAGAAAATGCCCCAACACACCACATCTGAGGGTTGCAATGCATGTTGCTTGCCAACCACGTCATCCGGTGGGTGTCAGGCGCTATGTAGGTGGCATTAGCCAGGTCTTCGATGAGTTCTGGCTTGTATATGTACCTCCCTGCCACCATGCACCGGGAGGCTGCCTGTAGGTACGGAACAAGTCCAGATGGTCGTGTGATTCCTGTGCAGCAGTGCTCCACAACCGGGATGTGTTGACAACGACTGTTGCAACACGAGCTGTACATTCCGGGAACACACGAAGTGCGCTGTCGTGGTACCCATTGTGCCAGAATTGGTAGTTGCTGCGGTCTACTTTGCCTGGCCCAAGAGCACTGGTACTGAACGGTGCAATATGCGTGGCGAGGTGAATGCAACGGAAGGGCGCAAAGTCAATACAGCTCTCGGATGGCGGGTGGTGGTGCCACTAGTGTGTGACGTTCACTCGAGGATACAACGCATCACAATGAATCAGCAACCGTGGACCGAGTACAATACGCTCTCTGTGGCTGGTGTGGGGGACAAAGGCAGTGCCTGTGCCGCAGGCAGGGAGGTACATATACAAGCCAGAACACATCGAAGACCTGGCTCATGCCACCTACATAGCGCCTGACACCCACCGGATGACGTGGTTGGCAAGCAACATG
This sequence comes from Rhynchopus euleeides, assembly GCA_963210315.1. NCBI lineage: Eukaryota > Euglenozoa > Diplonemea > Diplonemida > Diplonemidae > Rhynchopus > Rhynchopus euleeides. The sequence continues at coordinate 1,163,496 of OY723264.1, read as the reverse complement.
CATTGCAACCCTCAGATGTGGTGTGTTGGGGCATTTTCTTTTCCAACCTCCCACACAGTGGCACTGTCCGGTACCAAACGGTGGCACAAAATTTAGGTACCCCAATTCGGGCACCTGAGGTGCCCGGAATGGTGGAAAAGTGGGGTTCGATGGGTTTCCGGACCGATCTGGGGGGGTTTGGAGGGTTTACGGGGGCTTTGGGGCCTCTGCGCCGGTTTTTTGAAAAATCGTGTTTGTCACCCCCATTTGACCCCCCCTAGGCATAGTGCCCCAAACATATGTTTTGGGCCAGAGGGGGCCCTCGCTACGAGTCACTGTGAGTCACGAGTCGTCAGTTTTCAGCCAAACATGGCTGACTTCTCACTTTTTCTCACTCAGTCACACTTGGTAGCGAGGGCCCCCAGAATATTCCAGAATATTTTTTTATGTTTGCAACTTTCAAAAAATATTTTCAAAAATATTTTTGCCAAAGGGGGCCCTCGCTACCAGTCACTACTCGTCACTGCTCGTCAGCCAGTGAGGGGAAGTGCGCCGTGGCTCACTTTTTCTCACTCAGTCACACTTGGTAGCGAAGGCCCCCAAAAAAATATTTTAAAATATTTTTTCTATTTTCAGCAAAAAATGGATTTTTTGCTGAAAAAAATTTCCGGCCAATTTTATGGCCGGAAGTGGGCCCACCCACGACGGGAGGAAAAAAGAGTGAACGGGCAGCATGCCGTTCCTCTTTTTCCCCCCGTGAGGGTGGGCCCCCCCCTGCCAGGCAAGGTGAAAAAATGAAGAAACGGGCAGCATGCCGTTCTACATTTTTCCTTGCAAGGCAGGGAGGGCGCCCCCCATGCCAGACAGCAGCCACCCCGCTAACAGTGGAATCAGTGGAATCGGAAGGGGTCACCTACCACACGGACACAGTTCCCGCGACTAATAAATGCCGAGAGTTCCGGTGTCCGACCACCTGGTATTACTTGGCTCCATCCACCCAGTCATTACGAGGGGGCGTCCCTTGAAGCCAGTTCCGCAGAACTCAGACCCCCCTTAAAACCAATGTCCTGTGTAGACAACTACTTAGCCTGCCTGATGACGACACCAATTCGCTGGGAGAGAGGCCGCGGTCCAGGACCCCAATGGGGATGACGTGGCATTGTTTGACCGAATCGGTTGTGTAAGTGTGTAGCCCCCTCCGCCCTCTGTCCCTCCCCCCAGGGTGGTGTGTGGAGGCGAGAAGCGCAAACATGCACAGCAAAAAAGTGCGGAGCCCTGCAATCAAGACAACAAGCGATGGGATGGGGCACATGACCTTGCACGGGGGTGGGGGGCAGAAGAAACCAGACAAATGATTTGACCAACTGAATCGTGCTAGCTAAACTCCAGAAAGAAGTGTCTTTTTTTTCGTTGAACGCAGCCAAATGAAGAGCGTAACCTGTTTTTTGGCGCACAAAGTGCTAGCACGAACATGATGATGTTGGTCTTCTGGTTATGTCTAGTTTATTAGACTTACCTAGGGTACCCCGAGAGAATGTCACCCCCCCCCCCCCTCGGCCTCCGCTTGGGGGGTGACATTCTCACGAACATGATGATGTTGCTCTTCTGGTTATGTGTGTCTAATTTATTCGACTTATCGTGTATGCAAGCAGGCTGGGGTTTCGGGCAGAAAAATGGCGAACATTGTCTGGAAACCCCGAAAAACCACCCAGAAATGGCCAGAACCCGGTTTTTGGGCCCACTTTCCACCCAGGAACACGTTTTTGGGCCTCTGGGGGCCTTCGCTACCAAGTGTGACTGAGTGAGAAAAAGTGAGCTCCAGCCCACTTCCCCTCACTGACTGACGAGCTGTGACGAGCAGTGACTGGTAGCGAGGGCCCCCTCTGTGAAAAATCGATATTTTTGGGATTTTTCGCGATTTTCGCCAACTACTCGCCAAGCCAAAAAATCGATTTTTGGCTGGGAAATGCAACAAATCAACGAATTAGGCCGTTTTTACCCCTTTCGTGCACTTTTTGGTCCCAGAAGGGTTTACGGGGTGTCCATAACGGCCCTTGGCACAAATCCTTTGGACCCAGACCGCAGCTTCGGGGGTCATTTTTTGGCGCGAATTTTTCGGATTTTCGTCCGGACCGGTACCGCATGTGCAGCAGTGCTCCACAACCGGGATGTGTTGACAACGACTGTTGCAACACGAGCTGTACATTCCGGGAACACACGAAGTGCGCTGTCGTGGTACCCATTGTGCCAGAATTGGTACTTGCTGCGGTCTACTTTGCCTGGCCCAAGAGCACTGGTACTGAACAGTGCAATATGCGTGGCGAGGTGAATGCAACGGAAGCGCGCAAAGTCAATACAGCTCTCGGATGGCGGGTGGTGGTGCCACTAGTGTGTGACGTTCACTCGAGGATACAACGCATCACAATGAATCAGCAACCGTGGACCGAGTACAATACGCTCTCTGTGGCTGGTGTGGGGGACAAAGGCAGTGCCTGTGCCGCAGGCAGGGAGGTACATATACAAGCCAGAACACATCGAAGACCTGGCTGATGCCACCTACATAGCGCCTGACACCCACCGGATGACGTGGTTGGCAAGCAACATGCATTGCAACCCTCAGATGTGGTGTGTTGGGGCATTTTCTTTTCCAACCTCCCACACAGTGGCACTGTACGGTACCAAACGGTGGCACAAAATTTAGGTACCCCAATTCGGGCACCTGAGGTGCCCGGAATGGTGGAAAAGTGGGGTTCGATGGGTTTCCGGACCGATCTGGGGGGGTTTGGAGGGTTTACGGGGGCTTTGGGGCCTCTGCGCCGGTTTTTTGAAAAATCGTGTTTGTCACCCCCATTTGACCCCCCCTAGGGGGGGGGGGGGGGGGGGGTCAAAATTGGACCCGGACATCCGGACACCCGGATTTCCGGGTCCGGGCATGTCCGCCCTGTCCGCCCTGAAACCGCCTAAGGGGCCGGGGGAAATCCAGGAAATTCGGGAAATCCAGGAATATGAAGAATCCTCCAAGGTCATTAAAGATTTCCCCCCCCCCCCCCTCCGGGCATAGACCCCGATAAGAGGGGGTCGGGGGTCGGGGGGGTCAGGGGTCGGGGGTCGGGAGGGGGTCCGAGGGGGTCGCCTTGAGGAATTTGCCTGAATGGGGACCACCAATAAGGGGTGTTCATAGGCACCCCATGGCCAAAATGACCCCACTGCGATCCGCACAAACTCCAAACATTCAAAAGAACGGGTTTTTGAAAAACCCGAGGAGGGGGTCGGGGAGGGTGCCGCTGGGTGGGTGAGTAGGGTGGCATGGTGTGTGCCTCCCAGGCATCTCCTCCCACGACTATCCCTGGACCAGACCCACATTTCATGAGTGAAGCTTGGTACTTCGATCCACGAAATGACCCCACTACGATCCACAGTAGTCCCAAATATTCAATAGGACGGGGTTTTGCAAACCCTGTGGGGGGGTCGGAGGGGGTCGGGAGGGGGGCCGACCCCTCATACTCCGACCCCCAAGTTTGCAACCCCCCATTTTCCGACCCCTGAGAAATAGTGCCGACCCCCAAGTTTCAGACCCCCTTCCGACCCCTCCGACCCCCCGTATCCCGACCCCCGAGAACAATGGGGGGTCGGGAGGGGGGCCGACCCCCTCTGACCCCCATATCCGACCCCTCGATTCCGACCCCCGGGTTTCTGACCCCCATTCTCGACGAGGACCACCTCTGCATTTCAGGGGTGTTGTGTGGCACCTACACCAACAAAGTGACCCCACTACGATCCGCACGGAGTCCAAACAATGCAACAGAGGGAGAAACCCGCGTTTCCTCGGGAAAAACCCAGGGTTTTTCCCAGATATTTGGGGGGGGGGGGGGGTCTTTTATAAGAGGGGGTCGGGGGTCGGGGGTCGGGTGGGGTCAGGGGGTCGGATTCTTATCGGGGTCTCTGCCTCCGGGGGGGGGCCGCGCTTCGCGCGGCCCCCCCCCCGCCGCCCCCACCCCGCGCTTCGCGCGGGGTGGGGGGCTCCGCCCCCCACCCCCCCGCCCCCCGCCCCGCGCTTCGCGCGTCCGGGGTCTCGATCTCCGCCCATTAAAGATCCTCGCCAACCAGCCAAAAGGCCAAAAATGACCAAAAAAACCGGTTTTTCTGGGGGCCCTCGCTACCAAGTGTGACTGAGTGAGAAAAAGTGAGAAGTCAGCCATGTTTGGCTGACAACTGACGACTCGTGACTCACAGTGACTCGTAGCGAGGGCCCCCTCTGTTTGCCATTTTAACAATTACTAGGACTTTTAGTTGGATGGAGAATGGTCACCGTGAACTCAGATGTCACGAAACATGCCACCCTGCCCACTCCACATGTCCGTTCCAACGATTCTAAAATAGCAAACCACTTTTTTCATACTACCCCAGCAGAGTACCAATAGACCCCCCTATGTAACGTAGGCAAGCAGCAGGGAGCTGCGCGCGCGCGCGCGCGCGGGGATCGGAAGCGGGGTGACAGTAAAAACATTAAAGATAAATCTTTACAGGGGGGGGGTCAAATAAACGTACTAAGTACTACTATTCGGCGAACGGGCGGGCCTAAATCGACCTCGCCAAAATAGTATAAAATACTTTGCGAGCGAATAGACGTACGTAGTACGTCTATTCAACTTTTCCTAAAAACGCTGTTGCAGGGGCTCTGCGGGGCTATTTGGTCCACCAGGGGCGCGCTGGTCACTGCTGCGTGCCCTGGCCCGGATCACTTCGTTGAAGGAAGGCCGGGGAGCGCCTGGCTGTGGCCCATCCTCTTGAGGCATTCCGTGAGCAGATGAAAGCATCCGACGTCGTCATTATATCGACACCAGCCGAAGATATTGGCCCTGTTGGTGGATGTCACAGGTCTACGGTGAGCTTTGTCTGGGGCGGTGGTGGTGGGGAAGGGAATGCGCGGCGGGCTTCAGCAGTGGTTCTGATGCCTCTGGACCGCATGAGCTTGCGGGTTTACGGGGCCCGTGCACCCTGGTTCCCCGAAGTGGCACCAATAGACCTTGTCCCCATTCCTTGCCCCAAAGTTTGCGGATTTGTGTGCCCCCTCCACTGGCAGGCGGTCCTCCAAAAAGAAAATCTCAAAAAAAACGAGATATTTCCCAAAAAAACGGGTGTACAAAGTAAGTACTTGTATTCAACGGCCCAACGTGCCCCAGAGCCCCAAAAAAATAAGTACTACTATTCGGCTAAGTACTACTATTCAACTAAGTACGTTTATTCGACCCCCCCCTGTAATGAATTTTTTTCCGGGGGGGCCTTCGCTACCAAGTGTGACTGAGTGAGAAAAAGTGAGCTCCAGCCCACTTCCCCTCACTGACTGACGAGCTGTGACGAGCAGTGACTGGTAGCGAGGGCCCCCCGGGAGAAAATATTTTCTGGGAAACGGCCGAAACAGCGCATTTCACGACAATTTTTTTTTTGAAAAAAGTCCAAAATTGAAAAATTTTCCTGCCGAGACCAAATATGGGGTCCACCTATTTCCAGGTTTTTGGTGGTTTTTGGCCACCCGGGCGACCTGCGTCTGTGGCCACAGAAATGGCCTCGAAACACCCCCAGGCACCCAAAAAACGTGTTTCTGGAAAGATATGTCCCAAAACTGCCCAAAAGTCACATCTGGGTCTGGTGACCCGACCCCAGACCCTGCATTTTACACCTTATTCACCGGAATATTGGGTCGGCAGGCAAAAGTCGATTTTTTTGGAATTTTTCAGAAAATCTTGGCATCGTGGAATGCGCTGTACCCGTTCTGCCCGAAAAACGCATTTTTCGGACTTTTTTCTCAGATCTGGGGGTCTGGTTCAGATGTGTGGTTGGGCCCCATAACCGCCCAAAAATATTTTGGGTGGTCATTGCGAGTGGCCGGCCGTGAAAAAAAAATATTTTTTTCTCAAAAAAAAGTTGATTCTCGGATCGTTCTGAAACAACGCAGTTCACCATAAAAAGAAATTCTGATTTTGGTGTAGTAGAAAATTCCTTACTGGGGGAGGTGGTCAAAACCCCCATTTTTGGGTGATTTAATTAGGACCCCCCTGGGGGCCCTCGCTACCAGTCACTACTCGTCACTGCTCGTCAGCCAGTGAGGGGAAGTGCGCCGTGGCTCACTTTTTCTCACTCAGTCACACTTGGTAGCGAAGGCCCCCCCTGGTCAATAAAGGGTTAAAAATGCTACAGGGTATCAAGCTGTTCCCAGCACAGCCCCAGCTATCCAGGAAAAGATAGCCACTGACTACCGGTGCAAGTTTACGAGGAGCCCCGGGGGAGAGACGTGGACCTCATGCTGGATGGTGCCGCATCCGGAAGAGAAGCTTCCTTGGATTTGCTGTTTCCACGGGGGAGAAGATGTTTTATCTGAAAACCGTACATTTGCTTGAGGGGAGCACAGCCGATGTGATCACGAGACGAATAAAGTTGTGGAGGATTTGCACCTTCGGGATGTGCATGTTTTCAGCGTTGTGGCTGACAAAGTTGCCTCCATGCAACGGGCTCTTCGTGAGCTGAGGGACGTGCACGCAGAAGCGGAGGATGAGCCTCTCCTTGAGGGACGATGACGAGAGCCCGGAGCCAGAGAGCGAGGTGGGGGCTGAAGAACAGGTTGTGGAGGCCTCGTCCAGAATGCAATGGGGAGCTTCAAATGGGGTGTTGGTCAGGTGCAGCACACAGCCTGCAGCTGTTACCCCTTGAGGCCGAGTTAAGTCGAGTAAGTACCTTTGAGTATCAACTTTTTGGAGAATCCCTTTTACAGTGAGAAGGGTTTGGCAGGCCATATCATACCCGCTGTGCGTACGGCATGCCGGGGCTCATGCCCGGCATCTGAGGGTTGACAGCCTGCGGGTACTGCATGTTCTGGTCCGGCCGCCCCTGGAACTGCTGCTGCTGCTGCTGCTGCTGTTGCTGCTGATGATAGTACTGCTGCTGCTGCTGCTGGGGCTGCTGGTACTGCTGGTTCGGGAACCCTGCACCGGCAAACGGGTGCTGCTGCTGGTTGAACGGCTGCTGCGGCATCTGCCCTTGGTACATGCCCTGCTGCTGGGGCGTTGCCTGGATCTGCCCAGACTGGTACTGTTGCGGGTACTGCTGCTGGAACTGCTGCGGCTGCTGCTGGAACGGCGGTGCTGGTGACTGTGTAAACGCGGCCTGTCCAAACTGCGGCTGCTGCTGTGCCTGCTGCTGTTGTGCCTGCTGCTGCTGTGCCTGCTGGTGCTGTTGCTGTTGCTGCTGGGGCGCCTGTGCAGCCTGCTGCGGCTGCTGTGCCTGCGGCTGGTATTGGTACGGCACCGGCATGTTCATCTGCGGCTGCTGGTAATACTGCGGGGTCTGCTGGGGGAACTGCCCCTGCGGGTGTGGTTGCCCCTGCATCATCTGCTGCTGCTGCTGCTGCTGCTGGAACTGTTGCTGCTGCTGCATGGTCTGTGGAGGGATTGGTTGTGTGTTGTGCGCTGATTGATCTTGACACGCACATCAGGAAGACGCTTTTGGTCCCCCACCCCAATCCTGTGATAACGACAACCGCCTGGATTCGTCTCGTGGAAACTGTATTGTCTGAAACCCACCACGCCACTGTCCATACCTGCATGTGCTGCTGTTGTTGCTGCAGCTGCTGCTGCTGAGCATGCTGAGGCTGCTGTGCGTGCTGCTGCACGCCGGGGTGCGGCATATAGTTGGTGTGCGGGTTGAGCGTGGGTTGCTGGCTTGGCTGCGCGTGCTGCTGCAGGTGCTGCTGCTGCTGCGACTGTGCCTGTGGCGTCTGTTGCGGTGTCTGCTGTGCCGCCTGCTGAGCCTGCTGCTGCTGGGGCTGAGCCTGCTGCGCCTGCGGCTGCTGCTGTGTCTGCGCCTGGGCCTGGGCCTGCGCCTGTGCCTGCGGCTGGGCCTGTGCCTGTGCCTGGGCCTGTGCCTGCGGCTGCGGCTGGGGTTGCGCCTGCTGCTGAGCCTGCTGTTGCGGCTGCTGCTGCTGCGTAGGCGTCTGCTGCTGGGGCTGTTGTTGCTGCTGCTGCGGCTGCTGCTGTGGCTGCTGTTGCGTTTGCTGCTGCGGCTGCGGAGGCGTGTTCATCGGCTGAGGCTGCGGCTGCTGCTGCTGCGGCTGGGCCTGCTGCTGCGGCTGCTGCTGCTGGAAGTGCGGGTTGACTTGCTGCACACGCGCCGGGGTCATCCCCTGGCGAGCCTGGCCCTGGTTCGCGGCATTCCCTGGTTGCCCGACATTCGCAGTGAAGGTCGGCGGCCTCTCTTCGCGCCCGCCCGTCTGGTCCTCCTCCTCATCCCAGTAGTGGTCGTCGCCTTTCCACTCATACTTGAAGGCCTCGCCGTCTCCGGGGATGGGAAGGCGATTGCTGGGGCTGGCACCCTGCCCCTGCTTGGGCTCGAACTCCTTAAGCTTCTTGAAGATGGAGTTGGAGATGAACGAGCAGATGAATTTCTCCTGAACACACAGCGCCTCGCCCTTCCCCTCGCCCAACGGAGGCTTCCACTCCGGCTCCGGCGGTGGTTCGGGGGCCTGCTTCTCCTTCTCGTCTTGGCTGTAGGGCTGTGCGTTAGGGTTGAGGGCAGCATTGTCGTCCTTCGATGCAGCCTTTGTCGGGGCTGCAGGAGTCGGCTTCCTCTTCTTGAAGAGTTGGTCCAGCTCTTGCGATGACTGTGTTAGGGCAGGTGTGGGTGAAGTATGGCGCATAATTACCCAAAAGTTGCCCGCTGACCTTAGTTCATGTACAAAGGGAGGTGTTGCTGTGACCAGGTCGTTCTGTGATGTTGTCTCAAACACACTGCGCCGCGCGCGCCGTACGCTCCTACTGACTCTTGTGAAAATCAACAATCAAGGGCTCCCTCCACACACAACACAGAACGCATATCACACCTTCATGAACTCGGCAATCTCCTTCTGCTTCGTGTTTGCCTTCGTCGTTTCCTGGCGGGGGAGGGACGGCGACTTCCCCGCGGCAGCGGGTTTCACAATAGCCGGCTTCGGATTCACCTGCTTCTTGCTCGGGTCAGCAACAGGGGCGGGAGTAGCCGGGGCCTGTTGTTTAGGCGCGACAGGCGAGGGCTGGGCGGCAGGGGACGTTTGTTGCGCCGGCGCAGGCCGCTGTGCCTGAGGCGGCGGAGGTGACGGCTGGGGGGCCACAGCTGTGCCCTCGTTGTAGCAGTCCGCAGGCAGCACCGCTGCACCGGGTGTAAGAGGAGCACCACCGCCATCCTGCCGCACCTGCGCAGTGACAAGCATCGATGTCATAGTATTGATAGTACGGCACGAGACAGCACAAAAGGTTCAAAGCACACACCCCCACCCCCTTTAAAAGACACGGCGTGGACACACACAACAGGCAACCCGGATCCTGGCACCCCCTGAGGGTTAATTCATTCAGGGTCAGGAATGACGATGGCAGCTCTGCGCCAGCCGGGCCGCCTGATCTGCACTCACAAAAGGCCAGACACGCCATACCTGGAGCTGCCCTTCCTGCCTGTACTGCAAGTGGTTGTGGTGGTTGAGCACAGACGTCGACACTGGCGCCTGCGCGTTGTTGCCTGCCTGAACCGGCACTGTGGGGGTAGAGTGGCGTCGGAGCAGGTGAGGCACAGAGTCAACCTCCCGATGCACAGCTCGCAGGTGGTGCCTGGGATTATTCTCTAACTCTTCTGGCTGCACAGTGGCATTGTTGGTATGGCCGTGGAGACACACTTGACGATGATCGGGACCGTTTTCTGACTTCAATCATGCACTTCTTCATCTTCTCGATCAAACAGGAAATGCACCAAAATGGCCCTTATCAGCCCCGTGGGGGCCTCCGCTCTGTGTCACCTTGCAGCCAGTGCTGTGCGGCTCATCTTTTTTCTCACTTTCCTGCACTTCTGAGCGAAGGCCCCCGCAGCCCCGTTGTGGCAAATCAATAGTTCTCGCATTGCATACCAGCACCCGCAGGTGCGGCCACCGTGGGGCCGTTTGTGGGTTGCGGCTGTGCTGCTGCCGGGTCTCCCTGTGGCGTGGCGGCGGTGGTGGCAAGTGATTCACAGCCCCTCTGAGCATCAGACAACACTGGCACAGGTCACGACGGCTGGTTGGAAGCATAGAGTGCACAACACAAGGCCCATCACTTGAGCCACACGGCACAACTTATCATACCCCTTTCCGGAGGTGTGGCGGCACGTATTGGTTCTTCCCTTCCTCCTGCTGCTTGTGGAGCTGCTGCTGCGACACAGGGTCAGACTCACGGATGACTGCAGAGTGCAGTGCCTCCTCATCGAAATCTGCCGCCCAGTCACCAACGGTGGAGTCGTAATGCCCTCCCCGCCCGCGGTTCGAGCTCTCGATTTCCTTGGCCATCTCCTCTGCACGCCGGATCTGGTCCTTCGACATCTTCGTCTTATCCAGCACTGTGGAGTAGTCATCGAAATTATATGTCGACTTCACGCCAAATTTCTTCTCGTTCACAGCGAACTGATCGAACTGACCTGCTTGATAGGTCCCGTCGTCGAAACAGAGGGCGGTTCCTTCGAACTCAGCAGACGGGTCCCATGCGAGTTTCTGCAACTCACGGTTTGCTGTGCGGTCTGTGAAGACGGCGGTGTTGACAGGCTTTGGCGCATAGCCCTGCAGGATCACATCTGACGCGACAAGGCTGACAATCTTGTCCAGCTCGTATGTCTCCGTCTTCTTCGTTGCGATTTTATCCTTCGGCTTCCACTTCCCGCCCGACTTGCGGCGCACTTGTGACAGCTCCAGGGCAAGCTTGTCACCAGGCTTCCTTGCCATCACCAGACCCTCGAACTGACCCCCATCCTGCATCTTGATAGTCACGAGCTGGCCGACCAGCTGCTGGGTCAGCCATTTCATACGTTCGGCACCCATCCTGTGACTTCTACCGCCTTCGGCTCGCACGCCTAGGCACCACCAGTCCGACCCGTGTCCGCAGCTCCCCCAACTAAGGAGTGCACTGCTCGCCAAGCGCAAGCCTTGGGCGCACCGTCGACCCGACGCCCCAGAGTGAGATCCCTAGCCAGAGTAGTCTCGGCAGGGAAGAGGGGGGGGGAAGGGGGGGCGCGACAAAGTGGTTCCTTCCCCGCCCTGCAAGAGGTGTTTGGGTGGTGGCGTGTAGGGGGATGCGACAGTGATATCCCGTGGAAGCGGTGCGGGGGCTTGGCTGCTGGAGGTGTAATCCAGCTATATGAAACCGGACTTCGCCGTTGTACAATATTGAATCAAACCAAACAGGTAACCGCGAGGAACAACAGCCCTAAAGTATGGCTTTGATGTCCAATACACCTCAAGGCATTGAAGCTCTGTGATGTAGTCACACCAGCTTGCAATCATGTAAGAACAATGTAGTGCGAGAGGGGAGAGGGAGGCGGGGCGTCTGTTGTTTGGGAATGTACGATTGAAGCTACCCACAACTCACACACGGGGTCCGGTGAGAAAAAACACGGCAGGAGATACACAGATCATTGCGAGCCCTATTGCCAGTGTGCATCCGGGAGAAAGAACTGTGCCGACGCGGCACAGCAAGATGGAGTTGGAAAATATGCGAGCTCAAAGATACGGCATGGGGCCCTACACCCGCGCAGCACAGCCAGCTTCCTTGTCGAGGTGCCGGAGGCTGAAGGCCGAGAGGATGCGCACCGAGCAGGCCATAGAGGCCTGCCGGTGGGGACTGTCACCTGCCGTGAAGGCGACCAATAGATAGTAAAGAGTAAACACATGAAGCAGGCGAATCAAGTCAGAGGACCTTTAGCATTGGGTGGACCAGACAGAGGCCTGGCCACCCAGACCAAGCGGAAGACTGGTTTCTGGCGTATTAGTATGTCGGTAGATTTATTTATCCGCCAAAGCCAAGAAGTCCGGGGAAACTCACAACCCGCCCTCCCCCAGCCTCGCCACGGCGACAGATTGTGATTCGCAAGCCAAAACTCCGATCCCTCCCTGCCCCCCCTCAGTGAGCGCTGCCCGTGTGTTCATTGGCCTTCCCTGTGTGTGTGTCTTGCTGCATGCAGCCCAGCACACCTGCACAGGACAACATAAAGCGGGGGTGGGGTGTGCTGCCGCAACCATGCGAAGAGTATTGCTGCCGTGACATCCGCCACTCCGTGCCCTGGGTGGGCACGGTGCAGACCCCCCCCCCCTCACCCCACCGCCACCCCTTCCCCTCCCAGGCGTGTAATTAGCCTACAACACCACAGGCCGACAGGCAGTTTGCATCAGCGGTTCACTTCTGCTCCAGCTTCGTCATGGCTGCCCTATACGGGAGCCACGGGGCCTCGGTCTCCTCCGTCGGGAGATCCTTGCAGGAAGGGTCCAGCTTCACACGCCACGCGGGGAAGTGGGTCTCGACAGTTTCGTACGGCGTGTGGTGGGGCGGGCCTTCCTTAACGAGGGACGGCTTGCGCTGGATGGCTTCGAAGTAGTACACTGCACCGGGGGAGGTCCAGGCCTCCATCAGGCTCTTGTACTCATCACGACGGGCAGGGTCGATGGCGACAAAGGATGCCCGGTCGTAGATGAAGTCGAACTGCTTGATGTTCTTTGCCGTGCTGCCGAGGTGCATCTCGCTTCCCGGCAGGAAGGCGTAGAAATCGCCCTCGACGAGGTGGACACGCTTCTGCACATCCTCCGAAGCCTCCGCAACACGCGCCTTCAGCTGCTGCACGGCAACCGCAGACCCGTCGAGCCCGACAACAGTCATCCCCTGCTCCGCAAGGTACAGCACCACGTTGCTGTCCCCGCACAGCGGGACGAAGGCAGACTTCCCCTCGCACAGCACCTTCTGCTCCAGCGCACCCTCGGCGAAGCTCACGTTGTCTGCGAAGGGGGGGCCCTCGGGCTCGTTCTCCGCCTTGCGCCAGCCGGTGCTTCCGTCCTGCCACCGCTGGTTCCAGTACTCAAGGGAGAGGTGCTCAGCCATGGTGGTGTAGTGGTGGGTTCGGCTCGTCTGGGATGGGCACGGTGACGGCCGTGCATTGGCAGTGAGCACAGCGAGTGGGCAAGGCAGGGGTGGGGGGTGGGGTGGGGTTTGTGCCGCCATGTCACTGCTTCCCATCCGATTGTATCTCTTGCTACACTTGTCTTGTGCTCTTGCCCCGAGTCAAGGGGGGGCGGAATCTCGGTGCGTTCGCACCCCCCCGCCTCCCTCCCCTGCACAACCCCCACCCGGGTTTGCAGCTAGCCCCGGTCACACCACACCGCAGATCATGCAGCGCACAACACAAACAAACGTTTTCGGGGAAAGGTTCTCTAAGCTGGCCGTGGCCACATCTTTCCAAGGCCAGCAGTCGCCATGGCCTCAACCCAACGTTATTCTTTACGTTGCGCGAGTGTACGGGGCAGTGGGATGTACTGCAGAGGGTCTGCACACTCAAAGCGGTCGACACACATACACGAGAACCTTCATATAGGTTGTAGTTGCGTAGAACGCACTGAGCACCCATTGACGCGATCATCACAGCCCTCGCAGCGGACCCCAAAGTGTCCCGAACTTGGCACATCTTCCCAAGGCCAGCAGGCGCCCTCTCTGCTAGAGCCCACCCCCGGATCGGAGCATCTGCTGGGAGTGAGCCGCGCTCATCCAGCAGGCCTCCACCCTCGCACATGGGGGCGCCACCGCAATCAGCACGGCAGACGGCCCCTCCTCACTGGCCTGCGCCTGCAAAGGCATACGCCACGCTGCGCGCCCCGGATATCGAACGTGATATGTGGGAGAGGGCGTGGCTGGCAGCCGCGGTGACTGCACCCCCATCGCCACCGGCTTCGAGCTGCGACGACACGAACTGCTGCAGGCACTGCAGCGCCGCCCCCTCTATCGCCTCCACGTGCTCCTCCCGCGCAGCGTGGTAACGGATGTATCCGAAGGCGCGGTGCATCCGCCCTGCGCTCAGCTGGATCCCCTTCGCTGCTGTCTCCTTGTCCACCGCTGGCGCGGCGTCGCCCGTCTCGGCTGACGCCCCCACGCCAGCCTTCGCGCCGCCCTCGCCTGCCGCTCCTCTGCCCTCCGGCACGGCAGAGCGCATCCCCTGGCTTGCCGGGTCGAAGCAGTAGGCAGACACCTTGTCGACGAGGCGCGCCACCGCGTCGTCCATCTTCGCCTGCAGGTCTGGCGAGGCCAGGTGGATCGTGGTGCTGCAGAAGACGGGCAGCAGCTCCCACTCCTCCAGACGGCTCTGCAGGAAGGCGATGGTGTTCAGCGCCACGATGCGCGGCAGCAGCGGATGGGCCAGGTGTGCGTGGGAGCGCGGCGGCGGAGTGAAGGGGATCGACTCCCGCCCTACCGACTCGACCACCCGCAGGATGCAGGGGCGGATGATCGCTGCGGCAAACATCTCCGCGTGCTTGCCGCTCAGCTGGCACTTCTGCAGGTTTGCGCAGAGCGACTCCAGCGCCATCGACAGCTGCACCGCACCGCGCGAGGCCTTCGCCTCATCGCATGCCAGCAGCTCAAAGGGCGTGTGGTGTGTCCACAGCACGCTGGGCTCCAGACACCCCAGCAGCACCGAGTTGAAGTATTCACGTTCGCTCTCAATCCACGCCTCTGCCAGGTCGTCTGAGAGGACGCGCGCGAGCAGGCCAGGCCCGCGGATGACCGGGATCTCCTTGAGGCAGTCCTCGAAGCGGATCAGGCTGTCGAGGTGCACCAGGAAGTGGTCTGCCCCCTGCTCGATCACGGCGGATGCGATGCGCTGTGCCAGGGTTTTGAGCACCGCGGCGAAGAAGCTCGTCTCAAAGTGGTGCGACTCGCGTGTGGCGGGCAGCAGGTGGCGGAACAGCTTCCAGTGGTTCAGCATGACGCACCGCGCGTAGCGCAGCACCCAGTCGACCCGCGAGGCATCGGCAGTCGGCTGCACCCCTTCAAAGTGGAAGCGGTAGTTCTGGAAGAAGGTCTCGAGGAACACCCCCGCAGGATCCTTCCCTTTGTAGTCGACGTGCAGCGCGCTGGCAACACGCCACAGCGAGGCGATAGCGAGCTCATCCACCCCAGCCAGCCGTGCGAAGTCCTGCAGGGTCCACGCCGCATGCTCGTCCATCGAGCCGACGGTGCACAGCGGCAGGTGTGAGGCGACTTCACCCAGCCTAGCCACGACCTTCTCTGAGAAGCCTTTTGCGAGAGTCTCAGGGGAGTCGCCGGGGCCCGGCATGCCCGCCAGGCTCTGCAGGACGTACAGCGCTTCGGCCTCCTTGCCTGCGGTGGCAGCGAGCCCCTCGAATGAGGCTACCAGAGCATGCCTTGCTGCGCCGCTGCCGCTGCCGGTGGAGGCGGGCTGCCCCGGGGGTACGTCGCTGGGCCGGCGGCTGCCCGGGGAAGGGGTGCCCATGATGGCGTAGATGTCTTCAATCGCAGCGTCTGCAGCGCCGAGGAGGACGTCGGGCTCGCCCAGCTCTTCGCGGAGACTGGCGAGGTGTGCGGCGGCATCGGCGGGGGTTGGGGTGGGGTCTTCAGGCTGCCCCGTGCCTGCCCCGCTGGCGGCATGCCCGAGCAGCGGGGCGCCCAGCATGTCCAGGGAGGGGGTCGCCTCGGCCTGCATGCTGCCCAGGCGGTTCACCAGCAGTTGCTGCGCGAGTTCCGTGTCGCCCCGGGACAGTGCATCCAGCAGCTGCTGCACATCGCCTGCGGTGTGGGTGTTTGGAGGAGTGCCGCGACTGTTGCATTGGTATTCACACAGAGTATCGTGCAGTGGTATTTTGTGGGATTCTGTTCGATGTCGGCCCGCTAACCCAACATTGAAAAGTGAGTAAACAGTGAGGTGTGTGTGCCTCACAGACTATTTTGCAAAGTGACACAGTTTGACACACACAAGTGACGCAGAGCGGGAGGCATCCCACTGCCTGCAGTTTGTTGGAGCACAAATGACAGCTCCCCCCATGCAAATGAGCAACTGCCGCATACCTGCTGGTGCGTGCAGGAGCGACGCCCCATCTTTTTTAACTGCAGCAAGAACGATTTCACGATCTCCCTTCAGTCGAACTGCTGCATTAACAAGTTCTTGATCACCCTTCACGGTGGTGTGTGCGTCTTCCAACCAGTCTGACACTTCTCCCATGTCCCTAACTGCTCGAAGGATCTCATCACGTGTCGTTACCCACAGCGGGACCTGCCACAGCTTCTTCTCCCCCCTGTGGACCGCATCGAGGTGACGGTCGGGACAGAGGGTGACGTGAACCAGACAACCGGGTTCGACATCTGCATGGCTGCACAGAGGCTCGTCGCCACACACCGCTTTGCCCCCCACCGACAGATGCACGTCCTCTTCCTCCACACCATCAGAGTAGCCGAACGCCTCGCTTGCTTCGAGCTTCAGCCTGTCGGGCTTCTCGTCCATCCCGATGTCGACAGCGTGCGTCACGCCTGTCGCCGCATCTATCAGGAGCACCTCCATGACCACGCCTGTGAAAAGTTAGCAGCTCCCTGCAAGGTGGTGTGACCCTGTGTGTGCTGAAACCAGTTTTAAGGCAGTGTCTGGATAGTGCAACCTTTCTCGACAGAAGCACCTCCCCTCACGCCCGTCACTTCGTGAGGATTCCTCCTACGTGGCCCCAGTTTCGTTCGTACTCACGTACTCCCTCCACTGGCCGAACTCCTCAGCGTGAACCAGCTTCTTTGGAACTCAGGGTGACCAAGTCCTGAGTGGAGCCACTCAGGGGGGTAAAAAGGAAAAAGAAGTCACGGAACGATGCACAACAACCCAAAAATATGAATGAACGAGATCTGCCTGTTCTGGGTGCGGGACTCTGTGTGTGTGTGTGTTGCAATCAATCAGGAGGCTTGCGCCCGCTTGGTGTGTCGTGTAGCGGGTGCGCAACTTCTAGAAAAGCAGACCACACTGCAACAAGTCGGAGCGGGAAGCACAAGGGTGTGGTGGTGCGGGTGGTGGAGGGTGGGACATCGCTTCTTCGCAACTTGGTGTGGACCAGAGGCGCGGTGCAGTGCTAGAGACACACCACGCGGGTCGAGGCGCACATGGCGCACAGTCAACTGAACAGAGATAAAGATGCAACGATGGATGGGGCGAGGTTCTGCTGCAGTGCAGCACAGAATGCGGCAAGGAAGCGAACGGACGCCGCACAGCTGTACGCTAGAGGTCTGGGGCAAACAAAAGACGCCTGTGGGCAGAAGAACAAAACAGCAAGAAAGCAAGCAGAACAGGCCCCAGACATTGCGTTGTGCAACCGTCGCCCGATTGGGTGCGAATCAGAGATAGAAGGAAGTGCCACAACAGGCTCATGTCGGGTGGGAAGGGGGAAGGGAGGGTGTGGTTAGTAAAGCAGACAACAGCAAGGCACGCTGTTGTGGTTGTGTGTTGTTGAGGAGGATGGGAAGAGGAAAGAAGTGTTTCACAGGGTTGCGTCACGTCGGTGGTTCGTTGTGTCGTTGCGTCTCAGCAGAAGGGCAAGAAGGCGTGCGGCCAGGTCACGCTGCCACTTGTCGCCGTTCCCGTCTTACAGCAGCTCCTCCAGCACACGCGCCACATCCCCGTTGTGCTTCCACACGAGTGCACGCAGTGCGTCCGTCATCTCGAAGCCCATTTGCTGCAGTGCACCCACGGAATCCGAGTCTGACTCTGGCTCCAACACCGGCTCCACGTCCGTCTGAAACACACGGCGTGCACAGTGGGGCCCGTGCTGCCCACCCTTCTTCGCGCACCGCCTGCAGCAGTGTGTCGTGTGCACGCCTGTCACCTGGAAGCCGCACCCTGCGCAGCACACCTGTGCCGTACACACCGCCTGCCCAAGAGCAGGATCCTGCGGCACATGTGTGCGCGGCTGCATCTCCACAGCGCTGCTGGAGGCCACGGCGGCAGGGGCGTCGTGAGGAGCGGTTGCAGTGGCCTCGTCGGTGTTCACGTTCTTGCACTTGCGGCCGTGCTTCCCCGGGTGCTTCACACTCCGCCTGCAGCACGCCTGCTGCTCCTGCCCCTCGTCAGAGTCAGAGGAAGTGGCAGCCGTAGCGTGGGCGTTCGTGTTGCTGCACTTGCGGCCGTGCTTCCCTGGGTGGTGCACACTCCGCCTGCAGCACGCCTGCAGCACGTCAGAGTCAGAGGAAGTGGCAGCGCCCACGGCGGGGGTGCGCTGTGCACAGTGGGGCCCGTGCTGACCAGGCTTCTTCACGCACCGCCTGCAGCAGTGTGTCGTGTGCACGCCTGTCACCTGGAACGCACACCCAGCACAGCCCTGCTCCTTCTGCTGCTGTGCAACCTCCTCGTCGCTGGTGGAGCTGTCTGCCACCCTGCCGGCAGCCTGTGCGGCACCCCTGCGCTGGCAACGCGGCCCGTGTGCGTGTGCGTGTGCCCCCTCCTCCGCACAGCGCCGGCAGCAGTGCGTCTTGTGCAGCCCGCCGACAGTGCGCGTGCACCCCTCCGCAGCGCACACAGCAGACTGCCTCGGCTTCACCACCACAGCGGCATCGGTGTCGGTGTTCCCGTTGCTGCACCTGCGGCCGTGCTTCCCTGGGTGATTCACACTCCGCCTGCAGCACGCCTGCTGCACGTCAGAGTCTGAGGAAGTGACAGCCGCAGCGTCGGTGTTCGTGTTGCTGCACTTGCGGCCGTGCTTCCCTGGGTGATTCACGCTCCGCCTGCAGCACGCCTGCTGCTCCTGCACCTGCACCTCCTGGTGCACATCCTGCGCCCCGCACCCTGCGGCAGCCCTGCTGTCGGCGGCAGCGTCAGCGTGCATGCGTGCGTGGTGCCTGCGCCACCCCCACCACCCCCTCAACCCCATGAAAGGGTGCTGCGGGGCTGCTGCCTGCGAGTGGGCGCTCTCCCTCGGCCCCGCTGCCCTCCCCCTCAGCTCCACCACGAGGCACAGGGCGGGGCGTGCACCGCTGCACGCCTGCTGGCACCACAGGGACACGCACTCCGCCCACTCCTCCTCCACGTCCACCGCCACCACGTCCCCCTCGTCGTCCACGTACCGCACCCCGAAGTCCCCGCACGCCCACTGCCGTGCGCAGCGCTTCACATCCTCGAACGTGGGGCTGACGAGGCGTGTGCGGCGGCGCTCCACCACCACACCCCTCCGCACCAGCACGAACTTCACAGGCACCCCCTCCAGCCCCGTGTGCAAAGCACACAGCGGCGCCTCGGGTGCGGACGCGGGTGCACCTGACATCACCGCGCTGTCAGTCGGCAGCTGCTTCTCCACTGCGCCGAAGTGCACGGCCTGCATCGTGGTGTAGCCTGCTGTGTCGGTGATACTTGCTGCTTGCTGATTGCTGCTGCTTGATGTGTCGTCTGGGCACAGGCTCTCTTGTGCGCTGTGTGTGTGTATGTTGCAGGTAGGGAGAGAATGTCTGGCAAGGAAGGTGTGGTGTGTGTTGGTGTGTCATCACGGAATGGCTGTGATCCTGTTGCTCTGTAGCAGTGCATGCATGCCTCGGGAGTGAGGGCTGGTGCGTCCTCACCACATCTCATCTGTCAGAATATCAGAAGCGGAGCTGCCCGACAACCTGCGGCAAGCTGTGTGTGCACGTCCCGTGCAGTGGCGCGAAGCTTCTCACGACACAAGCACAGACACACAACAGCAACAACAGCAGCCGGCCATCATCTGCACCGTCCGTGATTCACAACACAGATGCATATCACAGACAGCGCAGACTTGCATGTTGCATGTGACGGTGCGGTTTGGGCAAGAGTAGGGTTTGTGGCACAGCACACGCACACGCGTGAACACAAGGACAGCACTGCAGGCAGTGTGTCACAGGAATAGGAAGCGGAGTAGAAATGGAAGCGAAATAGAAGACGACGTTGAAGTCGACACAATCGGAAGAGAGCACAGCAAGAAAGACAACAGTTCACGCACCTCACTTCTTCTTGTTTGTGTGAGGCACGACAGGAAACACACACAGCAGACGGAAACTAGCAGCACAGTGTGTTTTCAAGGCACGTGCCGTGGGCTCGACACAACTTCAGCGGACCAGAGAGGAAGTACGAAGGCTACGCTCGCTGCGCTCGCCCCCCTTCACTACGCTCCCTACCCCACGTCCATCGAGTCCCGCTCCACACGCACCGACCTCGACCTGCACCACCGTGATTTGACATGCAGTGTGCCGCATGCAGGATGCAAGATGTAGGATGCCACATGCAGCACAACAACAAAGACAAGAGGAGAGAGTAGCTAGGACTAGACTCGAGCACCCAGGTGCGGCAGGTGATGGTGTGGCAGCACCGCGTCGCTGTCTTGCAGATGCCTGCGTCCAACGTCAGCGAATTGCACACAGACGGGTCTGTCTCCTGGAACCCGGGCGTGCACACGGGCAGCGCCTTGCACGGGTCCGCACAGTGGCACGTCCCGGGCTGGTGCCCGTTGAACGTGCAGTCCAGCCCGTCCGCACACACGTTCGTCTCGCACTCCTCCACAAGCCCGCCGCACTTCTCCCCCTCCTGCGACTTCTTCGTGCACACCTTGAAACCGAAGCACTCCCCGCGCTCCTGGGTGGGCCTGCTGTGGGAAACCTCGACATCAAACTCAGGGGTGTCCAGGGCCTCAGTGAGGGCCGTCTCCAGTGCGTCTGTGGTGTCGAGCACAGCACCATCATGCAACAGGGCGATGGGGTGCTGCGGGGCGATGCCCAGCGCTTCCCTTGCCAGATAGAGGGCGTGTGGGAGGGGCGCGACACGGCTGCCTTCGAGGAAGTTGACAGCCACCACCTGCGCCCCGCAGCGCAGCTGTGCCTCCATGAGGAGGACCCGAGGACCGAGCCGACGACCCACACCTGCAGCAGGAGGTGCGGTGTCGTGTTCTGTGTGGTGTTGTGTGCGCAAAACCACCACAGTTAACGACGGGACCTCCCAAAGGTGGCACGGAAGGTTTTCCCCCTCTTCACATTCACCGAGAGTGCCACCAGCAGACAATTCCTCTCTTTGCAACACCTTCAAAGGGGGGGGAGGAGGGGGGGGGGGGGGAGGAATCACCGGACTTATATTAGCGCATGACATGCAGAAGGGCTAGGGCATCTGCAGGAAACTGGACCCGGCCATTACACCCCAGAGGCATGGCACTGCTGCCAGAGGCCAGAGGGGGGAGGAGGGGGAGCGAGACATGAAACGGACATCCCCTCACCGCCCCCGACCCCCCCCCAATCACCACCTGCTGCTCCCTCGGCGCTGACCGGTGCCCGTTGTTGCTGCCCGATGTGCATGCCATATACTCTGGAATATGGTTTTTCACAGATATAAGGCACTGCCTGCCCACCCGCCTCACCTATCCCACCCCTCACCCAGGGCACACAGCGTCGCCGTAGCATCATCTTTTCAAAACCTTCCATATGAAGCACTGTCCGCTTCTGTCTGCAGGGTGGCATGCGACTCTCCCGGGATGATTATTCCACCGGGGGGTGGCGCTGTCATCTGCCCAGTTCGGAGTTCTGTTCTTCTGCCAGAGCTTCTGAGCGTAGCTCAAAACCCAGGAGGGCCTACTTTTTTTTCGCGGATCCTTTGCGGAATACTTCACACACAACACAACACCTCTCCCCCCCCCCCCCACAGTATGTCCCACAGGTTATACCGCCACGCCACCCTGCCTTGTGAGATGTGTGTGCATCTCGCCTGGGTGGGTAGATGGCACCCATCCCACTGCAATTTTCAGGCCGCCGTTTATGCAAACGGATCGGCGGAGGAGGGCGGAGGGGAGGAATAACCAACGTCGAGAGAAAGGCAAGTCACCGACTCGACGGGGGGGGGGGGGGGCTGAGACGCAGGGCCTTCCAACTCACACACGTGAATGTCTGTTTATGCAGACTTGATGGCACATTTTGTCTTGAGTTGCGCAGTGTGTACAGAGAGGGTGGAGCGACCTTCCTCCCATGCATGATGTGTCAGGCTGGCATCCAATAAAAGATGTGGACAGCGCGGGGTGGGGGGGTGGGGGCGTGCACACACGCCAGCTCATGCTTCTTTACTTCATTACTTTCACTCAACATTAAGAGGGCACTGCATGTCACGCTGCTCGGCCAGAGCTTTGAGCGATTTGAACAAAGCACACTGCACGGAGAGCGCGCGCCAAAAGAAACACAGAGATATGCCAGTGAAAATTTTCACACCAGGGCCCCCACCTCCCCCTTCCCTCCCCCCCCCCCCCTTCCATCACTTGAGTGGAAAAATCCACATGCTCCATACCCACCCCTCCCTGTTGTGACCACAGGCCAGCTGGGCAAGTTACTCCAACCAACGACTCGAGCCGACCGATGAAGCTCCGACCGAGGGGGGTGTCTGACAGGGAAAGGCGGTGTGCGGGAGGCAATCTCTCTATTACTCGAGCAATAACACACCCCGACACACCACCGCAGCCAAGAGTCTCAGAACCGACCTGACCCTCCCCCCCCCCTCAGAATAATATACTGAACACGGCATTTGCCGAAGGGTTGCCTGCAGAAAAGACTCACCTCCCCCCCCCCTCTAAGGCACACGCTAACACCCCAACCTCCCTGGTGGAGGAGGGAGGGGACCGAGGGGGTGTGTGAAGGGAAGGCGCCGCGCGGACAGCGGTGCAGAGGAGAGAACTGAGAGGAACAGAGCAAGGCGCACCCTCCCCCCCATCCCTCTCCACTCAAATGGCAGGACAATACCCGGGAGACCTACCACCGAAGAGGCGCTCGGCCTGCGCTGCGACAGGGCGCTGTGTGGGGAATGGGAGAGGAGGGGGGGGGGGTGGTGGGAGCGGTAGCGGCGTAAGGGGGGAGGGTGGGGGTGGATATTACATTCTTGATCTTCTTCCTTATCTCCTCCTGGGGAGGGACTGCAGTATCTTTTCCACCCCGGGGACTATCGCCTTGGCGTTATGGAGCCAGGCCGTAAAGAAGGCATTGTCCGAATGCAGAAGCTCTGTGAAATGAGGGTCCTTCTTCTGGAAGAGGCGCAGGACAAGCGCTGCCATTGTGGCATCGGCTTGTCGCTGGTCGAAGTGGCGCTGCGCCACCTCCACAGCCCCTGTGTAGTGCACGCAGGAGTGGTGTGGCAGGACCTTGCTCAGGGCTTCCTGCGACCGCATCAGATGCCTCCGCGTGTCGTCAGCAAAGACGCATGCCACGTCGTCGTTGAGCAGCGCCCGGAGGAAGAGGCCTTTGTTGCCCATCGAGAGGTACCATATGCCCTCCTCGTGGTGCAGCCCAGGCCAGCCGTGGTGTGGATCCCACATCTTGCGCATGCGTGACTCCACTGCAGGGACATCGGGCTGCAGGTCGCAGAAGAAGAGCCCGCCGATGTAGCTGCGCTGCATGCGTGTCCCACGGGACATGGTGTTCATGCGTGCGGTGGCGGCGATGACCCGAGCACCCCGAGAGCGCCACTCGCTCATGACACGGACCACCTCTGAATCGCACGGCTTGACCTCGATGTGTCCCAAGACAGCGTCGCACATCTGCAGCACCTGTGACTGGATATCTGAATAGCTGTACTGCGGCAGGTGTGCGCTGTACTCATCGGTGATAGCGGCGAGCCAATGCGCGCTGCCAAGCGCACCCTGGTCCTGCGGATCGCGCACAGTCCACATTGTCTCGTCGAGGTCCATCACGAGGTACTGTGTAGAGGGGGTGGTAGGGTGGGTGGTGGTGGTGGTGCACGATGGACCCCCGCTCTCCGAGTGGTAGTGCGGGAGGGCCAGTGGAAGCGGAGGGGTCTGGACCCCCCCGCTCGGCCCCGCTTGAACTCAACCCGCCCCCCCCCCCCCAGTGTTGTTAAAAACCCGGGTCCCAGAATAAAAACCCCAAAAAACCCAAAAAACCGGGTTTAAACCCTAAAACCGGGTTTAAACTCGGTTTAAACCGAGTAAAAACCCAGTAGGAAGCTGCAGGGGGTGAACACGTTACGTGCACCGAGCTGGTTTGCGGGAGGGGAGGGGGGCCAGGGAGGGACGCGGCTGTCCGATTTGTTCAACTTTCACAGGTCTTCGTTCATGACCGCGTCATACTTCTCATCGAGAAGCTTACCCCCGAGTTGGTGCCTGCTCGGCAGCTGCTTGACATCCATGCTGGGGCGTGTCACCCCGACGGCCTTGAGGAAATGTTCATCCTCAATGATGGAGAGGGGGGGCCGCAGTGTTGGCAGGGTGTATTTTTCCTTTGTATTTTTCAGTGTATTTTTCGGCGTATTTTTCGTATTTTTCGTATTTTTCCCAGGGGGGGAAAAATACGAAAAATACAGGGAAAAATACACTGTACTACAGTAGGGCGCACTGGAGATCTGCTGCACACTGCCTCGGGAGCGGTGCAGAGTCCAGGCACAGCGGGGCTGTCTGCACCAATCCTCGCCACCACAGCGGCACGCCCCTGCCGCACACACCTCGGGTGCGGGAGTGCCATCACTCCGGTGCCATTGCACTGCACCGCTGTTCAGGTTCCACTGGACTGCCGGCTTCCTGCATGAGCAAGGCTCACTTTACAGAGACAGGCGCAACAAATGAAAGTGTCCACTTCCAGCGCGCGGTCACCGAAACAGCGGGTTCAACTTTTGGGGCTTTTTTGCGGCCAGGTTTTCATGATCCGCAGCACATGAAGACTCAACGTCATCATGGGCAGTGTATCAGGCGCTGGAGGCTCGCTTTCATCGAAGCACGCCTCATCATGTCCCAACTGAACGACCATCCCCGCTGATGTGATACAGCACCAACCGGTGTGGGGACTAGCCTTCGATTACTTTCAGATTTTTCACTGCCGTGGCCTCGGGCTCCGCGCCCCAGACCCCCTGTCGTGTGCCTGTCTCGTGACCAAGTCCTTGAGCGTCCGCGACTGTTCATCGCACCCATTCATACCCAGAAATGCAAGCGATTCCTCGGACATTATGTCAGAGCTGGACTCTTTCACAGACACCAGCTCCGACATGAGGCTCTTCGGGCGTTTGGCCAGCGGGACTTCATCGCAGCCGAGCTGTGCTGACGTTCCTGAACACTGCGCGCTGGCAAAGCTCTCCTCGGGCTTGCAGGTTTGCAAGTACTCAAAGGCAATCCAAGATCCCTTGAATACGGAGTTATTGGTCCAGCAGGGCGACCTGAGGAAGCAACATCCGATGCCTCTCGAAGTGCAATTCGACAGGACTCGTCAGTTCTGCTGGGGGAAAACGTTCTGTGGCCGTGCATTCGACCCTGGTTGCACCATACCACGCCTTTTTGTGGTTTGCCCGACCCCCAGCGAGGCCACTGGTTGAGACACCTGCAGCGTACTTTTCATGTATTTTTCATGTATTTTTCGTTTTTTTTTTCTTTCGCGTATCCGTCAGGTGGACCACCGGGTGGGGAGAGATCCGGTGTGAGGCACTTGGGTCCGTCCAGGTGGGCAGGGGGAACCTGGGGGCGGGGGGCCTCAAAACCCGTCTACCAGTGCCGCTTCTAATCTCGTCGGTCTTGTCCCAACCACCACCAGCCAGCCCAGAACGCCCTGACGCTGCGACCTCGTCGATTTTTCCGTTTCGCCCATCCGCCCAACTCCGCCAACCCAACCAGCCCTACCCTTTCTCCCAGTCAGGGCGGTACTCACACGAGCGGCAAAGCGCTGGGGGAGGGGGGGGGGGACATCAATAGGGGAGGGGAGGGGAGGGGAGGGGAGGGGAGGGGGGAGGAAGGGGTTTTTCGTGTATTTTTCGAAAAATACATGTATTTTTCGACGGTCTGTATTTTTCCCGCCAGACCCCTGTATTTATCCAACACTGGGGGGCCGGCAGCCAGTACAAAATCTGCCCAGGCATCCACGATCCTCGTCATCTCCGTCTCGCTGGGTCAGGGGGTCGCAACAATCCTGCATTGCCTGGCTGGTTTGGCAGCTGGTTTTGACGTCTTCTGAGAGGGGTCTCCTCCGGGCGTCGCTGGCGTTACGCTGGTGCTCCTGGCAAATGACCCCACCACGGTTCGGAAAAACGCCGGAAATGCAAATTCCGCGAAACTGAAAACCACCATTTTGGGGGTACGGTCAGTGAGGTCAATGGAATCTCCAAAAAAAAATAATCTGCCCAAACCAAGGTAGTGCCAGCCAAAAATTTTCGAAAAAATGAAGAACCCCCCGAGTGCTGGAGGGGGCCGTTTGCGCCACCCATGGGGATGGACCATGAACTTGCCGACTAGTGTCCACAGCTACCGGTAGACCCGGAGCCCCCCAGCCGCCGGAGTTGTCCCTTGCGGTGTAACTGTTCTGTGTGAGCTGCCGTCTTGCTGAGCCTACGAGGGTGGTCTGAATTCCATTCGCTGTGCACCCAAAGGACTATCTACGAGGCAGGCATACGGCACAGGGGGGGTCTGGGGGGCGGAGCCCCCCAGCCGCCGGAGGCCACGATAGCGAACATCTGGCTCTGAGCGGGGACAATATCCGGGTTTTGGCTGGAAAACCCCAGGTTTGGGCTGAAAAACACAGGAAGAAGGGGGTGGTTCCAGAGGACCCATCCTCATCCCCCACTTGAAAAATAATCCAGGTAGTGCCGGCAGGTCGTGCCGGCACTACCTTCCCATTTTTCGAAATTAATTCAGCCCAAACCATGCACTACCTGTTTGGGCAGGCCTGACTACACTGGGTACGGTATCACTGCCGCCAGCCATTTTTTACTTGTCTTCGGAGTCTGCGCTGGGATGGTAGAGGTGGTAAATAGGGTACCCCGAGAAAATGTCACCCTCGGCCTCCGCTTGGGGGGTGACATTCTTCAACGGTTGCCCTGTGTCGCGGATGGGAAGAATGTCACCCCCCCTCGGCCCTGGGCCCTCGAGGGGGTGACATTCTCTCGGGATACCCTCGGTAGAGTAAAAACCCCCCGCTCCCCCCCCCCCAAAAAACCGAGTTTAAACCCGAGAAATCTCAGGAATAAAAACCATAAAAACCCAATAAAAACCCGGTTTAAACCCGAGTTTAAACCCACCCTAACAACACTGCCCCCCCCCCCCCCCAAAAGGTGTGGTCTGACGGACGGGAGACCGCTGTGTGTCTTGTTTTCCCCATCGTGCCGACCGAACTGCTCCAAGCATGTTGCCCCCTCCCCTGCCCTGTTGTGTCGCCCTTCTTGCATACCACTTTGCTGGTGTCGCCACCGACAGCATGCAGCGCGTTCTCGAGATGTCGTTGCAGCGCATCAGCCAGGTTGTCCGACACGCTCTCTATGTCCATCCCCTGTGCCGAGAAGAAATCGGCAAAGGCGCCCCCCATGGCGACGCCCCCGCCGCCTTGCCCACCTGCGCCCCACACCTTGGCTGTGTACGCTGTGCGGGGCACAGCCCAGCACGGTGCCTGCATTGGTTGGTGGTTGTACAACAAAAACAACAAACGAACACACCGCCCCCAAAGGACTCAGATATATTATCGCGACAAAAGGGTGCACTGGAGAATGAATGAAGGGTGGGCGCGAGGATCAGCTTGAGGGTGTATGGAGCATGCAGGTGGTTGCAGTGGCGCGCACTCGGGCTAGGCTAGGGAAGGGCACACATCTGGCAGGCGGAAGCCTGAGACGGCGCTACATCTGACTGGTCTGGCACCTGCATCACGCCAGTGACGTGGTGCAGAAACTCCCCACACCCACCCCTGAGAGTGTGTTAACACCTCCAGGGGGGAGGGGCAAAACAAAAGAACCGCTCTTCCTGCGCCCATCACGACAAGCCACCCAACTCGCGCGATTTATTTTTATGCGGGCAGCGCAGATCACACACCGGATCACCACTACCCCCCCCCCCCCCTTTGGTGACACTCCCCACTGCCAGACACACACATCGAGCACCACCCACCCCACCCCCAGACAACACTCCAACCATCCTCCTCCTCCTCCTCTTCCTCCCATGGATGTCTACCTCTTCTTCCCCTTCCCCTTCCCCTTGGTGTCTGCAGGGAGCTGCCACGACTCGTCCCACTCCGTGTCGATGTCACGCGGCGTCGGCTGCACCGGGCTCGCCACCTCGAAGGACGGCTCGACATACAGCACATCCCCGTAGATCTCGATGCTGCTGATCTGCAGCTCATGCGACCCGAATGAATTCGCCCCGGTCTGCCGCACCCTGAACATACGGAAGTAGTCCAACCCAGGCTCCTCTGCCGGAACAGGCGTATCCGCAGCTGGCGCAGATGCCTTCCCTTTGCGCAACCGCGACAGGCTCTCTGGGTCGCCCAGGGAGAAGGTCGCCACAGGCACCTGCCGCCCTAAAGTGCGATCGTCAACGTGGGATCGGAGGACAACCCAGTGGAGGCCGTCGACAGAACCCTCGAAGCACCACTCCCGCGGGTAATACCCGGAGAGGATGGGGTGGAAGGACACCAGGGTGTAGGCCTGCGGGTGGACCACCTTGTCGAGCAGGTCGATCACCACCCATTGGTTGCGGAGGTTCCGCGTGCAGAAGAAGGAGAGGCGCTCGTCGAGGAGGGTTGCAGGGTCGCTCTGCCCCCACACCGAGGAGCAGCAGACGGCAACCTTGATCTGCCCCACCGCGGGGTTTGCAAAGGGGGCTTCAAACCCGGAGGTGCCGAGGAAGGACACTACGCCGTATCTCCCGCCCAGCAGGGCGCGGCAGGTCTCTGCAGGGGCACTGCCGCTATCCGGGTCGCCACCCTTCGGGTGGGGGAGGGCGGCAGCGTCACCCTTCGCACCGCCACCCCCCTTTGAAGAATTGGGGCAGCCGGGGTTCCGATTGACAGACTTTATCCCTTCCGCAGGCGTCGCGCATCTCCCCACCTCCGGCACCGGGCAGCCGTAGGATTTCATGGCGGACACCCTCAGCCTGTCCTCCTGAGAAGAGGTGTGGCTGCCCGGCCCCCCCGACGCCCCCAGAGCAGGCCCTCCCAGCGGGTCCCATGGGTTCCTCTCAGCTGCCTGCCCCGGGATGATGTGAAATGCGGGTACCCCGCTGAGGCGCTGCGCCCTGCAGCCTGCGCCTCCGGTGCTCCCCACGCCAGGGAGTGTGGTGGCGGAGGTGGAGGTGGGGAGGGTCGTGTGGTGGGGTGTGTTGGCGGGGTCGCCCGACTCGAGGGAGGTTTGCAGCCCGTCGTCCCCATCGGGGGGGATGTCAGGTGTGCCGGGGTCGGGGGGTGGGGGTGGGTGGGTTTCCGTTTGGGCTGCCGCGGCTGCTGCTGCTGCTGCTGCTGCGGCAGCGCCTGCCTTGCTTCCGAGGCCAAGCCTTTTCACCACCACGCAGGGGCGGGGGAATTGGAACAGCGCGTCGGAAACCTGCTGGATCCCGAAGGACGCCGCCTCCCGCGCCAAAACTGTTCTCCGATAGAGCACATAATTCGAGGTATCGACGAGAAAACAAAACTCCCCCGAGCCATAAAGGAGATGCCGCAGGACATGCGCCCAGATGCTCTGCTGCATCTCAGGCAGAGGCGCCGCAACCATACCCCCCTGCGGGCGCGGGTCGGGGAAGGCGACTGCCGGGGGAAGCTGCCTCCGGGGGGGTGGAGGCGGAGTGTGGTGTTGCAGGCTCTCGCTGCCGGCAGCGCCTCCACCGGATCCCTCGAGGTCCAGCTCCTCCGGTGGGGGCATCGCGCTGGGCGTGCCCCCGTCTGAGGGTGCTGAGGAATGCCGCCTCTGCAGCAGCAACGACTGGAGATGCGCGTTCTCCGCAACGAGCGTCTCATTCGCGCTGCGCAGGTGCGTCCCCTCCTCCTGAGAAGCTGCGGACGCGGCAAAGGCTTCACCGGCATACGCCTGGACACGGGAGAGGGCACGCTTGATAATGCTCATCTCGATGGAGAAGGGGTCGAACCCTTCGGCGTCACCCAAGGGGGGGCGGGCCTTGGGCCGTTGGGGCAGGCGTGTGGATGCTGGGTTGGGGTGGGTCCGTGTCTCGTCAAAGCGCTTCCCGAGGGGTGACGCGGAGTGGAAGAGGGGTGACATGTCGAGGTCGTCCCGTGTGGCGGTGGCGGTGGTGGAGGGGCGGAGGGTGGTGTGGTGGTGCTGCTGGAGGCGGCAGCCCGCTGCGGCGGCGAGGTCCAGCGCGAAGCGTTCCTTGTCCTTCAGTTCCGCCTGTGCCTTGTCCCAGTGGGAGGCGAGTCGGTCGAAGCATTGGGTGAGCACCTTGCACTCCACGTCGAACGCCTTTACCCCGGTGCGGAAGGAGGGGCGGGTGCCGCACCCGATGCCGACGCTGTGCGGTGTGGAGACCGGGGGTAACGGGCTCACCTGAGGCACGCATGACGTGTGGCACCCGGCCTTGCTTCCGGCCACGACTGCCATCGCCTTCCTGCGGGTGGGGGGGTGCGGGGGGTTTATATTTGTCTTGGCTCCGCGTCCCAGGCTTCAGCCTCAGCGCATGGAATACGAAGAAGAGGGGTGAGGGGGGCGGGGGGGGTGGGGGGGTGGGCGGGCACTGCTTTCGGTTCTGCCTCCTCTCTACTGGCACGACTTTTACACCGGAACTGGGGGGTGGTACAGCATACAAGGCAGCGGTGGTGGCGCTGCCAAAGACATGAACGAATCCGCAGGGGGGCAAGACAGAAAAACGTGCGGTGTGGTGGTCAGGGCACGTAGATGCGCTTAGCGGGCTTGGCATGCAAGTTAAAGGCCGATGGCGGCAGAAGCTGGTTGGTAATGGGGCACCGCAACAAGATCTTGCGCGGCTGCGTCATGCCCAGGCCGTTGTGGGCCATATGCGGTTTCCCCTCGTCAGCCATGCGGCGCGCATCAGCAGCGGCATGCTCCACCATCTGCTTCTGCAGGTTCGCACGCCACGCCTCCTTATAGGACTTGGCACGAGTCTTGTCCTCATGAGTCTTGCGGACATGATCATCACGGTCACGATCCGCGCGGTGGCGGTCGTTCATCAGCTCGCGCTGCCGCTCCATATCCTCACGGCTCTGCTTCTGCGACAGCATCTCCTTCTGCAATCCCATGAAGTGTGCGTTCTTCGCACGCCTCTGCTGCGTCTCCTCCTTCACCATGCGGACGTGCGCCTTGCTGTCATTCACACTCTGGTCGTACAGGCGCCTGTCCCGCTCGCGGTCCACACGCTGCATCTCCTCCTTCATATCCAGCTGCTCCACCCAGGCACGCCGCATCATCTTCGCCTGCGCAGCACGGTCCACACGATCCACCCCATCGCCGATCTGGAAGCCGTCGATGTCGGGGCGCATCCTATACTGCGACTCCCCCGCAGCCTTGTCAGCACGCTGCTGCACCAGGCGGTCCAGCTCTTGGCGGAAACGCTCCTGGTTGGCACGCTTCTGCTGCTCCTTCCCAATCGCATCAGCAACGTGCTGGTCATACGTCTCAGCCATACGCTCACGCAGCCTGCGGTCCTCAGCAGCCTGCCGGGATGCGTGCTGGCTCTCCGCCCTGCGCCGCTCCTCATTGCCCGCCACCAGCTCCCGCTGCTGGCGCTCCTTCTTCATGCGGAGATCGCGGCGCACCTCCGCCTCTTTCTCCGCATCGCGCTGCACCGCCGCCTGCATCATACGCTCGTCCATCTCCCTGCGGTACCGCCCCTCCGCCTCACGCGCCTTCAGCAGCTGCGCGTTGTACGCCATGTTGGACGGCACCTCCGAGTCGTACACCTCAAACTCCTCGTAGTACGCACCCCTCCCCTTGGGCAGCTTCAGCACGGTACGCTCGGGGGGGCCCCTCTCAGAGTAAACAGAACAGCCGGGCGAGCGCGGCACGTCCCTCACACGCGTGGGGGAGATCGAAGCCTCGCGCGGTGCCAGCGTACGCTGCATCGGGGATGGCATCGACGCGGCGCGGGCGGGGCGGGGCGCCCTCTCTGTCGGGCGGAGGATCTTGTGCCCGCTGTGGCGCGACCCCGCTGGGGGCAGCGGGGCGGCGACCTTGGTGTCGGGGATAACGACGCCCAGCTGCCCCAGCATGTCATAGTCCGCACCCATGGTGTGGGCGGGGGGGGGGAGGGAGGGAGGTGGGGCAGGTCCCGCCCGGTGTGTTCTGCAGAGAGGGCTGTGTATGTTTGTCGTAATGTAGCGCACAAGACAAATCCCCCATCTTGCCTCGGAAGTTTAAAAGTCAGGCAGCGTCCAGAGTGAGAGGGGGGGGGGGTGTAGGGGGTCGGGGCGAACGTGCGGCGTGTTAGTAACTCGTCAAAGTGCCGGAGTGTGTCTTGCATGGCTCTGTTCCCGCCTCCCCATCCATGAGCCAAGCTTGTTTGCGGTATTACAGCAACACAACGATGCGTCAGTTGTGTCATAACTACTATCCTGGCCAACGCAGTTCCACCCTCAGGGTGAACATGCAGGTTTGGCACAAACCCGACTATCAAAGGCTTGCCTGCAAGGGCAGCCAGCCCTGGGGTGCTGGTTGCGACATTGCATTCTTTTGAAGGTCTCAGTTTTTATCGTGAACAAGGCCAGCCTCCCTGCCCCATCCTGGGTTCTAACGCTTGTCAAGAAGCCTGTGTTATTGCTCTGTGACAGTGTCAGAAGGGTAAAATGGAACACTATCGACACATGTCACTCAACACGGGGGAATGGGGAGGGGAGAGGTTGTGGTGAAACGCACACACCTCGACCTGTGATGAGGTGAGATGTGGCTCTGCAATTACGGCACTACGCGTGCCGTA
Organism: Rhynchopus euleeides; assembly: GCA_963210315.1. NCBI lineage: Eukaryota > Euglenozoa > Diplonemea > Diplonemida > Diplonemidae > Rhynchopus > Rhynchopus euleeides. The sequence continues at coordinate 1,131,074 of OY723264.1, read as the reverse complement.
AACTCGAATGACCTGCTTTCTCCGTGTTCCATTTCCTCCTTCATTGCATGAGGCTACAAAAGAAATATGAACGGAAGTGCGAGGCAAACGACCTGTTGGACAACAATGCGGGGGGCATTCACAAAGGGGGTGCGTCGGGGGGGGGGGGGGGTACTTTCATTCGGTTCGGGAGTTTGGTTTCTTTGTACGAATGACGACGTGTGGAGGGTATTACTATTGAACTCGATTCGCACCGCTACTACTGTTGCATCTTTTGAAAAATCAGAATCGGTGCAACTACAGCCTTTCAACACCGCCACGGTGTGGCTTGACCAGTACCGAAGCCACGTGAACCACTCACTGTACCGCCCGTGTCATTTCAAGACCATTTGTTCGAGTTCCGCCTTCAAATTACCAGGTGACAGCCCAGGGCAGTGTGTGGGAGCTATCGCATGGGCAAGTGGGTGTTTTGGCAGAATTTTCGATCCCTTTTGAGCAGGAAACGACCTGGAGTGCCTAAATCCAGTTCTTTCTTTCTGGGAATGATGAGAAAGGCCACCGCTATTCCCCACTGAATCTTTCTGAAAGGTATGGGGTGGAAAATAGAAGCGGGGGTCGTGCATGAGGAGACTAAAGAGATGACTATCTTCTTCTGATTGAGCAGCGTCTTGGGCATTCGCTCAAGCCCACAAACCGAGTGTTGATACTCGGCAACAAAATTCCCAGGCACACAATCTTGACTTCTTCCACGAGTGCACTTGCACCTCAAGCACGCGTTGGAAGAGAGGCAAAAGTGAGACGTGCAAGGTGAAAACAGTCGAAAAAGCCGACAGAAATTGGGTAATATTGAGGTAACATGTACCAAGGTTATTGATCATTCGGTGCTGTCAAATGTACGGCTGTGAAGCCGCTTACGTCGTCGGTAAAATCGCTGTTGCTCCGTGTGGTGCTGTCAGCTTTCAGTTATATTTCACACCTATGGGGGCCTTCGCTACCAAGTGTGACTGAGTGAGAAAAAGTGAGCTCCAGCCCACTTCCCCTCACTGACTGACGAGCTGTGACGAGCAGTGACTGGTAGCGAGGGCCCCCTATGAATAGGATGTGATTTACGACGTTGGGGCAACCCTTGCACCCCGTCGGTTCAGTGAAAGAAACTCGAACCAGCATCGCCCTTGTGATCAGTTGACGATGCTCCAACATCTGATGCCCTATCAGCAGACTATACATGCCCCCTGCTGGATCGTGAAGTGACAGCAAAATGTGTCGAAACAACAAAGCAATAACTGCCGACAAATGGCTTTCTTTGTCGGAACGCAGATTTCCACTGTTTGTGTACCCCCCCAGGCCCTGGGGTAAGGATTTTTGGTAGTTCACGGATTTCCTCCGGGGGGGGGGGGGGGGGGGTAGGGGGGGGGCTCCCCGCGGGCTGAGGTCAGGCTGGCGACCCAGGTTTTCAGGGTGACACCAGGATTTCCTCGAAATTTTGGGTGACCCCCACCCCCTGGTCGGGCACCCTACCAGGGGGGGGGGGGGGGTCACGAGGGGGGGTATGGGGGGGGGGTACCCCCCCTACCCGACCCCCCTCCCGACTCGGGATGGGGGGGGGGGGGGGGGTCAGGAGGTGGTACTTTCACCCAATTGATGTTCCCCAGTAATAGGTGTAAATGGGCACCCCATAGCCAAAATGACCCCATCGCGATCCGCACAGATTCCAAACGTTCAAAAGAACGGGTTTTTGGAAAATCCGAGGGGGGGGTCCCGCTGGGTGGGTAGGTGGGGTGTAGTGGACTGGCTGCCTCCCAGCCACCTTCTCCCACGACCAGTCCCTGAACCAGACCCGTGTTTCATGGGTGATACTTGGCTCACACACCATCAAAGTGACCCCACTGTGATCCGCACAAATTCCAAACGTTCAAAAGAAAGGGGTTTTGGAATACCCGAGGAGGGGGTCCCGCTGGGTGGGGTGGGGTGTCATGGTGTGTGTCACCCAGTCACCCTTCACCCATAACCAGCCCCTGAACCAGACCGCTTTTTCATGGGTGAAGCTGGGCACCTAGACCCACAGTGTGACCCCACTACGATCCGCAAAAGTTTCAAACGTTCAAAAGAACGGGGTTTTGGAACACTCGTGGAGGGGGTCCCGCTGGGTGGGTGGGCTGGCTGACTCTCGGCCCCCCTCTCGGCCGTGTGGCTACCTCAGTCACTTTCTCTTCGGACCAGCCCCTGAACCAGAGTCACATTTCATGGACGATGTTTGTCACATACATGGTTATCAACAGATCTTACCCCCTTTTCTTCCCGAAACCCGTCGAGCATGTCTTCGTCGTCGTAATTTTTTTTCTGTTAAGATCTTAGTGAAAAAAAGCACAAAAATTAAGATCTTAGTATTTTTTTCGAAGATCTTAGGTAAGATCTTAGTTTTTTTGCAAATATCCTTTCGTATTCTGGGTGCCTTGCCGAGCTCCACCTGTGAGCAGGTGTCGAACTCGTCGATCACATCTATCAGAGGTGCAGAAAGGTCGTAGGCCTTCACCTTCGCCTGCTCCGGAATGTTGGCGGCAGCCCCCTTCTCAGCGATCCGTGCCGATGCCGCACGCCTCTCAACTGTGGAGGGAAGGGGCTGCCGTCCCTGCGTCTGTGGCACTGTGTCACTCCCAGGCCCCTGCTGTCGATTGCGGATCCGGAACTTCGCCACAGCCTCCGCCACCTCCCCCTTTGACCGCTTCAGGTTTCTGCCCTCTTCTTGCACTTCCCCATTCGCAAGCCTCGTGTAGATGCCCAGCTCCACAGCCTCGTCGACAAGCGCCGGCTTCCGGATGATGATTGTGGCGAGGCATGTTGGGGTGGGGTTTGCGGCAAGCAGCTCATCGGCGACAGCAAGACACACTCAGGAACAGGCACAGATTGCGATCAGGAGGGATTTGTGGGGGAGAAGGTAAGCTATGAAATGCAGTCACAACACCGTTCAGCCGCAACCGCTCTCAGTCAGTATATGTTTGCTGACGCCGTGCATTGTGTCGTACGCTGCCGGCAGGAAAAATCGTCCTGGGCCTCGTCAGGGAGTGTATCTCCAGTCAGTCAACAAGGAATATGGGGAAAAAACTAAGATCTTAGCTAAGATCTTAGTAAAAAATACCAAGATCTTGGGGGCCCTCGCTACCAGTCACTACTCGTCACTGCTCGTCAGCCAGTGAGGGGAAGTGCGCCGTGGCTCACTTTTTCTCACTCAGTCACACTTGGTAGCGAAGGCCCCCCTTAGGAAAATTGAAAATTTTACAAAGATCTTTAAAAAAGCCGTTTTCCAGCCAACATCTTCGTAAAGATCTGTTGAAAACCATGCACATAGACCTATAAAATGACCCCACTACGGGGGCCCTCGCTACCAGTCACTACTCGTCACTGCTCGTCAGCCAGTGAGGGGAAGTGCGCCGTGGCTCACTTTTTCTCACTCAGTCACACTTGGTAGCGAAGGCCCCCTACGATCCGCAAAAGTTTCAAACGATCAAAAGAACGGGGTTTTGGAACACCTGAGGAGGGGGTCCCGCTGGGTGGGTGGCTGGGTGGGGTGGCATGGTGTGTTACTCCCAGTCACCTTCACCCATGACCAGCCCCTGAACCAGAGCCACAGTTCATGGACAAAGCTTGTCACCTAGACCTACAAAGTGACCCCACTACGATGCGCACAGATTCCAAATATTCAAAAGAACGGGGTTTCGGAACACCCGAGGAGGGGGTCCCGCTGGGTGGGTGGGTGGCTGACTCTCGGCCTCCCATCACAGTCTCCTATGACCAGCCCCTGAACTAGACCCACATTTCATGGGTGAAGCTTGGCACCTAGACCCACAGTGTGACCCCACTACGATCCGCACAGAGCCCAAAGAGTGCAATGGAAGGGGTCAATCGCGATTCCGCGAGTCGAAGATTCCGCACTTTTGGGTCACTTTCAGGTGATGTCAGGTCCCTGGAGTGACTGCAGATAGCCCATTTTCAGGGTGGGAGCCCTACTCGTACGTCACCCAGATTCAGCCCAAACCCGTGCACCCAGGGTGCACGGTCGCCGGGAGCGCGCGGGCACCCGGAAACAGGTCGCATTTGCGCGCGCTGCCTGCACCCTGCACGCCAGCCCCCCCCCCCCCCCCGACGTTCACGACCCCCCAGAAAATTACCCCAGCCCCTGTACCCCCCCCCCCCTAGGCATAGGGTGCGGGCGATTCGCCTATCGCCCTATATTCGCCCAACCGGGTTCGAGCCCCGATTATCGCGTATCGAATCGCCTTATCGCCCATTATCGCCCAATTATCGCCAAATTATCGCCCAGTATCGCCCGTTTTCTTTCACACTTTCTGAAGGGGTCTTCAGCTAGTGGTGAGTGGGTTACCGCTCTACTGACCCTGGGTCCCACAGGGCCCTGTGACCTCGTCAACAACTGGGCCAAGACCTAGGATTCTGCATCAGAAATCAGCTTCTGACCACTGACGTCATGCGGGTGGGTCATTTCCTCGGTCAAAACCCACGTGAGGAACTGGGCATTGGCCCAGATCCTGACCTCGCTCAGGACCTGTTCACTCGCCGTTACTAGGAGCACTCGTGAGCATGAAGCGGGTACACCTTAGTGTTGAAGGAGATGCGTGGTTCTAGTGTAGTCGGTCTGAATGGGAGGAGATGCACTCCGTACGTTTGAGATGACTCATTGCAGAGCCCACAGGAAGCTTCACGGCTGATCTGAGACCTGGGGCGGTTCTGACCCTGGTCACAGAGTCATGACCCACTGAGAACACTGGAGCAGAGGGCTTGATCTAGGTCAGGAACCGGGTCTTCACGGAGGCAATGACCACTCACCACCTCAGCCGTGATCTGACGTCCCTGGCCGGGCCATTTTGCCCCCAAAAATACGACGGAAAAATTATCGCCCACTTATCGCCTTGACAGAATGGGCGATAATGAGGGCGATAATTTTTGCGATTTGGGCGATAACCGAATCGCCCGCACCCTATGCCTAGGGGGGGTCAAATGCCACCCTTTTACGTGGACAAACACGATTTTTCAAAAAACCGGCGCAGAGGCCCCAAAGCCCCCGTAAACCCTCCAAACCCCCCCAGATCGGTCCGGAAACCCATCGAACCCCACTTTTCCACCATTCCGGGCACCTCAGGTGCCCGAATTGGGGTACCTAAATTTTGTGCCACCGTTTGGTACCGTACAGTGCCACTGTGTGGGAGGTTGGAAAAGAAAATGCCCCAACACACCACATCTGAGGGTTGCAATGCATGTTGCTTGCCAACCACGTCATCCGGTGGGTGTCAGGCGCTATGTAGGTGGCATTAGCCAGGTCTTCGATGTGTTCTGGCTTGTATATATACCTCCCTGCCACCATGCACCGGGAGGCTGCCTGTAGGTACGGAACAGTCCAGATGGTCGTGTGATTCCTGTGCAGCAGTGCTCCACAACCGGGATGTGTTGACAACGACTGTTTCAACACGAGCTGTACATTCCGGGAACACATGAAGTGCGCTGTCGTGGTACCCATTGTGCCAGAATTGGTAGTTGCTGCGGTCTACTTTGCCTGGCCCAAGAGCACTGGTACTGAACGGTGCAATATGCGTGGCGAGGTGAATACAACGGAAGCGCGCAAAGTCAATACAGCTCTCGGATGGCGGGTGGTGGTGCCACTAGTGTGTGACGTTCACTCGAGGATACAACGCATCACAATGAATCAGCAACCGTGGACCGAGTACAATACGCTCTCTGTGGCTGGTGTGGGGGACAAAGGCAGTGCCTGTGCCGCAGGCAGGGAGGTATATATACAAGCCAGAACACATCGAAGACCTGGCTAATGCCACCTACATAGCGCCTGACACCCACCGGATGACGTGGTTGGCAAGCAACATGCATTGCAACCCTCAGATGTGGTGTGTTGGGCCATTTTCTTTTCCAACCTCCCACACAGTGGCACTGTACGGTACCAAACGGTGGCACAAAATTTAGGTACCCCAATTCGGGCACCTGAGGTGCCCGGAATGGTGGAAAAGTGGGGTTCGATGGGTTTCCGGACCGATCTGGGGGGGTTTGGAGGGTTTACGGGGGCTTTGGGGCCTCTGCGCCGGTTTTTTGAAAAATCGTGTTTGTCACCCCCATTTGACCCCCCCTACCCCCCCCCCCACTTCTGATGAAGTAGCAAAAGAGATAAAGTTCCCCCAGTTGGCTTCGCCGAACTATGAAAAATACAGAGTCAGAAGTTGAGCGGTCATTACAAATGACAGTAAAATACCACACCACCAACCCTGTCCTTGAAGAGAGCGCAGAAAGCAGCCAATACACACGAAGGACAGAAATTCCACCAGCGCAGGGCCAGCGAACAACCAGTTTTCTCTGATGTACATTGAGACCATCGCAACCCACTCCCGCGCACACATGCATTGGAGTAGTGTTGGGCACACTGAGCACCTTGCTCTTGATGTGATCGCACTGCACACTCACAAGCCAGCACTTCTTGCAGACAGACAAACCATCTCGAATTCACAGCTGCGCGCCGGGGGGGCGGGTGGTCGTGTAAACAGCGGTAGAACGGAAGGAGAAGGGGTACACTGCACGGCTGGAGCAACCGTCAGACTGCTGAAGACGTAGAAGTAGAACAGATGAAGGTCGCACAAGAGTCAAGCCTCTCTCCCTTTTCACTCTAAATGCAGGTAGGTGTGTCCCGCGATCCAATCCGTGCTGGGGAGAGGGGCGGAAGAAGGGTGGCTGTCAGAAGTGGATTTCCCCGGGTTCGGATTGCAAAATACACGGATACAAACTGGCAGCACCCAGTGACCCACTGACAAGGTGGCAACAACGGGCAGTGGCGGTCGTCGATCTAAAGTGCAGAGAAGTGAGTAGTGCCCAAACAACGTGTGTGCCACACCTGGGACAGTTCTGCACAAAGCGGAATGAGGCATCTGTGCCCTACTTTTTGCGGGGTTTTTATTGCGTTATTTTGCACGATTCGTCGCAAAGATACACACACCGCTGAAGATCGCAAGGGCTGTGAGTGTACCTCAGACCAAAACGGCAAAACCATGGGTCATCACCCTCCAGTGTGCGTGTGTGCGCTGTAGATCTGGCCTCGTTCAATTTGAGAGGAAGTCTGCATATTTGCGAGTGCGCCGGTTGTATACAAAGCTGACCTCACTGGTGTACTGCTTGTTGCGAATCACGTACGGAAGGAAAAGGGGGGTAAATGAGTCGCAGAGAAGGGAGGGGAGGGGAGGGGGCGTCTGGTCCAACTGTGGTATACACCAAGTGTTCGGAAGGATCCGCACGGTGGATAGACTCAGCAGATGGTGCCTTGAGCTCGAAAGCCGCTTTAATTATGTGTGTGGATGATTCCACCTGATTTTGGCCAACACGGGGTTCCGCCGAACGCCGCCACACCACCGCCAAACTCAGGGGCAAAATCAGGTGGTCTGATTTGAAAAGAGGCCGAGAAAGATACACTGTTCCTGACTGTAAAGGGGGACACCGTCGCACAGGAAAGCAGCAACTCAAGCAGAGGAACACCTCGTCAGCAAGAAGCAAAATTATGAACAGCCCGAAACAGTGGAACACTGACCAAGACCCGAGGTGCGGCGTCAGACGTCACCACAACTGCCCTGGGAAAATTACATAGCGAAGGCAGCACGAGGTGCTCGCATGGGCGCTGCGGTGCGTGCCCGTCTCAAGGTGCGGATCAACCGAACAGGGGCCTTCGCTCAGCAATGCAGAAAAGTGAGAAAAGGTGAGTTGTGCCTCACACAATCGGCTGCAAATGTGACACAGAGGAATGGGCCCCTGCACCCTACAGTTTCCCAGCGTCCTTCTTCTCGAGCAGGTGTATCAGCAGGTCACCTCAGGGCGGAATCACTCGCCGGACTGAAATGCATATCTCGAATGGGTAGATAAGCCGCCAGGAACTTTTGAACCGTACTCCGCCTGCCCACCATAGCTGGACAAACAGGCCCCCCAATTCGCCAAAGAAAAACGTTGTCGAGTCATTGGGGGCCCTCGCTACCAAGTGTGACTGAGTGAGAAAAAGTGAGAAGTCAGCCATGTTTGGCTGACAACTGACGACTCGTGACTCACAGTGACTCGTAGCGAGGGCCCCCATTATATAGGTTTTGTATCGGATCAGAACGGAAGGAAACTACAAACGCACATCCCCCCCCCCTCCCACCCCCCCTCCGAAAAAAATGTAACACTTTCGGCACACATGTCACTAGATATGGGGGAACGGGGAAAGGGGGAGAGGCTGCGGTGAAGCACGCACCAACCGACGTGCCGCAAAAAAGGGCAGTTGGGCCTGCTTTTTTTTATTTGTGACTGTTCCTCCACCCCCCTCATCCGCTATGAGGCTACACAGATAGATTCCAAAACCGCATCAGCTTTGTATCCATGCCTTTTGATATGGAACAAAGGTATATAGCAAAGGGCAGGTGAACTGCAGAATGGGGAGAGGATTTGTTTCGCAGGTTTTCAGTATCGGGGGGGGGGGGGGCAATGGTGGAGGGAACACCGAGCAAGCTCTGGTGCTACCTCCACTTGTCAAGGCACAACAACACCAACACACCTTGCGCCTCCAGAACGTGTGAGTTTCCACCAGCAAGTTCTCTTTCACAGCGCAATGGTATTGCTTTGCGGGAGAAAGCGAAGGAGGCAGATTTATTTTCACGTCGGCGGCAGGATGCGTGAGGGCATTGCACATTGCGTGGGCGTGGGTGTTGTGGGGGTGGAGGGACGCACATCACACCCACCCACCCCTCCCATTCGTAACCCAACCGCTGTCGCGGCAAGGAGAAGGAGGTCGAGCACAGCGGAGGCTTGGCCACAGTGGGAAGCCAGCCCACCCGTGCGACAACCTTCTCTGACTAGCGCTTGTGACGAACAGGGCGGAGAGCGCGGGGCAGTCTGCACTGGCAAGCGCATCGAGCAAAGAGGAGAAAGAGGTGGTGGGGGGAGGGGGGTGTGGGGGGGGACGGAATCGGTGGCGGGAGGGGAGGGTGTTTTCTCCTGGGGCCCCTGTATCTCATCGCGTGAAATTCCAGGGGTACAAGGGAGGCGCTGCAAAAAAAAGGGGGGGGGGAGGCAGGGGGGAGGGGGGGGGGGGGGAGGGGATGGGCCTTTTGGCATTCGCGGTGGGATCATGCAAAAAAGCATGTGCTACTTTTTGCATGATCCCCCACCGTGTTCCCACACAGCTCGCCGCAGGGCAGGGAAACCTGCCAAGGCCAGCACCCCCCCACCCCACCCCACCCCCTGCCCAGTCACCCCATCCGCCTCCCACCGCTTCCCACCTCGGCGTGTCTCGTCACAACGAAGGCGGTCTTCAGAGACGACATGCACAGGGCGGCGTCGAGTGGTGGTGGCCGTGGCACATCGTCGCGGTGCAACCTCGGGCATAGGGTGGGAGGCTGGAGGCTCTGGTGGTCGATGGGGTGGGGAGACCTCATGCTACACATGTGGCTTGGGGCTCAGGTCCACACCGTCCGTTGGGCCCTGCGTTTTTGCATCTGGTGTGGCAGCGCCGAAGCCCTGACCCGGGCTTCCACCGCAGCGGTTGAGGAACGCAATGCACACAGTGCAGTCGTCACCGGAAAGGCGCTCCTGTGCCTCTGCGACCAGTGCTTCGGCCACCACTTGGTAGTCATCGTAGTGCTCGTCAGAAGCGCAGGTCATGGAGTCGGAGTGCTGTGAGGGCCTGTTCTTCGCCACCATGCGGAGCCTGTGAGTGTGGAGGGTAGGGAATGGCAATCACGAAATAATAGATACAAAAATAGGCGCTTCACACGAGCTTAGGGGTGAGTGGTTGACTGCTTCTTTGACAACCGTGACAATGTGTTGCGGCATGACCGGTACGAACAACACACGGTGCCACTCTTCGTGACATCTCGCTTCAAACCGACTACATGATACGCCCTCCCCCCCAAAAAGAAATGCGCATACAGGCTGCCGACGCTGCTGGCAACACTCGGTGTCGCATCGTCAATCTCAGACCCCCTGCGTGAATACGTCATCGGGGAGACGAGGTTCCCAACCATACGCTCCTCCAGCGCCGTGACGTTGGACCTGTCCCGCGCGCTCCTCCCCACCCCATTCGGCACCCCTCCGCCACCGAGCCCGCTGCTGCTGCTCTGCAGCTGCGGCCACCCGCTACCCCCGCCGTTGCTGGGCAGCGACACCGGGGATGAATCGGGGTTGCCTGAAGACTCAGCACTGCCACCCCCGAATATCACACGGTCATCACGGGCTGCCGCCGCCGCCGCCGCAGCCGCTGCCGTGATATTCGTGCATGATATGGTTGGAAGCGACGCACAACCGCTGCTCCCCACGCTGTGCTCATTGGGTATGCTGCCATCGTTCTCCCCAAGCCCCTCGTCCTCCTCTTCCACCCTGATGATGCTGACCTCCTCCATAGGCACGCTGAACGAAGTCCCCCGGGGGAACTCGCCGTCGCGCTCATTCTTCGCTGCAGGCGGCGTAATCTTCGGCGACATATGCACGGGGTTCACCGATGCAGACCGCTGCAGGAAGGCAGGGGTGATGGAGGCCCCCTGCAGGTCCACCTCCAGCTTGCACTGCGTGATGAACTGCACCACCTCGTCGGGAGACATGACGTCCCACAGCCCGTCGGAGGCGATTATGACAAACTCATCCTCAGGCAGCAGCGGCTCCCTGAAGTAGTCAGGCCTGCATGAAAGGTGCTCTGAGAGGGAGGGGTCCCCGATGCTCCGCGTCACCGCAAGCTTCCCGTCGACCCTGTCGACACCCATCATCCGCACGAAGCAACCCCCGCGCTGCACGACATCGCGCCGCTCGTCGGGGTTGTTGGGGCGGTGGTCCTTCGTCAGCACCTTAGCCCGACCCCCCCTGCAGAGGACTGCAGTGCTGTCTCCAGCAGACCCAACGTGCAGTGTCATATCCATGATAACCGCAATCGTCGCAGTTGTTCCGGAGTCGATGCCGAGGGTATCCGCACGCTTCACAAAATTGGCATGAACGATTTGAAACCCCTCCTCAAACGCACGCTGGAAGTCAATGCCGTAGTAATCTGAAGCGCGCGTCTCGAGGAGCAGCTGGTGCGCACAATAGTCAGACGCCTCTCCTCCGCCATGCCCATCAAACACGCCGCAGGCGAAGTCGGGTGATATGCCTGGCTCCACACTGCCTCCCGCGAAGAGGGTGAGATGTGGGACCGCGCACACCCGATCCTGGTTGGGCCCGCCACACCCTTCGGAATACCACACCGACTCGATGCGCGGTGTGAGGGCATCGCTCTGCCACGCAGGCGTAAGCAGGCCTGAAGGGAAGCCGAGCCTCTGCCGCGACCCTGTGAGGGAGCTGGGAGGGCTCATGGAGGCGTTCTCCTGCACCGCAGCCTCCAGGGCATCCATGTCGTGGAAGCCGCCCAGCTTGCTGCAGATCTCCTCCGCAGCCTCCTGCACGCCGCTCAGCTTCTGCAGGCAGACATACCGGTCTGTCTGGAAACCCTTCTGCACAACACCCAGCAGCAGCAGCATTGCGTAGCGCAGCCTCTCCAGGGGTGTCGTGACAAACTCATGCGGGAGGAGCGATTTGCGCGTGGTGGAGCTGAGCAGCCTCGCCGGGCGCCACAGATTGACCCACTTGTGCCCCGACACATCGCTGTCGGTGTTAAGGAGGAGGGAGACGAACGAGCGGAACTCCAGGGTCTGGATGTCGTCCTCCCCGGGGGTTGGGGGTGGCAGGTTGGACGACTCGTCATCCCCGGCATCTCCATAGTCGCAGGAGCTGTCGCCACAGCTGAGGGTGCCGCTCCGCGCATCCACAAGGGACATCAGTGATTTCCGCCTCCCTGTGTCGGTGGAATCCAAACTCACCTGCCGCGCTGCAGGCATCGGGATGTGGTCGTGGAGGAGGGATGCATTAAGCCACTGGCAGAGCCCCTGCCTGTCGGAGCGGTCGTTGTACCGCGTGTCGCTCGGGAGGAGCAGGGGGAGGAACCAGTCGTGGAGTGCAAGGCAGCCCTCCGCAGAGAAGCTGAGGTTGCTCGGCTTGATGTTGCAGACACCCCCTTGCTCCCGCCCCAGCAGCTGCGCGAGGTGGCGTGTGGCGGAGAGGAGGTTGGTGGTGGCCTTGCTGGCGACGTCGTGGCTTAGCTTCCGCGCCCCGACCCCCTGCAGAGGCCCGAGCCGTGGGCACCACCGCCGCACCACCACCACCCGGAGTCCCCCATCTTCGATAAAGGCATCGACGATCGGGTCGAGGTGGCGGTGTTCTATAGATTTGAGCAGCTCGACGGTGTCCCTCCCCTCCACCTTGCCGAGGGGTTCCTTCAGCAGCACCACCTTGAGGACAAACCGCGACCCCCCGCTGTTTGCGGCAAATGTGGTGACCGGGGAGGTGGAATGGAGGAGGCCCCCTTCACGGGATGTGCCGCTCTGGGGCACAACCACGCCATCTCGGGATAGGCTTCCTTCGATGCAATAGCCGTTGATGGTTTGTTGCCCGCATTTGGGCCCCCCCGTGCGGGCGGGGTGCGGTGCGGCGGAAGCGCATATTACATCGTTCGACATGGAACTATTTTTTCGCTGCGCCGCGAGGGGGCGCAGGAATATGCCAGGCGGAGGGGACGGGAGAAGAGAAGAGAATATGGGGAAGGGGGTTGTGGAAAGGGGTAGGGATGGGGGGGGGGGGGCAAATTTAGACCGAATTGGGACAAAAAATGGAAAGAAATAGCACGGGTGGGGGGGGGGGGGATGTAAATGTGCTGTGGTGAACGGGGGGAGGGGAAAGGAGGGGAGGTGGCGGGGGTGGGGGGGGGGGGGGGGTCGGAACGACCAACCTCCACTACCCACCACTGCCTCCCACTCTCACCCCTCCCTCCCTCGATCACTTGAGGTCGGAGCCCAGCTCAGCTTGTGTAGAGGATAGAAATGAAGAAGGCCAGCAGGGGGATGGGGGATGGGGAGGAGAAGGGAAGGGGGGTGGGGGAGGGGTGAAGAACAGCCTTCACCCTGTCACCACCGCCCACCCGCCCCCCCCCCCCCTTACCGTCGGTGATGCGGGCCCGGGGGCCTCTGGCACGGGCTTTGCACCCGTTTGGCCAGAGACTGTTTAAGGGAGGGTGGTGTGTGGGACTAAGGGGTGGATGTGCACATCACAGAGGCAAACACAAAAGAGGAATTCAAAGGAGAGGCATAAGTGGCAGCGAGCTGGGGAGGAGGGGAGGAGGGGATCGTGAAGGAGAAGAATGGTGAAGCTCGGAGAGACTACCCCTCTTCAGGTGGCGTGATGACGAGGATGCGCAAACCCGCAAACCTGCGGGTTTGCGGGTTTGGTGAGGAGGTGCGCACCCCTGGCACCCTTCGCCTCCACTGCAGGGAGCGTCCCTGATCTCGTGAAGGATGTGGTCGGCATGTGGCACAATTGAGGTGTGAGGCCAAAAGAACGCGATCTCCTTGGGCAAAGGGGTTGGGAAGAGGGGTGGGTGGGGTGAGGGGTCAGCACTGTACCCACGCAGGGGACAGGGTGGGGTCTGTCATGTCATTTTCGCATTCTCGTCTTCTCACGGTTACGGCAGGACCCCATGAGGGTACAGCCACACCTCCAATTTACGTTGTCCTGTGTAGGTGGCAGGGCTGCATGAAGCAGCAAGCAGCACCGACACAGGGAAGGCCAATGGAACACACGGGCAGCGGGCTCACTGAGGGGGACAGTGGTGAGCCGGTAACAAACTATTAAGGCAAGAACAGAATCACCGCAGTGTTCACAGGTTTGGTGCTGCACACGAAGAGCACCTAGACACAAGAGAGACAAAGAGAGAAGCAAGCCACTCCGAGGGGGTGCTGTCCCACAGCAGCACCTGGGCGTGGCTGCCTCTGGTGGTGGTCGAGAGGGGAGAGGGAGGGGGAAGAGCAGAGAAAGCCAGACCACACAGAGGTGGCCTCCCTTCACTCTTTATGCAGAGAGGTTCCAAGATCCGGTGATGTGCTTGGCCTATATGTTCTGGCAATATCCTGTGTGTGCAGAAAGTGTTCTTCTTGGTCGAGAGGAGTTGTACCGTTGTTCCCACAAAACTGTAGATACAGGACTTGGCGGGGAGGGGGAGGGGGAGGGAGAGGGAGATAATAACCTTCATGGTTCGTGGAAGTTGCATTGAACGGGTTCTAATGCCACCTCACACGATCGCATTGCTCGAGACACACACCCGCCCTGCTGTGGGGCCTGTATGTGTGTGCCTGTGTGTGCGCGGCGTCCCTGCCTGCACCACGACCCCACAACACACTCGCCACCGTGGTACGGTGGTGGAGTGTGGCGTGCAGCCCCGGTCACAGCTTGACAGCGATACGCCGCACCATCAGACACGAGGGTTTGTGTCTCACAGGGCCTTGCACACGGCCGCCACCTGCTGCAGGATCAGCGAGGTGGCGCCCTGGGTCCCGTCGCACAGCGCCTTCATGTCCTTCGCGTACTTCATGGAGTAGTCCGTGTACCCGCCGCACTGCACACGCACCGCCTCGTGCACTGCCTCGTAGCACGCCGGCTGCATCTGGGCAGACGTGTACACGTCGGACACCGACGCGCGTGCAGACACAGCCGCCTTCACGTCCGCGAACAGCTGGTCCGCCGTCTCGCGTGCCTGGATCTCCACAATCAGCTCCTTCGCCGCCACAGAGCGGGCTGCCCCCTTCGCACGCAGGTACTTGTGGTGCAGCGACATCAGCACAATGTCGCGCGAGCTGGTGCTGGAGGCAGACTCGGACGAAGAAGACACCGACGAAGGGGCAACCTTCCCGGTCCCCTCAAACACAGACGACGCCGTCGTCGTGATGGCCAGGTCGCCGAACTGCAGCACGTGCGACTTGTTCGTCAGCTGCTTCACCACAGAGAACTGCGCCTGCAGCGTCTCCTGCGACAGGTCCGTCACGTCCGCGTTCTCCATCCAGTTCACGCTGAACAGGTCCCCCAGGCACGACCCCATCTCCTTCCCGTTCACGCTGTCCTGCGGCGGGCAGTACGTCCCCCAGCTGCTCTCGTCCGCGTTGGCCGCCGTCAGCGCGTAGATGCTGATGTTCGTCGGAAGCGTCTCGAACATCGACCCGCTCTCGCACGCCTCCATGTAGAAGACCAGCTCCTGGTACATCTGCTTCTGGTGCATCTCAGTCAGGGCCGACACCAGCTGCTTCTCCGTCATGTACGCCCCGCTCGGGAAGGCGATGATCCCGACACCGCCGTGGTCCGCGAAGTTCACAAACACCTTGTCCTTCGACGTGCTCGTCAGCACCTTCTTCCCCTTCGTCTTCGTCGTGTTCCCGGTCAGCACCCCGACGAACGCGTCCGCCGTCACCTCAGACCCGGTGTAGTCCAGGTTCGCCTTCACACCCTCGTACACGTCCCACCCGGCACCCGTCGTCGGCTTGTTGAACAGCTGCCCGGGGAACGGGTTCTCGCTGCTCCCCGCCACGTCGTCGTACATCATCGTGATGATGTTCTCCTTCGGGATCCCGCCCTTCGTCAGCACCTGGTACGCGTGTGCCACGTCTGCCTGGTGGCGGTAGTTGTAGAACCCGCTCGACCCGGCCACCAGCACCGCGTAGTTGTCGCCCAGCACCGTGCTCGCGCACAGCCCCAGCAGCATCGCCGCACGAGAGAACATGTTGTGTGCTGTGTCTTGGTTCCTGTGCGGATGTGGTGATGCCTGGTGAAGCGGGAAAGGGAAGGGGACGGGGAAGGGGAACAAGACAATGCACACAACAAACACCACATGTGACAACAACAGGAGCACACACAGTCAAGCGCTTCAATCAAAACACTCGCTTGAGGGACAGAGAGCAGGTGAGGTGCTGGGTGAGGGGGGCGCCAGGCCCGACTGCGTTCGCTGCGTGAGAGACAGGCACCGGCACCAGGCCGCCTGCGACATCTACATCATCATCTGCATCCACCCGCTGGACTTCATTATTACCAGTGCTTTTTAAACCCCTCCATGTTTCCACTGCGCTGTCATTTGTCACCCCGCAGCACACCTGCCCAAGGACCTGTCCAGCTAGGGTCTGACTGATCAACCTTTGGACAGCGGCCACCACGTCAACACACACAGTGCTGCTGAACGGGCAATCGCACACTTTCGTAAGCGGCACTTGGTAAACTACCCGGGGCACAGTCACCAGAGCATCGCTGCGACTGTATCCACATGGCACGACACATACGACACGAGGCGGGTTGTCGCTCATCGGATGCTTCACACGGCAGAGCATCCTTGTTCGGTCAGACTACGGCGGACATGGAAGGGATTTCCACTGGAAGCCGGAGAGCTGGGGTTCCTAGGCCACGAGTGAACGGCTGTCGTTGAGGAGCCCAACCCCCGAAGGGGGAGACGCTCCACAAGCGCACTTGAGGCTACCTGAGGGTATCCCAACGGCTGCTCAAGGCCCCGGCCCCTACACACAACCACCACCCCGCCCCCCTCCGCCCGACACCCCCCCACCCACCTGCCAGTGGCCACCAACTGAGCACTGGGCTACCAATGCCGCTGAAGTATCGGCAGCTGGGTGTGGAGTGAGATCACGGTTCCTCACACAAACAGGTCCCCTCTGCTCCGCACCACACACACACGCACGTGGTGGGCTCGGATCTGTGCAGGGTTGAAGTCGGCACACACACACACACACACGTGAATCTTTTTGGAGTAGTGCCGAGCACACCCTGCTCTTGAGGCGACCCACTGTCACACACACGCCACCTACTCTCTTTGCAGCAGTGCAGAGCACACCGAGCGCCCCAGCTCTTGATGCGCGAGCACTGCACGCACCGTCCTGCCCCTCTAAGCTAAGCACCTGCCTCTAAGCGATGCGATCTATTCTGAACTACAGACGGGTCACAGCAGTAGCTGGGCCAAGCAGTAGCGGGGCCAAAAATAAATATAAAAGACTATCTGTGCCCACCACTCCTCCCCCCCGCTCGGTCGTGAAGTGACAGCAATACGTGACGGGTATAAAGATGATCCTGTGCCTCACGACCAACCTCGGATTGAGGTATCTTTTTCTGACGCGGACGTGTACTGTAGGTTTCTGGGGAGAAAGAACTGTCAAAGCGCTCTGTTCAGAAGCATGAGAAGAAAACAAAGAAGGCGCATGTGTGACATCGATAAAAAAAAGTGTGGAAATGTGGTTTCCTGGCAATCCTGAAGAAGCCCTGGGCGGCAGGGAGCGCTGTTGATTTTGTTTTTCGGAAGCCCACCGCACCGCCACGTGTGAAGAAAAATACCGACCGCGATGACCACATGAGGGGTTGGTTGTGGTGGAAATGGCAAGGATCATTCCGGACGTCCCCTCCCCTGTGCGGGCTGTGGGGCTGAAAGAACAACCAAATGCCGATATACTCACCTCTGAATATGAAGAAGGGATGGGGTGCAAAGAGCCACGATCAGTACTGCTCGTCTCCGAAAGGCGGTGATGGCTCCAGCGTAGAAGGCGGAACACAGATAGGGGTAGGGTGAGCACACTGTGACGCTGCAGAGACCATGCAGCTGTGCCAACAACTCGAGGAGGCACAGTGGCACCTGGAAGCTGGCGTGCGGTCTGGAAGCTTCAAAGAATTCTTTCATCTTGATGAACTTCGGTAGGCAATTGCCGTCGCATCTGCTTGGCACATCGTTGCAGAACGTCTGAATCCTTGTTGCAGCCACAACCGAGTGGGGCGTCTGTTCGTTCTTCCGCGGCAGGGGTGCCCAGGGCGCTGCATCGCAACATCATCCGTTGGTGGCGAAATGTGACCGCGCAGGTTTCACCCGATGTATCGTCAGACCTTCTGCAGAGCGTCGCACTTGTACCAGATCATTCGCATTTGAAGACCTGCGGCAGAACACAAATAGTGGGAGAGTGAAACAAAAGGGCAGTTGACCCTCGCTCTTCTGGCGCTGCAGATGATGCACAAATTACGAACAGGAGAGGCAGGCTGATGAAGAATGAACAGGAGAAGGCAAGGAACGAATATCTGTGAGTTGGCTGTTCATCTCTTTATGACGGAGTTACGTTGGCAAGACACACTTCATAAAAAGTGCCTGCATGCAAGCATTGATTTTTGGCCATACCTTGATCTGGTCGCTCGATGACCCGGTGACGAGGAAGCGCCCAGCAGGGTGGTACGCAAGAGAGGACACAAAGGCATGCTCATGCGCCATGACGGTGCGGAGGCAGCGCCTGTCCTCGAGGCACCACACCTTGACAGTGCCGTCATCGCTGGAGGACAGCAGGTACTTGCCGTTGAGGTGGAAGACAAGGTCGCGGACCCAGTCCTTGTGGCCCTGCAGCTCCATCACCTCAGAGCAGTTCCGCAGGTTCCAGATCTTGATGATCTTGTCACGCCCACCTGTGGCGACATAGTCAGGAGGGCCATCAATGGCAGAATTCGTCGTCTCGTCGTTGGCGTCCACCTCTGCGCGGGCACGGAGCTTCTCATACTCGAAGAGGATCTCACGTGCCTTGGAGTTGGCTGCTGCCAGCACTTCGATCACGTGGTCATGACCACCCACCAGGCGCTCGCCCTTCGTGTTGGTATCCCACATAGACACGAGGTGGTTGTCTCCGACATGCACTACCTTTGACCCGATAACACGCACGCACCGCACCCATGTTGAATCCGGCGTGCGGAACACAGCCTCGACGCAGGAGTTTTGTATGTCCCACAGGCGCACTGAACCGTCACGTGACGCGGTCGCAAGGAGACGGTCATCAGGAGCGACAAACTCCACCGACGACACAGTATGCTCGTGCCCCGTGAGGCGGCGCGACAGGGCTTCTGTCGCAGTGTCGTAGACGCGCACCTCACAGTCTCTGTGGGTGTGGACGTGGGATTCTATGGGTTGTTGGCTGCAAACCGACACGCCTGCAAGCAGCCCCTCCCTGAAACATCGCACGCACACACACAGAGGCACATGGCACACAGCGGCAGATGCACACACGGCACATACTCGGAGCAGCTGGCGAGGCGGTTCCCCTGCGATTCTATTGCAAGCCCCTTGACGGGACCGTTGTGCCCGACGATGGTGCCCAGGGACGTGCCTGTCTCATAGTCCCACACCTTGATCTTCCCGTCTTCACCCCCGCTGTACAGCACGCTCTGCACAGGGTGGAACACCAGCGAGCACACCTCCTTGCGGGTACCGTGGCCCTGCGGTAGTGGTGGTTGACACATGCCTCATGGCACAGCTTCACATGGAAGCATGACAGCAGATGCGAGACTCGCAATGCCTCCTTTTGACCAGATTTACGAAAGACTGCCGTCTTACACAATGCAGAATCACGAGGTATTCGTCTTTCGAGGAAGGACGCACAAGGCACCCTCGGACCGCTGATGAACTGCAAGAGGCAAGACTCTGCCGTCATTGTCGCTACAAAAAGAAGCACCCGGATATGCCTTCATAATTGTTCAAATTGTTCAACAAACATACCGCCATTGTGTGCAACACGCGGGAAGGGAGATAATCTCGCGTTGACAGTGCCTGCTTCACCTTGGTGGGGTCCTTCAGCTCTTCAAGGCTCTTCTCCAGAAGCTTCACTTGCTCCTGTCACGGCAAGGGGGGATGGTAGGGTCATGTCAATAGACAAACATGGCGGCACAGCTGCGCACCCTGCCAGGGCAGTGCAGGCTCTGTTGGAAGACTCAGAGGGAAGTGAAGAACAGCCTTCGCTCAGAAGTGCAGAAAAGAGAGCCTGAGCGCCTGAACGCCCTTAATAGGATGGGCATCGGGTGCGCCATACTGACAGTGTGAAGGCCCGAACACTCTGCCATACTCACAATTTCATAGGGGGTCTTCGCTAGCCGGTGCAAAAAAGTGCAGGCTGGTGCAGGGCAAAATGGGCCGAAAATGGGCCAAATCGGAGGCAAAAAAAAGGGCGGGGAGTTGGGTGGCCCCTAGCTGGGAGCACGCATTTGGACCCAAAAAATAATGTCGAGCGGTCCCTGTGCATTGTTCAGCCCTCACAGGACGAGAAGGCACGGCGGGGCCCGTGTCACGGGTAAACATTGAGATCAACCTGTCATCCTGGGCCAAGCCAAGATGGGAGCTGGCCGCCTGGGGCAATGCAGGAGCAACGGCTAGTGCTCGTGCTGGCACGAAGCGGAGCCAGGCAGTGCTGTCCCGAGAACGGGCCGAGCCAGACAGTGCTGTCCCAAGGGTGGGCCGAGCCAGACAGTGATGTCCCGAGAATGGGCCGAGCCAGGCAGTGCTGTCCCAAGGGTGGGCCGAGCCAGACAGTGCTGTCCCGAGAACGGGCCGAGCCAGACAGTGCTGTCCCGAGAATGGGCCGAGCCAGGCAGTGCTGTCCCAAGGGTGGGCCGAGCCAGACAGTGCTGTCCCGAGAACGGGCCGAGCCAGACAGTGCTGTCCCGAGAATGGGCCGAGCCAGACAGTGCTGTCCCGAGGGTGGGCCGAGCTAGGCAGTGCTGTCCCGAGAATGGGCCGAGCCAGGCAGTGCTGTCCCAAGGGTGGGCCGAGCCAGACAGTGCTGTCCCGAGAATGGGCCGAGCCAGACAGTGCTGTCCCGAGAACGGGCCGAGCCAGACAGTGCTGTCCCGAGGGTGGGCCGAGCTAGGCAGTGCTGTCCCGAGAATGGGCCGAGCCAGGCAGTGCTGTCCCAAGGGTGGGCCGAGCCAGACAGTGCTGTCCCGAGAATGGGCCGAGCCAGACAGTGCTGTCCCGAGAACGGGCCGAGCCAGACAGTGCTGTCCCGAGGGTGGGCCGAGCTAGGCAGTGCTGTCCCGAGAATGGGCCGAGCCACGCAGTCCTGTCCAGAGGGTGGGCCGAGCCAGGCAGTGATGTCCCGAGGGTGGGCCGACATCACATCCGGTCTCGGCCCGCTGTCTGGACCGCAGCAACAAGAAATCTGCGCTGCATGCACAGGAGCAGGGGGACTTGGCCCGTCCGCACTCCGACATTGCACCGCGCTGCCCCAGCGCTCCAGATCACAAGGCCCCCTGTGCCGCAGGAGGTGGAGACGTCGCACACCAGCAGGATGACGTCGCAGACCAGTTCACCACCCCCAACAGTAGGTCACACTCCGCCTCGCCTGTAGGCCGTCTACTGTATGCAGGAGTCTGCGTGTGTTGATAAAGACACACACGCCCGGCACACCTGATTCTATGGGCAGCGCTCGTAACTCTCTCGGCGCCAAGTCGAAGCTGAGCAAGATTTGGTTGGACGGTGCAAATATAGCTAGCCTTGCGGGCTCGCTAAGACACTCTCCGAGCTAGCTACATGAACACAACATTGCACATCGCACGGTTTCGAAGGATGGGTACGCGATGCGGGTTTAGGTCTTGTGCTAATGTTACACACAGCAAGATCCCTGACGGAGGGGATCGATGGAGGCACTGAGGAGATCATGACTGGGAAGGGGTCCTGCATCGAACCCCCTCTGAGTGGAGCAAACACTCGGTACTCCGGGTGCCACGTTCTGCTCGGCTGGACATCACCCCGAGGTCGTGGCCACGGCCCCCGACCACTCACTGCGGGGAGCTTCCCGTCCAGACAGTGTCTGGACATCACTCCTGGGCTCGACCCACTGGGCCGAGCCGACGAGTCGTGTCCAGACACTGGGCCGAGCCCAGGAGTGCTGTCCAGACACTGGGCCGAGCCCAGGAGTGATGTCCAGACCCTGGGCCGAGCCAGGGAGTGGTGTCCAGACACTGGGCCGAGCCCAGGAGTGATGTCCAGACCCTGGGCCGAGCCAGGGAGTGGTGTCCAGACCCTGGGCCGAGCCCAGGAGTGCTGTCCAGACACTGGGCCGAGCCCAGGAGTGATGTCCAGACCCTGGGCCGAGCCAGGGAGTGGTGTCCAGACACTGGGCCGAGCCCAGGAGTGATGTCCAGACACTGGGCCGAGCCCAGGAGTGATGTCCAGACCCTGGGCCGAGCCAGGGAGTGGTGTCCAGATACTGGGCCGAGCCCAGGAGTGATGTCCAGACACTGGGCCGAGCCAGGGAGTGGTGTCCAGACACTGGGCCGAGCCCAGGAGTGATGTCCAGACACTGGGCCGAGCCAGGGAGTGGTGTCCAGACACTGGGCCGAGCCCAGGAGTGATGTCCAGACCCTGGGCCGAGCCCAGGAGTGCTGTCCACACTGGGCCGAGCCAGGGCGTGATGTCCAGACCCTGGGCCGAGCCAGGGAGTGGTGTCCAGACCCTGGGCCGAGCCCAGGAGTGCTGTCCAGACACTGGGCCGAGCTCAGGAGTGCTGTCCAGTCCCTGGGCCGAGCCAGGGAGTGGTGTCCAGACACTGGGCCGAGCCCAGGAGTGGTGTCCAGACACTGGGCCGAGCCAGGGAGTGATGTCCAGTCCCTGGGCCGAGCCCAGGAGTGCTGTCCAGACACTGGGCCGAGCTCAGGAGTGCTGTCCAGTCCCTGGGCCGAGCCAGGGAGTGGTGTCCAGACACTGGGCCGAGCCAGGGAGTGATGTCCAGTCCCTGGGCCGAGCCCAGGAGTGCTGTCCAGACACTGACGATGTCCTGCCTCATACCCGCCATGCCCGCAATGCACTTCCGGATCACATGGTTGTGGATTTCTAGCGCCTTCCGCATTCCCTCGAAAGACTTCTCCAAGCAGAGGGTCGAGGCCTGCACGTCTGTGACCACGAGTGTCGTGATCTTCGTCTCTGTGGAGTAGTCATCGAAGAGCAGCGCCTGCTGGCTGTCTTCGTTCAGCATCCTACGACTAGGCCGGCTATGGGCCGATCTCGCCCGTACTGGGCCGGACATGGGCCGATCTCGCACGTACTGGGCCGGACATGGGCCGATCTCGGCAGTGCTGGGCCGGCTACGGGCCGATCTCGCACGTACTGGGCCGGACATGGGCCGATCTCGGCAGTACTGGGCCGGCTATGGGCCGATCTCGGCAGTGCTGGGCCGGCTATGGGCCGATCTCGCCCGTACTGGGCCGGACATGGGCCGATCTCGGCAGTGCTGGGCCGGCTATGGGCCGATCTCGCCCGTACTGGGCCGGACATGGGCCGATCTCGGCAGTGCTGGGCCGGCTATGGGCCGATCTCGCCCGTACTGGGCCGGCTATGGGCCGATCTCGGCAGTGCTGGGCCGGCTATGGGCCGATCTCGCCCGTACTGGGCCGGCTATGGGCCGATCTCGGCAGTGCTGGGCCGGCTACGGGCCGATCTCGGCCGTACTGGCCCGGACATGGGCCGATCTCGCCCGTACTGGGCCGGCTATGGGCCGATCTCGGCAGTGCTGGGCCGGCTATGGGCCGATCTCGCCCGTACTGGGCCGGACATGGGCCGATCTCGGCAGTGCTGGGCCGGCTATGGGCCGATCTCGCCCGTACTGGGCCGGCTATGGGCCGATCTCGGCAGTGCTGGGACGGCTATGGGCCGATCTCGCCCGTACTGGGCCGGCTATGGGCCGATCTCGGCAGTGCTGGGCCGGCTACGGGCCGATCTCGGCCGTACTGGCCCGGACATGGGCCGATCTCGCCCGTACTGGGCCGGCTATGGGCCGATCTCGGCAGTGCTGGGCCGGCTATGGGCCGATCTCGCCCGTACTGGGCCGGACATGGGCCGATCTCGGCAGTGCTGGGCCGGCTATGGGCCGATCTCGCCCGTACTGGGCCGGCTATGGGCCGATCTCGGCAGTGCTGGGACGGCTATGGGCCGATCTCGCCCGTACTGGGCCGGCTATGGGCCGATCTCGGCAGTGCTGGGCCGGCTACGGGCCGATCTCGGCCGTACTGGGCCGGACATGGGCCGATCTCGCCCGTACTGGGCCGGCTATGGGCCGATCTCGGCAGTGCTGGGCCGGACATGGGCCGATCTCGGCAGTGCTGGGCCGGCTATGGGCCGATCTCGCCCGTACTGGGCCGGCTATGGGCCGATCTCGGCAGTGCTGGGACGGCTATGGGCCGATCTCGCCCGTACTGGGCCGGCTATGGGCCGATCTCGCCCGTACTGGGCCGGACATGGGCCGATCTCGGCAGTGCTGGGCCGGCTATGGGCCGATCTCGCCCGTACTGGGCCGGGTCCAGGAGTGGTGTCCAGACCCTGGGCCGACCCAGGCTGTGGGTGGTGCATTTTGGTGCATTTTCCGTCGGTTTAGGTGAAAATTGTCGAATTTTGTCGAAATTTGACGACAGGTGACGAACAGCGAGAATCCCCGAAAAACCGGTTTTTAATTCATTTTTGGGGGGGGGGGTCTTCGCTGACGAAGTTTTTGTCGAAGACCCCTGTCGTCGTCGTCAGAACACTGCCGTCTTCGGTGAAAAACCCCCTGAAACAGCCGTTTTCCTAATTATGTGACGAACGACGAAGTTTGTCGAAGTTTGTCGACCAGCGAAGACCCCCATAACAGGATTGTCGTTTGGAATAGCGAGGCCATTGTCCCCTGGAGGCCATAACATGAGAACCGAGCCGACATGACAGCGAGCTCCATCATCATCAACACCCATTCCCACGCCCAGTGTCTGCTCGACCCCGTTTGGGATTCAGTGCAGGCGACATACCTCTGCCTGCGAGAGCTGCTTTGCTGTGCGGAGCACATTCGCATACTTCCGCTCCAGGTTGCAGGCCTCCGTCACCTCGACAGTGACCCCGTCCATCTCTTCCGCAAACTGGGTCGCTGTGGCATCGAAGCCGGCTAGACGCAGGTATTCGAGGATATCCTCATGCAATAAGCGTCTTTTTCGCCCGGTCAGCATTGCCCACCCCACACAGCCCTAGACACACCAGATCCAGAAGGCTCTCGTATTCCCAGCGAAGGGGTGGGAAACCACGAGTGCGCAGCTGTGTCAACGGCCTGAACGGTAGTGCTTCGTGATGATGTTGGAAGGTAGAATTCAAGGAAAGCTCAAAGTCAACCCCCGCAAGACCTGGAAACCTGCCAGCAGGGCCAAGAGTTAACCTCGGACCCCCACCAAGTTGAGGGAAGGGGGGAGAGGGGGCGGGCGGGCGGGCGGGTGTGGGTGGGGGCGACTCCTTCGCGTCGGCGTGATGAGGGAGAGATAGAGGCCGCCCGCGCGCTTCCTGTCGCCTCTGCCTCTTCCTCGTCGGCTCCGGGGGGGGGGGGGAGGGGGGGAGGGGGTGTTTTACTTTTTCTTTGACTGTCGTACTTCTTGATTTTTGTTGTTGCTGCAGTATTTTTTTTTTGGGGGGGGGGGGGGGGTGGGGTTTGGGGGGGCTTGGGAGAGGAGGGAGGGAGGGTGGGCAACCGCTTCGGAGAGGGGCTTTTTGGTGGTTTGTTCCGGCGGTGGTGGTGCACTTCAGCCGGACCACGCAGGCACACACCCCCTCCCTCTTGTTTTGCCGTTTTGCCGTTTTGCCTGTGGTTCCTGTCTGGAAAACTCACAATTGCCCACATGCTTGAACCTCACTCCATTGCTGTTATCTCGGGCATGTGAGCATCAGGTATCATTTGCCCTGTACAATTTTTGCTGGAACCACATGTGTTTGCCGCGAGAGTTTTGCACACACCTCCAATACCTCCTGTCCCATTCCACTTGGCAAGAAATCAAGGCGACAGGCAATGTCCAACCCCGACAAAATTGAGCCACCCACTCCACGAGCCAAGAAGGCGATGCTTTCTACAGGTTGGAAATCGCATAACACGGATTATGCAACAACTATCAGGGGCGCGAGCGTGCGGACAATCCCGAACAATCCAGAACAACAATTGAACGCACACGCGCCTCTCGTTTTCACTGATCCATAATTTCTTCCAATTTTTTTTTACCACCTCAGGCCTCTGCAGTGCACAGCCTTTGAGCCTTCATCTCTTCAACACAGGAGGACCTGCCCAGCAGATGCCCTTCCCATAAACAGGATGCAAGACCCCACACACGTGATATCTCTCTTTCTCTCTCTCTCTCCTGCAGCGCGAGACAGAACTCAGGCCACAACCTAGATGAAAGTCTCTGCTCGTAGACGTCGCACGTCTTCCCCCTACCCCCCCCCCCCTCTCCCTGCAAGGCCTGCTCGACACAGCGTATTAAATCCGAAGAAACAAGAGAGGTGTGGCGGTAGGGTATCTGGGCAAAACAAATAATATACGGCCAGAACAAAACGCTGCAGGACGGGAGGGAGCCAGAGAGAAGGCGGGGGAAGAGAAGGGGAGGGAGAGGGAGAGCTGTGTGGGGTGGGTGCGGCAGAGGGGAGGGGGGGGGGGGAAGAGGAGGAGGAGGAGGGGTCACAAAGCTATGTGACCCCACCTGATCCCCTCCTTATCATTCTCTCACCCTCTGTCTCGACCTCCAACACCCCCCAACCGCCCTCTCGATGCACTCTGCAACTCTGCAACCATCTCCCCCCCCCCCCCCCACACACTATCAAGCACCTTGGCAGAGGTGCCACCAAAACTACCTCCTTCCCCATCATGATCCCCTTTGTGAAACTCCAGCCGGCACAAAATCTCCTAAAAAAACCGGAGCAGGCGGCATGTGGAACGCACCTCCCCTCCCACCCCCCCCCACTTCGTTGGACCCAAAAAGGTTAGATTTTTCCAAGGGGGGGGGGACGGATGTGTGTGGGGGGGAGGGGGGATGAAGATAAATCGGGGGGGGGGGGACCCCGGGAAATAACTGCCACTCTGATGCCAAATAAAATAAAAGGAATATACCGGGGGGGGGGGGTGGGGGGTAGGGGGGTAGGGGGGGTAGGAGAAGGGGAAGGGGGGAGGGGGGGGGGACAAGGGAGATGTTTGCGAGGGCAGGGGAGAGCTCTATCAAAAGAGGAGATCTTTGAACTCTCGCTGCTGCATTTTGCGGGGTGGGGGTGGGGGTGGGGTGGGGTGTGGGTGTGTGTGTGGTGGTGGTATGTTTTTTGTCTGCCCCCCCCCCCCCACCCCGCTCCTGATGATCCCGTATCGGGCATGAGAGTTACGCATGTGCAGTGTGCCCTGCGTGCCCATGTGGCTTTGCATCAAAACCACATTGCACGTGACACACATGGCACACTGGCTCTGTCACATCGACACCAAAAAAAACAGATGATGAGTCGGTGGGGTGGCGGGGCGGGGAAGGGTCAGGCTGGGAGGAGGGGAAAAGAGAGGGGGCTGTGGGTATGGGTGTGGGTGTGGGGGGGGGGGGGGGTAAACCAATGAAAAACAAGAAGTTGGACAGTCAAATCAGAAATCAGAAAAATGACCATAAAAAAATATGACTGCGAAATATCTAAAAAGGGGCGGCGGCGCATGTGCGTGTGAGTGAGAAAAATGGGCGAAAAACTTTTGATAGATTACTAAAGGCGGAAGGGGCGGGTGATAAAACTACAACTCGTAGCGGATATTGGTTCAACTGATGGGCAAAAAAAAAGAGGCGAAAGCTTCACACCTTGTAAACTGTTTGAAGCAATGGTGGGTGTGCCGCAAGCATGGCCGGCCCCAGCGCACCAAAATGAAGGATTCAGTAATTTCCCCTGCACAGCAAAAGTGCGCCATATGTTATTTTTGAAACCAATGCAAAATGATAAACAGGATACTGAAAGCTAATGCAGCCGAGTGAATCACAAGAGAGAAAGGTAGCAACGCCAGTTGGTGTTCTTCGAACGCAGAACACCCAAATCTGGGCGACACCCAAGATTGCTGTTTTACTGACAAACGAACAGCTGGTGGCTATACTATAGATCCCAAGGGGGACGCAAATTGACATAAGCACGTCCAGACAAATTGAGACCATCCCACCACCCCCCCCCCCTGAGCCGAAAAAAGAAAGGGGGAAGGGGCTGGGCTGGGCTGGGGGGGGGAGGAGAAGCTTCAGAAAAATAGAAGCAAATGAAATGATCTACTAAATGGGGATGGGGGGGGGGGGCGGGGTGTGATCGTCGAAAGTGAAGGCAAGACAAGTCTCCCGACACCTTCTAGGGGAATGGGGGGGGGGAGAAAACTAAAAAATCAAAAAATACCCTGGGACCACCTGGAGAGAGAGAGAGAGAGGGGGGGGGGGTGCTGGATGGTGGAGGTGTGGGATAGCGCAACGCCACCCCACCCACCCCACCCCCCCCCCCGCCGTTCCTCCACTCTCTCCCGGCCAGATGAAATGTAAACCAAAAAAAGGGAAACCAGCCCGGGGAGCGAGAGAGATAGTGACCGGGATGAAGGAAAAAAGGAGGGCAGTGAACAGTGATGAGATGGGGGGGGGAGATCTGGGGCAGTGGGTGGGTGGGGGTCCGTGTGATGGGGAGAGGGGTGTGATGGGGGAGAGGGAGGGTGGGGGGGGGGGGGGAGTGAAGGAGAGGAGTGTCCTTCGGAAATACCCCCTCTCTTTGGACTTTTCGTTGAGGGGGGGGGGGAGGGAGAGAGGAAGAGAGGAAGAAACAGGGACTTGCCAGGGCGAGGTGAGGAAACAAGGAAACAGGGGGAGGAGGAGAGAATGTTGTGTGAGAGTATGCATTGGGTGTTTAACAATGCCGGGGGGTATTTTTTAACACCCTCTCTCTCTCTCTCTCTCTCTCTCCCCCTTCTCCTACCCAGCCCATCCACCTATCCCCCCCCCCTCCCTCCCCCCCCCTTCCAATAGAAAGCAAGAAAACTTGCTGTGGAAGCTGGTGGGAGGGGGGAGGGCGGGGGGCTGAAGGACGTCGAGTGTGGGTGGAGGGGAGGGGGGGGGGGGGGGGGGAACTCTCCGCCAGTTTTCCCCCTCACATCCCCTCGTAGCATAGCGTCGTTTGAACGATTTTTGAACGATTTTTGGCCGTGCTCGTAGCATTCCCCGTTGAGGGGGTCGCTATTTCGTGTTCTCCTGGCCGCACGGAGGCATTGCCTTACGTCGCCTCTTCCTCTTTTCCTTTGGTGGTGTGTTGGTCTGGCACAGAGGGCGGGACCGTGCTGCCGTTTTTCCCAGTCCTCCTCCCCACTCGTGTTGTGTGCTGCATCTCCCCTGCCGCACTGAGCAGACAATATCCCAGCTGATGCAGTGGTTGTTCGGACTACCCCCTCAAAGTCTCTCCGACCCCTCTCCATCCAACCACCACCTCCTAGAGGTGTTATGATACGTTCCCCCTTTTTCCTCCTCTCCCCCCCCCCTCCACCCACCATTTCCCTTTCCCTCGGCAGCTCAATAGGCCCTATACTGATGACAAAAATCGCTAAAAAAGGTGCGTGCAACCCCCCCCCTTTTCACCGACCCACACACATCAATTGTATCTCTCTCTCTGCCCCCCCCCACCCCCACCCCACTCGTTTGAGCAAAACCTTTCAACTCGATTTTGCTCAAAAAAAAACACCGCTCCGCCATAAGATCAGCTGATGTTGAACCCTTCCCTCGCCCCCCCTTCCTGTCTGGTCGCAACCCACGTTCCCTGCCTGAAGCCGTGGTCCGGTCTGAACGAACCAATAGAGGAGGGGGGGAGGTGCGCTAGTTTGAGGTCTTTTAGTTCGCTTTTCTGAGACTTTTTGTTCGTTGGGGGGTGGGGGGGGGGCAGGGGGGGGGGGTGGGTAACAATTGGGGGGAGGGGGGACAAGGGTGTGTGCGTGGTATGGCATAGCACACAACAAAAAAAAAGAGGGCACATTGATCACACAAGAATCATCTGCACGCGCACAGACACACAGCACGCAGCACACAACAGGCACGGACGTGTGGTCTGTGAAGGGCTGACAGAAGCAACAGGTGGCCTGGGGAGGGGGGGTGGGCCCCACACAACCACGTGTGATCAGGCCACAGAAGCAACAGAAGCCCACCCCTTCCCACCCCCTTCTTGTTTTTTTTAACTACCCTGTTCCGATGATGACGTTTACTGGGGGGGGGCAAATACAAGCATACATGCTAATACAAGCATACATGCGAATACAAGCATATTTTGAAAATCCGGATTTATATAAAAATTTCGGGCTAATAGAAGCATACATGCTTCTATTAGCCTGGTAGAAAATATTGGGTATTTTTGGGGTTTTTGGGGGTTTTCCACCACAAAATTTCAATTTTTTCTACCAGGCTAATACAAGCATATATGCTTGTATTAGCCTGGTCAACAAAAATTGGGTTTTTAGTATGCTTGTATTCGCAGTATAGCCATTTATAATTTTTCCAGAAAGCCCCGCATTATGCGAGCTGGCACGCTTAATACAAGCATATATGCTTGTATTTGCCCCCCCCCAGTAACAAAAAAAAGAGTAAAAGAAAAAGACACACAAAACCAAAACTTCCCAGCCCAGAATATTCCCCACTTGGCACAGCTACACCGAATCCCGTACACTCGTGGGGGAGTGGGGGTGAGGGGGGGTGCGTGAGTCAGACGCAGAAAAACCAACAACAGAGGGGGGAGGAGGGGAGGAGGAGGAGGAGAAGGAGAAGGAGGTGGCGAGGGGGAGGGGGGGGGGCAAACGTAAAATTGCATCGTCGTGCAGATGAGGTGTGCCTCAGGCGGGAAAAAAAGTCATAACGTTCCTCCCACCACATACACCACCCTGCCCCCGCCCCCACCACCACCACCACCACCACCACGCCCCCCTTCTTCTGGGCAACACCAAAAAAGCAACACACAATACCAAGAGAGGGGAGGGGAAGTCGCGACCTTTTGTTTGGGGGGAGGGGGGGGGGGGAAGTGCGATCACCCTGCAACCCACATCTTGACACACACGATGACATGGGATGCACAATGGTGGTGGGGTGGGGTGTGGGGGGGGGGGGTCTCAGCACCAAGGGGGGTTGGTGGTATATGCTGTTGCGGTTTTTAAAAAAAGGGCTATTTGACTCTCCGTCCCCTGCACCCACTGTCTCTTACCTTTGTTTGTGTCGGTGGTTTGCAGCTCTTGCAGTTTCTGAATCGAGTGGGAAGGGGGGGTGGGGTGAATCAAGACCACGTGGCTGTGTGCGCGCATGTGTGAACACGCATGGCGTATTGTGTGCAGAGTGGAGGCTGCATCAAAGGCATGCCATCTCCACTGCAGCAACAGGCCTGCAGGTATTGGGCAGCGTGCTTGCTGTGGCAGTGCGACCAACTGACTGCCTTGCCTCTGCCTTCACCCACTGAGGCAGATCACCACACGAGACTGGCCCGCAGCGGCGACGGGTGGATAAGTGCCCCGATCAGTTCTTCTGCCCCTTGGCACCCGCCCCCTGCTGGTACTGCGAGCTCGGGCTGTACCTGCGAGTGGTGGTGTGAGGCAGCATTCCCCCGATCCCACAAGTCCCAAAGACACAGCAATGTGCACCACGCCACACAGAGGGCCGCAACAATTCCCTTTGGAGACACAGCCCACAACCCCCTCTCAGTCCCACCCCCCTTAAGCATACTGCGACTGGGGGAGGTAGCCCTGGCCCCTGTAGTACTCCTCACCACCACCGTACTGGCCCATGCCGTAGCCGGTGTACGGGTAGCTCGGGTAGTACCCGTACTGGCCGTTCGACCCAGGGTAGTAGTACGCACCAGGGCGCTGCCAGTACTGCGGGTAGTACTGCATGGGGAAGTTCTGGTACGCCTGCTGCGGGTAGCTGGGGTACGCACCCTTGCCGGCCTGGGCAGGCATCTGGGGGGCGGCGTGCTGCGTGTGGTGCGCAGGGGCCGGCATCGACGGCTGCGACAGGCCCTGCGTGGCGGGGGGCTGCGCGGCGGGGGTCGGTGCCGCAGTCGGCTGCTGTAGCGGGGAAGGAGGGTGGAAGGGTGGGGGTGGGAGGGTACGGCACACGGCAGGTTACAAGGCGCAGAAAGCATGGCACTCACGAGGCGGCAGCAGTGCATACCTGGTGCTGCCCACGGGCACCCCCCATGCGGCCAGCGCTCGGCGAGCTCACGCCGCCCTTCTTCCCACCGAACTGCCCGTTGGGGCGCGACGTCCCGAACGCGTTCTCGCGCTTCCCCTTGCTGTGACGGGGGTAGGGCAATGCAAGAGGTGTGGCGCAGTAACGGTGGAGACCTGAAGGGTCCGACCCGGCAGCATCAAGAGACCTGTGGTGTGTAGCCCGAAGGGCACCACTCGGTGCCGACCTTTTCTGTTGGGGGACGCGCACCAACTAAACGCTGGTGGACTGCCACACACGGGCATTTTGACCTAATTTTCGAATCAATGCATCCCAGCACGACACATGGCTGTGCGGCATAAGGTACATACCCGCCAGGGGCAACACCGAAGGTGCGCGGGTGGTTCCACGTCGCGGAAGGCATCGGCGCCGGTGCCGCGGCGGGAAGCGCCGGGTTCTCTGCAGTGGATGTGCGCGTGTGTAGGGTGCGGGGTGAGTGAGTTGCACAAAGCGCACCGGCAGACGAGGGTCTGGGTGTATAGTCTCATCGTGTGTGCTGAGAAAGGCTGGTAACTACAGGTTTGGCACCACATCAGGTGCCACCGGACGGTGTTGCCACGATGGCGATGCATCAGTTCCAAAACAGTATGAGACGCTCAGCGGACCACCCATATGTGGCATATCTCCCCGACCTGCCAGTGTGCATACCTGCGCACCCCCAGTTGCTGCGGTCGAGGTGTGCGGTGTCGTCCAGAGCCTGGGCAGCAGTGGGCAGGGCCGACGGCGCCGGCGCCGGTGCTGCTGCGGGCGGTGCAGAGACGCGGGGCTGCTGGGGCTGCTGGGCAGGGAGCGTGACGGCCGGTGCCATCTCGGGCACAACCGGCGACTGTGGGGTAAAGGGGGGTGGTGTGTGCGTGCATGTTGTGACACATCCGCCCGCTGCATGAGGAAGCCGCACCTAGCACCGCACAAAGCAAATGCTACAACGACCCCGACACAGATATCAGCGGCGGATCGATGGGCTTGAACACTTGACTTACCGCAGCGGAGGGGGCCAAACTCTCTCCATCACACCACTTGCCCCCCTCACCCCAAACGCAAACACGTCTCGAGAATAAATACAGCTCAGAACCCCACCCACCCACCCCCACACACACCCCTTCTCACCCACCCACCCTGCCACCCACTCGACCCGACATACCTCAACGTCATCCACCCACGACACGGGGACGACCTCCGGCTCGGGCTCACGAGCGGCGGGCACAGCCAGAGGCGCCTCCACCATGCGGCTCACGTGGGCGCTGAACAGGATCTCAGCCGCCACACCCACCGGGGCGGCGGGCAGGACGACAGCCTGCGCCTGCTCCTGGTAGTCACGCAGAGCAGCAGCCTTGTCGCCAGGCCGTTCCGCGTCGAACTCGCTGTTCGAATCCTCGATCAGCACTGGGCTCTTCTGCGCGTCGTAGGCCGAGACGGTCACCGTCTTCGTCTTCGTCGCCTTCTTCTCCTTCACAGGCTTCTCCTGCACAGGCGTCGGGGCCGGGGTCGGGGCCGGGGTGGGCGTCGCGGGGGCCTGCTGCGCCTCCGCCTCCCAGTCCTCCGCAGCCTCCTCCACGACCTCCTCCTCCACCTCCTCCTTCTTGGCCTCGACAGGGGCAGGGGCAGCGACACGCTCGGGGGCCGGCTCGTCGTTCTTCTTGCCCAGGGCGCTGGCCCACGTCATGCCGCTGGGGACAGGGCTGGGGCGGTACGCCTCACGGATGACCGGGCCCTGGGGACGGGGCGCCTCCTTCTCCTCCTCCTTCTTCGGCTTCCCGTTGGCCATCGGGGCCTTGGCGGTCTTGGGCTTCGTGGTGCCCGCCTTGGCCACCGCAGCCGCGGCCGGGTTTGCGTTCCTCAGCCCTGCTTGCACAGCGTTCGTTGCCATTGTGATTGATACCGGGGGTCCTTCCCGCTGATAGCTTGCCCTAAGGGGGGGGTGGGGGGGGGGGGGTTATTTACTCTAATGTTGTGAAGGTAAGCCCTTTGTAATAGAAACGCCGTACCCGTACCGTGTGGCCTAAGGAGCTCAGCCGAGCTCAGCCAACCCGAAGGGGGAAATAAGGGGGGAAGATGGAGAAAGAGGGTGCCAAATATAAAGAGGGCAAAGATAGCCACGCCTGGGTGTGGAGATTAATAGGATTGCAATCGGAAGCGGGCGAAACAAGCACAAGACAGGAGGAAGAGTATTTCCTATGGTGTAAGTAGCAGATTGGCACCGTTGTGCTGTGTGCAAGTTCGAAGGAACAGGTGGCACTATGTTACTACAATGTAGAGAAGAAAGACACGCTGGAAGAGGGGGGGGTGGGTAATGGTGTAGTAGCGAAAGTGAGTAGTGAGATATGAACCCTGTGGGGTCTTCGCTACGGGGTGGTCGTCAGTGCACTTTGGTGCATTCCCTGTTGAATTAGCTGAAAACTGATTGACGAAGAATAACGACCAGCGAGACCCCCTGTGCTTGGGGGATTGATACCTTCATGCGAACCCAGTACCCCCCCAGCTTTACCAGCTCAATTA
Source organism: Rhynchopus euleeides (assembly GCA_963210315.1). Lineage (NCBI taxonomy): Eukaryota > Euglenozoa > Diplonemea > Diplonemida > Diplonemidae > Rhynchopus > Rhynchopus euleeides. The sequence goes on along the minus strand of OY723264.1, from coordinate 1,096,886 downwards.
TTAGTGAAGGCATTCAACATCACACCAACGGGGGCCTTCTGTGTCGCTGTGTGTCAAACTGTGTCGCTGACAACCATTTTTGTTCCCTCTTCTGCAGCGCTGAGTGAAGGCTCCCCGTGTTCGAAAATGGACGAAATAAACAACCACGAGGCAAGCCCGACTCACCGAATGGGGCCACTCGCATGGAATGACAGAGGACACCAAGCCGCAAGCTGGACTTGGATAACGTTTTGAATGAGAGGACGAGTTCGGATGTGTTCGCAGCAGAGGGGGCGCCGTTCAGGCTCGAGTTGCACGGTGGTATTGCCTGGGTTTGTCTCGGTTATAACAACGTGCTGCAGCATGGCGAGTCCACACCATGTGGATTACCGTACCCAAGTCCTCTTCCCGTCGGCTCGCCAGGCGTAAACGGGGATCAAATGCACCGAGACCGAGCAAATTCCAGGCGAGACAGTGGTAGTCTGGCGAGAGGGCGGGGCTGTGTCGGCAAATCATCTGATAACTCCTTCGACCGGGGGGGCTGATGATGGTGGAGAGGAGCACGTCGGGTGCCTCGTGAACATCTGCGTGCGGCCTCGGCCTGCATATACGGCAGGTGGACTCCGGTGGGGATGTTGCGACCCGCCTACCTGACGATCGTGACCCCCTCACGTCCGATCCTCAAGAATGTACGCGGTCAGCACCTATCCTCCTGGCCTGAGAAGCCCATCAAGCAAACCCGTAATCATCGTCACGGGCTGCACGAAAACAGCGCCAGAAAATCCTGCGCACATCCACCTCGACCTCGCAGTTGTGTGTGTGGGCCACCGCTTCGTCGGGTATCCCAACCCAACAACCGTGCACTCAACAACACGGGACACGGGTGGCGGAATGTCTGACCAGGCGAGCAGTGATGAAACCCTCGAAGGTCGGCACACGCGGCGACCCTACTGGGGCCTCCTGCAGTGCCTCTCCCACCTGGGAGCGGGAAGCTGCCCACATCCCCGACGCTGCCGGGGCTCACCACACCGGAGACTGACACCTCCGTCCTACGAGACCTGGCGGAGTGCCCAAGCACTCTCACCTAGCGCTCTGCAACACAGAACCAATATCCGGCGGAGCAGTGGTGCATCTCCTGCCAGAGGGCCAGAGGGCGCCTCAAGAATCTTGCCTGGATGCAGCAAGCGACCAGGCGGAGCTGACAACCATTCGGGAATCCCCCACGGTCGCCATCCTCACCCACTTGCAGAGCGCTGCACGCACTGCTGCGGGTGGCGGGCATCACCTGGGCAAAGCTCGTACTGCCACTGCCACCTCTGTGGAGGCGGTTTGCGAGGACAGGGGCGGCGTGGCAGGAGATGGTGCGGACGAAGTAAAACAAATCGGGTGCTACGGGGGATCCTAACCCGGGACGACCTGCAACCCGCTGGCAAGAGGGATCGCCCTGCTGCGATGTGGTGAGAGATTTGCGGAGGTGGGGCACTCGGGGGTTCTCTATGAAGGACGGGGGGTGGTGCGGGTGCTGGTCGGGCCGTCTGCTCAGGAGGTTGTGAGAGGCACAGAGGGAGGGGAGGTCGACAAGGAGTGTGGAGTGGATCTGACATCGACGGGGAGATGCGCCTGGTATGGAAGCATTGCTGCATGCAACACCACCAGGAAGGGAAGGGGGGCCGTGTTGGGTTCTGTTTGCTGTCTCGTCGGACAAGGGATCAACAAGGAGTTGGTTCGTATCGATACTGACAGCTTCGACAAACGCACAGGCTTTGACCTTCTGACAGTTACACAGGGGCCCTGGGTGGTTTCCACCACCCTGTGCGACCTCCCGGGAATGCCAGATTTTCACAGGGAAGGTCCACATTTACTTTGCGCCCGTGATGAAGTCTATGATATGCGGCATCGCACCATTCTGTGGATCCGTGTAGACTTTGCCATCCTTACGCGCGGGTTTGCGGGTTCGCGGGACGGGCAACTTGTGGCGCAGGTCGTAGCACCTGACTGGCCCGACTGGTCTCCCCTTGCATGCATACACTCCCATCTTCTCAGTGGGGGGTGACGTGGAGTGGAACGGGTCCGACTTCCTCTTTCCTTGGCTCACAATTGCCGAGACGACATTCGATTACGTGCCGAACTCCGCTTGATGTGCCCCAGAGCATCCTGTTAGTTGTAGTGACCGCCAGAAGAGCTATCAAAGTGCACGTAGCTCTTGCACACGGAACTCTGAGGTTGGTGCTGATAGCGGTGCGCACCTCGATGACAAGCAGTGTGGGGCATCGTTGGCATGCAGGGGGGTGAGGATCGTTCGCTGCCTCGCGGACCACCCAAGAGGTAACACGCTGAAGTCTTGAACGAAGGGTCGCTCCTGCTGCATCCTCTTGGTTCATCTATCCCCGCTGTACGCATGGACAGGCAGTCGTCTCGCAGTAGTCATCCCGAGCTCTGGACCGGAGTTAACCGCTGAAGAGAGGTTGTAAGTGTCGCCTTGAGAAGAAGACACTTCTCTATCGCCTCCGCTGGCGAAGAAGGTTGGGCAGGGTCTTGCAAACCCGGGTCAGGTGTGTTGGTGCTGGACGGTGCAAGGAGCGAGCTGTACCTAGCTGGTGAAGGGCAGGCTGTCTGCGCGCTGAGGTTATGTCTGTCGAGGAGTTGGGTGTGGTGAGGCGAGACTGTGCGTACCACGCAACAGAGACCGTGTCCCTGCTACCCCAGGCGCTTGTTGGTGCAAGCCTGCAGCAAGCTGTCGAAGGACTCGCTGCCTTCCCTGTCCACGGTGGAAGGCCACCGGTGAAGAGCACAGCGTCGCTTAACCTCCAGCAACCACAAGTTGAAACACATGGCGTATAACCCAGCCAGAGCATAGGTCCTGATCACATGCTAGGACAGTTTCCTTGAGATGTGAAGGCTGTTGAGCACAGCAGCACACGGCCCTCAAAACCATGCACCCACATGCGGAGTGCAGCAATGTTGGATAGCAGGCACAGGATCCCAGGCAGGATCCCCTGCAAGTGTGTGTGCAGATGACCAGATACCATCAGTTGCAACATCCTCGAGGGGCGCACATACGGAGCTGCAACATCACTGCGATGCCAAGATCGCTCCGACTGATTGACAGGCCTGATGAAGGGAGGGTGGAAGGGTGTCGCCCGAGGAGATGATGAGGACACGTCACCCGCCACAGAGTCGGGGCTGCCGGCATCGGGACATGAGCAGGCGGCACTGGAGGCACCGGTGCCAGCGGGGGTTGTGGATACCCCTCTCGGCAGCATGAGCGTGCTGAAGGACAGGAGGTGATTCATGCAGAAGTCGGTGGACGCACAGCACACCCGGTGTATGTGTGTGGCTAAAGGTCGGCCGCCAGTGCCGCGCTGAGGGCTCGGGAACTATCGAGCCCATCACCGACTACGGTGGGGTGACGCGTCGTAGATGGGCCCATACGGACTGGAAAGACACCGCCATCCCAGTCCTAGTGGAGGGTGGGAGGGGACCGTCACCCGAGGGACTGTTCAATGCAGATCCTGTGTGTGTGACTTGATAATACTGTGCACACACAGGGCACCACTGGTGTGGTGGGGTGGCAGCGACGGGAAGGCCCGGGTGTGACCCTGAGGACAGTGAGCGACAGGATGTAGAGCTCCTGCAGGACTTGCCGCATTCTGTGTTCTCAGCAGCTGGCCACGGAGGTGTGGACAGCAGCAGCCACTGTCGTGCGTAGCAGCGAGGACAGGGCTGAATCGCTGCGGTAGCCGGAATAGAAGCAGGAGAATGTCACTGATCCAACTTGCAATCGACTTCGGGCATATAAGGAGGAAGATCACGGGGAGGCGGCGGACCAGCGTACGGGGATTATGGGCGACTGGTTGAAGCAGATAAAGGTGCTGGCAGGACACGACCATCCGCGCAGGGGGTTAAGCCTTGCCTTTCGCTGGGGACCAACAACGTGGCAGGGCTGACACTCGTGTGTTCAGCGCTGACGCAGGACATGCGAGTGGTGGAGAAGGCACCGAGGACGACGAAAGAGTGTGTGCAGATGCTGCAGTGATTTGGGAAGGGGTGGAGGGAGGACGGCTTCGTTGGCGGATCAACCAGGTTTGGCGGCAGAAGCAAGAATACAACGCCGCATCCGATGCCAACAACGAGAAGGGGGCTGAGCAGGAAGGGGCGTCGCTATGTCGGCAGCATTTGGTAGAGGGGAGACGGGCACGGCCATCTACGGCGTTGGCACTTGTTGGTAGTGGATGCAAACATCTTGTGCTGGTTCACCGCCACCGCGAAGGGCACCAGTTGTTCGCATCCACTAGACACCCTACTGCACAGAGGTAGTGCAGCTTTCCAAGGTGGCTAACCATGTCCCCGCGCGAAGCGTTTCAAGGGTCAGCGCGCCTGTGCAAGAGTCCCGGACTGTGACGTACTGGATCACGGCACAACAGCACGGGGCACACTCGAAGCTCCGAGGTAAGCGCCAAGGCAAGAGGAGGCAGCTCCCAGCCCACCATGTGATAGTGCAGACGGCATCGGCCAGAGGTGTTGCATCTGTGGGTGCGCTCGTGAGCGGCACCCGTATGCCTTGAAACACAGGTAATTCCCAAAGATGTCGTCAAGTACACTGCTGTGTGCACACGCTGAGTCAGAGGCCTGGGCCTTCTCCTCGGCACGCAGCTGCCAGCGAGGGCTACCGTCCGACGGGCACTTCTGCGGAGACGAAGTTATGAATCAAGGCGTGAGATGGATGTGCAGCCAGATGCGAGTCCTGGATCTGGCTATCTGCAGGCGACGATCACCCTCAGCGATCAGGAGAGGGTCATTACTTCGACGAGGAGACACTTCTTGAACATCCATGGCACAGCTTTGTCTCGTGTTCGAGCGCCGTGTCCCGAAGACGCTGTTGGTGACCACCTTGCAGAGGCGCCTGCTATGTCTTCAACACACATGGAGGACACTAGCACGATGTGGAGGCGACGCGGCCTTCCTCTGGATGGGTGCTCAGCCGTGGCACCTGCTGGACTATATATCACGAGGATGCCACGAGTTAACTTGCTGAACTGCATCACCATGTAAGTCAAACACTAAGGGGGTAATAGTAGTCCGGTACTACCGAATAATAGTAATGGAGTATCCCTCGACTTGGAACCTATGATATCGCTTCAACTGATGCCACCGCACATGCAACAGCAAGTTGGTGACAACAGCATGGCCAACCTACCTCTCTTAACGACATGGGCACCCCAGAGAGACACGCGTGGACACTAGCCGTGCAGCTGCAGCCCTCTAGCACGCCACATCACGGTACCCCCCGTCGGGAAGGGGATCGCTGTGCTGGGCCGGGCTGGCCTGAGAAAGGGCGCTGCTACTCTGCTGTCCTGGCTGCTGGGCACAGCGTCCTGCAAAGCAAGCGGGACCGGCAGGCAGGTGCTCGATGCCATGCCAGGTGTAGGTGTGGACGGGCAGTCGGTGGTGCGGAACATGGGACAGGCGGAAAATTGCGACGGCAGGCCGAGAGCCGAAGAATGAGGAATCCGCGACGAGGGGGCACGGGGGTGATCTAGCTCGGAGGAGGTGTGGGCAAGCTGGCTGTCGTGGGAATCGCAGAAGCAGTGCAGAAGCACTCGGGATACCATCAGCAGGTGGCAACGGACTGTATTATCTTGAGCATTCCATTTGCACAAAGACCCACAGCAGACACCGTTGTGGCCACATCCGATTAGCAGTCGAGAGCAGCAGCATCAGAGGGCCAGCCTGTGCGTTCCTGCAGGCAGGCTCGGAGGGTGGTGGCGACGGCGCCAGGTTGCCTGCTGTGAGGATAGAGGAACAGCCTGGGGTGGACACAACATTGGCGGATACAACACACGGTTCTGAACCGGAGTCGAGTCGGGGGAGCGCGTGGCAGAATCGAAGTGTTCGGAGAGTATTGATCCCTGGATGGAGAGGCGGGCATGGGGGCAACAGGACAAGGGGGCCACAGCACGCCATCACTCTGCTTGTTGGTCGTGCTTGCAAAAGTTCTCACCACTCCCACCTGATCTGGCCAATCCCTGAGTCCCTCAAAACCACCGCCACAATTACACCAAGCACGGCGTGTGGGAAGACATAGGAAGGTCCCGGACTCGGTCGGGGGTTCAGGGAGGTGTTAGGCAGAGTGTCTGGTCGTCCGTGCTGAGGCAGGAGACCTCAGGGAGAAACCCTGTCCTGATTCCCTGATGATTCCCTGCTGAGGCTTATGTTGAGCAATTCCAAGTGCATGCATTCTCGCACGTTCTGTCACTTGCGATGCATTGGGGGGGGGATGCGCGGCAGACATGGCTTTGTTGTGCAGGTGATGTAGACAAGAAAGATGCAGGGCGCTGAACCGGGACGGCCTTTGCAACCCGAATAGCTACACGACAGGAGCGAGCGCTTCCCAAGCTCTGCCACACCTCTGCCTCACCCTGATCAGCCTGCTTTGGATCGCGCTGTCGCTCGAATCCGTGTCAGGCGCCTGCCTCTTTGCTGGTGCGCAGGGGATCAGGATCGCAGTGCAGGCATGCCTGTGTGTGTCTGCTGCGAAGGGTGGGGGTGACGCCGCCTCTACAGTTGGACACCAGGCCATGACAGGACTTGCAGGGATCGCTTGAGAAACCTCCTGGTGGGACTCCTCACCCTCCCGAAGACGGAGGAACACGGCCCCGCCCCTGGGGCAGGCAGCATGCAACACAATCAAAGGAGAAGAAGAAGAGGGCAGCACGGGACGGGGGGCAGTGGAGTAGAAGTAGAGGGGACACAAGGGTGATTTCCCTCCACGAGATGAAGGGGGCAAGAGGTCCGCAAAGCGCCCACTGCCGTGACCGCTATTGGAGGACGGCGCAACACGGCGCAACCATTCCCTCGTTGGGTGTTGTGGCGGTGTGGCACCTGCTGCCGCCCGACCTGGCCCGTGGCACGGGGGCAAACAACAAGACGGAGCTCGCAGCCCCCAAGAGCAAGCCGAGTGGTCGCCTGCCACACCCAAGGACTCCGGAACAGTGCTGCATATGGGGCACAGGCCTTCTCATGGATAACCAACGACACCCACGGGATCACTCACTGGGCATAGCAACAAGACACCTCAAAGGACATAAGCGCAGAGGCAGCATGAGGCCCACTGCCACCGTATGGGCAGGCGGGCAAGCGGGCCCCACCAGGCCGGATTGCGTTGAGTCGGATCTCGGGTGGGGAGGACCAAAATCAATCAGGAGGCGGGCCCTGTCATGAGACATCAGGACACTGGCAAAGGTGCGTGAGACTGAAGCTAAGTTGCCCCTCAGCAGGCCGTCCGACTGGGGAGTATGACCTGCAGGGGTGCTCATCTGTGTCGTCGGATCACAGTGCCAACACGTCCCTGCAAGATGCCGGCAGTGGAGAACGACTTCGGCAATCTAGGCAGCTGCCAGACAGGGCCTGTAGCGAACAGTGTGATAGCCGAAAGGCAATCCCCATCCCGTGTGGCCCGGTAGAAAGGGGCACTACCCGATACCCTGTGACCTGATACGAGATTTTCATGATACCCGATAGATATGTGATATGAACTGTGTTCGATGGCCCTGCACGACCTTACCCCACCGTATACCATGTGACCCAATTAGAACCGTATGAACCTTAGAACCCCACATAACCTGAGGTAACCTTCCCCTTTTCATCCCTGACCTGACCAAAGATACCTTATGATGATGACCTTAGTACTGTATGACAGACCATAAACCCGACGCATATGTGAAGAAATGCCCCACCATGACCCTATAGACCCGTATTAACCCAAGAACCTTTATGTTGACAAACCGTGTATGTGTTACCCTTGTATGACCGAATGAGACCCGAGGTGACCTTATGAACCTGACTCCCGAGATACCCGATTAACCCGGTGACACCAACTATTATGTAACCCTTCGACCGGATGGCCCCAGCAGCATGAAGTTGCTAAAATACAAGGCGAGGTTGAGTGGATCGCCTGTGTGCCATCCCGCTCAGCCACCTTGCGAGACCCCCACAACCCGACCCCTTCGTCATCAATCACCCCATTCCCAAACAAGCATGGGCCGACCCCGCATCACTCTCGCGACCCGGGGTGCGGCAGGAGCAGGCATGCATGCATGCGTGGCACCCTTCGGCTGGCAGCGCCCCACCCACCCCACCCCACCCCCAGCAGCAGCGTCAGCTTCGGAAGCGGCAGCAGTCAGCCCCATCCCCCCGCAGAGCTTCGAGCGCAGGCGACAGCTGAGCTGACCCCCAATGGCGCAGTACGGCGGGACCCACGTCTGAACCCCACCCCCGCCCCCGCACCGCCCACCCTGCCCCAGCAGCCCCTCCGTGGCCTGAGGTGTCGGGTGAGCGACCCCTCGTGGCACGACCGATCTGTGAAATGCAACGTCACTGTACCCGTCAGAGATTCTGACCATAGCAACGTAGTGACAGTGGTGCGCGGTAGTGGTGATGCTGTTTTGCTTCAAACACGATGTGAGAAGGGCACGCGGTGCACGCGTGTGGCAAAACGCTGGCATTGGCGTGATGGTTCAGGAAAGGAGAGACGGGGAAGGGGACTGTTTGATGAGACGATGCATCTGTGGGCCTCCCCAGAGGCAGCACAACAAATACAGCGCCCCGTTGTTCACCACAGGCCGACCCCGCGTCACTCTCGCGACCCGGGGTGCGGCAGGGGCAGGCATGCATGCATGCGTGGCACCCTTCGGCTGGCAGCGCCCCACCACCCGCCCCACCCCACCCCCCAGCAGCAGCGTCAGCTTCGGAAGCGGCAGCAGTCAGCCCCACACCCCCCCCCCCCCCCGCAAAGCTTCGAGCGCAGGCGACAGCTGAGCTGACCCCCAATGGCGCAGTACGGCGGGACCCACGTCTGAACCCCACCCCCAGTCCCGACCTGACCCGACCCGACCCCTGCGTGGCCTGAGGTGTCGGGTGAGCGACCCCTCGTGGCACGGCCGATCTGTGGAACCCAACGTCACTGTACCCGTCAGAGAGCTTCTGATCATAGCAACGTAGTGTGGTGTGTGTGACAGCAGTGTGTTGAGGTGCTGTGATGATTTGCTTGGAACACGACATGAGAAAGGCCACGCGCTGCACGCGGGTGGCAAAAAATATCTACGCTGGAGTTGGGCACGACGGCACGGGAAAGGAGAGAGAGACAGGGAGATCCCCGCGCGGTGGCTTGTCGATAAAGTAATAACTGAATACCCCATACAATGCTACCAATAAGGTCCCCACCCCCCCACCCCCTCCGCCACTTCACTTTGGGGAGGAGTGGCACGTGGTGGCGGGGCAGTAAAGTACAGTCATAGAGAACTTAAGCGGGCTGTAGAATAAACACGGTACATGACCAAAGTGAGCGGGAGCGGGAGCGGGGAGGGGGATTGGGCTGGGACGGGATGGGATGGGATGGGAAGGCTGCCTGTCTGTCCTCCGCGCTGACGCTATCCCGGGGGGGGGGGGGGGGCCACTGGGCAGGGCTGTAGTAAATCATGCATCTCGGTTGGGTGCTCCTGTCGCAGATTCGCATGCATAGAGGGGGGGGTTGGGGGACACAAGTCCCCGTTCCCCCTCCTCCTCCTCCCCCCTCCCAAGGCACACCGGCGTGGATAGCCAGTGCACCCCCACCTCCGCCCCCCTCCACCACCCCTCCCTCCAGACTCGCTTTATGATCTCTGAGTGCACCGGGGGCGTTCAGATAAATAGCCCAAAAAAAGAACGCCACCAAGCCGAACCTCCACCTCTGGCAGCTGTGGTGCACAAATCGTTGACATTTGGTCACGTTTGCGTGGCTCCTGAGGGGTGGGGAGGGGGGGGGAGGGGGACGGGGCACCTCATTTTGTCGAGTGATCTGCTTCGTCGATAGACACACTCTGCATCCAATGGCTCTTTGTCGGATCTGATGGCCATAACCTGTCTTCCGCAATCGGATCGGAGAGGCCTCTTGGCCTTTGCAGTTGTTCCCAGGGTGTGCTGTGCGGGCTACCTACCCCAAATAATCATGCGATTCAGCTTCCCCTTCTGCCTTCTGTTGCCGAATCTGCCACTCTGGGTTCTACCTAGCTTTCCTGCATGGTGCCAGGATGGGGAGAGGGGGGTGTGGGGGGGGGCACAAAATGCCGTGGTCCAAAAGCAGCGCACATCGGATGTGTGTGCATTGCTCTTGGGCTTGTCATCCCCCTCCAGAGAATTCTGCAGTCGTGCTATGAAGATAATGGCTGAAACCGGCAACAGAAGCAGGGGGGAAATGGGCTGGGATGTCTGTGTGTCGCAATGATTTTGCACGTTCGTGAAGAAGAGAGAGAGAGAGAGGGGGGGGGGGGGGGGGTAGAAACACGGGTGAAACGGTGAAACGGTGTGGCTGTGTCGCATACGCTTCCAATGGGAAGACAGTGTGCAGATCGTAGCTCTGCTGGTGATTTTTATTCCCCCCTCGCGGCCTGTCCCGTTGTTACTTCGTGGTGTATGGGGGGTATGTGAGTCACCTCCACGCCACGCTTCCCTTTGGGATCCACCGTCAGAGGGCAGGTGCATAGTGCTTCATTTTTTATAAACCGCAGTTGGAGGTTTCATTCATTACTGTCGCGCAATAACCCGCAACCAGGAACACTTTGTGCCATACTGACACACAGGGTCACCGGCCATCAATTGCCAACCGCAATCAACCCACAATTGCTGACCCATTGCCACACTCCCTGACTGTCCCGTATTGTCACGGGAGGCTCAGGTCGGAGCGTCTGCGGATGGGCGCGTGCGGTTCGCTGAAGCATCATACACAGGCACATGACAAATACAATAACACCAGAGAGGGGCAAGGACTACTTTGAAGAAACGCTTGAGAAGCTGTCTCTTGTTGGTAGCAAACATGAAACGTAGATAGATAGCAATAGAGAGAGAGAGGGGGGGGGGGTGTGCGTGAGTTCGTGGGTTGGTATCACGCGACGGCACAATAACCGCAGCACGAGAACCGGGTCACCCAACTCCACAAGAAGCGGGGCGGTGTCGGTGGTGGTGAGAGGTGGGAAGCAAGCCCCGTGAAGGAGCATGCCGCCCTCCCCATGCCTTAGTGCATGTGGAAGAAACATGGCGCAATCGCCCTTGCCCTGGCTTGGAAGCCACCACCCCCCCCCCCCCGAGTAGTAAGTTTGGTTGGAGCACAAACTTACTGGGGGGGAGGGGGGGGCAGGGAACGCTGTCGCATGAGATACCAAGATCGGAGGGGGTGGTGGGGTGGATGGGGGGTGTTTTCCCACACACACACACACATCCTGCGATGCGAAACGAACAAAAGAAACAGGCTCTTCAAAATCCAGCGCGATCACTTGGATTAAGCGGGGAGGCAACAGCAACGCCAAGTGCGGCCGGGCCGGCAGCATGCTTCAAATTAAGAAACATCATGTGGGAGGGGCTGGGGGGGAAAGGGGGCTGGGCGGTGGGTGGTGGGCAACCACGAGCATGCCTCTAGCAATGAAGCCCGCTCCTGGAGAAAAGAATACCCCTCCATCACCGAATCTTCAAACGGCAAGCAACAGGGGGTGAGTCATCTCCTTCTCTCTGTTTAGGAAGGCATTCAGGCAGTGAGGTGCAAAAAAAAGGGGGGGCGGCAGGTAACAACGTGGGGGTGGGTGTGGGATGTATTCGTCCGTCGCGAGAAGATCCTTGTTTTATGTTTTTTTTCCAATCAAAAATCGAGCAGCACCCTCTCCTACCCCCCACCCCTGCTTAGAACGGGGAAAAGGCGGCAGCAGAAGAAAAAAAACAACGTTACAACAAAGCAATCAAGCCGCTTAATATGGTGCCCCTGAAAAAGCCGAAATATGCAGGATTTTTCCTGCAGTTCTTATTTTTGTCGGAGCTTCTCTTGGAGAAGCTCCATTATTGAGCGCAGTTCTCTTCCGTATTCCTGCTCGACAATTCTCAGGGGACACCATGACCAGCGTGTTGGCGGTGGAACGCAAATGAAAACACAGACACGCGCACTCCCCCCCCCCACGGGCGGGGGGGGGGCACACAAACCCAGCAAAGGCACAGAAAGTCCATTTCGTCGATCGCATGAAAAAACAATGCCTGGGGAAGTGTAGCACGCGTGAAGACCACGTTGAAGTGAGTGGGGTGAACCCGGGCACGGGGGGCTGGCAGGGTGGGCCCTGCTGCAGATAGAAGCAGGACCACCATCCTCACGGGAGGGCTCAGTGGCGTCAAACCATATCCGTACGGCAGAGAGAGGATGTGGGTGCTAGATTCAGTCAGTCCGGCATACGGTTCGCGCAATCCTCTGAGGAAATCCTGTGACGATATACCTGAATAATAAGGGGGGCGGAGGGGGGAGGGAGAAGCTACTGCAACACCTACACGTCAATTTGTTTGCCCTGTGCGTCCTTTTCGCGCCCCTTCACTTGTCAGGCAATTTCTGCCCAAAAAGACAGGAGCAGGAGAGGGGCCATCAGCCATGGGTCAAGATGTGAGGAAGGCTCAGCATCCACAACATCTCTGACCTGCTAATAAAAACACTGCTAAACTAACTCGGGGGTTCATGATGGAACCCGCCCGTTGAAGAGGCGCCTTTTCAATGCACACCCTCCGGACAGCTCCATCAATGACATCAAGGCAGGGACGCCCCTTGCACATCAAACCGCCTCACCGTTAACACTGCAGAGTATGGTGATAAGGTGGAGCGTCACAATCTCCACTGCAGGACACGGATCTGTGGCGGATTTCGTATCTGTTGACTAAGGAACGAGGAAGGAATGAAGAGGTGAAGAAGTGCCAGTGTGGCAGTACATCAGACAGCAGAGCAGGGGGGGGCGGGGGGGAGGCCGCTGTCACGTTAACCCTATAAGACCGAAGGCGATTTTGAGCCATTTTGGCCCATTTTTCTCCTTGGACACCAAGTTGCTTCAATTTTCGTTTTTCTGCCCGACCCTGGCCGTAAATGAACGCGTTTGACTGAAAGATTCCACGATGGCCATTTTTTGTCCCCGAAAAAAATGACTCTTTTTTTGCACGGTCAACAAACAGTGAATTTGAGGGTGAAAAAATGGCAGATTTTCGAAAGCAAAAATTTTCGCGTGCCGGGGCTCCCCAAAAAGTCAGCCGAGGATGACGTTATTGGAAAGAACGTGTCAAATTGCATCGACGAAAAAAAAGTTCGATCAAAAAGACTGAGTATGAAGCCTCTGAATGGGCACTCCGGTTTTTTGCCTACGTTCAGTACCTATTTCCCTTTGAAACCGTGGGAAAACACCCGAAATTAGGCTTTTCGTCAATCACACGCAGGAAGTCTCTCAGACGGCTGCAAGAGCAACTGTTGCGCTTCGCAGCAGTGCTGAACCAGCGAGAGGCGTTCGTGTAAAGCTGTGACCCTCCAGCACTGTGGAGCTCGCTCTACTATCACGTGATGTCGCCGCTGATAGGCAGTGTCCGTCGACCCTCCCGCGACCAGATGTCGCATAGAGGACGCACCCTTCGGCCCGTAGTGTGACAGACCTATGTGCTGCAACTGCGCACGGAAGAGCGGAAGTACCTCGAACACGTTATCCCCGGGTAGATCCAGTTTAGCTTGGCTCGATCTGGGCAGAACTGGGCACGGCCCAAAGCCGGTCGAAGATATCACCCATACATTTGACAGGCGAGAAATTGACGATCAGGCACTCCATTGCCTTCAGTTGACACGTGCACCACATCGGGGTGTATCTGGGCGGGTCTTGCTTCCTTAGAAAGGTTCTCGAGTCCCCTTTACCGGATGGCCAGGGTCGGGCACAAAGACCCCCGGCAAACCTTGTTGGGGTGTGCACAGAAAGCCAAGGGCCCAGAATGCTGTTTTCACCTGAAAACCCGACCTGGGCCCAGATTCTCCGAGGTGACGGCGGGCAACCGACAGACAGATATCTCATCGATTTTTGTTGTCTTGAAAAGAACTGTCCAAATCATTTTCATGGTGCCCAGGGTTTGCCAAAAAGACAAAAATGGGTCCCAACAAACTGTGAACCCAAAGTGCACAAGCAATATATTGCGCCTTCGGTCTTAAAGGGTTAAAAGCACCCCTCCGCTGATCTCCAAGGGTGGGGTGGGGGTGGTGCAGGTTATCATTTCGTTCGGATATAATTGACGAGGGTGCGGGAATGGGGGAGGGGGGGGCAGGGGAGGAGAGAGCAAGTTGTCCAGAGAGCTGACCCCGCCCATCCCCTCCCCCCCCTTCCCCCTGTCACTCAGATGCAGATGCCCCTCTCCCTTCTCCTCGGGGTGGAGGGGGGAGGAGGCATCTTCCCAGTGGCTCGGCAATAGAAGTCTCCACAGGCATGGGCTGCAGGGAATCGGATTCCTGGAATCGAGAATCCGATTCCGGAATCGAAAAACCGAGTGGAATCCGATTCCACAAAAAAAGTCAAAAAATAGATTTCCCATTGGGTGACACTTGGTTTTTCATGGTTTTGTACGGGAAAAAGACAATGCGATTTTTCGTGATTTTTCACCTCGGATGAGCCTCGATTTCGCAAAGTCGTCGGATTACCGAGACTTCGCGAAGAGAGGCGAAGCCGAGTAGGCGCCGCCCCGGCGCCGGGGGTTTGGGGGGCTCCGCCCCCCAACCCCGCCGGAGGCGAAAAATATTTTGGGCCTTTTTTGTTAAGGTGTACCGAAAATCGACTTTTTTCGGGAGAACATCCTCGGCCGCGCACTTTACGTGTGCGTGCGGGGGAGGGGGGGGGGGGGGAAGCCCGCCGCAGGCGCCGGAAATTTTTGGGGTCTAAAAAGAAGGTGTACCGAAAATCGACTTTTTTCGGGAGAACACGTCCTGGGCCGCGCACTTTCCGGGCGCGTGCGGGGGGGGGGGGGCAGAGAGCCCGCCGCAGGCGCCGGAAATTTTTGGGTCGACAAAAGAAGGTGTACCGAAAATCAACTTTTTCGACCAAGTCTTGCCAATTTTCGGCACTTTTGGAGCGCCATTCTCAGAAGAAATCCTCGGCAGGGGTGGGGGGGTGGGGGTCAACAGCCCGCCGCAGGCGCCGGAAATTTTCAGGCGTGGTTTCGTATGTTGTGTTGCCGTTGTGTTGGCCGGAAGTATTCAGGGACACTTCAGGGACGGAGAGCCAGCCCCCTGGCCCAACCAAAAACCGGATTTTTCGGCCAAAAATTCGAAATTTTCGCATGGTGTGCGAATGTGTTGAGAGTAACGGAAAATGCCCAAATTTTCATGTATCGAAAGAGTTGGTGAGCAATTCGTCCTTCTGTTCAATTCGACCCAAAACTGCCACCAGCCATTTTCTAAGGGCTTCTGGGTGGGTTCTGACCAGAAAAATGGCTGAAAAATGGACGGAAACCCCCAAAAACCACCCAGAAATGGCCAGAAATCGGTTTTTGGGCCCATTTTTCACCCAGAAACACGTTTTTGGGCCTCTGTGAAAATTTCGATTTTTTGACATTTTTCGCGATTTTCTACAACTACTCGCCCACACAAAAACCGTTTTTTAGCAGGGAAATGCAACAAATCAACGAATTAAGCCGTTTTAACCCCTTTCGTGCACTTTTTGGTCCCAGAAGGGGGTATATGGGGTGTTGGGGTCCCCCTACGACTTGTCCATTTTTCGACATTTTTGGGTCAGATTCCGGAATCCGATTCTCGATTCCGGAATCGGTGGAATCCGATTCTGGATTCTGGAATCGGATTCCACCGATTCCACGATTCCGGAATCGGTGATTTCGATTCCGGAATCGGATTCCACAATTTTGGAATCGGCGTTTTCGATTCCGGAATCCGATTCCACTCTTTTTCTGGAATCGTGGAATCCGGATTCTGATTCGGAATCCGGATTCCACGATTCCCGGAATCGAAGATTTTTATTTGGAATCCGATTCAATGCAGCCCATGCCACAGGTCTGGTTTATGCAAAATAAAAACGTTATCTGGCCCTGTGTTTGGCAGGGGTATTTCATACGCTACAGTCTAGGTGAGGTAAAGTGAGGTGAGAAGACGGCTTTTCGAAGAAGCACTCAGAGATTCACACCGCTTTGTTGTGAATATCCCCCGAAACGGGAACAGCAACACACTCAGTCGGGTGATTTTTTTTTCGAGCATTCCATATGTTTTTCTTACCGTGGCTAACCCCATAAGGAGAGCACAGCCACCGCACACTTGTCTCCCCCCCCAAGGTGCGTCTATGAGGTTTGGGATCGCAGAAACCCTGACCCGCCGCAACAGGGGTTTCTGGCTGGCGACTCCCCGCCTCACATGCTGCGGAGCGCAGCGCGGAGGTCATCGACGCATGCGTCAGGGTGCTGCAGCTTGTCAAGCCCGAAGAAACCGAAGCGGAAGGTGTTGAACGGGGAAGGCTCATCGATCTTCAGCGGAACACCCCCTGCGATCTGCACGTTCTGCGCCTTGAACCGGGCGGGCATGTCGGGGGTGCCGTAGCACACCAGCACGGGGGGGGCTGCGAACTCATCCGCGGCGATGCTCTTGTAGCCAAACTCCTCGGAGAGCATGCGGCGCATGCTGGAGCCCAAATCGATCTGACGCTGCTTGGCGTTCTCCCAGCCGAACTCACGGGTCTCCTTCACGACACCTGCGAATTGGATCAGAGGCATGGTCGGCATGGTGCAGTGGTATTGGTGCCCGCCCTGCTCGAAGGTCTCAGCAGCACCCACCCACGTCTTCAGGTTCAGCACGAAGGAGGTGCTCTCCGTCTCGTCCAGGCGGCGGCGTGCCTCCTCCGACAGCATCACGAGGCCTGCGCAGGGGGAGCCGGTCCAGCCCTTCTGTGGGGCGGAGAGGAGGATGTCCACGCCCAGCGAAGGCATGTCTGCCCACACAGCACCGGAGGCGATGCAGTCGAGGAGGAACAGGGCGCCCACCTCGTGCGCTGCGTCTGCCACCGCCTTGATGTAGTCGTCGGGGAGGATGATGCCGGCGGAGGTCTCGACGTGGGGCGCGAAGACCACTGCGGGGCGTTCCCTGCGGATGGAGGCGACCACGTCCTCGATGGGGTGCGGGGTGAACTGCGGCGTGTCGGAGGTGTCAGTCGGCTGACCCTTGAGGACCACGACCTCGGGGGAGATGCCGCCCATCTCCAGGATCTGGGTCCACCGGAAGCTGAAGAAACCGTTGCGCAGGACCATCGCCTTGCGGCCTGTGGCAAACTGGCGTGCGACAGATTCCATACCGAACGAGCCGCTGCCGGGGACAACGGCAACGGTGTGTGCCCCGTAGACTTCCTTGAGCCCCGCGATAATGTCCTGCATTGCATGCACGAAGGTGGCCGACATGTGGTTCACAGCCCTGTCGCTGTAGACGACGCTGTATTCAAACAGCTCACCAGGCATGCGGGGGAGGGCGCCGTCCACCGCAGCGGTGTAGCCGGCCTCGTAGGCAACAGAGGTGTTCTCCTCAAATGGTGCCTTCAGACCAAGGGCGGCAGTGGACTGCTTCATCTGCTGGGCAGCGCGTGCGGCCCGGGGGGTGACGCGGGTGAACTGCGGCATGTTGAGCGTATGTGAGGGGTGGGGGTGGGGGATAGAGAATCTGTGTGTGTGGGGTGGTGGATGTTCAACTGTCCAGGCGGCTGGGGAGAGGGGGGAGGAAAACACGGAGGTGGCATCCCCACAGCGTGCAAGCTGTGTGTGGAGGACCTGTGCGTGATGTGCTCTGGGTGTGTTGCGCCAGAATGATGGGTGGGGTCTGTCATGTCATTTTCGCATTCTCGTCTTCTCACGGTTACGGCAGGACCCCATGAGGGTACAGCCACACCTCCGATTTACGTTGTCCTGTGTAGGTGGCAGGGCTGCATGAAGCAGCAAGCAGCACCGACACAGGGAAGGCCAATGGAACACACGGGCAGCGGGCTCACTGAGGGGGACAGTGGTGAGCCGGTAACAAACTATTAAGGCAAGAACAGAATCACCGCAGTGTTCACAGGTTTGGTGCTGCACACGAAGAGCACCTAGACACAAGAGAGACAAAGAGAGAAGCAAGCCACTCCGAGGGGGTGCTGTCCCACAGCAGCACCTGGGCGTGGCTGCCTCTGGTGGTGGTCGAGAGGGGGAGAGGGAGGGGGAAGAGCAGAGAAAGCCAGACCACACAGAGGTGGCCTCCCTTCACTCTTTATGCAGAGAGGTTCCAAGATCCGGTGATGTGCTTGGCCTATATGTTCTGGCAATATCCTGTGTGGGCAGAAAGTGTTCTTCTTGGTCGAGAGGAGCTGTACCGTTGTTCCCACAAAACTGTAGATACAGGACTTGGCGGGGAGGGGGAGGGGGAGGGAGAGGGAGATAATAACCTTCATGGTTCGTGGAAGCTGCATAGAACGGGTTCTAATGCCACCTCACACGATCGCATTGCTCGAGACACACACCCGCCCTGCTGTGGGGCATGTATGTGTGTGCCTGTGTGTGCGCGGCGTCCCTGCCTGCACCACGACCCCACAACACACTCGCCACCGTGGTACGGTGATGGAGTGTGGCGTGCAGCCCCGGTCACAGCTTGACAGCGATACGCCGCACCATCAGACACGAGGGTTTGTGTCTCACAGGGCCTTGCACACGGCCGCCACCTGCTGCAGGATCAGCGAGGTGGCGCCCTGGGTCCCGTCGCACAGCGCCTTCATGTCCTTCGCGTACTTCATGGAGTAGTCCGTGTACCCGCCGCACTGCACACGCACCGCCTCGTGCACCGCCTCGTAGCACGCCGGCTGCATCTGGGCAGACGTGTACACGTCGGACACCGACGCGCGTGCAGACACAGCCGTCTTCACGTCCGCGAACAGCTGGTCCGCCGTCTCGCGTGCCTGGATCTCCACAATCAGCTCCTTCGCCGCCACAGAGCGGGCTGCCCCCTTCGCACGCAGGTACTTGTGGTGCAGCGACATCAGCACAATGTCGCGCGAGCTGGTGCTGGAGGCAGACTCGGACGAAGAAGACACCGACGAAGGGGCAACCTTCCCGGTCCCCTCAAACACAGACGACGCCGTCGTCGTGATGGCCAGGTCGCCGAACTGCAGCACGTGCGACTTGTTCGTCAGCTGCTTCACCACAGAGAACTGCGCCTGCAGCGTCTCCTGCGACAGGTCCGTCACGTCCGCGTTCTCCATCCAGTTCACGCTGAACAGGTCCCCCAGGCACGACCCCATCTCCTTCCCGTTCACGCTGTCCTGCGGCGGGCAGTACGTCCCCCAGCTGCTCTCGTCCGCGTTCGCCGCCGTCAGCGCGTAGATGCTGATGTTCGTCGGCAGCGTCTCGAACATCGACCCGCTCTCGCACGCCTCCATGTAGAAGACCAGCTCCTCGTACATCTGCTTCTGGTGCATCTCAGTCAGGGCCGACACCAGCTGCTTCTCCGTCATGTACGCCCCGCTCGGGAAGGCGATGATCCCGACACCGCCGTGGTCCGCGAAGTTCACAAACACCTTGTCCTTCGACGTGCTCGTCAGCACCTTCTTCCCCTTCGTCTTCGTCGTGTTCCCGGTCAGCACCCCGACGAACGCGTCCGCCGTCACCTCAGACCCGGTGTAGTCCAGGTTCGCCTTCACACCCTCGTACACGTCCCACCCGGCACCCGTCGTCGGCTTGTTGAACAGCTGCCCGGGGAACGGGTTCTCGCTGCTCCCCGCCACGTCGTCGTACATCATCGTGATGATGTTCTCCTTCGGGATCCCGCCCTTCGTCAGCACCTGGTACGCGTGTGCCACGTCTGCCTGGTGGCGGTAGTTGTAGAACCCGCTCGACCCGGCCACCAGCACCGCGTAGTTGTCGCCCAGCACCGTGCTCGCGCACAGCCCCAGCAGCATCGCCGCACGAGAGAACATGTTGTGTGCTGTGTCTTGGTTCCTGTGCAGGTGTGGTGATGCCTGGTGAAGCGGGAAAGGGAAGGGGGAGGGGAAGGCGAACAGGGCAATGCACGCAACAAACACAACATGACAAACAGGGGCAAATGCCCCAACGCAGAAGTAGAGGAGGGACCGTTCTGCAAATTTGGGACGGATCAAAAAGCAACAACAAATACTTGGAGACAATGTAGAGGAGGCATAACCCACTGTTTGTAGATAAGGCGTTGTTTGTGCGCCAAACCGGGCGCAGGGCGGGTGGGGATTGCGGAGCGGAGACTGGGGTGCCCCAATCGCACAGGACCCTAGGTCCTTCATCGCACAGGGCGGAGTATACCTCTGCCCCAGACAGAACAGAACACGGAGGATGCCATGAAGGCAATACTCGAAGACGGGGCAGGGGCGCAGGGGGGCGCGCGCGGCTTCGCCGCGCGCGCCCCCACGTTGTCGATTGCAGGGGGATCCGCTGGCGCCGCAAAGTTTCAAGGAAACGGCATGCAGGCACCCCAGCTGGGTACAGGACCTCAAGACGGTCAGAAAGGACCGTCTTGGACCCCAAAATGGGTGAAAAACCCCAAACATAGTATAGCAGGTGCGTAGCTAACAGAGATTAGAGGAGGCCTACCTCCAGCCATCCCTCACAAAAAAAAGTGTGACGGAAATTAATTTGGTCAATTCGGCTCAAAAAAACAGCCTCCCGGACCCCGCACACACTCCGACATTGCCAAAAAACACATTTTTGGACATGTTCGGGTGCGTGCCACTTCACCTTGGGGCCAGACTGCCGCCAGAGACTACTCCCAGGGCAGAACAACGCAGAAACAAACGACACTTGGTCAGAAACACACCAAGAACAGCGGGGTGTTGGTCACTTTTGGGCACGGGCGACCTGGGGCGACCTATTCTTGGGCCACGGGCGACCTGGGGCGACCTCGGGCGACCTATCTTTGGCCACGGGCGACCTGGGGCGACCTATCTTGGGCCACGGGCGACCTGGGGCGACCTATTTTTGGGCACGGGCGACCTGGGGTGACCTACTTTTGGCCACGGGCGACCTGGGGCGACCTATTTTTGGGCACGGGCGACCTATCTTGGGCCACGGGCGACCTGGGGCATAGCTCTCAGTGGGGCCGTGGATGGTGTGGATGCATCCATGCATGCATCCACACCATCCAGGGATGCCCGAAAATGTCAAAAAATGAATTTTCGATTTGGCACAGGAAAATCGCTGGAAACCCCAACAATCGGCCAAAAAACGTCGAAAAACCGATTTTTGGGCCCATTTTTCACCCAGGACATGGTTTGACATAAGACTTACTTATTTTTACGCTTATTCCGTAAGATTTGTAAGTCTTATAAGACTTACGGAAATCTTACGGAAATCTTATAAGACTTACAGTATAGCCTACACGGTGGACTCCAGCGGGGGTAGGGTAACCCTTTTCGGGAGTCTCAACTAGGGGGAGTCCAACTCCCGCTAGCGGGAGTCTGACTCCCCCTAGCGGGAGTCTTTTCACCTATTTTCACTCATTTTTCCCATGATACCTATGCAATGTGGCACTCGTCACTGAAGTACAGCCACACCAAACGAAACGGACGTTTCCACCCATCCCAGCTCGCAGACCTGATTCACAAAAATGGGGAAGACGACAACGAAGCCGGCAGCGAAGCCGGCGGCAAAGTCGATTAAGAAGAAGAAGAGCGCAGAGAGTCCCGAGGCTGCGGAGGCGACGAACATTGTGCATGATTTTTGCACGGCCTTCCCTGTTAAAAAAGGGGGCAGTGTGCTGACACTGGGATCCATTAGAAGGCTCCTAGCAACGGTGTTGAGCAAGGAGCTCCACCAGCACAGCACCCAGGTGGCCAACGCAATCATCGCCATGTCTTCCCTGACATGGATAAGTTCGCTGTCAGGGAAGTCGCAACGATGCGGAAGGAGGGCGCTCTCCGTCATATACAAGGTGGAGGCGAAGTATGGCAAGGTGCAGGATACAAACGTGTCGTCGGGGGCAGCCTGAAGCCGCGAATGATCGCGACACGGGCGAACGGCTTGGCACCGTGGGTCTGGATAGATGCTGGAGTTCGGCCGGGTGAAACCGGAAGTCGCAGCAAAATTTGCCCCCCCAGATTTCTTCCTCAAACCCACCCGTGGGCTGATCCGGCCTTGCACGGTGGACTCCAGCGGGGGTAGGGTACCACTACCGGGTTTAACCCTTTTCGGGAGTCTCAACTAGGGGGAGTCCAACTCCCGCTAGCGGGAGTATAGATCAGCAGTGGGCAACAATGAGGCGATGCGGGGGGCGAGGGCACCGATGCTCACTGTGCGACATCCCAGAAGAACGCTGGTATCAACAGGTGCATCGATACCCGCACCTGACTCTCTCTGAGATGAAAGAGGCTGGCTACCCCTCCCTCTTGGCAGGTGTGCTTCCCAATGCCCGCTACGTCACCCCAGCACTCCATGACTGCAAGGGGCTCGCCATGCGGCTGATCAGGGTACTGGATGAGACAACAAAATACTACGAGAAACACTTGGCCTCTATGCTGTGAGTGTTGCATTGGACGCTTCCACCTGTGTCGCAGAATGGGACAGGTGCTCAGTTCCGGAAGGTCGTGCTTGCCTGTCACAGGACACACCTACAAGGGCTTGTTCCGCTACCTCTTTGTCTCCCTTGCAGACCTCATGCATTTCCGGTATGCAGACATCCCCTGGCGCTTCTGGGGATGCAAGGATGAGTCAGCCCGGATTCCCTTCTTGCGTGCTCGGATCTCAGGGCATATATTTCACTGGTTGATGGAGCATGCCGAAAAGGGATCAACGCGCAATGCCTACGTACACAGTCTCCATCATTGGTGGGCTCCAGAAGATGCAGTGCCTCTGCAGAACAACGACGAATTTGAAGAAGCAGAGAACGGACATCGCAAGAAAGATGCCGTTACAATCGCCAGCTCCGCAACTTACGAGAGAGATCTTGCGATGGCAGAAGAGAAGCGGCGCGCATCGGGCATGCCTTGGAAGGTTGCGCACCTGTCGCAGGACGGGATCCTCGGGTATAGAGAAGTCATTCTGTGTCCGTGTCTGCACACCCGACACGCTCATAGATTGGCTGTGTATGTTCTTTGCACACAGTTGACACAGCTGCAGAAGGGGTTTGTGCACTGCAACACACAGGACTTCGTTGAACCCATCAGCGCGCCCTACTTCCTGTCCCGGTTCCCCGAAGGACACCGCAAATTATCGCTCTGCTTGTGCAAAATGCCAATCCCGCTGGGGGCGACTTTCACACCATTCGTGTCATCCGAGGCGACTTTGAGCACGCTTGACCAACGCGCACAGCAGGAGGGGGATGACAGTTCTGACGAAGAAGATGAGGCCTGCAGGATGGCTTGTCTTGCCCAAGGTGTAACACAACTACGACAGGCGATGGCCGCACTTTGACACCTCAAATTCTAACCGCTCACCTCCGCAGGTGCAGCCGCTACCAGGAGGATAGGTAGGTAGTCCAGAGTCCGGGGAAACTGACAGAAGCAAAACAAGCCCCTCCCCATCCCTCTTCCACCATGATTTTACCCCCCACGCCAGTAGACTGTAACTATATCATGGGAAAAATGGATGAAAATAGGTGAAAAGACTCCCGCTAGGGGGAGTCAGACTCCCCCTAGCGGGAGTATAGACTCCCGCTAGCGGGAGTCTTTGACACCCGCTCAGACTCCCGCTCCCAGACTCCCGCTAGGGCCGCTGGAGTCCACCGTGTAATATTTATGGATTTTTAATTTATGGACACACCCCCGCAGAAATTAATTGTCTATAAATTATAAATCCACAAATCATGTGTCCATATTTCCTTGGTTGGTAAACTCTCTTTGCTTGGCCATCACATCCCCACCTTGAAGGTTACAACCAAACACACCAACAATGGACATTGCTGGTCAGATGGTTGCTGCTGCCAAGCAGCAGGAGAACGATGGACGAGGAGGTGGTCGCTCTCGGGCGTGGCCTGACTGCGGATGAGATCCGTCGACTGACGGATGACTGCGCACCTCTGTGAGAAGGGATGCTATCTTGGGCTTTTAGTCACATGGTGCCATTGCGCTTTCACTTTTTCTTTTTCCACACAGGACCTGCAGATCGACTCGGCCTGTCACATGGAAAGGACACGCGTGACTGGACCCCCTCTGAAAAACGACCACCCGACTTTGGCAGTACCGTACCGTGCTCGCTCCGCTCGCACCCCCCCCCCCTCCAAAAATAAAAATAATTATTGGCCCTCCCCCCCGGAAAATCCGGAAAAATTAATTGTCCATAAATTAGAGGTCCATAAAATACCCGTCCGCGAATTATGGGCGTATAATTTATAAGCTATACTGTATAAGAATCTTACGGATTCTTATAAGTCTTATAAGAATCTTACGGATTCTTATCAGGCTTACGGAAAATCTTATAAGATTTTTTTATCTTACCAAAAATCTTATAAGACTTACAAATCTTATCGGAAAAATCCGTAAGTCTTATAAGACTTACGGAAAATCTTATAAGTCTTATAAGATTTTCCGCAAGTCTTATAAGACTTATCGGATTTCTGGCAAGAATTTTCCGGAATCTTACAAGAATCTTATGAGATTTTCCCAAAATCTTATAAGACTTTCTCAGATTCTTACAAGTCTTATAAGATTTGACGGCTTATCGTAAGAATTCTTGGCTTTTTTTCGTAAGTGTTCGGAGCCAATAAGCGTAAGAATCCATAAGAATCCAACAAGATTCTTAAGCGGCTTGTCAAACCATGGCAGGAGCACGTTTTTTAGAGGAGGCATAGCAAACGGAAATCCCTAACAAACTTTTGTCTCCGAAATTATTTCGGTCAAAATCCCACCAAAAAAACGACAAACCAGACCCACCGCACATCGAGAATGTCACTTTTCGGTGATTTCCGGGGTCTGTGGGTCCAACTGGGCACTTGACAACCTCTCCCTCACCCCACATGGGGTCCCAAACAGGGCACAAAAGGGTAGAATGCCAAAATAGGAGGGTTCCCGACACACCTTCACAAAAACGGGCAATCACAGGGTTGGAAAGTTGGTTGAAGAGAGGGCGCGAGTGACCTCATTGAACTTTGAAATTTGAAGCGAAGTGACACATACCTGCGAAATAGAAGAGGCGAAACGGTGCAGCGGTCCACACTGTGTGGATCGCCCAGTCAAAGCAAGCAGAAAGAGACTTGTGTGGAGGGAAAAGGGTGTGCCACTGGGACACGGCGTCGCTTGCCCCACTCGGGCGTGGGGGAGGGACGTCTGTCGGGTGGGGTACAATGAAGCCACTCGACAACACCAGGTCGTGACGGGGGTCGTGGGGGGGGGGGGACACGGCGTCGCTTGCCCCACTCGGGCGTGGGGGGCGCGGGGGGGGATTTGACGGGCGTGGGGGGCGCGGGGGGCAGTGATCTGAGTAGGTACCGTACCAGGTACTACCCCCCGGTACCCCCCGGGACTTCGAAAATCCAGACTTGGGTCCCAGCCCAAAAATTTTCAAAATTAGAAATTTCCGGATCAATTCGGGCCTGTAGTGTGGTCATTTTGCTCTGGGAGATGAGTTTGGTTGGTCGCAAATTTTTTTGACCTCACGTCCGAAGTACCCCCCCTCCATTTTTCATTTTGGGCTGGTCCACATTTCCTAAGGAAAATCGAAAAAAATTTGATTGGGGGCCTTCGCTACCAAGTGTGACTGAGTGAGAAAAAGTGAGCTCCAGCCCACTTCCCCTCACTGACTGACGAGCTGTGACGAGCAGTGACTGGTAGCGAGGGCCCCCATTGGCCAAAAACTCATCTCCCAGAGCAAAGTGACCCCACCACAGCTCTGAAAAACGCCGGAAATGCAAATTTCACGAAACTGAAAACGACCATTTTGGGGGTACCAGTAGAGGAGGGACCGTTCAGCAAATTTTGCCGGGATCAAAAAGCAACAACAAATACTTGGAGACAATGTGATTTTCGAAGAAAAAGTGGTAGTCACTTCTCAGCAGGGAACCCAAACGAGAAAGCAGAGAGACAACACTCCCAGCACAGAAGCCTCAAACCTAGTCTTCTCGCGAGTGGCAAACGGTGACCAGCAGGCGTCCACACGGCCGCGAGGAGCAGCTGTCGCTGCGAGCAGACACGGGCCGGACACGAAGCCCACGACGAAAGAGACACGTCCTCACGTACATAACCTGTAAAGTAAACAGACGGGTCCGACGGCCGGCACGAACGGAAGCTCACGAGCGAGGGCGGCGGACGCAGGGGGCCGAGAGGCGGAGATGAGATACGATTCGACCTCGAAAGCGGCAGGGACACGTAGATCAAACACACAACGGTACCAAGGACAGAAGCTCACAAAACAACCTGCGTGCCCGACATCCACTCGAGAACATCGGGAAACGCGGCGGGCGGCACGCCCGAGCTCGGGCCCGGAGTCGGGGGTGCAGGGGCGCGGCAGGGGGCTTGGGGGCACGAGGGGGCGCGGGGGGGCGGGGGGGCGCGGGCGGCTTCGCCGCCCGCGCCCCGACGTTGTCGATTGCAGGGGGATCCGCTGTCGCCGCAAAGTCGCTCTGCCGGTCGCGGGGCGCCGCTTCGCGGCAGCCCCGCTCTCCGGCGAGCGACTTTGCGGCGCCAGCGGATCCCCCTGCAATCGACAACCATGAGAATGCATCTGAACAGCCACAGAACCGCGTAACAAAACGTTAACACCCAAAGGAAGGTCAGAAATACCCCCTGGGCGACGTTTTTTTGGGTGTTAACGTTTTGTTACATAGCACATCTCCCATAAAAACATGTTTTGGGGGTCTAACTGGCCTGGTAACCACTTCTGGTGAAGTGTTAACGTTTTTTACTGACTATTTGGCCTTGTCTTCAGCAAAACCCTAAGGGAAACAGCCCTAAAATGACAAAAAAACGTTAACACTTGAAAAAACGGCCTCCCGACAGGGTCCGACAGGGCCACAGACCCCCATATGACCTATCTGGGACCGATTTTGGGGTCTACAGGCACTTTTGAGCACAATGGATTTTTTGGCGCATCCACCCTGGGCTGACGGTCCGCCCTCTAATGAGAGCCACACTGCCGACTTACAGAGGAATCCGCTATCACCGCAAAGTCGCTCTGCCGGTCGCGGGGCGCCGCTTCGCGGCAGCCCCGCTCTCCGGCGAGCGACTTTGCGGCGCCAGCGGATCCCCCTGCAATCGACAACCATGAGAATGCATCTGAACAGCCACAGAACCGCGTAACAAAACGTTAACACCCAAAGGGGGCCCTCGCTACGAGTCACTGTGAGTCACGAGTCGTCAGTTGTCAGCCAAACATGGCTGACTTCTCACTTTTTCTCACTCAGTCACACTTGGTAGCGAGGGCCCCCAAAGGAAGGTCAGAAATACCCCCTGGGGGCCTTCGCTACCAAGTGTGACTGAGTGAGAAAAAGTGAGCCACGGCGCACTTCCCCTCACTGACTGACGAGCTGTGACGAGCAGTGACTGGTAGCGAGGGCCCCCCCTGGGCGACGTTTTTTTGGGTGTTAACGTTTTGTTACATAGCACATCTCCCATAAAAACATGTTTTGGGGGTCTAACTGGCCTGGTAACCACTTCTGGTGAAGTGTTAACGTTTTTTACTGACTATTTGGCCTTGTCTTCAGCAAAATCCTAAGGGAAACAGCCCTAAAATGACAAAAAAACGTTAACACTTGAAAAAACGGCCTCCCGACAGGGTCCGACAGGGCCACAGACCCCCATATGACCTATCTGGGACCGATTTTGGGGTCTACAGGCACTTTTGAGCACAATGGATTTTTTGGCGCATCCACCCTGGGCTGACGGTCCGCCCTCTAATGAGAGCCATACTGCCGACTTACAGAGGAATCCGCCATCACCGCAAAGTCGCTCTGCCGGTCGCGGGGCGCCGCTTCGCGGCAGCCCCGCTCTCCGGCGAGCGACTTTGCGGCGCCAGCGGATCCCCCTGCAATCGACAACCATGAGAATGCCTCTGAACAGCCACAGAACCGCGTAACAAAACGTTAACACCCAAAGGAAGGTCAGAAATACCCCCTGGGCGACGTTTTTTTGGGTGTTAACGTTTTGTTACATAGCACATCTCCCATAAAAACATGTTTTGGGGGTCTAACTGGCCTGGTAACCACTTCTGGTGAAGTGTTAACGTTTTTTACTGACTATTTGGCCTTGTCTTCAGCAAAACCCTAAGGGAAACAGCCCTAAAATAACAAAAAAACGTTAACACTTGAAAAAACGGCCTCCCGACAGGGTCCGACAGGGCCACAGACCCCCATATAACCTATCTGGGACCGATTTTGGGGTCTACAGGCACTTTTGAGCACAATGGATTTTTTGGCGCATCCACCCTGGGCTGACGGTCCGCCCTCTAGTAGAGGAGGCATAGCAAACGGAAATCCCTAACAAAATTTTGTCTCCGAAATTATTTTGGCCAATTTTCTCCCGAAAAACCTAGAAACCAGACCCACCGCACATCGAGAATGTCATTTTTCGGTGATTTCTGGGGTCTGGGGGCCTTTTGCCACCCTCCCGTGCCTCATCATGTGTTGATCCCTCCTTTATTAATTGTCAGGTAGGTAACCCTGCACGGGTGTTGTCACCGTTGATCACTCTTTATTAACTGTTAGGCGGGTAAACCCTGCACGGGTGTTGTCACTGTTGATCGCTCTTTACTAATTGTTAGGCGGGTTAACCCTGCACGGGTGTTGAGCCCTCTTTGTTAATTGTCAAGTGGGTAACCCTGCACGGGTGTTGTCACTGGTGATCACTCTTTACTAATTGTTAGGCGGGTTAACCCTGCACGGGTCCTGGCCCGTGCCTGTGTGTGTTGGGGGGGGGGGGGGTAGTGAAATAGAAGTAGAAGGGAGCGGAGCACAAGAATGGTGTGTTGGGGGGTGGGGGAGCTCTTTCCAACATGTCCGCATCTGCATTAAAACCTATTGTCTCTTTGTGCCCCTCACCACTCAACCATAAAGGTTGCCCTGCCTTGGGAACAGGGAATGGGGTTTAACACGTGTGGCGGTCCTGTTGGATGGAGTGCACATGGAACAGTATGGTGTGGGAATGTATCGTGACTTGTGAAAGGGAGAGTGGGTGGGGGTGGGTGCGGGGGGGGGTGGGGGCGGGGGGCTTCCTTCAGCGATTCCAGTGAGCTGCAATCCCAAGGCTGTCCTTTCAAACGCTTGCCAAGGCGTACGCCGTTTAGGTGTGGACTATTGAAATAAAAGGAAAACGAGGCTTTGGAAAAAGCCAAACTGATCGAATGGAAGATTGAAGGATGGGCAAAGTTTGTTGAAAGTAACATGGGGGGGGGGGGCAGTCAAGAAGTGGGGGCTTGATTGTCGAGAGTGAATGGAAAAGTGAAGTGGGGGGGGGGGGGGGGGGTTTGATCGTCGAGAGTGAATGGAAAAGCAAGCCTCCCAGCACCTTCTTGCAATGTTAGTCCTTTTTGTAGTCACTACCACTACACCAGGAGTGGGGGGGGGGGGGGGGCAACCCCTTGATTGGCCTGTGTCAGGTCCCAGCTCTTGTTGAAACAGAACGCAAACCCTTGCGATGTGTGGCTTCCAAGTTGGCCTGTGTCCCTTTGATCCACATGAAATGATCCCCAACCCCAGCCTGACCCAGGTTAGCCAGGGTCACACGTCTGTCTGGAGGAAAATCCTGGAGGGTGGTGTCAATGGAGGTGAAGTTGTAAGAAAGGGGGACATAACTGTTAAATCCTGAAGCAAAGTCATCATGATTACCAGGATAAATCATGTTCGTGACGACTGTGATCAAGACATTCTTCATTGTGGAAAGAACAGAAATTTCGTCATCCTCTGCATACCTTCTCGTTCTTAAACGGGTAAGCACGTATGGCTCACTACCGTCGTCAAGGGGTTGGCAGGGATGGTACGGGAGATTTCCCCACATTCTCACCGCCTCCACTTCCGGTTGCACCTCTCTGCATGAAAGAGAAGCCGCCATTGCAGTCACAAAATTGACGGCTTCTTCGCGAAGGGAAGCGCCCCCACGTGGGTTGCCTGTGAGACATTCATGAAAAGCATGAAACAGGCAATTCCCATCACCAGGCACATTGACTGTGCTCAGGGAAAACAAGAGAAGACGTTGCGTGAGGGTATCATGACGAGACGCGGGATTGTCGATGCCCTTGTCAGGTACGTGGGGCCTCCGTGGACCGGGACAGGGGAGTGCCATGGGGACCGCCTTCCTCCGCATATCCTCTTGCTCCATTTGTTCTTGTGCGTTTTCCACGTTTGGACCCATGTTCTGAATTCTATAAAAAACACTTGAAGCACGGGAAAAGTCACGCTCAGTGGGGAGGTGGAGGGAGTAAAAATTCGTTTGGGTATCCTGCCGGTACTGGTAAAGGAAGATAGTAGGGAGAGAAGCCGTACTTCCTGCTTCCCAGTTCTTTGCCTTCTCACACCATGTGCGAGGCCGTAACTCCCTGACCCTGGGTTTACCTTCCTTGTTCTGAGTAATAATTCTCAAGCGAATCTGGTGCACATTCACAAAAAAATGCAGGGCAAAAGAACCACCACGTTGGGTCACCTTTTCATCTTCCGCCGCTTTGCACATACTCTTGCGCCAGTGAACGAGAGACTGGTGCCTTTCATGTACGGGCAGGTTCTTCTCCCCCTTCTCTTCAAAAACAGAAGCAAGGGTATCCTTGTGTATTTTCATGAGGTACACCTCCAGGTCGTGTTTCATGTTTGTTGCGTCACCAAAGGCACTCTCACGCAGAGCGCGGACTGACTGGTACGCAGAAAAACGGTTGAAACGGAGGAGGGAAAGAAAAAAGCCGTCACCTTCCTGCACAGTATCTGTGACGGGGAGATGGTGGTATTTCGAAAAATACAGCAGGGTC
This sequence comes from Rhynchopus euleeides, assembly GCA_963210315.1. NCBI lineage: Eukaryota > Euglenozoa > Diplonemea > Diplonemida > Diplonemidae > Rhynchopus > Rhynchopus euleeides. Next base: position 1,066,205 of record OY723264.1, on the reverse strand, counting down.
TCTGGGATGAGGTGGCGTTGGGAAGTTGCTGGAATGTATGACTCGTCACTCAGTTGAGCCGTATCATACCTCCCATGTCCAAGGCGCCCCTTCTTGTCTCTTGGGGTCTCTGGCACCTGGGAGAGGTCAATGACTTCAGTCCCCCCAAACCGTTTTCTCTTCCGGACTGTGGGCCCGCTCCGAACAACAGAACGCGACTTCACTGCCACAGGGAATGTGCGCCTGGGTCGGGTGCCAAAAAATTGTGCCTTGGTGGTGGGGAGGACACCTTTCGGCACAAGTTTAAAAACTTCATATGCATGGCTTTCCCGATCCAGATCCCCTGCGGCAATGGCGCGCTTGGCAGTGTCCGTGTCGTGAACCACCCAATAAAGCGTTTCGCGCGGATAGGCGTGCAGTTGGGCTGGAGTCAACTTCTGCAATGTGGCAACGGTGTCTTTGAGGGGGAAGGCAACCATCCAATGCAGAGTTTGACGGTTAAAAAAAAAGAGGGCTGGGGAAGAAATAGACTGAGGATCATCAACAAAGGTATTTTTTTTACTTACCGGCAGAAGCCGATAGCCATTGTTCCGGAGTCCACTTGTGTGCTGTTCGATGGCCCGTTGCATCGTTGCCAGCGTGAACTTACCGGTCCAGTGAAAGCTCTCTGGATTGACCTCGTGTTGCAAAACCTGCATCTCCCGGAAGGTGAGAAACTGGATGCCACACTCACCCAAAAACCAGTTGAGGGAAGCCCAACCCCCCTCGTGCGTGGACTCCGACGCATGCAACACACCATCCTTCTGCCGCCCACAACCTGGAGAGGCGTGGAGGCCGAGAGGAAAACAATGCTCATTCAGGAGAGCGATCCTAGCCGCCCCAACATCATTTGCCTCAGGATCAGCCTCATCACCCACCTCCACCTCCTCTTCCTCCTCCTCCTCCTCCTCCACAGCATCCACAGCATCCACAGCCTCCTCACCATCCTCACAACCCTTGCCATCCTCACCCTGTCCCTTCTCCTCTTTCAACGCAGCAGGTGCAGTCTTCACTCTCCGGTAGAGCTCCGTGATTGTATCTACCACGGAGGGCGAGATGGTGTCGGGGAAGGTGCGGGCCTTCAAGCCAAGGGTCTCCTCCACGGCCTCGACATGGCCACTCAACTGCTCCGTCCAGTTGCGCAGGAGGAGGGCGGAGAGGTCGCGCTTCGTCTCCCCAGCCTCCACCTTCAGGCCCGCCTTGGCCAACAACGCGAACAGGGTGGGGGCGTCGAGGCGGCCCAGCCGCTCCCTCGGCTGCAGCTGCTGCCCCTTCTCCCGCAGAATGGGGAGGATTCGCCCCCACTGCGTCAGGGCAAAGCGCACACGGACGTCGTGCGACGCAGACGAGACAGCGTCGGACCCCCACGGCTTCAGCCCCGCCTTCCGCAAAAATCTGGACAGCGGTTTCGAACGAACCGGAAGGATGCCAACTGCCTCCTTCACGGACTTCAGCCGCTCCACCCAGACACGGGCATCCGCAGAGCCAGGGCCACACAGCTTCTCAGCAAAGCTGCGTGTCAGCGCCTCCTTCTGCCGCGCCACCTCCTTTCCCTTGCTCATCGCCGTGACAGGGATGGCGTGGAGGGCGCAGAGGCGGACGAGGTCAGGGTGGGCCACCCCGCTGACGGCCTTCAGCGCAGCCGCAGAAGCCCCCGTGGCGGTGTTCGCCGCGGCCTCGGTGTACATCCCGCCACGGGTCTTCTTCCGCGCCCGCTTCGCCTGGCGCAGCAAACGGCCGTACCTGTAAGGCGATGGAAAGGAATGGTTGTACGACGAATCACACTGAAAACAGGAAATGGTGATAATGAAGTAGTCTTCTTCGTGACTTGGAAAAGTCATGAAGAAGAGAGGAAGAGAGAATGACAATGAATGAGATAAAAAAAATCTATCGGTTCTGACCAGGGCTGTTCCTAACTGGGGGGCTTGTTCCCCACTTTCAGGATTCTGAACTTTTTTTCTAAGAATTTTTGTAAGGGGAAAAAAAGTTTTTTTCTAAGAATTTTGTTAGGGGAATTTTTTTCTAAGGTTGTTTCGCAGAGGAAAAAACTTTTTCTAAGTTTTCCCCAGTCGACAGGGTGCGCACAAGGATGGAAGGGAAGTCTGTCCCACGTACCGTTCGCCTTGCTGGCCAACTGGAGAGCCAGACGTTCACTACCGTGGCCTCCGGCGGCTGGGGGGCTCCGCCCCCCAGACCCCCCTGTGGCGTACGTCTCGTACTCAAGTCCTTCGAATCCCAGCAAGTCGGGGTCCAACCACTCCAGTCGCCTCTGAGGACGCAGCCAACTCGCACAGAATCTGTACGCCCACACGAACAGATGTTCGCTACCGTGGCCTCCGGCGGCTAGGGGGCACCGCCCCCCAGACCCCCGATGTAGCGTGTGCCCGTCCATCTATCTCACTTCCCCGGGTACAGTGCAGCGTAGGAGGTACGAGCGCCGCATCCATGAAGCGCTTCTTCGAAGCCTGACTGACATCGGACAGGAGGTCGGGCTTCCCCACCTGGGAGGTACACTTGCCGCGTTCGCGACATGCGTGACACGCGACACGCTACCTGAAACGTGAGTGTGCCTTGCTAACACGGGCATTTCAACGGTCTGCCGGCGACCGTTCCCCAAACCAGTAAACCAGCAGTTTTGGAAAATCGGAGAGATCACCCTGCTGCGCTGAATATGGTGCGCACCACTGCAAAAATCCCCGGGAGCTTTTGGGCTTTCAGACCTGAAGGGGCCAGCACGTGGGTGGCGTCGGGGAGTGGCAGCTTTGTAACTGTCCTCCAGCTGCTGGCATGTCCAGCCACATGATGACGCGGAGAGAAATCAGAGAAAAAGTCCCGCCTGACGGGCACGCGCCTGGAAACTGTGGGGGGGCGAGCAAAAAATCCCTTGTAAAAAATCTTAGAAAAAACCTGGTTCCCCGACCCAAAAAACCTGGAAAAAGGGCTCGTTCCCCGCCCAGGCCTGGTTCTGACTCTGCCAGCATATGTTGTTGCGATGTAAAAAAAAAGAACGAAGGGAGGGGAGAAAAAAGGAGGCTGAAGAGCCTGCATACCTTGCGTTGTTGCAGTTGCCATAACCCAACAGGAAGCGGTTCACCTTGCTCTGGGTAATCCCAGACAAGGCAGCAGAAGAGAGGTTGGGGGCCCTCTGCGCCAAGAACGATGCATTCCCAGCCACACACTCTGCGAGGTCTTGTGTGGAGGGTAGCGAAGGGAGGTCTTCGGGTGATGCCGACGCCATTGCAGCTTCATCGTAGCCGATGAACCTTGCCAATGTGCTCGCAAACCCCTGGATGCAGGGAACCCAGACCTCCGCAAATACATCGTGGTGATCCTTCACCACCTCCAACGCCTCAGCCCGCCCCACCTCCTCCTCACCGTGGCGGGGTTGTCCCCAATGCTTCCGCAGGGCAGGGAAGTCGTTGTCGGCGGAGTCGGCGCTCAGGTCGCGGGCGAGGAGGTGCAGCGGCCTCAGCACACCCCATCCCGCCTCGAAGTTGACCTCGAGGCGGCCCGTCTCCTCGTTCAACCGCCTGGGCTTGAGGTCGTTGAGGAACCTCAAGTACAGGCTGCCAATGAAATGGCAGGCTGCACAGTAGGCGGCGACGGTGGGGGTCCCCAGAAGAGTGAGGATCTCTGTCGCAGTCGGGGTGAACCGCTCCTCTCTCACCATCTCCAGGATGGAGGCGGAGAACTTGAGGAGGCGGGAGCACTGCTGAGGACGGGCATGCCACTTCGACCCCCGCTCACGGGCAAACCCCAGGCCCCGGGGGTAGCGCATGTCAAGTGCTTTCCCAAGCTCAGCATCCACGAAAATGACCCCGGCGGTTGACCGGCCGTTTGTCGGGTCGAGGACTGCAAGTACGCTGGCAACGTTGGCTGCCGGGTCGACCCGATGAGACATCATCAAGGCCTTCCCCGCCGTCTGCACTGCGTACTTCAGTGCGCCTCCAACCTTATGGTGCATGCACCGTAGGTGGACGATGGCGCCCCCCGCGTCCCTGGTCGCCTTCGCCTCCGTGCTAGCATGGTCGCTCAGGGTGGCGTTGCTAATACGGAGCTTGTGGGCGGAGACTATGCGGCGGACCGCCTGCAGGTTGGAGGTCTTCCCTGCAGCCTTCCCGTTCTTCAGGGGGAGGGCGGAGGCGCAGGCCCCGCGTACGCGATTCTCGTCTGCAGCGACGTGGGCGGTGACAACGTGCAGCGAGACACTACTCCGGCCCAAGGAGGAGGTGGCATCGTGGGCGAGGGAGAGGGTGGCCTTCTGCCGGTCTTTGCCTAGGCCCCCTCCGCCGGTCTGCGTCCTCGCGACATCCTCCAAGAAGACGGCGAAGGAAGCCGCTCCGCTCGGGATCTCGAATTCGCGGAGCGTCCAGCGAGAGGGGATCGGCATCTCCACCCCATCGCTCAGGAGCTTGATGATGTCGCGCAGCACCCTGCGCGACGACTCCTGACCGATGCCAGCCATCCGCAACTCCAACAGCGCCCGCAGCACCTTCATGGGGTAGGGCTCGGTGCAGGACTTCCGGCCCGTCACCCCACGAAGAACAATGTCCCCCTTGCGCCCGAGAACCTCGTGCGCAGCAGCCAACTCCTCCGTCAGCTGCGCAATGCGGTCCTTCGCCCTCAGCAAGGCCTTCTGCAAAGCCTTGACCTGCAAGACCCGCTCGGGGAGGGTCTTGGAGGGGCGCCCCACGGGGGCCGGCGGAGGCGTGCCCTGTCCGACGAAGTGGAGGCTGCACGGCCGTCCCGGCACTGCATTTCCGATGCAGTACTTCTTCTTCATCCCCCGGGTATCACTACCCTTCTCGTGAGGATGCAGAGCAGAAGACATGCAGTCGGCGTTCTCCTTCACCAGGGAGAAGAGGGCGGTGTCCGACACCTTCGCACCTGCGGGCAAGAGGGAGCGCAGGAGAGTCAGGTACTCGGCGCTGCTGATGCAGCACCACCCCTCACCAGCAGCCACAGCGTCACGCAACGCGTCCATCGCAGTCGCAACGGGGGAGTCGGTGTTGGCGTGGGAGGCGGAGTCAACGGGGCAGGCGGAGTCGGCGAGGTCGGCGAGGTCATCGAGGCTGGCGAGGTCGGCAGGGTCACTGCACACAGAAGAACCAATGTCGACATCGTCGGCGGGACTCGTCGGAGACGTCGGTGGGAGCGCGGCAGGCAGAGGTTTCGGCGGCACGGGAGTCGGTGACGGAGGCGCCTCAGGCTCATCAGGCTCGTCGTTGCCAGCAGCAGCAGGACCCCGCGTGACCGCCGAGATCACGCTCTGCGAGACGGGATCCGCATCCTCGGGGTGGGGGAGGAGCGCCGCCTGATCAGCGAGATCATCGGGCTCACCCAGAGGAGCGATCAGGACATCGTCGGGGAAGCAGCGGCCCGGGGACGAAGCAGTCAACTGCCGGATTGCCTCTTCGGAGGAGAGGGGATTGGGCCGACGGATATCTGCCAAGCAATACATCTTCTGCACGCCGTTTGAGGTCCGGCTCGTTACGGGTTTCGGCCATCCTGCGTTGCGGAGAAGCGCACCCGCGACCTTCCCCGTAGTCTCGTCTGGGATACCCTGCAGCTTGCACGCTTCCGCGAAGGTAACCAAGCCGGACATTATCAGAAGCTGTGGAACGTGCCAGTGCCTGCAGTGGGTTAGTGCTGTGTGAGCAACGTAGGTGCAGCAAAGTTAAAGTTAAGCAGTCTGCTGAGGGGTCCGCACACAACATCTGGGAGGCACGCAGAGTGACCGAGAGTGGAGGGGGCAAGGGGAGACACCGTTCTGTTTCGGTTACAATCGGTTACATGCCAAGAACAATCGGTTACAATCGGTTACATGCCAAGAACGATCGGTTACAATCGGTTACATGCCAAGAACAATCGGTTACAATCGGTTACAATCGGTTACATGACGAGGGCAATCGGTTACAATCGGTTACATGCCAAGAACAATCAGTTACAATCGGTTACATGCCAAGAACGATCGGTTACAATCGGTTACATGACGAGAACAATCGGTTACAATCGGTTACATGCCAAGAACTATCGGTTACAATCGGTTACATGACGAGAACAATCGGTTACAATCGGTTACATGCCGAGAACAATCGGTTACAATCGGTTACATGCCAAGAACGATCGGTTACAATCGGTTACATGCCGAGAACAATCGGTTACAATCGGTTACATGCCGAGAACAATCGGTTACAATCGGTTACAGGCCAAGAACAATCGGTTACAATCGGTTACATGCCGAGAACAATCGGTTACAGGCCAAGAACAATCGGTTACAATCGGTTACATGCCAAGAACGATCGGTTACAATCGGTTACATGACGAGGACAATCGGTTACAATCGGTTACATGCCGAGAACAATCGGTTACAGGCCAAGAACAATCGGTTACAATCGGTTACATGCCAAGAACGATCGGTTACAATCGGTTACATGCCAAGAACAATCAGTTACAATCGGTTACATGCCAAGAACGATCGGTTACAATCGGTTACATGCCGAGAACAATCGGTTACAATCGGTTACATGCCAAGAACGATCGGTTACAATCGGTTACATGACGAGGACAATCGGTTACAATCGGTGACATGCCGAGAACAATCGGTTACAATCGGTTACATGCCGAGAACAATCAGTTACAATCGGTTACATGCCAAGAACGATCGGTTACAATCGGTTACATGACGAGGACAATCGGTTACAATCGGTTACATGCCGAGAACAATCGGTTACAATCGGTTACATGCCAAGAACGATCGGTTACAATCGGTTACATGACGAGGGCAATCGGTTACAATCGGTTACATGCCGAGAACAATCGGTTACAATCGGTTACAGGCCAAGAACAATCGGTTACAATCGGTTACATGCCGAGAACAATCAGTTACAATCGGTTACATGCCAAGAACGATCGGTTACAATCGGTTACATGACGAGGACAATCGGTGACAATCGGTTACATGCCAAGAACAATCGGTTACAATCGGTTACAGGCCAAGAACAATCGGTTACAATCGGTTACATGCCGAGAACAATCAGTTACAATCGGTTACATGCCAAGAACGATCGGTTACAATCGGTTACATGACGAGGACAATCGGTTACAATCGGTTACATGCCAAGAACGATCGGTTACAATCGGTTACATGACGAGGACAATCGGTGACAATCGGTTACATGCCAAGAACAATCGGTTACAATCGGTTACAGGCCAAGAACGATCGGTTACAATCGGTTACATGACGAGGACAATCGGTTACAATCGGTTACATGCCAAGAACGATCGGTTACAATCGGTTACATGACGAGGACAATCGGTGACAATCGGTTACATGCCAAGAACAATCGGTTACAATCGGTTACATGACGAGGACAATCGGTGACAATCGGTTACATGCCAAGAACGATCGGTTACAATCGGTTACATGACGAGGACAATCGGTTACAATCGGATACATGCCAAGAACAATCGGTTACAATCGGTTACAATCGGTTACATGCCGAGAACAATCGGTTACAGTCGGTGACCTACCGAGAACAATCTCGCATCCTGGAGCAACCTATTGACAGACCGTCCACAACCGTCTACAGACGAAAAAGAGACGTACCGTCCCCATCGTGACCAACTGGGGGTGTTTTTTGGGTGTGGACGGTCCGCCCGCAGCCTAGCAACCTCCAGTAACCTCTTGGCAGACCGTCCACAGCCGTCCACAACCATCCACAGCCATCCACAGCCGTCCACAACCGTCCACAGGTGAAAAAGTGCCAGAACACCCCAATATTGACCACCTGGGGGTGATTTTTGGGTGTGGACGGTCTGCCTGAGGCCGTAGAATGCGAAAAAACCGATTTTGGTACTCTATTGGCCTGTGGTGGCCCGTAGAAATGGAGTGTTTGCGATTTTGAGCCATTTTCCTAAGGAAACTGGCCCAGTTGGCTGGAAAATGTGAATTTTTGAATTTAAAATGCAACATCGAGCATTTAGAGAGTGTGGACGGTTGTGGACGGTCGTCCCGGACCGATTTGGGACCACTTTTGGTATAGGGTCGAAAAGACAATGCGATTTTAAAAAAAATAATTTTTTAGACAGCCAGGTCAGCAGGCTATGCCTCCTCTACTGCAGTACCAGGTACTGCGCGTCGGTCTCGATGGCCGCATCCCACTCCGCGACGTCCGCCACATCCGCCGGGTGCACCGCCGCGCTCGTCATCGGCGCCGCCATCTGCGGGTACATCGGGGGCGGTGTCACCGGGGGAGCACCCATCTGCTGAGGAGGGGGAGGGGGCTGCGACGCCACCATCGATGCAGCCTGCTGCTGCATGGTCGCGACACGCCGGTCGAATTCCTCCTGGAACTGACGTGTTTGTTCTGCCGAAGCCTCGTCGAAGCGCCGCTGCTGCGCTGCTGCCTGTGCCTGCACTTCGTTCAAAGCCTCGCGCACCGCTGCCACCTCCCGTTCTGACTGCACCCGCATGTCCTCGATGGTCGTCGCCGCCATCTCGGTCTGGTGCACCGAGGTCTCGACGAGTCGGATGTAGACCCAATCCGGAGCGGGGAAGGGGTAGGTCACATCCGGACCGTCGTGCACTTCGACTCCGGCCACATAGTTGTAGGCCTCCGACAATGTCACTTCATATGTCGGAGAGCCGTCCTGGTCAGGTGCACCCGCAGAGAGACGCGCTGCGTAACGCGCGAAATCCGTCGATCCGTCAGACGGTCTGCACGTGTATACAACACACGCATTCACCAGGGCAGCGGCCTGGTCCCCCAGCATCCGCACCGACATCTCCACAGGGGCCACAAACCCCTGCCCAGCGGTGGCTCTGGGGGAGACCGCCCGCGCCCGCTGAGTCCCCACCCACGACATGGTGAAGGGCTGCAGGGGGACGACGTCAGGGGAGGTTGTCATTGTGTAGCGGGCGACGGGCGGTTGGAAAGGGCAGTGGGGAAGAAGGCGTGGGAACAGAAGGTGAAAGTGTAACAATAAAAGAAAGCGGACAAGACGAAGAGTGTTGGCCGCGGGGAGATTACCCTGATGAAGGGGGTGTTGTGTGGTGTGGTGTTAAAGTTATATACAAAGTGTCCCGGGAAGGTGCATGGGCACAACATGGGGGGAGAGAGAGGGGAAAGGCAACAGGATTGGGGTTGTGGGGTGTCAGGGGTGATGAGGGGGATGGGGGTGTCTGCTGCCAATGGCCTTGGGTCATATTCCCTCAGTAAACTGTGATATCTCTCAACAAGGTGACCAACGGTACCGGTACTGGTACCGGAGTACCGGTACCCGTACCGGTACCAGAACCGGGCAAAAAAAATCGAAATTTTTTTTTGCCGATTTGGTCCAGTGCTCTCGCGGTGGCGAAAAAGTGGTTTTTTTCGTCTTTTTTTTTTCACGGCACTTTTTTCAGGCTGTATCCTGACACCAAAATCTGGTTTTTCCGGTGGCGAAAAAATTTTCTCGACCCTCGATTCGAGCAGGCCTGGGCGGGGAACGAGCCCTTTTTCCAGGTTTTTTGGGTCGGGGAACCAGGTTTTTTCTAAGAATTTTTACAAGGGATTTTTTGCTCGCCCCCCCACAGTTTCCAGGCGCGTGCCCGTCAGGCGGGACTTATTCTCTGATTTCTCTCCGCGTCATCATGTGACAGCTCTCGAGTGATGCCCAGAGATGCTTGCGGCAGAGAGTGCCCCTCATGCGCGTTACAGCTGAAAATGAATGAGGATCATCTGGCACTCGTTCTCATCGGGGGTTGTGCTCCGCAGGGACTCAATACACCTTGGCACTCTCGCAGAGCTGGACATGCCAGCAGCTGGAGGACAGTTACAAAGCTGCCACTCCCGACGCCACCCACCTGCTGGCCCCTTCAGGTCTGAAAGCCCAAAAGCTCCCGGGGATTTTTGCAGTGGTGCGCACCATATTCAGCGCAGTAGGGTGATCTCTCCAATTTTCCAAAACTGCTGGTCTACTGGTTTGGGGAACGGTCGTCGGCAGACCGTTGAAATGCCCGTGTTAGCAAGGCACACTCACGTTTCAGGTAGCGTGTCGCGTGTCACGCATGTCGCGAACGCGGCAAGTGTACCTCCCAGGTAGGGAAGCCCGACCTCCTGTCCGATGTCAGTCAGGCTTCGAAGAAGCGCTTCATGGATGCGGCGCTGACCTCCTACGCTGCACTGTACCCGGAGAAGTGAGATAGATGGACGGGCACACGCTACCTGGGGGGTCTGGGGGGCGGTGCCCCCCAGCCGCCGGAGGCCACGGTCGCGAACATCTGTTCGTGTGGGCGTACAGATTCTGTGCGAGTTGGCTGCGTCCTCAGAGGCGATTGGAGTGGTTGGACCCCGACTTGATGGGATTCGAAGGACTTAAGTACGAGACGTACGCCACAGGGGGGTCTGGGGGGCGGAGCCCCCCAACCGCCGGAGGCCACGGTAGTGAACGTCTGGCTCTCCAGTTGGCCAGCAAGGCGAACGGTACGTGGGACAGACTTCCCTCCATCCTTGTGCGCGCCCTGTCGACTGGGGAAAACTTAGAAAAAGTTTTTTCCTCTGCGAAACAACCTTAGAAAAAAATTCCCCTAACCAGGGCATTAGTTTGGGCTGGTTATCCGGTTATGATAACCAGGATTTGGAGAAAACCGGTTATTTCAAAAAATAAAAAAAAGTCAAAAATCTGGCTCGGAACCGGGGGTTTCCCTGACCAAGTAACCTGCTGCGCTAGCCCCACCAAGCAGCAATAGTACGACACGACCTGCATCTGTCATTCGGCGGCAGATGCAGGCCAAGATTGTACAGCCCCCTTCTGCGCCGTCCCTCACCGACGAAACCCAGGCCACGACGAAGGTGAGCCAGCATGCGACCCGGATTCGTGTGTGATCGACCCGTAACGTGCCGTAAGATTGCAACAGCCGGAATGCGGCCAACATCTGCAGCATTCTGCTGGAGCAGACAGAATCCCTGGGGACAGATTCTGGAACCGCGTCGTGTCCTTCGCCACTGACTGGTGCAACACCATGGGTGGTGGGAAACCCGGGGCGCAACTCCACGCGTGTAGATGGGTTATCCTCCTGGCACCAGCGCGAATTGTGTGCTGTGTCTGACACCTCTCACAAACCCGGGGGAAGTAGAGACTATACATAACCTGGGGGTGGGGAGACAGATAATAGCACGCCGCGGTCACAACGGCGCAGGAGGCGCTCGGGCGCGAAGCGCCCGAGCGAAAATATTTGGTGGGTCATAACCAGGGTAACCAGGTTTCAGGCTCCGTCGGGAAGGTCAAACTAATGCCCTGCCCTAACAAAATTCTTAGAAAAAAACTTTTTTCCCCTTACAAAAATTCTTAGAAAAAAAGTTCAGAATCCTGAAAGTGGGGAACAAGCCCCCCAGTTAGGAACAGCCCTGCCCTCGATTTTGCCAGAATTTTTTTTTACCCCTCAATTTTTTTCGGCGCCCTTCGGGCGCCGAAACCTCAACCCGCTCGGTCAGTCATGCCCTGCCCCGCCCTTCTGGAACCTCCGCCCCAACGCGTACTTGCCGTTGCCAAATTGCCCGAACGAGGTCTTCCTCTGCATTATTTTGTCCGTCTGGATGACCTGAATGTCATCAAATGAAGCCCGCAGCGGAAACTGAGAGGCCGGACTCCAAATATCCTCGCATACTTGAGGACATCATCGAGCAAGTCTTGCGGGGAAGTGTAAACCATAAACAACCAAAGTGTACGTGACTGTTAGCAACTTCTTGACGGAACTGGCGAAGCATAGTCTTCAACGTCGTCCACTGCGCAACCAGAGCGTCCTCCTGTGCCTGCCTTTGACACAGTCGTGAACTCCAAAAGAGGACACAAATTTCGCTGTCGATGTATCGACCAGCTTGGCCTGCTGTGCGTTCGGGGCTTTGAGAAATAGTTGAAAAGAAATCTGACCTCCAGGGAAACTCGGACTTTTTTCTCCCCAGAGCCCCAAAGCTCTGAGCAGCTTACTTTTCACCCTTTTTTTTGGGAAAATTTTCCGTTTTTTTTGAGATTTTCTTTTTGGAGACACACAAATCTGCAAACTTTGGGGCAAGGAATGGGGACAACGGGGTCTATTGGTGCCACTTAGGGGAACCAGGGTGCACGGGGTCCGTAGAGGGGGGAAGTGACCTACGCTCAAAGATATGTCGTGACGAAGGGAATCGGGGCATCCCCCCTCAGACACATACGGACGGGAAACCAGCGAACCCGCAAACTCCTGCGGTCCAGAGGCATCAGAACCACTGCTGAAGACCGCAAACCCGGAAACCCGCAAACTCCTGGGGTCCAGAGGCGTCAAAATCACTGCTGAAGAGCGGCGCGCATTAAACGACTCCTCATCTACTAGAGGAGGCATAGCAAACAGAAATCCCTAACAAACTTTTGTCTCCGAAATTATTTCGGTCAAAATCTCACGAAAAAAACGAGAAACCAGACCCACCGCACATCGAGAATGTCATTTTTCGGTGATTTCCGGGGTCTGTGGGTCCACGTGGGCACTTGACAACCTCCCCTTCACCCCAGATGGGGTCCCAAACTGGGCACACAAGGGGTAGAACGTCAAAATAGGAGGGTCTCCGACACACCATCACAAAAACGGGCAATGAAAGGCTTGGGAAGTTGGTTGAAGGGAGGGCGCTAGTGACCGCATTGAAGCGAAGCGACACACACCTGCGAAACAGAAGAGGCGAAACGTTCTCACCCCAGTCAAAGCAAGCAGAAAGAGACTTGTGTGGAGGAAAAACGGTGCTCCACTGGGACACGCGCCCCTTGCCCCACTCGGGGGTCGGGGAGGAACGTCTGTCGCGTGGGGTACAATGAAGCCACTCGACACCAGTAGGTCGCGAGGGGGGTCATGGGTCGGGCGCGGGGGGGCACAGGGGGGCACAGGGGGGGCGCGGGCGGCTCCGCCGCCCGCGCCCGCCATTGTAGGACCCGCCTCCGACGAGTTACCAAACCTATTTCCTGGCTACCGGGACCTATTATCTGACTACCGGACCCTATTTTCTGGCTACTGGAACCTATTTCCTGGCCACCGGAGCCTAATTCCGGTCCACCGGAACCTATTCTCTGGCTACCGGAACCTATTCCCTGTCCACCGGAACCTATTTCCCGGCCACCGGAACCTATTTCCTGACTACCGGAACCTACTTCCTGGTCACCGGAACCTATTTCCTGGTCACCGGAACCTATTTCCTGGCCACCGGAACCTATTTCCTGGCCACCGGAACCTATTTCCTGGCCACCGGAACCTATTTCCTGGTCACCGGAACCTATTTCCAGTCCACCGGAACCTATTTCCTGGTCACCGGAACCTATTTCCTGGCCACCGGAACCTATTTCCTGGTCACCGGAACCTATTTCCAGTCCACCGGAACCTATTTCCTGGTCACCGGAACCTATTTCCTGGCCACCGGAACCTATTTCCTGGTCACCGGAACCTATTTCCTGGTCACCGGAACCTATTTCCTGGTCACCGGAACCTATTTCCTGGCCACCGGAACCTATTTCCTGGCCACCGGAACCTATTTCCTGGCCACCGGAACCTATTTCCTGGTCACCGGAACCTATTTCCAGTCCACCGGAACCTATTTCCTGGTCACCGGAACCTATTTCCTGGCCACCGGAACCTATTTCCTGGCCACCGGAACCTATTTCCTGGTCACCGGAACCTATTTCCAGTCCACCGGAACCTATTTCCTGGTCACCGGAACCTATTTCCTGGCCACCGGAACCTATTTCCTGGTCACCGGAACCTATTTCCTGGCCACCGGAACCTATTTCCTGGCCACCGGAACCTATTTCCTGGCCACCGGAACCTATTTCCTGGTCACCGGAACCTATTTCCAGTCCACCGGAACCTATTTCCTGGTCACCGGAACCTATTTCCTGGCCACCAGAACCTATTTCCTGGTCACCGGAACCTATTTCCAGTCCACCGGAACCTATTTCCTGGTCACCGGAACCTATTTCCTGGCCACCGGAACCTATTTCCTGGTCACCGGAACCTATTTCCTGGTCACCGGAACCTATTTCCTGGTCACCGGAACCTATTTCCTGGCCACCGGAACCTATTTCCTGGCCACCGGAACCTATTTCCTGGCCACCGGAACCTATTTCCTGGTCACCGGAACCTATTTCCAGTCCACCGGAACCTATTTCCTGGTCACCGGAACCTATTTCCTGGCCACCGGAACCTATTTCCTGGCCACCGGAACCTATTTCCTGGTCACCGGAACCTATTTCCAGTCCACCGGAACCTATTTCCTGGTCACCGGAACCTATTTCCTGGCCACCGGAACCTATTTCCTGGTCACCGGAACCTATTTCCTGGTCACCGGAACCTATTTCCTGGCCACCGGAACCTATTTCCTGGCCACCGGAACCTATTTCCTGGCCACCGGAACCTATTTCCTGGTCACCGGAACCTATTTCCAGTCCACCGGAACCTATTTCCGGTCCGCCGGAACCTATTTCCTGGCCACCGGAACCTATTTCCTGGTCACCGGAACCTATTTCCTGGCCACCGGAACCTATTTCCTGACTACCGGAACCTATTTCCTGGCCACCGGAACCTATTTCCTGGCCACCGGAACCTATTTCCTGGTCACCGGAACCTATTTCCTGGCCACCGGAACCTATTTCCTGGCCACCGGAACCTATTTCCTGGCTACCGGAACCTATTTCCTGACTACCGGAACCTATTTCCTGGCTACCGGAACCTATTTCCTGGTCACCGGAACCTATTTCCTGACTACCGGAACCTATTTCCGGTCCACCGGAACCTATTTCCTGGCTACCGGAACCTATTTCCTGGCTACCGGAACCTATTTCCTGACTACCGGAACCTATTTCCGGTCCACCGGAACCTATTTCCTGGCCACCGGAACCTATTTCCGGTCCACCGGAACCTATTTCCTGGCCACCGGAACCTATTTCCTGGCCACCGGAACCTATTTCCTGGCTACCGGAACCTATTTCCTGACTACCGGAACCTATTTCCGGTCCACCGGAACCTATTTCCTGGCTACCGGAACCTATTTCCTGGTCACCGGAACCTATTTCCTGACTACCGGAACCTATTTCCTTCATGTGCACCTGCAGTCGGCCCAGTCACATCACCCACAACCATCCACAACTGTCCACAACCGTCCACAACCGTCCACAGGTGAAAAAGTGCCACAACACCCCCATAATGACCACCTGCGGGTGATTTTTGGGTGTGGACGGTCTGCCCGAGGACTGGCGACCTCTAACAACGTCTCGCAACCACCAGCAACCTCGAACAACTTGTTTTCAGACCGTCCGCAACTGTCCACAACCGTCCACAGGTGAAAAAGTGCCATAACACCCCCATATTGACCACCTGGGGGTGATTTTTGGGTGTGGACGGTCTGGCTGTGGCCGTAGAATGCGAAAAAACCGATTTTGGTACTCTATTGGCCTGTGGTGGCCCGTAGAAATGTAGTGATTGCGATTTTGAGCCATTTTCCTAAGGAAACGGGCCCAGTTGGTAGGAAAATGTGAATTTTTGAATTTAAAATGTAACATCGAGCATTTAGAGAGTGTGGACGGTTGTGGACGGTCGTCCCGGACCGATTTGGGACCACTTTTGGTATAGGGTCGAAAAGACAATGCGATTTAAAAAAAATAAATTTTTAGACAGCCAGGTCAGCAGGCTATGCCTCCTCTAGTTACAATCGGTTACAGGCCAAGAACAATCGGTTACAATCGGTTACATGCCGAGAACAATCGGTTACAGGCCAAGAACAATCGGTTACAATCGGTTACATGCCAAGAACGATCGGTTACAATCGGTTACATGACGAGGACAATCGGTGACAATCGGTTACATGCCAAGAACAATCGGTTACAATCGGTTACAGGCCAAGAACAATCGGTTACAATCGGTTACATGCCGAGAACAATCAGTTACAATCGGTTACATGCCAAGAACGATCGGTTACAATCGGTTACATGCCGAGAACAATCGGTTACAGGCCAAGAACAATCGGTTACAATCGGTTACATGCCAAGAACGATCGGTTACAATCGGTTACATGACGAGGACAATCGGTGACAATCGGTTACATGCCAAGAACAATCGGTTACAATCGGTTACAGGCCAAGAACGATCGGTTACAATCGGTTACATGACGAGGACAATCGGTTACAATCGGTTACATGCCAAGAACGATCGGTTACAATCGGTTACATGACGAGGACAATCGGTGACAATCGGTTACATGCCAAGAACAATCGGTTACAATCGGTTACATGACGAGGACAATCGGTGACAATCGGTTACATGCCAAGAACGATCGGTTACAATCGGTTACATGACGAGGACAATCGGTGACAATCGGTTACATGCCAAGAACAATCGGTTACAATCGGTTACATGACGAGGACAATCGGTAACAATCGGATACATGCCAAGAACAATCGGTTACAATCGGTTACAATCGGTTACATGCCGAGAACAATCGGTTACAGTCGGTGACCTACCGAGAACAATCTCGCATCCTGGAGCAACCTATTGGCAGACCGTCCACAACCGTCTACAGACGAAAAAGAGACGTACCGTCCCCATCGTGACCAACTGGGGGTGTTTTTTGGGTGTGGACGGTCCGCCCGCAGCCTAGCAACCTCCAGTAACCTCTTGGCAGACCGTCCACAGCCGTCCACAACCATCCACAGCCATCCACAGCCGTCCACAACCGTCCACAGGTGAAAAAGTGCCAGAACACCCCAATATTGACCACCTGGGGGTGATTTTTGGGTGTGGACGGTCTGCCTGAGGCCGTAGAATGCGAAAAAACCGATTTTGGTACTCTATTGGCCTGTGGTGGCCCGTAGAAATGGAGTGTTTGCGATTTTGAGCCATTTTCCTAAGGAAACTGGCCCAGTTGGCTGGAAAATGTGAATTTTTGAATTTAAAATGCAACATCGAGCATTTAGAGAGTGTGGACGGTTGTGGACGGTCGTCCCGGACCGATTTGGGACCACTTTTGGTATAGGGTCGAAAAGACAATGCGATTTTAAAAAAAATAATTTTTTAGACAGCCAGGTCAGCAGGCTATGCCTCCTCTACATCTACGGCGTCCGCAGTCCCTACCACCAACGAGAAGATGTGGACGGATGGCCCCAGACACACCTCACCATAGATGTAGCCTTCGAGGACCAGCTGAGCCCACCCCCCACCCCCCGCAGCCCCCTTCCCTGACGTTGTTTGACATTCTCTCCTGTTGTGCAGCACTGATCAACACACGCCCGCAAACCCGCAATCCAACTGCCCAGATTTCACCATCCACCAACAGAGCCAATAGCTTCGGCTGGTGTCCGACATAATGATGACGTCCGATGCTTTCATGTGCCTCCTGCTGATGGAATGCCTCCTGTTCAAGATATTCGAGGATGGGCCACCGCCATGCGCTCCCCGGCCTTCCTTCAACCAACTGGCCCGGGCCAGGGCACGCTGCAATGGCCCGATTTTTTCATGGCCGAAGACACAAGCCAAACCTTCAACCAACCGGTCCGCGCCGAAGACACAAGCCGAACCTTCAACCGACTGCTCCACGCCGAAGACGCAAGCCGAACCTTCAACCGACTGCTCCGCGCCGAAGACACAAGCCGAACCTTCAACCGACTGCTCCGCGCCGAAGACACAAGCTAAACCTTCAACCGACTGCTCCGCGCCGAAGACACAAGCCGAACCTTCAATCGACTGCTCCACGCTGAAGACACAAGCCAAACCTTCAACCGACTGCTCCGCGCCGAAGACACAAGCCAAACCCATTCCAGTCCTTCGGGGTGGGTGTGAGGCACAGCCGACGGAAGCGCACGGAGGCGGCCCCAAAAGGGCCGAGTTTTTAAAAGGGCATTCCTCAAAGAATGTCAAGGTGGGGTACTGGCTGACGACGAGCGACGTGGGGAACCTGCTGGTTCACTACCTGCAGCCCGCTGGTGTAGAAGCAGTGTCCCGTGTCGCCAACCCCCGGTATGATCCGGTGAAAAACCCGGACGGTACTCGTTTTTTTGAGTACTGCCAGTTCGAGAGCATCACAAAAGGGATGAAGCGCTATCCAGCTAGTCCCCAGGGTGTGGCGTTCTGGGAGACAAAATCGGAGTGGCAGGGTTGTGTGGTGAACACACACAACAACACAGGCCTCCACTGGGTCTTTTGTGCTTTCCGGGAGGATGAGTGTATCGTGATTGACGACCACGCGATCATTCACGGTTCTCCACTCGCCAAGAGCCTCGAGCAGAAGTTCAGCACTGTCCGTGTGGTGTTGAGTGGGATGCAGAAGGACGCGTGGTCGTGTGGGATTCAGGCCGTCCGGCATGCAACACACTTTTTCCCCACACGGATTCATCAGCTGTCTTCAGCTGCTGATATCGAGCGGGAGGTCCAAGAACGCCAGGCACCCTCCAAAGACGATCTCAAATCTGTGCTCCGTGATCTTCGGGAGCTGTTGGCTGCGGAGACCGCGTGCGCGATTGTGGTTTCTGCGAGCAACGACGACGCTGGACCGAACGACGACACTACCTCAGAGAACGATGACGCTGACTCAGAGGGCGGCGCTGGATCGAATGGCAGCTCTGAGAGCACCTGCGACGACGACGACGACGACGACATCGAAAAAGTCTCTGTTCTCGAAGAACTCGAAAAGAACGGCTCTGATGACGGGAGTGGGGACAGTGGGGAGGGAAGGGAGGAAGGGAACACGGGTGGGGAAGGGAACACGGGTGGGGATACCGAGAGTGCAACGAAGGGGGAGACCCCTTCCCCGGATATTGTGCTCTCGGTTGAAAACCTAAAGGAGTTTTTGGGGGGCCTTCGCTACCAAGTGTGACTGAGTGAGAAAAAGTGAGCCACGGCGCACTTCCCCTCACTGGCTGACGAGCAGTGACGAGTAGTGACTGGTAGCGAGGGCCCCCTTGGGGGGGGAAATTAAGCACTGCAGGGCCCCTTCAAAGGTTGGGGATACAACCCGCCGGGCCTGCTACACGTCCCACTACAAGCAGGCTGTAGCCTCCTTGTTGTGGGCTGGGCTCCCGGTGATGGAGACCATGCGTGCTTACCTTTTTGCTCCTCCTACTCCTCCTGGTAACCCTCCTATCCAAGTGAACCGGGACCAGTGTTCGACAACGGCAACTCGTTGGAAGAGAGACTTTCCCAAGGATAAGGCGATGAAGAGCCTCCCAGCAAATGATGGAAAAACACATGCCAAAAGAAAGGCGGGGGGGGGGAGGTCGTGTTTCTTTCCTGAGGTGGAGGCCCACGTGCTTAAAGAAGTGGGAGAACGGCGGAAGAACGACTTGCCAACGACGCGCCGCAAAATCAAGGAGCTTGCCATGTCCTTTGTTCCCTTCCCGAAAGGCTTCCAGGCTTCGGTGGAGTGGATTGACGGTTGGGCCAGGAGAAACAAGTTTCAATTTCGTACTTCGCGCATTGCCAAGCTTTCTCTTGAAAAAGCCCGGGTCCAGTTGCACAGCTTCTGGTCCACCATCAGACGCCTCTCCATCGGGTCCGAGCTGCTGCACAACCCCTTTGGTACTTTTGACCTGGTTGTGAATGTGGATGAGTCTGCCTTGTACAAGAGCTCTACCCGCAGGGACAAACTGTTGTGCTACACCACTGACACCAACATCATGGTCGATACCGATGCTGGCAAAATAGATTTGCCACGTTGATTGGTGCTGTCACGTTCAGTGTGAAAGACAGGACCATTCTTGCGACAAAGCAGTCGATCGTTTTTAAAGGTGCGGGCGAGAGGATAAAGAAGGAGGAGCATCAGATTCACAAAGACTCGGGGGTTAACTGTACTTTCCAGAAAACCGGCTGGGTCAAAGAAGCCGAGTGGCGGTGGTGGATTGACAGCGTCTTGGCCCCCATTTGCAAAAACAAAAACGTGCTTGTCATTTATGACTCGGCGACAACACACATTGCACCAAAAAATGTTGCGTACTTGCACAGGAAGACGGGGGCGAAGTCAGCGGTCATTCCAGGTGGGTTGACAGGAACAGTGCAGTACCTTGATGTGCATGCATTTGCACCATTCAAGGCTGCCTTCCACACTCACCTGGAAGGGCTCAAGGACAAAGCCCGTCTCGAGATGAAGAAATCAACAGCCGAAGGTTTTCGCCAGGATTGTCGCTTCACAGAGAGGTGGTACCGCGAGGCCATGTGCACCTCTGTTGGAGCTGTTTGGGGAAAGTCGGTGGAAAGTGTGAGGGGGGAGGTGGTAGCCGAGCGCTTGCGGGATATGGGGTACGTGCTGAAGGTGTCGGGTGAGGAGGACGGGTTCGTGAAGAGCTCCCTTTGTCCGGACCTCACCTTCGCACCAAGCACAGAAACATCCCCTGAGGCTGGTGGTGCGGACCTTGAACCTGGGTTGGACGGGAAGGCAAAAGAGAGCACAGAGAAGCAGTCCACCCAAAAGAAAGTTGTGTCTCAGCCAACCCAACAGTCAAGCATCTTGGCATGGGCGAAGCCGGTTCGTGTGAACTCTCTCACACAGACACAGCCTTCCCAGTCCTCCCAGTCCTCCCAAAAGAAGCGCGCAGCGTCCCCGACCACCCAGACTCCCAACAAACACCGCAGGCTCTGCAAAGGGTGTAGGAAGCCTGGGCACAACATGCAGACTTGCCCCAACAAGCCCAAGAACTTGAAGAAGAAGTAAGTTGGGGCGTGCTGGTTGTGGCTTGTCTTTTTCACATCTTTTTTTTAAGCATCAACGCACCAACCAACCACCGACAGTGAAGCTGACAGCTCTGATGAACTGTGTATGCTTTCACTAACTCAACAAGAATGTCAACCAGGGGGGGCACCAGAGGGGGGGGGGCAATACAAATCAAAACGGTACGAAACCAAATGAGGGGCGAGTGGTAGGACGAGAACAGAGCGGATACTCGACCGGAAGGCAGAAGAAGTGAGAGACGGACGACAGCAGTGACCAGCGCGCCCCTGGTGGACCAAACAGCCCCGCAGAGCCCCTGCAAACAGCGTTTTTAGGAAAAGTTGAATAGACGTACTAAGTACGTCTATTCGCTCGCAAACTATTTATTAATTTTCTGGCGAGGTCGATTTAGGCCCGCGCGTTCGCCGAATAGTAGTACTAAGTACGTTTATTTGACCCCCCCCTGTAAGAAAAATTTTTCCCCCTCTTTTTTTTGACCTCAAAATTCGCCATGCCGTTTGTCAGATCGTGGCGACCAGCGAGAGCACTGGATTTGGTGACACTTTTTTTTTTTTTTTTTTTTGCCACGGGGGGCCCTCGCTACCAGTCACTACTCGTCACTGCTCGTCAGCCAGTGAGGGGAAGTGCGCCGTGGCTCACTTTTTCTCACTCAGTCACACTTGGTAGCGAAGGCCCCCACGGGGAAAATTTTTCGAGACATACACGGTGGACTCCAGCGGGGGTAGGGTAACCCTTTTCGGGAGTCTCAACTAGGGGGAGTCCAACTCCCCCTAGCGGGAGTCTTTTCACCTATTTTCACTCATTTTTCCCATGATACCTATGCAATGTGGCACTCGTCACTGAAGTACAGCCACACCAAACGAAACGGACGTTTCCACCCATCCCAGCTCGCAGACCTGATTCACAAAAATGGGGAAGACGACAACGAAGCCGGCAGCGAAGCCGGCGGCAAAGTCGATTAAGAAGAAGAAGAGCGCAGAGAGTCCCGAGGCTGCGGAGGCGACGAACATTGTGCATGATTTTTGCACGGCCTTCCCTGTTAAAAAAGGGGGCAGTGTGCTGACACTGGGATCCATTAGAAGGCTCCTAGCAACGGCGTTGAGCAAGGAGCTCCACAAGCACAGCACCCAGGTGGCCAACGCAATCATCGCCATGTCTTCCCTGACATGGATAAGTTCGCTGTCAGGGAAGTCGCAACGATGCGGAAGGAGGGCGCTCTCCGTCATATACAAGGTGGAGGCGAAGTATGGCAAGGTGCAGGATACAAACGTGTCGTCGGGGGCAGCCTGAAGCCGCGAATGATCGCGACACGGGCGAACGGCTTGGCACCGTGGGTCTGGATAGATGCTGGAGTTCGGCCGGGTGAAACC
The DNA here is from genome assembly GCA_963210315.1 of Rhynchopus euleeides. Lineage (NCBI taxonomy): Eukaryota > Euglenozoa > Diplonemea > Diplonemida > Diplonemidae > Rhynchopus > Rhynchopus euleeides. The sequence continues at coordinate 1,044,112 of OY723264.1, read as the reverse complement.
GGAAGTCGCAGCAAAATTTGCCCCCCCAGATTTCTTCCTCAAACCCACCCGTGGGCTGATCCGGCCTTGCACGGTGGACTCCAGCGGGGGTAGGGTACCACGACCGGGTTTAACCCTTTTCGGGAGTCTCAACTAGGGGGAGTCCAACTCCCGCTAGCGGGAGTATAGATCAGCAGTGGGGAATCATACCTTGGCCGGCTATCGCAGACAGGGGGCACACACACGTCGACTCGGCTATAGTTCTCCTGGTGGTGTGTGTGCGCAACGACAAGAATGGCAAAGGCAATGGGTAGTGGGGGTGTTGATGGGAAGGAGGAAGGGGGACTTCCGGTTCAGCTTTTCCTCACTTGCAACGCGAAGGGGTTAAGAGATCCCGCGACAACCGCCAATTCAGGCTGTTGAGGCGAGGTCCGGGGGATGGAGGGTGGGACAATAAAAGAAAGCGGACAAGACGAAGAGTGTTGGCCGCGGGGAGATTACCCTGATGAAGGGGGTGTTGTGTGGTGTGGTGTTAAAGTTATATACAAAGTGTCCCGGGAAGGTGCATGGGCACAACATGGGGGGAGAGAGAGGGGAAAGGCAACAGGATTGGGGTTGTGGGGTGTCAGGGGTGATGAGGGGGATGGGGGTGTCTGCTGCCAATGGCCTTGGGTCATATTCCCTCAGTAAACTGTGAGAATCATACCTTGGCCGGCTATCGCAGACAGGGGGCACACACACGTCGACTCGGCTATAGTTCTCCTGGTGGTGTGTGTGCGCAACGACAAGAATGGCAAAGGCAATGGGTAGTGGGGGTGTTGATGGGAAGGAGGAAGGGGGACTTCCGGTTCAGCTTTTCCTCACTTGCAACGCGAAGGGGTTAAGAGATCCCGCGACAACCGCCAATTCAGGCTGTTGAGGCGAGGTCTCCGCCTGCCCCACCGCGAGTGAAGAAGCGCCGCACCGCAAGTGAAACCTGGTCCCGGGTTTCGGGAGAAGAAATGCAAGAGGGGGGGATACGGGAAGGGAGATCTGCCGGATTGGCAGAGGTGTGGACGTATCCAACGGAAAAAGACAAAACCTGGAGGGCTGTGAGGTATTCTACCGCCTCCAGGACGGACTTGTTGATAAGATGGCAGGCGGCACACAGCCGCTTGCGCACAACAGCTGCCACGGTCGTATTGTCGACCCAGATCTCTACAGCCCCCCCGCACACAGACCGGGGAAGGGCTCGCACTGTTTTGTTGAGGGCCATCGCCTCGAGAATGTTAATGTGCAGCTGGGACTCGGCTGCGGTCCACGAGTCACCAATGACCTGCATTTCTTGTGTAAAGGAATCTATTAAGACGCCACCCCAGCCCTTGAGGGAGGCGTCAACAAAGCAAGTAAAAGACGGGGGTGTGGACTGAATAACTCTTCTGTGGGGGGGAACACGCGCAACCCCCACACACACACACCACTGCCGCAACTCCCGGCAGACCGATGGGGGGATCCGCACAGGGTCAGGCGGCCGAAGGACCGCCCGGTTCAAAAAATTAGTCACCCGGCGGAGGAACTTGATCCCAAACCAGAACCTCCCCGGGGACACTCCCGAAATGGCGCTGGCGTGGAGCAACCTTCCACCCAGCGACTCCAGCTCACCAGCCGTCACCCTCTGCCAGTCCACGCTGTCCAGCTTCGCCATCAGCCTGTCCGACGGAGACACGGTCTGGGCAGCATGGTCGAATGCCACCCCGAGAAACTCGTAGACCGTCGCCGTGTCCACCGAGTCAGACGGCTTCCATGTCGCAGCGCACGCCGCAGCCACCTTGTCCATCTGCCGCGTCGCCATTTCGACACTGGTGCGGGGGCCGGTCAGACGCACGTTGTCGATCCAGACGTCGACCCCCACCTCAGGCGCAGTGCAGAACTCCTGGCGGACGTAGTCCCGGTGCCCACCCACAACAGCAGCCAAAGTGTGCATCAGCTCGGGCGCACAACAGTGGCCCATGGGCAACCTCAGCAGCTCATACCAGTCCCCCGACTCGTCAGCGAAGCGGAAGAACCTCCGTGCAGGCGCAGGGATGGGGATCTGATAAAACCCGCACTTGAAATCCCGCGCCGACCCACACTCCGCAAACACCGCGTCGAGGTACCCCGAGATGTGCCCCAGGGGGACGTGTGCCGTGTAGGACTCCTCCAGATCGTCGTTTGCCTGCTTGGTCCAGAGGATGAACCTCTGCCGCAACCCCGACGGCTTCTCCTCCATCACAGTGAAGGGCACGCACAGGGAGGGGCCCGGGCCCGACGCAGGCCCAGCCACTCCGTTCTCCACCAGCAGCTCCGCATGCTTCTGTTGTAGATGCGAGGGGCGGGAGCGCCCCTCAGAGGGAGAAGGAGTAAAAGTGCCCGGCGGGGGCGCATCAGGGAACGTCAGCCGCCACACCTCGTCGAACCTGCGCCTCACAGTGGCGGTCATCCTCGCCCGCAGCGCCTCGACATCCATCTCCGCCACAGAAGACACATGCAGGGGCGCACGGCGCTCCTCCTCCGTCGCCGGCAGCCTCGACTGGTGCGCACGCCGCGTCATCGAGTGCAGCCCCCGCTGCTTGCGGCAAAAGGACTCAGGGTCGGCCATCACAGATGCCGTGTCACCTCCTGCGTCCGCAGCGCCCTCGCCATCTCCGTGGGGCACCCCCCGTAGCGGATGGTGGTGCTGGAGAGGCCGCTCTCGCCGTGGTGCTTCGCGAGGCGGCCCACCAGCATCTCCGACAGATCCGCTCCCGACCCGATGAGCCCGAAGAGGAAGGTGAGTGCCCCGCGCTTCACGCTGTGGCCCGAGTAGTCCTCCATCTCCGGTGTAGCCCGCCACATCGCCGTCACATCTGCCGTCGAAACCGCCGTCAGCCGCTCGAAGGGGCGCAGGCGCGTCACCAGCTCCGCGATGAGGGGGGTCAGGTCCCCGCATATCACCGTCCACTTGGAGGGGGTGAACGGGTTGGCCCGGCGGCCCTTCGGGGAGGTGTGCCAGTCTATTATCACCTCCCCGGGCTGCACTGCGATGTACTGCTCCGAGGAGAGGGAGCACACCTCCCCCCACCGGCTGGCGGTCTTCCACGCCGTCAGCGCCGCCAGCTGGAGGTGCGGCTGCTGCTGCAACGCCCACGCCACGAGCACCCCCTTCGGCATCGGCGTCGCCTGCCGCTGCGGAATGGCCCCGCCGGCCGCCCGCAGCGCGCTTGCCAGGCTGAGGAGGGGCTGCTGGCCGAAGCCGAGGTGCCGCATTGTCCCGGAGAGCGCCTTTGCGTAGGCCAGCATCCCCTGAGGCGACACCCCTGTCGCCAGCACGAACAGCATGGCGGTGTCGGCGTCGACTTCTAGGCCGTGCTCGTTGGCCCATCGCACCAGCCTTGCCCACAGGAGCTGCCTCTGCGACGAAGTGCTTCTTGCCCACATCCCCGCCACCACGGCCTGCAGGCGCTCCACGGCCTCCCCGGGGGCGACCTCCACCTCTCCCGTGCGACGCGCCGCCACGCCCCCGACCCGAGCGGCCACGTGCCGCATCATCGCCCTCCCGAAGAGCGATGGTCTCCCGCTGGCGGCGCCGGATGCGCCTGAGGGCATTGCGGGCCCTGGCTGAGCGGGGTGGGGTCGAAGGGAAGTGGCGGGTGGAGGAGAAGTTGCTGAGGTGTTGTTGTTGTTGATGTTGTTGGTTGTTTTGTTGGTGACGTTGTTGATGATGTTGTGGGCGGGTGCAGGGGGGTGTGTTGGGCGGCGAGGGGCGGGGTGATGTAGAAGCGTGAGGGGGGGGTGGGTCTGAAGCCGGAAGGTGGGCAGTCACGCGCGCCCGCCCCCGGCCCTGCCGTTTCCCGGCGCCCTCGCCGGTGCCTTCGCCGCGATGCGCTGCTGGGGGGCCCGAGCAGCGGCGCGGGGGCGCGTGTGTTGTTGTTGTGTGTGGGGGGCGGCGGCCCCCGGCCCCACAGCCGCAGCCGCCCGCATCACCGGGTGGGAAGTGGGGTCCTCCTTCGCAAGGTGCCGCTCGATGGCGGCGCGCGGCACCCTGTCGCGCACGAACGCGACCTGCAGCAGCACCTGTCGCAGCAGGTGATTCCCCAGCTCCCGCTGGGGAGTGCGCCCCCAGCCAGACACGTACGCCGTGGCAAGAATCCACAGGCGCAACGCTGCGAACGCCTCATCCAGGATGCGGCCTCCAGGGAGGTGCGACGACCCCGACACCCAGCGGGTCTCCAGCTGTAGCACCAGATACGGTGCGTCGGACTCGATCAGCGAATCCCACTCCAGGACGTCGGCTGCGTCCGCGGGGTGTCGCTCCGACCCGGGGTACGGCATCCCGGCAGACATGGCCATGGGGGACGGCGGTGCTGGCGGAGACGGTGGCGGGTGAGCCCACTGCTGCTGCTGACGTTGCACATGGTCCTGGTGCTGCCGCAGGCGAGCATCCAGCTCCAGCCGGAAGGACCTCGTCTGCTCCTCCGCACGCTCGCGGAACTCCTGCGCCTGCTGCTCCAGCGAGCGTTGCATCGCTTCCTGCGACGCCGTCACCGCGCGGGTGGCGCACTCCGTCTGGTGGACAGACATCTCCACCAGACGGGAGTACTGCCACCCGTCCGCCGGCATCCTGTACAGGACGTCGGGCCCGCGGTGCTGCTCCGTGTCGGATACGTAATTGTACGCCTCGGACAAGCGCACTTCGTACCCCGCAGCGTTCCCCTCCTCGTCATGCGCCTGCGACAGGCGACCAGCGAACCGCCGAAACGGCTGGCTCCCGTCGACGGGTGCACAAGAGTACACCACGCAGGCGTCGACGAGAGCCGCCGCCTGGTCCCCGAGCATGCGGGCGGTCATGATCTCAGGGGCGGGAAGCCCCTGTCCTGCCGTCGCAGCCGGCGACGTCGCCCGCACCCTCGCCGTACCGACCGCTGATGGGGTGTACCCGTCGAGGTTGATGCAGTCCGGCGAGGGAGGTGGGAGAGACATGGTGTCGGGGTGGTGAGAGTGTAACAATAAAAGAAAGCGGACAAGACGAAGAGTGTTGGCCGCGGGGAGATTACCCTGATGAAGGGGGTGTTGTGTGGTGTGGTGTTAAAGTTATATACAAAGTGTCCCGGGAAGGTGCATGGGCACAACATGGGGGGAGAGAGAGGGGAAAGGCAACAGGATTGGGGTTGTGGGGTGTCAGGGGTGATGAGGGGGATGGGGGTGTCTGCTGCCAATGGCCTTGGGTCATATTCCCTCAGTAAACTGTGACAACAATGAGGCGATGCGGGGGGCGAGGGCACCGATGCTCACTGTGCGACATCCCAGAAGAACGCTGGTATCAACAGGTGCATCGATACCCGCACCTGACTCTCTCTGAGATGAAAGAGGCTGGCTACCCCTCCCTCTTGGCAGGTGTGCTTCCCAATGCCCGCTACGTCACCCCAGCACTCCATGACTGCAAGGGGCTCGCCATGCGGCTGATCAGGGTACTGGATGAGACAACAAAAAAAATATTCGACAAGACCTGTACAAACCTTGCACTGAATGTGTCGCAGAATGGGACAGGTGCTCAGTTCCGGAAGGTCGTGCTTGCCATGTCACAGGACACCACCTACAAGGGCTTGTTCCGCTACCTCTTTGTCTCCCTTGCAGACCTCATGCATTTCCGGTATGCAGACATCCCCTGGCGCTTCTGGGGATGCAAGGATGAGTCAGCCCGGATTCCCTTCTTGCGTGCTCGGATCTCAGGGCATATATTTCACTGGTTGATGGAGCATGCCGAAAAGGGATCAACGCGCAATGCCTACGTACACAGTCTCCATCATTGGTGGGCTCCAGAAGATGCAGTGCCTCTGCAGAACAACGACGAATTTGAAGAAGCAGAGAACGGACATCGCAAGAAAGATGCCGTTACAATCGCCAGCTCCGCAACTTACGAGAGAGATCTTGCGATGGCAGAAGAGAAGCGGCGCGCATCGGGCATGCCTTGGAAGGTTGCGCACCTGTCGCAGGACGGGATCCTCGGGTATTGGCCACAGTGGGCCTGCTCACTAGTCGGAGTTCCCAAGGTTCCTGCCCCCCTCTCCCCTCGGTTCCATGCCATCTCTCCCCTTCTCTATTCGGTCACAGGAATGTTGGCTTGCAGTCCGTATAATTCTTGGGTTTTACACACAACCCCCCACACCTCAGGTAACGACAAGCTCCAACTTACTTTCTCCCACGGACTGCGCAAAGCCTTTCTCTTTTTGCGCTACGAACAGTAATGGTAACAGAAGATCGTGCTGCCCACTCCCCACTCCCCTCTCCACCACACTTGTAGGAAGGCTAAGTGCCAAGAGGGCAAGGCTTGCCCGGAATGTGTTGCTGCGTACACTTAGCCTCCCTCACACAGGAACCGATGGGGAACTCAGAGAAGTCATCCTGTGTCCGTGTCTGCACACCCGACACGCTCATAGATTGGCTGTGTATGTTCTTTGCACACAGTTGACACAGCTGCAGAAGGGGTTTGTGCACTGCAACACACAGGACTTCGTTGAACCCATCAGCGCGCCCTACTTCCTGTTCCGGTTCCCCAAAGGACACCGCAAATTATCGCTCTGCTTGTGCAAAATGCCAATCCCGCTGGGGGCGACTTTCACACCATTCGTGTCATCCGAGGCGACTTTGAGCACGCTTGACCAACGCGCACAGCAGGAGGGGGATGACAGTTCTGACGAAGAAGATGAGGCCTGCAGGATGGCTTGTCTTGCCCAAGGTGTAACACAACTACGACAGGCGATGGCCGCACTTTGACACCTCAAATTCTAACCGCTCACCTCCGCAGGTGCAGCCGCTACCAGGAGGATAGGTAGGTAGTCCAGAGTCCGGGGAAACTGACAGAAGCAAAACAAGCCCCTCCCCATCCCTCTTCCACCATGATTTTACCCCCCACGCCAGTAGACTGTAACTATATCATGGGAAAAATGGATGAAAATAGGTGAAAAGACTCCCCCTAGCGGGAGTCTGGACTCCCGCTAGCGGGAGTCTTTCACGGTGGCACGGTGCTGGTGGGAGACCGTCGTGGGAGACCGTTTTTCGGGAGACCAAACGGTATCCCCCTTGGGAGAGCATATGCTCTCCCTTGGGAGAGCATATGCTCTCCCTTGGGAGACCGTCTGGTCTCCCGTGGGAGAGCATTTGGTCTCCCGGGGAGACCGTCTGGTCTCCCATGTCCGTTGATTTGTGTGGGAAGTGGGGTGGGGGGGGGGTCAATTTTTGGGGATGTGTCTGCTACAAAATACATTTTTAATCGAGGGGGAATGTGGGGCGGGTTGGGGTGTGGGAAAGCACTCTATTTTTTGATCATGATCAGCAAACTGACCCCACACACGTACAAAACTAGCTACTCCTCAGGTGCATAGCACTTCCCCCGTTCAGGGATGTCCCATCGTTTTGCACGGCACACACACATGGTGAAGCAGTCCCTCGGTACTCCCTCACCCACATGAAAGAGAAGCTCGTTGTCGCTGGATATCTTTGTCACATGTGGAAGCAATCCCAGCTTTGATATCCTTTTCAGAAGTGCCGACAAAGGGCCCTTCCATTGATCCCGATAAAAGCACTTGCACAGCTTCAGTGCATCGCACGCCAGTATCTTGGGCGGATCCGTCGTGATCCCAGGCAAGGGTTTGCACACCGATACCCGTGCCACTTCATAACGCATTTGGTCGTGTTCGAAGTTAGTTCCAACTCTGGCTGAATGCATCTTACGGGTGCTGTTCCCCTGTTCTTGCAGTTCATCAGTGCACTGGATTGGCAAGGCATCAACCTCGTCAAACCAGTGGCCCATGCTGTGCAGATACGCGTGTCCCTTCCGCGTTGTCATTCCAGGGATGCGCCATTCGAGGAGGTACATCAGAGCGTGATACATCACTAGTGAATATAGCATTTCCTTCTGGTACTCCAGCCGGTCACTGAGGTAGAAGCGGCAGGCGATGCTCTGATACCGGAAGAAGACAAGCCCCTGCATCAGTAGGCCCATCGTGAGCGGTACACCGTTCGAGAGATGGCACAACGTGTTCAAAGCCTCGCGTGCCTGCGCCCCCTTTAAGTTTTTTATAGGAGCGTTCTCTTGCGTGAGCTGCTGCACGTCCGCTGGCAGTGACCTGAACCCATCTGGCAGGATATGCAGCAGTATCACGATGCAGTTCTTCGTGTCATGCAGAGGTGGCGTGATACAGTACACTTCGTTTTTGAAAGCGCTTGCTATTGGACACGAGAACCCCTTCGCATCAAGGGCCCGCATGCTCAACCTTTTGCACTGATGAAGCCGAGCAACAGACTCATCGCGCGGTGTTGAGCAAAAGGCTGACCGGTGGCCTTGACCTCCCATCTTGCTGAACTGGGACCAAAGATCAGCGTGGTCACCACCAACGTACTTCACGTCAACGGTAACGGAGACACCGTTCACGCAAACCGCCGTCTGCCGCAATGCGTCCAACTGCCTGGGGAAATCTGCAAGATGCCAGTGGAAAAAATCTTGGCTTGGCAGATCAACGAGCGTGATGGGGGCCGCAACCATCATCCTTCTGTTCTTCTGAATGAAGACAGAAACGGCCATGCGGGTCCGCTTCGCTTCTCTGCGGTGGCTGTTCCGGGGATTATAATCATCCCTGAGGATGACGGCTTCGCAGCGGCAGTCGGGCGATGTGGGGTTCAAAAAATCATCGTCGACACCAGAAAGGAGAAACTCGCACAAGTTGGGAAGGTTGCCCGTCATCGCCTCGGCATCGCTCTGCAGCTCCCTCTTGAGCGTGCTCTTGTGACGCGACATCCCAAGGGAAATCCTGGCGAATCCCCGTTCCTCAAGCACGTCGTTCACGGTCTTTTGGAGCGTGGCGGCCTGTCGCTCCGAAATCCCGGCCGCCAGCCTGCCATGCTCGAACCCCTCTCGCAAGGCTTCTAATAGCCCTGGGTCCATGTTGCAAACATGTGACTGTGCTGATGGTGGTATATTGGCCACAGTGGGCCTGCTCACTAGTCGGAGTTCCCAAGGTTCCTGCCCCCCTCTCCCCTCGGTTCCATGCCATCTCTCCCCTTCTCTATTCGGTCACAGGAATGTTGGCTTGCAGTCCGTATAATTCTTGGGTTTTACACACAACCCCCCACACCTCAGGTAACGACAAGCTCCAACTTAGTTTCTCCCACGGACTGCGCAAAGCCTTTCTCTTTTTACACTTCAGAGAAGCAGTCCGTGGGAGAAGCTCTTAATAGAGGAGGCATAGCAAACAGAAATCCCTAACAAACTTTTGTCTCCGAAATTATTTCGGTCAAAATCTCACGAAAAAAACGAGAAACCAGACCCACCGCACATCGAGAATGTCATTTTTCGGTGATTTCCGGGGTCTGTGGGTCCACGTGGGCACTTGACAACCTCCCCTTCACCCCAGATGGGGTCCCAAACTGGGCACACAAGGGGTAGAACGTCAAAATAGGTAGAGGAGGCGGATCTCCAGCCATCCCTCACAAAAAAAGTGTGACGGAAATTAATTTGGTCAATTCGGCTCAAAAAAACAGCCTCCTGGACCCCGCACACACTCCGACAATGCCAAAAAACACATTTTTGGACATGTTCTGGTGCAGGCCACTTCACCTTGGGGCCAGACTGCCGCCAGAGAGTTGTCCCAGGGCAGAACACCACAGAAACAAACGACTGTTGGTCAGAAACACCAGGAAAAGCCAGGAGGTACTGGCAGGTAACGGAGAGACACACGCTGGGGCGACCTTCGACTGACCACGGAGACAGTCAGGAACAGCAAGCTGTTCCTCGGAAACGTCTCCGATGCGGTGTCACCGGACCGTCACACCATTGTCACACCACCGACGATTAGGCAAACTTCTTCGATCAGTCAAACTCGTTCGATCAGTCAAAACTGTTCGATCAGTGAAAACTGTTGGATCAGTCAAAATTGTTGGATCAGTCAAAGCTGTTCGATCAGTCAAAACTGTTCGATCAGTGAAAACTGTTCGATCAGTCAAACTCGTTCGATCAGTGAAAACTGTTCGATCAGTCAAAACTGTTCGATCAGTCGAATTCGTTCGATCAGTCATAACTGTTCGATCAGTCAAAATTGTTCGATCAGTCAAAACTGTTCGATCAGTCAAATTCGTTCGATCAGTCAAAGTTGTTCGATCAGTCAAACTCGTTCGATCAGTCAAAACTGTCCGATCGGTCAAATTCGTTCGATCAGTCAAATTCGTTCGATCAGTCATAACTGTTCGATCAGTCAAACTCGTTCGATCAGTCAAGTTCGTTCGATCAGTCAAATTCGTTCGATCAGTCACAACTGTTCGATCAGTCAAACTCGTTCGATCAGTCAGAATTGTTCGATCAGTCAAAACTGTTCGATCAGTCAAACTCGTTCGATCAGTCAAAGTTGTTCGATCAGTCAAAACTGTTCGATCAGTCAAAATCGTTCGATCAGTCAAACTCGTTCGATCAGTCAAAGTTGTTCGATCAGTCAAATTCGTTCGATCAGTCACAACTGTTCGATCAGTCAAACTCGTTCGATCAGTGAAAACTGTTCGATCAGTCAAATTCGTTCGATCAGTCAAAACTGTTCGATCAGTCAAAATCGTTCGATCAGTCAAAATCGTTCGATCAGTCAAACTCGTTCGATCAGTCAAAGTTGTTCGATCAGTCAAAATCGTTCGATCAGTCAAACTCGTTCGATCAGTCAAAGTTGTTCGATCAGTCAAAATCGTTCGATCAGTCAAAACTGTTCGATCAGTCAAACTCGTTCGATCAGTCGAACTCATTGTTGCAGCAATGTCACACCAAATCACGATTTTGGCTGCATCTACCAACATCTACCAACGTCTACCAGCGTCTACCTGCATCTACCTGCGTCTACAAGCCAGAAATGGTGATTTTCACCCAGAAACACCCCAGAATGGGCCGTCTGAGGCCGAAAATGTTAGTCTACACCCTCCGAATGGCCATAGATGGGCCAAAAACTGGTTTCTCGTTTTTGGAAGGGTCTGGAGGGGGCCTGGCGGGGGTACCGAGTGGAGGAAACGGGAATTGCTGCTGTTCCCAGCCAAAATAGGTGAAAAATCGAAAAAATCGTTTTTCTGAGCAAAATTCGAGCATTCCTGGGATGTAGACGTTTGTAGACGCTCGTTAATGTCCATTTTGGGGTCACCTGGTGGGTTAGCGGGCGAGTAGTTGTCCAAAATCGTCGAAAATAATTTTCGTCACAGCGAAATCGGGGTATCCGCCTCCTCTAAAAATAGGAGGGTCTCCGACACACCATCACAAAAACGGGCAATGAAAGGCTTGGGAAGTTGGTTGAAGGGAGGGCGCTAGTGACCGCATTGAAGCGAAGCGACACACACCTGCGAAACAGAAGAGGCGAAACGTTCTCACCCCAGTCAAAGCAAGCAGAAAGAGACTTGTGTGGAGGAAAAACGGTGCTCCACTGGGACACGCGCCCCTTGCCCCACTCGGGGGTCGGGGAGGAACGTCTGTCGCGTGGGGTACAATGAAGCCACTCGACACCAGTAGGTCGCGAGGGGGGTCATGGGTCGGGCGCGGGGGGGCACAGGGGGGCACAGGGGGGGCGCGGGCGGCTCCGCCGCCCGCGCCCGCCATTGTAGGACCCGCCTCCGACGAGTTACCAAACCTATTTCCTGGCTACCGGGACCTATTATCTGACTACCGGAACCTATTTTCTGGCTACTGGAACCTATTTCCTGGCCACCGGAGCCTAATTCCGGTCCACCGGAACCTATTCTCTGGCTACCGGAACCTATTCCCTGTCCACCGGAACCTATTTCCCGGCCACCGGAACCTATTTCCTGACTACCGGAACCTATTTTCTGGCCACCGGAACCTATTTCCTGGTCACCGGAACCTATTTCCAGTCCACCGGAACCTATTTCCGGTCCGCCGGAACCTATTTCCTGGCCACCGGAACCTATTTCCTGGTCACCGGAACCTATTTCCTGGCCACCGGAACCTATTTCCTGACTACCGGAACCTATTTCCTGGCCACCGGAACCTATTTCCTGGCCACCGGAACCTATTTCCTGGCCACCGGAACCTATTTCCTGGTCACCGGAACCTATTTCCTGGTCACCGGAACCTATTTCCTGGCCACCGGAACCTATTTCCTGGCCACCGGAACCTATTTCCTGACTACCGGAACCTATTTCCTGGCCACCGGAACCTATTTCCTGGTCACCGGAACCTATTTCCTGGTCACCGGAACCTATTTCCTGGCCACCGGAACCTATTTCCTGGCCACCGGAACCTATTTCCTGGCCACCGGAACCTATTTCCTGGCCACCGGAACCTATTTCCTGACTACCGGAACCTATTTCCTGGCCACCGGAACCTATTTCCTGGTCACCGGAACCTATTTCCTGGCCACCGGAACCTATTTCCTGGCCACCGGAACCTATTTCCTGGCTACCGGAACCTATTTCCTGACTACCGGAACCTATTTCCTGGCTACCGGAACCTATTTCCTGGTCACCGGAACCTATTTCCTGACTACCGGAACCTATTTCCGGTCCACCGGAACCTATTTCCTGGCTACCGGAACCTATTTCCTGGTCACCGGAACCTATTTCCGGTCCACCGGAACCTATTTCCTTCATGTGCACCTGCAGTCGGCCCAGTCACATCACCCACAACCATCCACAACTGTCCAGAACCGTCCACAACCGTCCACAGGTGAAAAAGTGCCACAACACCCCCATAATGACCACCTGGGGGTGATTTTTGGGTGTGGACGGTCTGCCCGAGGACTGGCGACCTCTAACAACGTCTCGCAACCACCAGCAACCTCGAACAACTTGTTTTCAGACCGTCCGCAACTGTCCACAACCGTCCACAACCGTCCACAGGTGAAAAAGTGCCATAACACCCCCATATTGACCACCTGGGGGTGATTTTTGGGTGTGGACGGTCTGGCTGTGGCCGTAGAATGCGAAAAAACCGATTTTGGTACTCTATTGGCCTGTGGTGGCCCGTAGAAATGTAGTGATTGCGATTTTGAGCCATTTTCCTAAGGAAACGGGCCCAGTTGGTAGGAAAATGTGAATTTTTGAATTTAAAATGTAACATCGAGCATTTAGAGAGTGTGGACGGTTGTGGACGGTCGTCCCGGACCGATTTGGGACCACTTTTGGTATAGGGTCGAAAAGACAATGCGATTTTTAAAAAAACAATTTTTTAGACAGCCAGGTCAGCAGGCTATGCCTCCTCTAACAAAAGTGCGTATCAGGTGTCACAAGTGGGCCCCAGACAGTTTCCGGGGGGGTATGGGTCGGATTTTCGGGTCAGATCAGGTATTAGGGCGGTTCTGATGGTATGTTGAAAATTTTGGCTTTCGTACGTTTTTAGGGGGGCTTATGACCCCCCCTAGGCATAGGGTGCGGGCGATTCGCCTATCGCCCTATATTCGCCCAACCGGGTTCGAGCCCCGATTATCGCGTATCGAATCGCCTTATCGCCCATTATCGCCCGATTATCGCCAAATTATCGCCCAGTATCGCCCGTTTTCTTTCACACTTTCTGAAGGGGTTTTCAGCTAGTGGTGAGTGGGTTACCGCTCTACTGACCCTGGGTCCCACAGGGCCCTGTGACCTCGTCAACAACTGGGCCAAGACCTAGGACTCTGCATCAGAAATCAGCTTCTGACCACTGACGTCATGCGGGTGGGTCATTTCCTCGGTCAAAACCCACGTGAGGAACTGGGCATTGTCCCAGATCCTGACCTCGCTCAGGACCTGTTCCCTCGCCGTTACTAGGAGCACTCGTGAGCATGAAGCGGGTACACCTTAGTGTTGAAGGAGATGCGTGGTTCTAGTGTAGTCGGTCTGAATGGGAGGAGATGAACTCCGTACGTTTGAGATGACTCATTGCATAGCCCACAGGAAGCTTCACGGCTGATCTGAGACCTGGGGCGGTTCTGACCCTGGTCACAGAGTCATGACCCACTGAGAACACTGGAGCAGAGGGCTTGATCTAGGTCAGGAACCGGGTCTTCACTGAGGCAATGACCCACTCACCACCTCAGCAGTGATCTGACGTCCCTGGCCGGGCCATTTTGCCCCCAAAAATACGACGGAAACATTATCGCCCACTTATCGCCTTGACAGAATGGGCGATAATGAGGGCGATAATTTTTGCGATTTGGGCGATAACCGAATCGCCCGCACCCTATGCCTAGGGGGGGGGGGGTGAGGAAACTGCCACTGAAACCTCAGAGGCTCACCTCGAAAACCTTGATTGGGTCAGCAAGCAAGTGGCGGAAAAGGAACGCAAAGGGGAAAGAGAGGGCAGCTTGCCCCACCCAATCAATCCTGTCACCCCGCAGACGCAGCCAACAAAGTGTCAACAAGTTGACTCGCAAGGAGGGAGGGAGAGGGGTGTGACAGGGAAGTCCGGGCCCGGCGGCTATCGAGCCGGACACTTGCCGAATTGGACAGGAACCCTCAGCAACACGGGCATATCTGGGAGACACTTCACACCAGATGCGGAGAAGCAAGGAACAGGAGGCTCAGGAGGCACCGTAATGCCAGCTGCCAGGGACGAGCGACACCTGCTTGCGCGACACGGCCCCGCCCATTCCATGAGAGAAAACAATTCGACGACTGAACGGACCCTCCCTCCCCAGTTGTGGCGACGTTGAACTCCAGAAATACGTTAAAAGGTGTGCGACTGTAGGCAGCACTTCGGCACCGACAGCCACCAGTCTGGCCAGGCAGTGACGTGCACACATGCTGCCGGAGGACTCGCATTCGTTGGCACAGAGTGAAGGCACAGGCAGACACTTGTTCTGGGCAGTTCCACATCGTCGCAATAAAACGAAATACTTCACCGTGCAGATGCTGGAGCGTATACTTCACACCGCACCGGCAGGCTGTATGGGGATGTTCTGTGCAAGAAGACCACCAGCTTTCCGTGTTCCCTTCTCTCTTGACATTCATTCGGTTGAACAGGTTCCTTCTCAGAGTGGCCACACGCAGTATCACACAGGTTCGTACGTCCAGCGGGGAAACCCTTTGTTCGTCCCGGTAAGGGTAGTGTTGCCACACACTGCTGTGGAGGAGGTCGTACGACATCCCGTCATACACACGCAGTTTGTCCCTCCCACCGCAAAGGAGGTCGCCTTCCGGCATAAACTGAAGTGTCCGCACATCACCACCCACCTTCATGGAGGTGAGCTGCTGCTGCTGCCGCATGTCCCACACCACGACCGACTCACCCAGGCCTCCAAACACGATGCGGTGCCCGTCGCTGCTGGGGCAGACAGCCCAGATTGAACGTTGCATTGTACCAGACAGAGACGTGGTAGAGGGGGATCGCGTATCCCACAGCTCGACACCACCACCATCCGACCCTAATGCCAGCCTGCCGTCAGGGCACCAGCAGCAGGTGAAGAGGTCGACGTCGCATGTCACGTGGCCCTGGCTCTGGCCACTTTCGAAGTCCCACAGCCTGGCAGTTTTGTCACCACTCACAGAAGCGAGTGGCCCTCCCCCGGGCTTGAACCTCACACACCAATACACCTCATCCGTGTGTGCGGTCAGCTTGCGCACCTGCCTCAGGTTCCTGTGTGGGCTGTCCCTCGACCAGGGTAGAGGAGGGACCGTTCAGCAAAACTGGCAGGGACCAAAGGGGGCCCTCGCTACCAAGTGTGACTGAGTGAGAAAAAGTGAGAAGTCGGCCATGTTTGGCTGAAAACTGACGACTCGTGACTCACAGTGACTCGCAGCGAGGGCCCCCAAAAAGCAACAAAAAATACTTCGAGACAATGCGATTCTCGAAGAAAAAGAGGTCGACACTTCTCAGCAGGGAACCGAACCGAGACACAACACTCCCAGCCCGGAAGTCTCAAGCCAAGCCTGGCAGCGAGGGTCAAAGGGGGGACCAGCAGGCATCACCGCATCCGTGTAGCAGGCATTGCTGCGAACAGACACCCGGGGGCAGCAAACGAAGTCCACCTCGAAAGAGACACGTCCTCATGGACCACACCCTGACATACAGAAGCGGGAAACGAAACACGCGTGTCCGACGGTCCGGCGTGAACGCAGGCTCGCGGGCGAGGGCGGCGGACGCAGGGGGTCGGACACGGCCAGGGGGGCGCGGGGGGGCTCGGGGAAGCGAGGGGGGGCGCGGGCGGCGAACCCGCCCGCGACCCCACGTTATCGAATGCAGGGGGATCCGCTGGCGCCGCAAAGTCGCTCTGCCGGTCGCGGGGCGCCGCTTCGCGGCAGCCCCGCTCTCCGGCGAGCGACTTTGCGGCGCCAGCGGATCCCCCTGCAATCGACAACCCGCAGCATAACAAACCGAACAGGTGCCACACCACTGACATTTCCCACCAAACTGACATTTCCTATTCAACTGACATTTGCGATCCAACTGACATTTGTCATCTAACTGACATTTCCCTACGTGTAACCGGGTGTAACCGCCTCAAAACGGCATGTAACCGCCTAAAAACGCCATGTCCAGTACAGCCAAAGGGCAAAAACACGAGAAAACGTGTTTAAACGCATTTGGCGAGGGTGCGACAGGGTGCGACAGGGTCTCAGACCCCCCCAGGACCCATATGGGACCGATTTTGGGGTCTAGTGGCCCTTCTGAGGACAATAGAATTTTTGTTGCATCGACCCCAGCCTGACGGTCCGCCCTCTATTGAGAGCCATACTGCCGACTTACAGAGGAATCCGCTATCACCGCAAAGTCGCTCTGCCGGTCGCGGGGCGCCGCTTCGCGGCAGCCCCGCTCTCCGGCGAGCGACTTTGCGGCGCCAGCGGATCCCCCTGCAATCGACAACCCGCAGCATAACAAACCGAACAGGTGCCACACCACTGACATTTCCCACCAAACTGACATTTCCTATTCAACTGTAGAGGGTGGCAAGCTGTGATTTTTCCAGCAGTTTCTCACAAACTTTTTTCTGGGCAAAAATATTGGTGCATTTTGCTCCCGTTTTGGGGCCCCACCACCAGGCTGTATCCTGACACCAAAATCTGGGTTTTCCGGTGGCGAAAAAATTTTCTCGACCCTCGATTTTGCCAGAATTTTTTTTACCCCTCAATTTTTTTCGGCGCCCTTCGGGCGCCGAAACCTCAACCCGCTCGGTCAGTCATGATCGCCCTTCTGGAACCTCCGCCCCAACACGCGTACTTGCCGTTGCCAAATTGCCCGAACGAGGTCTTCCTCTGCATTATTTTGTCCGTCTGGATGACCTGAATATCATCAAATGAAGCCCGCAGAGCGGAAACTGGGAGGCCGGACTCCAAATAACCTCGCATACTTGAGGACATCATCGAGCAAGTCTTGCGGGGAAGTGTAAACCATAAACAACCAAAGTGTACGTGACTGTTAGCAACTTCTCGACGAAACTGGCGAAGCATAGTCTTCACCGTCGTCCACTGCGCAACCAGAGCGTCCTCCTGTGCCCCCTCCAGGAGGCCTGTGCCTGCCTTTGACACAGTCGTGAACTCCGACCGAGGACTCGATGTATCGACCAGCTTGGCCTGCTGTGCCTCAGAGTTCAGGGCTTTGAGAAATAGTTGAAAAGAAATCTGACCTCCAGGGAAACTCGGACTTTTTTTCCCCCAGCCAAAAATCCCGTGGCGAAAATATTTTTTTTCGCCAAGCTGGTTTCCAGAAATTTTTTTTTTTGGGAGAAATTTTTTTTTTTCGCCACGGGGGATATCCACTGCCCACCACCCCCGGAACACCTCCGACTCTGCCAAAATCGGGGTTTTCACCCGAAAATGCGGGCCGCCGAGGTGGCCGACAGGAATGCAACCGAACCCACGACTCCGGAATCACACCCACATGACGAGCGGATGCGAGGAGGGCCCACCACATGGAATTCACGCCCGAATGGGGCCTTGTCACGGCTTCCCTGTCAGAAGGACCTCCATGGAACCTGCTATCTGTACGCTGGGGGTAGAGGAGGCATAGCAAACGGAAATCCCTAACAAAATTTTGTCTCCGAAATTATTTTGGCCAATTTTCTCCCGAAAAACCTAGAAACCAGACCCACCGCACATCGAGAATGTCATTTTTCGGTGATTTCTGGGGTCTGGGCCAACACAACGTCAACACAACATAATAAACCACGCCTGAAAATTTCCGGCGCCTGCGGCGGGCTGTTTACCCCCCCCCCCCACCCCTGCCGAGGACTTCTTCTGAGAATGGCGCTCCAAAAGTGCCAAAAATTGGTCAGACTAATAACATGGTATGACAAAGGTCTTAATAAGAAAAGGATCTTTTCACTTCTTTCTTAAGACGTCTTAATGCAGGTGCTGCATTAAATTTCTTAAATTAATGACCCCCATTATTTTTAAGAAATGCAGGATTTCTTAAGATTTCTTAATGAAATGATGGACATTATTTCCATATCTCCCAGCATTAAAAATGTCCATCATTCTGAAAAAGATCTTTTAAGATCTTTTTCAGAATGATGGACATTAAAATGCTAGGCATTAAGAAACACGTCTTAAGAAATCAGTAAGAAATCTTTAAGAAATAGCCCTTTCGGCATTACATTAAGACGTCTTAAGAAATTTCGAGATTTCTTAACATTTCTTGCAAGATCTTTGTCATACCATGTAATAATAAAAAATGATGTGATTTCTGGTTGCTCGCCATCTTTTGTTCCACCCCCCCCCCACCCGGCTCCCCCCCCCCCCCCGCGCACGCGCACGTAAAGTGCGCGGCCCTGCACGTCTTCTCCCGGAAAAAGTCGATTTTCGGTACACCTTAACAAAAAAGGCCCAAAAAATTTTTCGCCTCCGGCGGGGTTGGGGGGCGGAGCCCCCCAAACCCCCGGCGCCGGGCCGGCGCCTACTCGGCTTCGCCTCTCTTCGCGACGTCTCGGTAATCCGACGACTTTGCGAAATCGAGGCTCATCCGAGGTGAAAAATCACGAAAAATCGCATTGTCTTTTTCCCGTACAAAAACATGAAAAACCAAGTGTCACCCAATGGAAAATCTATTTTTTGACTTTTTTTGTGGAATCGGATTCCATTCGGTTTTTCGATTCCGGAATCGGATTCTCGATTCCAGGAATCCGATTCCCTGCAGCCCATGCCAAGAACAATCAGTTACAATCGGTTACATGCCAAGAACGATCGGTTACAATCGGTTACATGCCGAGAACAATCGGTTACAATCGGTTACATGCCAAGAACGATCGGTTACAATCGGTTACATGACGAGGACAATCGGTTACAATCGGTGACATGCCGAGAACAATCGGTTACAATCGGTTACATGCCGAGAACAATCAGTTACAATCGGTTACATGCCAAGAACGATCGGTTACAATCGGTTACATGACGAGGACAATCGGTTACAATCGGTTACATGCCGAGAACAATCGGTTACAATCGGTTACATGCCAAGAACGATCGGTTACAATCGGTTACATGACGAGGGCAATCGGTTACAATCGGTTACATGCCGAGAACAATCGGTTACAATCGGTTACAGGCCAAGAACAATCGGTTACAATCGGTTACATGCCGAGAACAATCAGTTACAATCGGTTACATGCCAAGAACGATCGGTTACAATCGGTTACATGACGAGGACAATCGGTTACAATCGGTTACATGCCAAGAACAATCGGTTACAATCG
The DNA here is from genome assembly GCA_963210315.1 of Rhynchopus euleeides. Classification (NCBI taxonomy): domain Eukaryota; phylum Euglenozoa; class Diplonemea; order Diplonemida; family Diplonemidae; genus Rhynchopus; species Rhynchopus euleeides. The sequence goes on along the minus strand of OY723264.1, from coordinate 1,024,499 downwards.
GTTACATGCCAAGAACGATCGGTTACAATCGGTTACATGCCAAGAACAATCGGTTACAATCGGTTACATGACGAGGGCAATCGGTTACAATCGGTTACATGCCAAGAACAATCAGTTACAATCGGTTACATGCCAAGAACGATCGGTTACAATCGGTTACATGACGAGAACAATCGGTTACAATCGGTTACATGCCGAGAACAATCGGTTACAATCGGTTACATGCCAAGAACGATCGGTTACAATCGGTTACATGACGAGAACAATCGGTTACAATCGGTTACATGCCGAGAACAATCGGTTACAATCGGTTACATGCCAAGAACGATCGGTTACAATCGGTTACATGCCGAGAACAATCGGTTACAATCGGTTACATGCCGAGAACAATCGGTTACAATCGGTTACATGCCAAGAACAATCGGTTACAATCGGTTACATGCCGAGAACAATCGGTTACAATCGGTTACATGCCAAGAACGATCGGTTACAATCGGTTACATGACGAGGACAATCGGTTACAATCGGTTACAGGCCAAGAACAATCGGTTACAATCGGTTACAGGCCAAGAACAATCGGTTACAATCGGTTACATGCCAAGAACGATCGGTTACAATCGGTTACATGACGAGGACAATCGGTTACAATCGGTTACATGCCGAGAACAATCGGTTACAGGCCAAGAACAATCGGTTACAATCGGTTACATGCCAAGAACGATCGGTTACAATCGGTTACATGACGAGGACAATCGGTTACAATCGGTTACATGCCAAGAACAATCGGTTACAATCGGTTACATGCCAAGAACGATCGGTTACAATCGGTTACATGCCAAGAACAATCGGTTACAATCGGTTACATGACGAGGGCAATCGGTTACAATCGGTTACATGCCAAGAACAATCAGTTACAATCGGTTACATGCCAAGAACGATCGGTTACAATCGGTTACATGACGAGAACAATCGGTTACAATCGGTTACATGCCGAGAACAATCGGTTACAATCGGTTACATGCCAAGAACGATCGGTTACAATCGGTTACATGACGAGAACAATCGGTTACAATCGGTTACATGCCGAGAACAATCGGTTACAATCGGTTACATGCCAAGAACGATCGGTTACAATCGGTTACATGCCGAGAACAATCGGTTACAATCGGTTACATGCCGAGAACAATCGGTTACAATCGGTTACATGCCAAGAACAATCGGTTACAATCGGTTACATGCCGAGAACAATCGGTTACAATCGGTTACATGCCAAGAACGATCGGTTACAATCGGTTACATGACGAGGACAATCGGTTACAATCGGTTACAGGCCAAGAACAATCGGTTACAATCGGTTACAGGCCAAGAACAATCGGTTACAATCGGTTACATGCCAAGAACGATCGGTTACAATCGGTTACATGACGAGGACAATCGGTTACAATCGGTTACATGCCGAGAACAATCGGTTACAGGCCAAGAACAATCGGTTACAATCGGTTACATGCCAAGAACGATCGGTTACAATCGGTTACATGCCAAGAACAATCAGTTACAATCGGTTACATGACGAGAACAATCGGTTACAATCGGTTACATGCCAAGAACGATCGGTTACAATCGGTTACATGCCAAGAACAATCAGTTACAATCGGTTACATGCCAAGAACGATCGGTTACAATCGGTTACATGCCGAGAACAATCGGTTACAATCGGTTACATGCCAAGAACGATCGGTTACAATCGGTTACATGACGAGGACAATCGGTTACAATCGGTGACATGCCGAGAACAATCGGTTACAATCGGTTACATGCCGAGAACAATCGGTTACAATCGGTTACATGCCAAGAACGATCGGTTACAATCGGTTACATGACGAGGGCAATCGGTTACAATCGGTTACATGCCGAGAACAATCGGTTACAATCGGTTACAGGCCAAGAACAATCGGTTACATGCCGAGAACAATCAGTTACAATCGGTTACATGCCAAGAACGATCGGTTACAATCGGTTACATGACGAGGACAATCGGTGACAATCGGTTACATGCCAAGAACAATCGGTTACAATCGGTTACAGGCCAAGAACAATCGGTTACAATCGGTTACATGCCGAGAACAATCAGTTACAATCGGTTACATGCCAAGAACGATCGGTTACAATCGGTTACATGACGAGGACAATCGGTTACAATCGGTTACATGCCAAGAACGATCGGTTACAATCGGTTACATGACGAGGACAATCGGTGACAATCGGTTACATGCCAAGAACAATCGGTTACAATCGGTTACAGGCCAAGAACGATCGGTTACAATCGGTTACATGACGAGGACAATCGGTTACAATCGGTTACATGCCAAGAACGATCGGTTACAATCGGTTACATGACGAGGACAATCGGTGACAATCGGTTACATGCCAAGAACAATCGGTTACAATCGGTTACATGACGAGGACAATCGGTGACAATCGGTTACATGCCAAGAACGATCGGTTACAATCGGTTACATGACGAGGACAATCGGTTACAATCGGATACATGCCAAGAACAATCGGTTACAATCGGTTACATGCCGAGAACAATCGGTTACAGTCGGTGACCTACCGAGAACAATCTCGCATCCTGGAGCAACCTATTGGCAGACCGTCCACAACCGTCTACAGACGAAAAAGAGACGTACCGTCCCCATCGTGACCAACTGGGGGTGTTTTTTGGGTGTGGACGGTCCGCCCGCAGCCTAGCAACCTCCAGTAACCTCTTGGCAGACCGTCCACAGCCGTCCACAACCATCCACAGCCATCCACAGCCGTCCACAACCGTCCACAGGTGAAAAAGTGCCAGAACACCCCAATATTGACCACCTGGGGGTGATTTTTGGGTGTGGACGGTCTGCCTGAGGCCGTAGAATGCGAAAAAACCGATTTTGGTACTCTATTGGCCTGTGGTGGCCCGTAGAAATGGAGTGTTTGCGATTTTGAGCCATTTTCCTAAGGAAACTGGCCCAGTTGGCTGGAAAATGTGAATTTTTGAATTTAAAATGCAACATCGAGCATTTAGAGAGTGTGGACGGTTGTGGACGGTCGTCCCGGACCGATTTGGGACCACTTTTGGTATAGGGTCGAAAAGACAATGCGATTTTAAAAAAAATAATTTTTTAGACAGCCAGGTCAGCAGGCTATGCCTCCTCTACTCTTAAAATGGAAGCGGTTACACAGATGCTCGACAGGCTCCACCAGCGCGGAGTGACCGAGATTGTGTACGAGGTCAGAGCATCCCCACAGGATGGCGACGAAATTGGGGGAGAGTACTCTCGCCACGCGGGGGTGCTGCGAAAAAATGAGGACAACACGTACACCATCCTCTACACCCTGCCGTTAGAGGAACTCGATGAAGTCGAGCCCACGGGGTTGCAAGAATGCACCATCCCCGTGGTAGGGTTTGACTACGCCAACCTCAGATCGGTGCATGAATACGCGAGGAAGCAGACCAAGGCACAACTCGACCTCATGAGAGAGTCGGTACTAGACCTCGCCAAGGCGGTCCGCGAAGGCGCCAAGCAGGCGGGGACTGGGGGGAAAGCGGGAGGTGAGGCCGGGGCGGCACAGGCGCAACCGGAGGGGAGCAGCCCCCCTGCCCAGGACCCCCCCAAGCTCCCGACAATCGGGAACCTGCAGTCGGCCCTCAGCCTGCCCAACATGAGGCCGGCTTGCGTCTCCCAGTGGCAGGGGTTTTTGAAGGCAGGAGGGGTGGCAGCGGCGCGGGAGATGATCCGAGACCTGAGGCTGCAGTTCGGGACATCGAACAAGGTGACCCACCTGAGCACGTGGGTCGCCCTCGCGCAGGAGGCTGCTGAGCGGGGGTTCTGGTCCACCACAAGGCTCTCGGGCCTCCGGAGGCGCCTCCGGGCCTCCGGCCTCCGGAGGCCTCCGCCTCCGGAGGCCTCCGGAGGAGCTAAAATGGCCTCCTCCGGAGGAACCTCCGGAGGTTCCTCCGGAGGCGGGTGGAGGCCTCCGGAGGTCCTCCGGAGGCCTCCGGAGGCCTCCACCCGCCTCCGGAGGCCTCCGGAGGCGCCTCCGGAGGAACCCACCATGTCGAGCACAGGGTGAAAAATTGGTCCAAAACACGGTTTTTGGCCAATTTTTGGCCATTTCGGGAGATTTTTTTCGGGAGAATTTTTTTTTTGGTCGAGAAAGCCAAAATTCACCCAAAAGATGACCAAAAAAATTCTGACCCCAAACTCGGATTCTAGTGGTCTGAAACTGTCCATTGTCGAACGAAATCCTAAAAAAACTGATATTTTTGGCCCCTGAATCCCCCATGCGGTCCCAAAAATCAAACAAATGAGGTTTGGTACGGTTTTGGGCCGAAAAAGCCGAAAAATCAGACAAGGCAAAAATCCACCCAAAAGGTGTTCAAAAAAAATTCTGACCCCAAACTCGGATTCTAGTGGTCTGAAACTGTCCATTGTCGAACGAAATCCTAAAAAAACTGATATTTTTGGCCCCTGAATCCCCCATGCGGCCCCAAAAATCAAACAAATGAAGACGGGAAAAAACCCCAAAAAAAATCCGGCCAAAAAAAATTTGGGGTGTGGGCCCAAAATCCAAAAAATCCGGCCAAAAAAAAATTGGGGTGTGGGACCAAAATCCAAAAAAATCCGGCCAAAAAAAAAATGGGGTGCGGGCCAGGCGTGTATCTATTTCACGGAATGAAAATAGGAATTTGGGGGGAAAATATTTTTTTGCACTATTTTTTTTTGCACTTTTTCCTTTGGATTTTATTGTGACCCTACTTGGTATTGGCAGAAAATTTTTATGTTCCCGGTCTTGGAGGTGCTCAAACATTCAAAAGAACACATTTTCCGTGGCCAAAAAAAATTTTGCACCCGGAGGTGGGGATGGGGGTGGTGGTCACTACTTTTTTGCACCATTTTGCTTTGGGTTTTATTGTGACCCTACTTGGCATTGGCAGAATTCTTTTATGTTCCCGGTCTTGGATGTGCTCAAACAGTCAAAAGAACACATTTTCCGGGTGCAAAAAAATGTTGCACCTGGGGGGTGGAGAGGGGGGTCGGAGGGCGGTGGTGTGAGAGGCTTGCTCTCGAGCTCAAACCAACAGATGTTCACTACCGTGGCCTCCGGCGGCTGGGGGGCTCCGCCCCCCAGACCCCCCTGTGGCGTGTCTTTGCGCGACAATTTATCGTCCCCCCATGCGACATGTGCTATCTGTCAGTTGTGTTGTACTTGAGCGTATGCGACTATGGAGCCAGGCCAACAGACGTTCGCTACCGTGGCCTCCGGCGGCTGGGGGGCTCCGCCCCCCACACCCCCCTGTGGCATGTGCCTGGTCTTGGAGCCAAGCCCTTGCGCGTACGGGGCTGCGGCATGTCGGTTCCAGCACCCTCGCGGGAGGCTGGGCCCGAGCACTGATCTCTAAGAGACGAACCACCTTGCGAATGCGATCGGGTTTGCGGGCTTGCGGCCATGACATCTCGAAAGGGTCGTCGTGGGCCCGTGATCATGTTTCGGGTTCGACTTGGTGGGCATCCGTGGCGATTCGCGGAACCACGTGTATGTGTGCGAGGAAGCAAAGAGATAACACACCAGGAGCCACGCAGCACCAGGTCGACCTGGATCTGATCGAGCTCAGGGGGAAGGAAGCACAGTCACCAAAGTGATATCACCGCCGGCCTCAACCACCAAACTGCAACCGCAGAAGTTCCGCTATTCTCACAAGGGAAGGCGCCCTGGGATGTAGCAGTGATTTGTGTGCAGCGCCATCAAGTGACACTGACCGCCTTGAACAGAGAGGTAGTGTACAGATGGCGAGCAGTGGGAGGGCGTGCTGTGTCCTTCCACTTCCCCATCTACCTCCATTCGTTCACCGTTGTTGATAGCGATTTTTTCGCCATTTTTTCGAATCGTATGCATCGGTCAGGCCGAGTGAATCAAAATAGCGCAAAAATCACACCAAAATCTGTGTCTGAGGCACAGAAATCGTGCAAAAAAGCACCCAAAAAAAGTGCAAAAAAACCAAAATAGGATTTCGAAAATTGGCCAAAATACCCCCAAAATAGAGCCACACCTGGTGCGGGCCCAAAATCCAAAAAAAATCGGCCAAAAAAAAAATTGGGGTGCGGGCCCAGAAATCCGAAAAAAAATCCCGAAACTCAGCCCACCCCTTCATTTCTGTGACGATTCGTCCTCGACATGACGTTAAACTGTCGGCATTCCATTTCAAAATCCGACACAGGCTATACTGGATTTCTGTCTTGATCCTAATTAGGGAAACACAGGCCATACCAGATTTCTGTCTTGAGGATAGTCGACACAGGCCATACTGGATTTCTGTCTTGATCCTATTTAGGGAAACACAGGCCATACCAGATTTCTGTCTTGAGGATAGTCGACACAGGCCATACTGGATTTCTGTCTTGATCCTATTTAGGGAAATACAGGCCATACCAGATTTCTGTCTTGAGACTCACTTTGCAAAGATCCGACACAGGCTATACTGGATTTCTGTCTTGATCCTAATTAGGGAAACACAGGCCATACCAGATTTCTGTCTTGAGGATAGTCGACACAGGCCATACTGGATTTCTGTCTTGATCCTATTTAGGGAAACACAGGCTATACCAGATTTCTGTCTTGAGACTCACTTTGCAAAGATCCGACACAGGCTATACTGGATTTCTGTCTTGATCCTATTTAGGGAAACACAGGCCATACCAGATTTCTGTCTTGAGGATAGTCGACACAGGCCATACTGGATTTCTGTCTTGATCCTATTTAGGGAAATACAGGCTATACCAGATTTCTGTCTTGAGACTCACTTTGCAAAGATCCGATACAGGTCTTTTTAAGTTTCTGTTTGAACTTGTAATTCAATTGAAGAGAGTCAGCCCAGACTCTACCCTTTTTGAAATGACTTTGACATTTTCATTTTCGGCAAGTATTTGTCTTGGTCATCTTGAATCAAACCTTGGGTTTTCATGCACTGATATTCAATTTCTCATCGATATCTGGCTATTAGTATTACGAGTTATACACAGGAATGGCGTACGGCACTCTGTCGGAAAGCATTTCTGTCTGAGTTCCCCCTCGGTTCCTGTGTGGGGGAGGCTAAGTGTACGCAGCAACACAATCCGGGCAAGCCTTGCCCTCTTGGCACTTAGCCTCCCTACAAATGTGGTGGAGAGGGGAGAGGGGAGTGGCCAGCACGATCTTCTGTTACCATTACTGTTCGTAGCGCAGGGGTACGCTGAGCGCGCGGCTGAAGTCACAAAAGACGCAGGTCGCCGCAGGACGCAGCGGAAGAGCCGCGCGATCAGCGCCGAACGACACCCCGGGTGGGAGGGAAGGGAAAAAGAGAAAGGCTTTGCGCAGTCCGTGGGAGAAAGTAAGTTGGAGCTTGTCGTTACCTGAGGTGTGGGGGGTTGTGTGTAAAACCCAAGAATTATACGGACTGCAAGCCAACATTCCTGTGACCGAATAGAGAAGGGGAGAGATGGCATGGAACCGAGGGGAGAGGGGGGCAGGAACCTTGGGAACTCCGACTAGTGAGCAGGCCCACTGTGGCCAGAGTTCCCCCTCGGTTCCTGTGTGGGGGAGGCTAAGTGTACGCAGCAACACAATCCGGGCAAGCCTTGCCCTCTTGGCACTTAGCCTCCCTACAAATGTGGTGGAGAGGGGAGAGGGGAGTGGGCAGCACGATCTTCTGTTACCATTACTGTTCGTAGCGCAGGGGTACGCTGAGCGCGCGGCTGAAGTCACAAAAGACGCAGGTCGCCGCAGGACGCAGCGGAAGAGCCGCGCGATCAGCGCCGAACGACACCCCTTCGCTACCCCTGCGCTACCTCCGGCTCGGCTTGTCTGCGGGGTTATCCCGTGATTTGATGTAGGCCCATTGCACCGCTGTGAAGTATGATGACGTCAGCCCCAGGATCCGCATCACCTCTCTGTTCAGTGCCCGAGCCGGAGAATACCCGCGCTGCAGCGCCCCGCTCACCGCGGTGTTGTCAAGGTACCACTTCACTTTGGCACCACAGGCGTTCTCCCCGACGCACTCCTCCATGCCGTAGACCACAGCACGTGCCTCAAGCACCGCGATCCGCGTCGACCGCTGCTCCTCTGGCAGTTCGTCTGCCTCTTCCCAGGTCCAGCGTCGCCCAAACGATCGAAGAACGCCGCCTGCTGACACCACAACACCACACCCCGTCACAGACGCATCCGACCAGATCTCTACCCCCCGGCCTCGGCTCATCTCGGTGAACTCCTTGTACATCCTCGGTTGGAGCGCAGCGTCGATCCAACGCACCGCCGCCTCAGTCGTTTGCGCGGAGAGCTGTACTTCTTCATCCGGGTGTGCACCACGGTTCAATGCGTTGCTGTTGCGGCGCAGGGCGATGATGGCGTCGATAAACCTGCCCAGAGGCTGCACCACCAGGGGCGAGGCCCACACCAGACGACCACCCAAGGATTCCAAGTCGCACCGCCTAACCCTCGGCTTCGTCTCGCCCTGAGCCATCAGGTCCGCCCGCGCCGCCCTCAGCTTCCTCGCCACCTTGGGCCCAACGCCCACCTCTCGACGGCAGTGGAAGCCGAACCCGAGGAAGACGTACTCCGTGTCACCGTCGCTCGCCTCAGATATCGTCGCGCCGGCGCGTCTCGCTGCCACGTCAAACGCCGCCGTTGCCTCCCGAACACGCTCCCAGGTGCCCGCGTACCGCACGTTGTCGACATACACGTCAACGCACAGTTCCGGAGTGGATGTAGATGGGGAGGGAGAGAATACCGCCGTGGGGGGGGTTGAGAGATAGCAGTGGGAAAGTGCATACATGATCAGGTGCATCAACTCTGGGGACCACGACGCCCCCATTGGCAAACGGGTCAGGCAGTATGCCTCCCCCTTGTCATCACGGTATGTGAAGTATTTCTCAGACTCTTCGGGAATGGGGATCTGAAAAAAGGAAGCCGCTAGGTCTCTTTGGGAGGCGCACTCGCATTCCACCCTGGACAACACTGTTGGGGAGGTGGGGAAAACAACTTGGCAGCGGTATCCATAAGCTGCCGCGAGGGAGTTGTGGTCTTTGGTCCACATGATGGGCCTCAGTCGGCCCCCGTGTGGGCCATACCCCTGCTTTTCTTCGAAGACAACGAAAGGGGAAATAGCCAGAACAGGGTTTCTCTTGCCAAAATCAAAGTCCGGGGCTCTCCGCACCAGCCCTGCCTCTTCCAGCTGCACCGAAAAACGAGAAGAAAAGGCCTGGCTCTTGGGTTTCACAGTTGCCGGGGTCCAGCTCTGCTCTGAGACCTCCCGCGCCATGGCCTGGGGGTTGGCTGTCATGTCCAGCAGTGTGCTGATCCTTTCACGCACTGGCCCCTTGGCCATCCGAAGTACCTCAGGAATAGAAATAATAGGGACTTTTTTGCAATGCAACGGGGCTTTTAGTTGTTCTTGGGTTGGAAGGGAACCCCTGGACACCCGTTTTCCCATGCCGGAGTGGCTACTATGCTCGGGGGGGGCACCAAGTTCCGTTAAAGACGGGCACAACACTCTGGGGAGAGGGCCAGGGCCACCTCCTCGTTCACGTTCGCGAGGTATCTCATGGTGGTGGGGGGAAGAATGGGGTTCGCGGTTTTGTGCCTGGCAATCCTGGGGATGTCCTGGGGGGGGAGGATACCGTTGGCTGCCAGTGTGGCTAGAAATTGCAGGGCCCCCCGTCGGGGTGAATGAAGCGTCCACTCTTGGCAGTTGGGGCATTGGCGGAGAAGGCGCAGAAATTGGGAGTGGGGGACACCGAACAGAAGGGATTCCAAGGGGCATGTCTGTCTTTTCTCCACCACGAACGCAATCAGACGCTCCAAACCCGCCCCCGCTGCAACTGCGAACCTGCGATCCACAAATGGGGTCGTCTTGATTGCCTTTGACCTGTAAAAATCCACCACGAGTCGTGTTCCACATGCTGTGGGTTTCACATCCTTTACCGTGAGATCTGCCGCATCGCGGTAGCGGCAGGCTGTCTTCCACAGAAACAACAACAGGTTCGCCTCCACCTCGTGCCCCCTTGTGAACAGAACAAACACCGCCTGGGTCACTTCGGCCTTTTTTGCGGGGACAGCTTGCTTCGGGGGGGAAAAGGGGGTCGCACGAGCCAGTGCGTTGGCATAGCCCTGAAGGGGGAGCGGGGACCAATTCCCCTGCTGCAGACCGACTGCGTTTATTGCCGATGCATAATTTTTGACTGTGCTTGTTGTCAAGTGGGTCATTCCCGCCAGAAACAGAACTGCTGCATCTTCCGAGGGGGGTAGGGAGAGGTCTGCTGTCACACACCAACTTTCCAGTCTTTTCCATAGCCCACCCCTGGTGGAGATTGTGCGTTCCGCCAGGCTCTCTTTCATGACTTCTTCCAGCCGTTCCTTTGCTTCCCACAGAGTGTGGTCGTCCCTGGCCCGGGTCCTTGCCGGCGCAGCTTGCGTGTACACCTCCGACAGAGTGTTCTGGACGATGTTCTGGGGGGCGGGAGGGGGGGTAGGGGGTTGGGGGGGCCTTTCCTGTCCCAGTTTTTGGCAGAGTGCCGTGATTTGGCCGAGTGCCTGCATGATGTCCTGGCCGAGTGCCGGTGTTAATTCCAGTTGGTGTTGCCCCGGGGTTTCCCCCCCTTTCCCCCCTTTCCCTGAAATGTGTGGTGGGGGTAGGGGGAATACCGATTCGGGGGGGGAAAAGACTGGGGAGGGCCACCGTTGCCCCCCTTTCCCCCCTTCGTCGTGCGTGCACGCCCCGCCAGCTTGGCGATGGCCCGGTCAGCAGCGGATGCTTCCGTGTCGGCCGTCCGCATCTCCGCCTCCACCTGCGCCCGGGGGATCCTGTGTTGTTTCCACGCTTCATTCACCACCAGCTCGTGCAGCAGCTGGTTCCCCATCTGGGTCACGGTGGTGGACCAGAACCCCCGCTCAGCAGCCTCCTGCGCGAGGGCGACCCACGTGCTCAGGTGGGTCACCTTGTTCGATGTCCCGAACTGCAGCCTCAGGTCTCGGATCATCTCCCGCGCCGCTGCCACCCCTCCTGCCTTCAAAAAGTCCTGCCACTGGGAGACGCAAGCCGGCCTCATGTTGGGCAGGCTGAGGGCCGACTGCAGGTTCCCGATTGTCGGGAGCTTGGGGGGGTCCTGGGCAGGGGGGCTGCTCCCCTCCGGTTGCGCCTGTGCCGCCCCGGCCTCACCTCCCGCTTTCCCCCCAGTCCCCGCCTGCTTGGCGCCTTCGCGGACCGCCTTGGCGAGGTCTAGTACCGACTCTCTCATGAGGTCGAGTTGTGCCTTGGTCTGCTTCCTCGCGTATTCATGCACCGATCTGAGGTTGGCGTAGTCAAACCCCACCACGGGGATGGTGCATTCGGTGCAAGGCTCTCGGGCCTCCGGAGGCGCCTCCGGAGGCCTCCGGAGGGCCTCCGGAGGGCCTCCGGAGGCGAAAAAGTCAAAAAATAGATTGCCCATTTGGTGACACTTTTTTTTTTTTTGGTACGGTGAAAAAATGAAAATAGAATACAATTTTTGGAATTTTTTGAAAGATTTTGCCCGGGGAGGCGCTAATCCGAATTATCTGGCAATAGTATTTGAGTAAATTGTGTCGTGAGGATTGTGACGATGATGGGTGGGGTGTTGTGGGGGAGGGGATGCTGCTTCGAAGACTGGCAAGGGAGGGTGGGGGGTGGGGGCTGGGTTCACCGTCCAACCTATTACCATGCTGCAGCACTCCGCTACCTCTTTGGAATCAGCCACCATTCTGTTCCGTCTTGCCCGTTTTTCATTTCCCGGTGGCGAGGTGAAGCAACCTGTTGTTCAAAAGCAATTGAAGATTGAAAAAAAAAGCAAAGGAATGGGGGTGAATCATGATGAGGCTCATCAAGAGTCACCAACTTGAACAGCAACGCCAAAAACTGGCCAAACAAGAAAGCAATTCAGGGCCTTTGCTGACCAAGAAAATCCACCATTAGTGTGTTTGAGTATTTCCTCCATATTTGCATTTGGGGAAATGGTGGAGATTGGCGGATTTTCCTGGCTTGCGAAGGCCCCAAGAAAGAGAAAGGCAAATCCAATGTCACCCCCCCCCCCCTCCACAGCGAAGAGTTCTCCATAGGTTTTTTTACTCTGTCTGTTCTGTATGCACTTCAATTTTATCGACTCGTCTCGAGCAGCAGTGTGAAACCTACTATTGTACATGGTAACTGGGCCCATTAGTTTATCCTTCCTCTTCTCGAGGAGAATCATTGGTTGAGGAATGAGCTGTCACGAAAAAATCCCCTTCACCCCAACGGAACACGCACATTCACGCACGACGCTTCAGCTGTATTTACATTCGCATCCATGAATCAAAAAAATAACAAGGAAAAAAGAAAGAACCTGCCTGGAAGACGCACACGGATCCTCACTTCTTCAATTGGTTGTTTGAATGAAGCTTGCATTACAGAGGTAGAGACAGCTCCGCAAAGGGCCATCAGCTCGACTGTTTAAATTGTGATACCAGGATCCGAGACTCCCACTTCCCAAGCACTGTTGTCAGATCATCCCCCCCCCCAACACACACAGCTGCTCTTTTATGTGTAAGAAGACAAAAAAAATAGGGGGGGCTTTGGGATTGGGGCTATGAACATAATTACGGGGCGGGGTGTAGAGAAGAACAAGAACAAGAAAATGAAAAGGAACCACAGAGTTGACAATTCCGGCGGACGGGGGGGGGGGTTTGATCGTCGAGAGTGAATGGAAAAGTAAATCTCCCGGCGGACGGGGGGGGGGGGGCATTTCCTTGTGTTTGAAGCATTAATCAAAAACGTCGAGGGGGTCAGGGTCCGACTCCGGGGGGGCCACACCTTCCTGGCTGTGACTCGCAGGCTGCGAGGAGTGCAACGTCTGTGATAGCAGAGCCGCTCTCCTCTGCGCCCTACGATCCCGGCTTGCGTGGAAGACAGGGAAGTGTTCAGGATGAAGCTCTTTATGGTTTATCGCAAGGAACATGCAGTTGTCAGCCCGTTCCGCACTCAAGACGGCACGGTGTTTCGAGATGACTGAAGAGAGGCGCTTGAAGTGCCTCTCCACGGTCGCCTCAGAGTGTGCACTCTTGGCGAGGGCACGGGCAAACATGTTTAAGTTCGTAAAGTCATCGTTCTCATACCCTTCCCCCCAAAAGCCCATGAACGTGTGCTTGTCACTGTACCCCCGGAAAAAAAACTCTCCCATCTCTTTCTTCAGAAGGTCACGGAGTTCTGTGTCGCTAATGTCATTCGTGTTTGTCCGCATGCGTGTGTAGGGGAAAAGGTAGTTCATGACGAGTTTCACCCCCTCCTCCCGCTCTTCCTTCGCCAGGAGGCGGTGGTTCATGGTTGGGTCAAGGAATTTAAAAAGTTCGACCCCGTCAAAGGAAAAGTGTTTTGCGGTCCTCGTCTCGATAGCATCGATGAAAACTCGCGCCTTCTCCAGTGTGCTGCCCGTGAACCCCTTTTCTTCAATGACCCTCGTCACCTCAGGGATGAGGTTGCTGATTCCCTGGACAAAGTCGATGAACGATGAACGGGCGCTTTGCAGTCTGTCCGTCAGGACTGCGATGGGCTTGGATAAACTTAAAAACAATGTTGTCTCATCCCAAAATCTGCTGTCATCCCTGTCGACCGTCATCAAAAAGGGCCGCAGCTGCTCCAGACGTAGGGCACAGTCATACAGACTGTTCCACCGGACATTCGTTGGGCGGATGACAGAGAGCTTTTTCCCCGCACCCTGGTTGGCGCGGAGCACGGTGTACTCGTCGGTCTTGGATGACCCGTACCTTTTAACCAGGTCGATAATTTTACCCCTCCATGCACGCATCCCGGGCACCTTCTGCACCATGTCCCCGAGGATGAGCTGGAGACTGTGCACTGAGCACCGATAGCTCAGTATGCCCCAGTCTGCGAGCTCTTTCCTGGTGTCCTCGAGGATGCTGTCGATTATGGCTTCGAAGGAGTCAGAGGCAGAAGAGTCTGCGGCACTGGGTGCCGCAGACTCTTCTTCTTCCATGACATCCTCTTCTTCGAAGTCCTCTGTGACAGCACCCTCGAGATCGACCTCCAGCTCCCTCACCTTTCTGAGAGCCTTCTGCATCGTTGCAGCGTTGTCTGCGACAACGCTGAACACCCTGATGTGCTCCTGGGCCAACTCCTTGATTGTGGCCTCCAGCACCTCCACCACAAATTTTGCGTCACATTTTCCCTGCACCTCAACATTTTTGAGGTAGTAGCAGGCTTTGCCATCGGAGATGGCAAAGCCTAAAAATCCCCGCCGCACGACGGTGGCTCCGTCGACCATGAGGAAGACGTCCCGCCCACGGAGACGCCTGTACATCTCCTGGCGGGTCACCTCGGCAAGGTCGTCGATCCGTGTTGCAATTTTTTCGTGGAAAAAATTCTTCCCCTTGACGAGGCCCTTGTTGAAAAAAATGTTCCGGAAAACGGTGTTGCCTGTACCGTATGAAAATGGCAAGTTGCATTCGGCAAATCCGAATGCAACTGTGTCCTCGTATGTCGTGAACCCGTATTGGCAGCCGTCCCCCTCTGGAGGAGGAGCAGCATTCGACCCCCCCACAGATGGCTGTTTTGGCTGTGTTGAAGAGAGTGAAGGGGGTGCTTCTGCCGTCTTGATGAGTGACGGGTGCACTCTTGTAAAGTGGCGGTCAACATTCCACCGTCGGCTCTTCCCGTTTTTGAACGTCTGCCCACAGTCCTCAACATTGCAAACCCACTCATCGTCCCCCTTACTTACATGTCGCATGTGGTCTGGTTCCTTCACCTTCCTGCCACGAACAGTGGCGGTTTCTTTTTTACCTTTCTTCTCCCCTCCTCCCCGGCCCTTGTCCTTGCCCTTCTCCTTCCCTTTCCCTCGGCTCCCTCCCTTACCCCCCTTCGATTTTTTAGGAGGCGGGTCGCTCTCGCTCGAATCGCTGCTCGCGGCATCATCTTCCACGTCGTCATCCTCATCGCTGTCCTCCTCATCGCTGCTGGGGACCTCAGGCTGGCTCGGCTGGCTTGGCTGGCTCGGCTTCTCCTCCCGCTTCCTCTTCTCTCTCTGCGACGCGCGCGGGTTCTGCGACGGCTGGAGCACCACGCCGGGGAGAAGGCGCAAGTCCAGCGTCGTCCCGAAGCCAGGATCCATGGGCAGGGGCAAGGAGTGCTTTGCTACAGTGTAGCGCACATCCACCTTCTTCCCAGGCTTCGAGACAAGCTGCCCCCTCCACGTGCGCAGGTTGCCGTCCATGTCCTTCCACTCGTGGATGAAGTGAGCATTCTCTGCCAACCCCTCCGTGAACTGCGACACGCGCTTCACAGTCCAGGCGATCCTCTTCTCATCCTTCTCCTTGCCGCGCTTCATCGTTTCTGCATCCACGGAAAGATCCTGTTCGGGAGGAAAGTATGATGAGATAAAGCGAGTGATTTATGACGTTACTAATGTCACATTCTCCTACACGGTGAATGAAATATGGCCACAGTGGGCCTGCTCACTAGTCGGAGTTCCCAAGGTTCCTGCCCCCCTCTCCCCTCGGTTCCATGCCATCTCTCCCCTTCTCTATTCGGTCACAGGAATGTTGGCTTGCAGTCCGTATAATTCTTGGGTTTTACACACAACCCCCCACACCTCAGGTAACGACAAGCTCCAACTTACTTTCTCCCACGGACTGCGCAAAGCCTTTCTCTTTTTACACTTCAGAGAAGCAGTCCGTGGGAGAAGCTCTTAAAATGGAAGCGGTTACGCAGATGCTCGACAGGCTCCACCAGCGCGGAGTGACCGAGATTGTGTACGAGGTCAGAGCATCCCCACAGGATGGCGACGAAATTGGGGGAGAGTACTCTCGCCACGCGGGGGTGCTGCGCAAAAACGACGACAACACGTACACCATCCTCTATACCCTGCCGTTAGAGGAACTCGATGAAGTCGAGCCCACGGGGTTGCAAGAATGCACCATCCCCGTGGTGGGGTTTGACTACGCCAACCTCAGATCGGTGCATGAATACGCGAGGAAGCAGACCAAGGCACAACTCGACCTCATGAGAGAGTCGGTACTAGACCTCGCCAAGGCGGTCCGCGAAGGCGCCAAGCAGGCGGGGACTGGGGGGAAAGCGGGAGGTGAGGCCGGGGCGGCACAGGCGCAACCGGAGGGGAGCAGCCCCCCTGCCCAGGACCCCCCCAAGCTCCCGACAATCGGGAACCTGCAGTCGGCCCTCAGCCTGCCCAACATGAGGCCGGCTTGCGTCTCCCAGTGGCAGGACTTTTTGAAGGCAGGAGGGGTGGCAGCGGCGCGGGAGATGATCCGAGACCTGAGGCTGCAGTTCGGGACATCGAACAAGGTGACCCACCTGAGCACGTGGGTCGCCCTCGCGCAGGAGGCTGCTGAGCGGGGGTTCTGGTCCACCACCGTGACCCAGATGGGGAACCAGCTGCTGCACGAGCTGGTGGTGAATGAAGCGTGGAAACAACACAGGATCCCCCGGGCGCAGGTGGAGGCGGAGATGCGGACGGCCGACACGGAAGCATCCGCTGCTGACCGGGCCATCGCCAAGCTGGCGGGGCGTGCACGCACGACGAAGGGGGGAAAGGGGGGCAACGGTGGCCCTCCCCAGTCTTTTCCCCCCCCGAATCGGTATTCCCCCTACCCCCACCACACATTTCAGGGAAAGGGGGGAAAGGGGGGGAAACCCCGGGGCAACACCAACTGGAATTAACACCGGCACTCGGCCAGGACATCATGCAGGCACTCGGCCAAATCACGGCACTCTGCCAAAAACTGGGACAGGAAAGGCCCCCCCAACCCCCTACCCCCCCTCCCGCCCCCCAGAACATCGTCCAGAACACTCTGTCGGAGGTGTACACGCAAGCTGCGCCGGCAAGGACCCGGGCCAGGGACGACCACACTCTGTGGGAAGCAAAGGAACGGCTGGAAGAAGTCATGAAAGAGAGCCTGGCGGAACGCACAATCTCCACCAGGGGTGGGCTATGGAAAAGACTGGAAAGTTGGTGTGTGACAGCAGACCTCTCCCTACCCCCCTCGGAAGATGCAGCAGTTCTGTTTCTGGCGGGAATGACCCACTTGACAACAAGCACAGTCAAAAATTATGCATCGGCAATAAACGCAGTCGGTCTGCAGCAGGGGAATTGGTCCCCGCTCCCCCTTCAGGGCTATGCCAACGCACTGGCTCGTGCGACCCCCTTTTCCCCCCCGAAGCAAGCTGTCCCCGCAAAAAAGGCCGAAGTGACCCAGGCGGTGTTTGTTCTGTTCACAAGGGGGCACGAGGTGGAGGCGAACCTGTTGTTGTTTCTGTGGAAGACAGCCTGCCGCTACCGCGATGCGGCAGATCTCACGGTAAAGGATGTGAAACCCACAGCATGTGGAACACGACTCGTGGTGGATTTTTACAGGTCAAAGGCAATCAAGACGACCCCATTTGTGGATCGCAGGTTCGCAGTTGCAGCGGGGGCGGGTTTGGAGCGTCTGATTGCGTTCGTGGTGGAGAAAAGACAGACATGCCCCTTGGAATCCCTTCTGTTCGGTGTCCCCCACTCCCAATTTCTGCGCCTTCTCCGCCAATGCCCCAACTGCCAAGAGTGGACGCTTCATTCACCCCGACGGGGGGCCCTGCAATTTCTAGCCACACTGGCAGCCAACGGTATCCTCCCCCCCCAGGACATCCCCAGGATTGCCAGGCACAAAACCGCGAACCCCATTCTTCCCCCCACCACCATGAGATACCTCGCGAACGTGAACGAGGAGGTGGCCCTGGCCCTCTCCCCAGAGTGTTGTGCCCGTCTTTAACGGAACTTGGTGCCCCCCCCGAGCATAGTAGCCACTCCGGCATGGGAAAACGGGTGTCCAGGGGTTCCCTTCCAACCCAAGAACAACTAAAAGCCCCGTTGCATTGCAAAAAAGTCCCTATTATTTCTATTCCTGAGGTACTTCGGATGGCCAAGGGGCCAGTGCGTGAAAGGATCAGCACACTGCTGGACATGACAGCCAACCCCCAGGCCATGGCGCGGGAGGTCTCAGAGCAGAGCTGGACCCCGGCAACTGTGAAACCCAAGAGCCAGGCCTTTTCTTCTCGTTTTTCGGTGCAGCTGGAAGAGGCAGGGCTGGTGCGGAGAGCCCCGGACTTTGATTTTGGCAAGAGAAACCCTGTTCTGGCTATTTCCCCTTTCGTTGTCTTCGAAGAAAAGCAGGGGTATGGCCCACACGGGGGCCGACTGAGGCCCATCATGTGGACCAAAGACCACAACTCCCTCGCGGCAGCTTATGGATACCGCTGCCAAGTTGTTTTCCCCACCTCCCCAACAGTGTTGTCCAGGGTGGAATGCGAGTGCGCCTCCCAAAGAGACCTAGCGGCTTCCTTTTTTCAGATCCCCATTCCCGAAGAGTCTGAGAAATACTTCACATACCGTGATGACAAGGGGGAGGCATACTGCCTGACCCGTTTGCCAATGGGGGCGTCGTGGTCCCCAGAGTTGATGCACCTGATCATGTATGCACTTTCCCACTGCTATCTCTCAACCCCCCCCACGGCGGTATTCTCTCCCTCCCCATCTACATCCACTCCGGAACTGTGCGTTGACGTGTATGTCGACAACGTGCGGTACGCGGGCACCTGGGAGCGTGTTCGGGAGGCAACGGCGGCGTTTGACGTGGCAGCGAGACGCGCCGGCGCGACGATATCTGAGGCGAGCGACGGTGACACGGAGTACGTCTTCCTCGGGTTCGGCTTCCACTGCCGTCGAGAGGTGGGCGTTGGGCCCAAGGTGGCGAGGAAGCTGAGGGCGGCGCGGGCGGACCTGATGGCTCAGGGCGAGACGAAGCCGAGGGTTAGGCGGTGCGACTTGGAATCCTTGGGTGGTCGTCTGGTGTGGGCCTCGCCCCTGGTGGTGCAGCCTCTGGGCAGGTTTATCGACGCCATCATCGCCCTGCGCCGCAACAGCAACGCATTGAACCGTGGTGCACACCCGGACGAAGAAGTACAGCTCTCCGCGCAAACGACTGAGGCGGCGGTGCGTTGGATCGACGCTGCGCTCCAACCGAGGATGTACAAGGAGTTCACCGAGATGAGCCGAGGCCGGGGGGTAGAGATCTGGTCGGATGCTTCGGTGACGGGGTGCGGTGTTGTGGTGTCAGCAGGCGGCGCTCTTCGATCGTTTGGGCGACGCTGGACCTGGGAAGAGGCTGACGAACTGCCGGAGGAGCAGCGGTCGACGCGGATCGCGGTGCTTGAGGCACGTGCTGTGGTCTACGGCATGGAGGAGTGTGTCGGGGAGAACGCCTGGGGTGCCAACGTGAAGTGGTACCTTGACAACACCGCGGTGATCGGGGCGCTGCAGCGCGGGTATTCTCCGGCTCGGGCACTGAACAGAGAGGTGATGCGGATCCTGGGGCTGACGTCATCATATTTCACAGCGGTGCAATGGGCCTACATCAAATCACGGGATAACCCCGCAGACAAGCCGAGCCGGAGGTAGCGCAGGGGTAGCGAAGGGGTGGTACAGGACATCACACACAGCAGACAACGCACCATGTCCGAGGCCCCTCCAAAACGGGCTAAGGTTGATGGAACGGAGAAGCCCCTCATCCACGCCTTCACGAAATGCTTTGTGTCGTCAGCAGCCAGCACGATCGATCCGGTCACCAAGAGCATCACGAACACCATCCCCATGTCAGCCTTCCGTGGCCTCCTCGAGACTGCCTGCCCCAAGCTCCACGGCAAGCTGGACAACAGCCCGTTCATCACCACAGCGTTCAAAGAGTTGTTCGGCAAGAAGTTTGCGCCCAGTGTGAACAAGGGCGCCCACGACCAGAAGCTGAAGGAGAATGATGGTTCTGTGTGGAGCAACCGCACCCGCAACTGCGAGGAGCTCGTGTTCTACGGAGTCTACGTGCGCGCATTCCCGACAACAAAAAACAAGGGTTCAGACGCATACAAACTCCTGCTGGCTCATGGGAATGAGGTCCGCATCGGAAACGACATGGCTCGACAGTATGATCGCATCCTGAAGGGGGAGAAGGAGGAGAAGGGTAAGAAGGGGGTGTCGCAGAAGAAGAAGACGGATGATGAGGAGGCGGTGCGCATCACGGGGGGGGGGGGGCGTACCCACCCTACATGATAAAGATGGACGAAAAGGCGTGCACTGTCGCCCTGGAGGCATCACTCGCCACCATCATGATGAAAGGCGACATGGCCCCCCAGTTCGCGAACCGGACGTTGACCGTCCACTTCAAGAGGGTCGCAACGCAGTGGGCCTACCCACCTTCCGGCCTCTACAAGAGGCAGCTGACCCTCCCGGATGGCTACGATTACGGTTTAGACCTTGAGGTAGGTACAGCTATTGGCACTACACACATGGGCTGCATTGAATCGGATTCCAAATAAAAATCTTCGATTCCGGGAATCGTGGAATCCGGATTCCGAATCAGAATCCGGATTCCACGATTCCAGAAAAAGAGTGGAATCGGATTCCGGAATCGAAAACGCCGATTCCAAAATTGTGGAATCCGATTCCGGAATCGAAATCACCGATTCCGGAATCGTGGAATCGGTGGAATCCGATTCCAGAATCCAGAATCGGATTCCACCGATTCCGGAATCGAGAATCGGATTCCGGAATCTGACCCAAAAATGTCGAAAAATGGACAAGTCGTAGGGGGACCCCAACACCCCATATACCCCCTTCTGGGACCAAAAAGTGCACGAAAGGGGTTAAAACGGCTTAATTCGTTGATTTGTTGCATTTCCCTGCTAAAAAACGGTTTTTGTGTGGGCGAGTAGTTGTAGAAAATCGCGAAAAATGTCAAAAAATCGAAATTTTCACAGAGGCCCAAAAACGTGTTTCTGGGTGAAAAATGGGCCCAAAAACCGATTTCTGGCCATTTCTGGGTGGTTTTTGGGGGTTTCCGTCCATTTTTCAGCCATTTTTCTGGTCAGAACCCACCCAGAAGCCCTTAGAAAATGGCTGGTGGCAGTTTTGGGTCGAATTGAACAGAAGGACGAATTGCTCACCAACTCTTTCGATACATGAAAATTTGGGCATTTTCCGTTACTCTCAACACATTCGCACACCATGCGAAAATTTCGAATTTTTGGCCGAAAAATCCGGTTTTTGGTTGGGCCAGGGGGCTGGCTCTCCGTCCCTGAAGTGTCCCTGAATACTTCCGGCCAACACAACGGCAACACAACATACGAAACCACGCCTGAAAATTTCCGGCGCCTGCGGCGGGCTGTTGACCCCCACCCCCCCACCCCTGCCGAGGATTTCTTCTGAGAATGGCGCTCCAAAAGTGCCGAAAATTGGCAAGACTTGGTCGAAAAAGTTGATTTTCGGTACACCTTCTTTTGTCGACCCAAAAATTTCCGGCGCCAGCGGCGGGCTCTCTGCCCCCCCCCCCCCCCGCACGCGCACGGAAAGTGCGCGGCCCAGGACGTGTTCTCCCGAAAAAAGTCGATTTTCGGTACACCTTCTTTTTTAGACCCCAAAAATTTCCGGCGCCTGCGGCGGGCTTCCCCCCCCCCCCCCTCCCCCGCACGCGCACGTAAAGTGCGCGGCCGAGGATGTTCTCCCGAAAAAAGTCGATTTTCGGTACACCTTAACAAAAAAGGCCCAAAAAAAATTTCGCCTCCGGCGGGGTTGGGGGGCAGAGACTGAATCGTCAATCTAAGCATGTTCCTGCCCTCATTTCGCCAGACCCCATTCACTGCTCAGCAAGAAGTCTCGGTAATCCGACGACTTTGCGAAATCGAGGCTCATCCGAGGTGAAAAATCACGAAAAATCGCATTGTCTTTTTCCCGTACAAAAACATGAAAAACCAAGTGTCACCCAATGGAAAATCTATTTTTTGACTTTTTTTGTGGAATCGGATTCCATTCGGTTTTTCGATTCCGGAATCGGATTCTCGATTCCAGGAATCCGATTCCCTGCAGCCCATGCTACACAACCACCCCCCATAATTAAATACACTTGCTTATAATCACAGATCTACCGCAATGATGGAGTCACGTTTGTGAGCCTGCCCATTGTAAAGCATGTGGCAAAGCTGCATGTGAGCGGGACGCTCGCCCCGGCCACAGGCTTCCTCGACCAGAAGAAGGACGACGAGGAATCGGAAGAAGCGGATGTCCTGGGAAATCTTCCTGTGACGGAGCTGTCTCTTGACGGCATGGATGAAACCAGCAGCAAGCACGTGACACAGTCGGATTTGGGTGAGCAGTAGTACACCACCAGGACCCACGTATCCACGTGGCCAAAAAGTGTAAGAATGGCATGATCAAGAGTAGAGGAGGCATAGCCTGCTGACCTGGCTGTCTAAAAAATTATTTTTTTTAAAATCGCATTGTCTTTTCGACCCTATACCAAAAGTGGTCCCAAATCGGTCCGGGACGACCGTCCACAACCGTCCACACTCTCTAAATGCTCGATGTTGCATTTTAAATTCAAAAATTCACATTTTCCAGCCAACTGGGCCAGTTTCCTTAGGAAAATGGCTCAAAATCGCAAACACTCCATTTCTACGGGCCACCACAGGCCAATAGAGTACCAAAATCGGTTTTTTCGCATTCTACGGCCTCAGGCAGACCGTCCACACCCAAAAATCACCCCCAGGTGGTCAATATTGGGGTGTTCTGGCACTTTTTCACCTGTGGACGGTTGTGGACGGCTGTGGATGGCTGTGGATGGTTGTGGACGGCTGTGGACGGTCTGCCAAGAGGTTACTGGAGGTTGCTAGGCTGCGGGCGGACCGTCCACACCCAAAAAACACCCCCAGTTGGTCACGATGGGGACGGTACGTCTCTTTTTCGTCTGTAGACGGTTGTGGACGGTCTGCCAATAGGTTGCTCCAGGATGCGAGATTGTTCTCGGTAGGTCACCGACTGTAACCGATTGTTCTCGGCATGTAACCGATTGTAACCGATTGTAACCGATTGTTCTTGGCATGTATCCGATTGTAACCGATTGTCCTCGTCATGTAACCGATTGTAACCGATCGTTCTTGGCATGTAACCGATTGTCACCGATTGTCCTCGTCATGTAACCGATTGTAACCGATCGTTCTTGGCCTGTAACCGATTGTAACCGATTGTTCTTGGCATGTAACCGATTGTCACCGATTGTCCTCGTCATGTAACCGATTGTAACCGATCGTTCTTGGCATGTAACCGATTGTAACCGATTGTCCTCGTCATGTAACCGATTGTAACCGATCGTTCTTGGCATGTAACCGATTGTAACTGATTGTTCTCGGCATGTAACCGATTGTAACCGATTGTTCTTGGCCTGTAACCGATTGTAACCGATTGTTCTTGGCATGTAACCGATTGTCACCGATTGTCCTCGTCATGTAACCGATTGTAACCGATCGTTCTTGGCATGTAACCGATTGTAACTGATTGTTCTCGGCATGTAACCGATTGTAACCGATTGTTCTTGGCCTGTAACCGATTGTAACCGATTGTTCTTGGCATGTAACCGATTGTCACCGATTGTCCTCGTCATGTAACCGATTGTAACCGATCGTTCTTGGCATGTAACCGATTGTAACTGATTGTTCTCGGCATGTAACCGATTGTAACCGATTGTTCTTGGCCTGTAACCGATTGTAACCGATTGTTCTCGGCATGTAACCGATTGTAACCGATTGCCCTCGTCATGTAACCGATTGTAACCGATCGTTCTTGGCATGTAACCGATTGTAACCGATTGTTCTCGGCATGTAACCGATTGTAACCGATTGTCCTCGTCATGTAACCGATTGTAACCGATCGTTCTTGGCATGTAACCGATTGTAACTGATTGTTCTCGGCATGTAACCGATTGTAACCGATTGTTCTCGGCATGTCACCGATTGTAACCGATTGTCCTCGTCATGTAACCGATTGTAACCGATCGTTCTTGGCATGTAACCGATTGTAACTGATTGTTCTTGGCATGTAACCGATTGTAACCGATCGTTCTTGGCATGTAACCGATTGTAACCGATTGTTCTCGGCATGTAACCGATTGTAACCGATCGTTCTTGGCATGTAACCGATTGTAACTGATTGTTCTTGGCATGTAACCGATTGTAACCGATCGTTCTTGGCATGTAACCGATTGTAACCGATTGTTCTCGTCATGTAACCGATTGTAACTGATTGTTCTTGGCATGTAACCGATTGTAACCGATCGTTCTTGGCATGTAACCGATTGTAACCGATTGTTCTTGGCCTGTAACCGATTGTTCTCGGCATGTAACCGATTGTAACCGATTGTCCTCGTCATGTAACCGATTGTAACCGATCGTTCTTGGCATGTAACCGATTGTAACCGATTGTTCTTGGCATGTAACCGATTGTTCTCGGCATGTAACCGATTGTAACCGATTGTTCTTGGCCTGTAACCGATTGTAACCGATTGTTCTCGGCATGTAACCGATTGTAACCGATTGTTCTCGGCATGTAACCGATTGTAACCGATCGTTCTTGGCATGTAACCGATTGTAACCGATTGTTCTCGGCATGTAACCGATTGTAACCGATTGTTCTCGTCATGTAACCGATTGTAACCGATCGTTCTTGGCATGTAACCGATTGTAACCGATTGTTCTCGGCATGTAACCGATTGTAACCGATTGTTCTCGTCATGTAACCGATTGTAACCGATCGTTCTTGGCATGTAACCGATTGTAACTGATTGTTCTTGGCATGTAACCGATTGTAACCGATTGCCCTCGTCATGTAACCGATTGTTCTTGGCATGTAACCGATTGTAACCGATCGTTCTTGGCATGTAACCGATTGTAACCGATTGTTCTCGGCATGTAACCGATTGTAACCGATTGTCCTCGTCATGTAACCGATTGTAACCGATCGTTCTTGGCATGTAACCGATTGTAACTGATTGTTCTCGGCATGTAACCGATTGTAACCGATTGTTCTCGGCATGTCACCGATTGTAACCGATTGTCCTCGTCATGTAACCGATTGTAACCGATCGTTCTTGGCATGTAACCGATTGTAACCGATTGTTCTCGGCATGTAACCGATTGTAACCGATTGTTCTCGTCATGTAACCGATTGTAACCGATCGTTCTTGGCATGTAACCGATTGTAACCGATTGTTCTCGGCATGTAACCGATTGTAACCGATTGTTCTCGTCATGTAACCGATTGTAACCGATCGTTCTTGGCATGTAACCGATTGTAACCGATTGTTCTCGGCATGTAACCGATTGTAACCGATTGTTCTCGTCATGTAACCGATTGTAACCGATCGTTCTTGGCATGTAACCGATTGTAACTGATTGTTCTTGGCATGTAACCGATTGTAACCGATTGCCCTCGTCATGTAACCGATTGTTCTTGGCATGTAACCGATTGTAACCGATCGTTCTTGGCATGTAACCGATTGTAACCGATTGTTCTCGGCATGTAACCGATTGTAACCGATTGTCCTCGTCATGTAACCGATTGTAACCGATCGTTCTTGGCATGTAACCGATTGTAACCGATTGTTCTCGGCATGTAACCGATTGTAACCGATTGTTCTCGTCATGTAACCGATTGTAACCGATCGTTCTTGGCATGTAACCGATTGTAACCGATTGTTCTCGGCATGTAACCGATTGTAACCGATTGTTCTCGTCATGTAACCGATTGTAACCGATCGTTCTTGGCATGTAACCGATTGTAACTGATTGTTCTTGGCATGTAACCGATTGTAACCGATTGCCCTCGTCATGTAACCGATTGTTCTTGGCATGTAACCGATTGTAACCGATCGTTCTTGGCATGTAACCGATTGTAACCGATTGTTCTCGGCATGTAACCGATTGTAACCGATTGTCCTCGTCATGTAACCGATTGTAACCGATCGTTCTTGGCATGTAACCGATTGTAACTGATTGTTCTCGGCATGTAACCGATTGTAACCGATTGTTCTCGGCATGTCACCGATTGTAACCGATTGTCCTCGTCATGTAACCGATTGTAACCGATCGTTCTTGGCATGTAACCGATTGTAACCGATTGTTCTCGGCATGTAACCGATTGTAACCGATCGTTCTTGGCATGTAACCGATTGTAACTGATTGTTCTTGGCATGTAACCGATTGTAACCGATCGTTCTTGGCATGTAACCGATTGTAACCGATTGTTCTCGTCATGTAACCGATTGTAACTGATTGTTCTTGGCATGTAACCGATTGTAACCGATCGTTCTTGGCATGTAACCGATTGTAACCGATTGTTCTTGGCCTGTAACCGATTGTTCTCGGCATGTAACCGATTGTAACCGATTGTCCTCGTCATGTAACCGATTGTAACCGATCGTTCTTGGCATGTAACCGATTGTAACCGATTGTTCTTGGCCTGTAACCGATTGTTCTCGGCATGTAACCGATTGTAACCGATTGTTCTTGGCCTGTAACCGATTGTAACCGATTGTTCTCGGCATGTAACCGATTGTAACCGATTGTTCTTGGCATGTAACCGATTGTAACCGATCGTTCTTGGCATGTAACCGATTGTAACCGAAACAGAACGGTGTCTCCCCTTGCCCCCTCCACTCTCGGTCACTCTGCGTGCCTCCCAGATGTTGTGTGCGGACCCCTCAGCAGACTGCTTAACTTTAACTTTGCTGCACCTACGTTGCTCACACAGCACTAACCCACTGCAGGCACTGGCACGTTCCACAGCTTCTGATAATGTCCGGCTTGGTTACCTTCGCGGAAGCGTGCAAGCTGCAGGGTATCCCAGACGAGACTACGGGGAAGGTCGCGGGTGCGCTTCTCCGCAACGCAGGATGGCCGAAACCCGTAACGAGCCGGACCTCAAACGGCGTGCAGAAGATGTATTGCTTGGCAGATATCCGTCGGCCCAATCCCCTCTCCTCCGAAGAGGCAATCCGGCAGTTGACTGCTTCGTCCCCGGGCCGCTGCTTCCCCGACGATGTCCTGATCGCTCCTCTGGGTGAGCCCGATGATCTCGCTGATCAGGCGGCGCTCCTCCCCCACCCCGAGGATGCGGATCCCGTCTCGCAGAGCGTGATCTCGGCGGTCACGCGGGGTCCTGCTGCTGCTGGCAACGACGAGCCTGATGAGCCTGAGGCGCCTCCGTCACCGAATCCCGTGCCGCCGAAACCTCTGCCTGCCGCGCTCCCACCGACGTCTCCGACGAGTCCCGCCGACGATGTCGACATTGGTTCTTCTGTGTGCAGTGACCCTGCCGACCTCGCCAGCCTCGATGACCTCGCCGACCTCGCCGACTCCGCCTGCCCCGTTGACTCCGCCTCCCACGCCAACACCGACTCCCCCGTTGCGACTGCGATGGACGCGTTGCGTGACGCTGTGGCTGCTGGTGAGGGGTGGTGCTGCATCAGCAGCGCCGAGTACCTGACTCTCCTGCGCTCCCTCTTGCCCGCAGGTGCGAAGGTGTCGGACACCGCCCTCTTCTCCCTGGTGAAGGAGAACGCCGACTGCATGTCTTCTGCTCTGCATCCTCACGAGAAGGGTAGTGATACCCGGGGGATGAAGAAGAAGTACTGCATCGGAAATGCAGTGCCGGGACGGCCGTGCAGCCTCCACTTCGTCGGACAGGGCACGCCTCCGCCGGCCCCCGTGGGGCGCCCCTCCAAGACCCTCCCCGAGCGGGTCTTGCAGGTCAAGGCTTTGCAGAAGGCCTTGCTGAGGGCGAAGGACCGCATTGCGCAGCTGACGGAGGAGTTGGCTGCTGCGCACGAGGTTCTCGGGCGCAAGGGGGACATTGTTCTTCGTGGGGTGACGGGCCGGAAGTCCTGCACCGAGCCCTACCCCATGAAGGTGCTGCGGGCGCTGTTGGAGTTGCGGATGGCTGGCATCGGTCAGGAGTCGTCGCGCAGGGTGCTGCGCGACATCATCAAGCTCCTGAGCGATGGGGTGGAGATGCCGATCCCCTCTCGCTGGACGCTCCGCGAATTCGAGATCCCGAGCGGAGCGGCTTCCTTCGCCGTCTTCTTGGAGGATGTCGCGAGGACGCAGACCGGCGGAGGGGGCCTAGGCAAAGACCGGCAGAAGGCCACCCTCTCCCTCGCCCACGATGCCACCTCCTCCTTGGGCCGGAGTAGTGTCTCGCTGCACGTTGTCACCGCCCACGTCGCTGCAGACGAGAATCGCGTACGCGGGGCCTGCGCCTCCGCCCTCCCCCTGAAGAACGGGAAGGCTGCAGGGAAGACCTCCAACCTGCAGGCGGTCCGCCGCATAGTCTCCGCCCACAAGCTCCGTATTAGCAACGCCACCCTGAGCGACCATGCTAGCACGGAGGCGAAGGCGACCAGGGACGCGGGGGGCGCCATCGTCCACCTACGGTGCATGCACCATAAGGTTGGAGGCGCACTGAAGTACGCAGTGCAGACGGCGGGGAAGGCCTTGATGATGTCTCATCGGGTCGACCCGGCAGCCAACGTTGCCAGCGTACTTGCAGTCCTCGACCCGACAAACGGCCGGTCAACCGCCGGGGTCATTTTCGTGGATGCTGAGCTTGGGAAAGCACTTGACATGCGCTACCCCCGGGGCCTGGGGTTTGCCCGTGAGCGGGGGTCGAAGTGGCATGCCCGTCCTCAGCAGTGCTCCCGCCTCCTCAAGTTCTCCGCCTCCATCCTGGAGATGGTGAGAGAGGAGCGGTTCACCCCGACTGCGACAGAGATCCTCACTCTTCTGGGGACCCCCACCGTCGCCGCCTACTGTGCAGCCTGCCATTTCATTGGCAGCCTGTACTTGAGGTTCCTCAACGACCTCAAGCCCAGGCGGTTGAACGAGGAGACGGGCCGCCTCGAGGTCAACTTCGAGGCGGGATGGGGTGTGCTGAGGCCGCTGCACCTCCTCGCCCGCGACCTGAGCGCCGACTCCGCCGACAACGACTTCCCTGCCCTGCGGAAGCATTGGGGACAACCCCGCCACGGTGAGGAGGAGGTGGGGCGGGCTGAGGCGTTGGAGGTGGTGAAGGATCACCACGATGTATTTGCGGAGGTCTGGGTTCCCTGCATCCAGGGGTTTGCGAGCACATTGGCAAGGTTCATCGGCTACGATGAAGCTGCAATGGCGTCGGCATCACCCGAAGACCTCCCTTCGCTACCCTCCACACAAGACCTCGCAGAGTGTGTGGCTGGGAATGCATCGTTCTTGGCGCAGAGGGCCCCCAACCTCTCTTCTGCTGCCTTGTCTGGGATTACCCAGAGCAAGGTGAACCGCTTCCTGTTGGGTTATGGCAACTGCAACAACGCAAGGTATGCAGGCTCTTCAGCCTCCTTTTTTCTCCCCTCCCTTCGTTCTTTTTTTTTACATCGCAACAACATATGCTGGCAGAGTCAGAACCGATAGATTTTTTTTATCTCATTCATTGTCATTCTCTCTTCCTCTCTTCTTCATGACTTTTCCAAGTCACGAAGAAGACTACTTCATTATCACCATTTCCTGTTTTCAGTGTGATTCGTCGTACAACCATTCCTTTCCATCGCCTTACAGGTACGGCCGTTTGCTGCGCCAGGCGAAGCGGGCGCGGAAGAAGACCCGTGGCGGGATGTACACCGAGGCCGCGGCGAACACCGCCACGGGGGCTTCTGCGGCTGCGCTGAAGGCCGTCAGCGGGGTGGCCCACCCTGACCTCGTCCGCCTCTGCGCCCTCCACGCCATCCCTGTCACGGCGATGAGCAAGGGAAAGGAGGTGGCGCGGCAGAAGGAGGCGCTGACACGCAGCTTTGCTGAGAAGCTGTGTGGCCCTGGCTCTGCGGATGCCCGTGTCTGGGTGGAGCGGCTGAAGTCCGTGAAGGAGGCAGTTGGCATCCTTCCGGTTCGTTCGAAACCGCTGTCCAGATTTTTGCGGAAGGCGGGGCTGAAGCCGTGGGGGTCCGACGCTGTCTCGTCTGCGTCGCACGACGTCCGTGTGCGCTTTGCCCTGACGCAGTGGGGGCGAATCCTCCCCATTCTGCGGGAGAAGGGGCAGCAGCTGCAGCCGAGGGAGCGGCTGGGCCGCCTCGACGCCCCCACCCTGTTCGCGTTGTTGGCCAAGGCGGGCCTGAAGGTGGAGGCTGGGGAGACGAAGCGCGACCTCTCCGCCCTCCTCCTGCGCAACTGGACGGAGCAGTTGAGTGGCCATGTCGAGGCCGTGGAGGAGACCCTTGGCTTGAAGGCCCGCACCTTCCCCGACACCATCTCGCCCTCCGTGGTAGATACAATCACGGAGCTCTACCGGAGAGTGAAGACTGCACCTGCTGCGTTGAAAGAGGAGAAGGGACAGGGTGAGGATGGCAAGGGTTGTGAGGATGGTGAGGAGGCTGTGGATGCTGTGGATGCTGTGGAGGAGGAGGAGGAGGAGGAAGAGGAGGTGGAGGTGGGTGATGAGGCTGATCCTGAGGCAAATGATGTTGGGGCGGCTAGGATCGCTCTCCTGAATGAGCATTGTTTTCCTCTCGGCCTCCACGCCTCTCCAGGTTGTGGGCGGCAGAAGGATGGTGTGTTGCATGCGTCGGAGTCCACGCACGAGGGGGGTTGGGCTTCCCTCAACTGGTTTTTGGGTGAGTGTGGCATCCAGTTTCTCACCTTCCGGGAGATGCAGGTTTTGCAACACGAGGTCAATCCAGAGAGCTTTCACTGGACCGGTAAGTTCACGCTGGCAACGATGCAACGGGCCATCGAACAGCACACAAGTGGACTCCGGAACAATGGCTATCGGCTTCTGCCGGTAAGTAAAAAAAATACCTTTGTTGATGATCCTCAGTCTATTTCTTCCCCAGCCCTCTTTTTTTTTAACCGTCAAACTCTGCATTGGATGGTTGCCTTCCCCCTCAAAGACACCGTTGCCACATTGCAGAAGTTGACTCCAGCCCAACTGCACGCCTATCCGCGCGAAACGCTTTATTGGGTGGTTCACGACACGGACACTGCCAAGCGCGCCATTGCCGCAGGGGATCTGGATCGGGAAAGCCATGCATATGAAGTTTTTAAACTTGTGCCGAAAGGTGTCCTCCCCACCACCAAGGCACAATTTTTTGGCACCCGACCCAGGCGCACATTCCCTGTGGCAGTGAAGTCGCGTTCTGTTGTTCGGAGCGGGCCCACAGTCCGGAAGAGAAAACGGTTTGGGGGGACTGAAGTCATTGACCTCTCCCAGGTGCCAGAGACCCCAAGAGACAAGAAGGGGCGCCTTGGACATGGGAGGTATGATACGGCTCAACTGAGTGACGAGTCATACATTCCAGCAACTTCCCAACGCCACCTCATCCCAGAGACCCTGCTGTATTTTTCGAAATACCACCATCTCCCCGTCACAGATACTGTGCAGGAAGGTGACGGCTTTTTTCTTTCCCTCCTCCGTTTCAACCGTTTTTCTGCGTACCAGTCAGTCCGCGCTCTGCGTGAGAGTGCCTTTGGTGACGCAACAAACATGAAACACGACCTGGAGGTGTACCTCATGAAAATACACAAGGATACCCTTGCTTCTGTTTTTGAAGAGAAGGGGGAGAAGAACCTGCCCGTACATGAAAGGCACCAGTCTCTCGTTCACTGGCGCAAGAGTATGTGCAAAGCGGCGGAAGATGAAAAGGTGACCCAACGTGGTGGTTCTTTTGCCCTGCATTTTTTTGTGAATGTGCACCAGATTCGCTTGAGAATTATTACTCAGAACAAGGAAGGTAAACCCAGGGTCAGGGAGTTACGGCCTCGCACATGGTGTGAGAAGGCAAAGAACTGGGAAGCAGGAAGTACGGCTTCTCTCCCTACTATCTTCCTTTACCAGTACCGGCAGGATACCCAAACGAATTTTTACTCCCTCCACCTCCCCACTGAGCGTGACTTTTCCCGTGCTTCAAGTGTTTTTTATAGAATTCAGAACATGGGTCCAAACGTGGAAAACGCACAAGAACAAATGGAGCAAGAGGATATGCGGAGGAAGGCGGTCCCCATGGCACTCCCCTGTCCCGGTCCACGGAGGCCCCACGTACCTGACAAGGGCATCGACAATCCCGCGTCTCGTCATGATACCCTCACGCAACGTCTTCTCTTGTTTTCCCTGAGCACAGTCAATGTGCCTGGTGATGGGAATTGCCTGTTTCATGCTTTTCATGAATGTCTCACAGGCAACCCACGTGGGGGCGCTTCCCTTCGCGAAGAAGCCGTCAATTTTGTGACTGCAATGGCGGCTTCTCTTTCATGCAGAGAGGTGCAACCGGAAGTGGAGGCGGTGAGAATGTGGGGAAATCTCCCGTACCATCCCTGCCAACCCCTTGACGACGGTAGTGAGCCATACGTGCTTACCCGTTTAAGAACGAGAAGGTATGCAGAGGATGACGAAATTTCTGTTCTTTCCACAATGAAGAATGTCTTGATCACAGTCGTCACGAACATGATTTATCCTGGTAATCATGATGACTTTGCTTCAGGATTTAACAGTTATGTCCCCCTTTCTTACAACTTCACCTCCATTGACACCACCCTCCAGGATTTTCCTCCAGACAGACGTGTGACCCTGGCTAACCTGGGTCAGGCTGGGGTTGGGGATCATTTCATGTGGATCAAAGGGACACAGGCCAACTTGGAAGCCACACATCGCAAGGGTTTGCGTTCTGTTTCAACAAGAGCTGGGACCTGACACAGGCCAATCAAGGGGTTGCCCCCCCCCCCCCCCCCACTCCTGGTGTAGTGGTAGTGACTACAAAAAGGACTAACATTGCAAGAAGGTGCTGGGAGGCTTGCTTTTCCATTCACTCTCGACGATCAAACCCCCCCCCCCCCCCCCACTTCACTTTTCCATTCACTCTCGACAATCAAGCCCCCACTTCTTGACTGCCCCCCCCCCCCATGTTACTTTCAACAAACTTTGCCCATCCTTCAATCTTCCATTCGATCAGTTTGGCTTTTTCCAAAGCCTCGTTTTCCTTTTATTTCAATAGTCCACACCTAAACGGCGTACGCCTTGGCAAGCGTTTGAAAGGACAGCCTTGGGATTGCAGCTCACTGGAATCGCTGAAGGAAGCCCCCCGCCCCCACCCCCCCCCGCACCCACCCCCACCCACTCTCCCTTTCACAAGTCACGATACATTCCCACACCATACTGTTCCATGTGCACTCCATCCAACAGGACCGCCACACGTGTTAAACCCCATTCCCTGTTCCCAAGGCAGGGCAACCTTTATGGTTGAGTGGTGAGGGGCACAAAGAGACAATAGGTTTTAATGCAGATGCGGACATGTTGGAAAGAGCTCCCCCACCCCCCAACACACCATTCTTGTGCTCCGCTCCCTTCTACTTCTATTTCACTACCCCCCCCCCCCCCCAACACACACAGGCACGGGCCAGGACCCGTGCAGGGTTAACCCGCCTAACAATTAGTAAAGAGTGATCACCAGTGACAACACCCGTGCAGGGTTACCCACTTGACAATTAACAAAGAGGGCTCAACACCCGTGCAGGGTTAACCCGCCTAACAATTAGTAAAGAGCGATCAACAGTGACAACACCCGTGCAGGGTTTACCCGCCTAACAGTTAATAAAGAGTGATCAACGGTGACAACACCCGTGCAGGGTTACCTACCTGACAATTAATAAAGGAGGGATCAACACATGATGAGGCACGGGAGGGTGGCAAAAGGCCCCCAGACCCCAGAAATCACCGAAAAATGACATTCTCGATGTGCGGTGGGTCTGGTTTCTAGGTTTTTCGGGAGAAAATTGGCCAAAATAATTTCGGAGACAAAATTTTGTTAGGGATTTCCGTTTGCTATGCCTCCTCTATCAAGAGAGAGTTACCGCAAAGTTCAACATCTCGCAGAGTGCAAACCCGCCCCCACCCATCCGAGTACCCACCCCGTCCTTCAAGTCTTCGAAAATATTGCTCGCATATACGGTCATTTACACAATATACCACCATCAGCACAGTCACATGTTTGCAACATGGACCCAGGGCTATTAGAAGCCTTGCGAGAGGGGTTCGAGCATGGCAGGCTGGCGGCCGGGATTTCGGAGCGACAGGCCGCCACGCTCCAAAAGACCGTGAACGACGTGCTTGAGGAACGGGGATTCGCCAGGATTTCCCTTGGGATGTCGCGTCACAAGAGCACGCTCAAGAGGGAGCTGCAGAGCGATGCCGAGGCGATGACGGGCAACCTTCCCAACTTGTGCGAGTTTCTCCTTTCTGGTGTCGACGATGATTTTTTGAACCCCACATCGCCCGACTGCCGCTGCGAAGCCGTCATCCTCAGGGATGATTATAATCCCCGGAACAGCCACCGCAGAGAAGCGAAGCGGACCCGCATGGCCGTTTCTGTCTTCATTCAGAAGAACAGAAGGATGATGGTTGCGGCCCCCATCACGCTCGTTGATCTGCCAAGCCAAGATTTTTTCCACTGGCATCTTGCAGATTTCCCCAGGCAGTTGGACGCATTGCGGCAGACGGCGGTTTGCGTGAACGGTGTCTCCGTTACCGTTGACGTGAAGTACGTTGGTGGTGACCACGCTGATCTTTGGTCCCAGTTCAGCAAGATGGGAGGTCAAGGCCACCGGTCAGCCTTTTGCTCAACACCGCGCGATGAGTCTGTTGCTCGGCTTCATCAGTGCAAAAGGTTGAGCATGCGGGCCCTTGATGCGAAGGGGTTCTCGTGTCCAATAGCAAGCGCTTTCAAAAACGAAGTGTACTGTATCACGCCACCTCTGCATGACACGAAGAACTGCATCGTGATACTGCTGCATATCCTGCCAGATGGGTTCAGGTCACTGCCAGCGGACGTGCAGCAGCTCACGCAAGAGAACGCTCCTATAAAAAACTTAAAGGGGGCGCAGGCACGCGAGGCTTTGAACACGTTGTGCCATCTCTCGAACGGTGTACCGCTCACGATGGGCCTACTGATGCAGGGGCTTGTCTTCTTCCGGTATCAGAGCATCGCCTGCCGCTTCTACCTCAGTGACCGGCTGGAGTACCAGAAGGAAATGCTATATTCACTAGTGATGTATCACGCTCTGATGTACCTCCTCGAATGGCGCATCCCTGGAATGACAACGCGGAAGGGACACGCGTATCTGCACAGCATGGGCCACTGGTTTGACGAGGTTGATGCCTTGCCAATCCAGTGCACTGATGAACTGCAAGAACAGGGGAACAGCACCCGTAAGATGCATTCAGCCAGAGTTGGAACTAACTTCGAACACGACCAAATGCGTTATGAAGTGGCACGGGTATCGGTGTGCAAACCCTTGCCTGGGATCACGACGGATCCGCCCAAGATACTGGCGTGCGATGCACTGAAGCTGTGCAAGTGCTTTTATCGGGATCAATGGAAGGGCCCTTTGTCGGCACTTCTGAAAAGGATATCAAAGCTGGGATTGCTTCCACATGTGACAAAGATATCCAGCGACAACGAGCTTCTCTTTCATGTGGGTGAGGGAGTACCGAGGGACTGCTTCACCATGTGTGTGTGCCGTGCAAAACGATGGGACATCCCTGAACGGGGGAAGTGCTATGCACCTGAGGAGTAGCTAGTTTTGTACGTGTGTGGGGTCAGTTTGCTGATCATGATCAAAAAATAGAGTGCTTTCCCACACCCCAACCCGCCCCACATTCCCCCTCGATTAAAAATGTATTTTGTAGCAGACACATCCCCAAAAATTGACCCCCCCCCCCACCCCACTTCCCACACAAATCAACGGACATGGGAGACCAGACGGTCTCCCCGGGAGACCAAATGCTCTCCCACGGGAGACCAGACGGTCTCCCAAGGGAGAGCATATGCTCTCCCTTGGGAGAGCATATGCTCTCCCAAGGGGGATACCGTTTGGTCTCCCGAAAAACGGTCTCCCACGACGGTCTCCCACCAGCACCGTGCCACCGTGTTGACACCCGCTCAGACTCCCGCTCCCAGACTCCCGCTAGGGCCGCTGGAGTCCACCGTGTAGAGATTTTTCAGAAATTTGGGACCGATTTTTTGGGACTTGCGAAAACCGCGCTGGGTCGCCGTCCGGGTCGACCCGGGTCGACCGCGCCCCATCCGGGCACATTCCGGGCCCTGTACCACGTTTTTTGTGGGCTGAAACCCGGTTTTGCCTTGTATTTTTTTCGCGGTACCGGTACCGGTACCGGTACGGGTACCGGTACTCCGGTACCAGTACCGGTACCGTTGGTCACCTTGCTACAGACCAGTTTTAGGGTTTTCGGAGAGTGATTTTCGAGGGAAGCGGGTCACCAGTACCTCCAAACCGGGTGCCCGAGGTTGCCTGAGTACTTTGCGAGGCTGCCCGAGGTTGCCTGAGGTTGCCTGAGCACTTTACGAGGTTGCCCGACCACTTTGCGAGGTTGCCTGAGGTTGCCGAGTCGGTCCGGAGTCTCAGGCGAGTCTCCGGAGTCGATGCGATTGTAGACGACTGTCTCTGCTGTGTTGACAGAGATTGTATTGTCCGGTTGGCGCACCTTTCCCTTCCACCCGAGAACGTCATTCTCTGCCGGCGCCCATGTCGCGCGGAGGCGTTCCTGGTGGTCGGCCCTCTGGCCATGTCCGACAGTCACGCCAAGTCCCTGGTGACGTCACCCGAGGTCGAACATTTTGTCCTGAACGTGCCCAAACGGCCAAAATAATTTTCGTGACACTTTTTTCAGTTGACAAAGAGTGGGTTATGCCTCCCCTAAAAAACCGTCTGGGGGTCCCGCTGGGTCTGGGTGGGTGTTGGCTGCCCGGCTGACCCTGTCACAAGAACTGAACTCTCCCAGCTCGAAGAAATCCTGAAGGGGCCTCAGAACTGGCACAGAACCCCTGTCGGATCACACCAAGTTGGATTTTTTTGTAGCCTCATGCAATGAAGGAGGAAATGGAACACAGAGAACGCAGGTCCGATTTGAGTTTACGGCACGCGTAGTGCCGTAATTGCAGAGCCACATCTCACCTCATCACAGGTCGAGGTGTGTGCATTTCACCACAACTTCTCCCCTCCCCATTCCCCCGTGTTCAGTGTAGAGGAGGGACCCTTAGCACGGGCTGCTGAAACAAAAATTCTGCGAATTTCGTATTGTGTTTTTTTGACCCTCCAACCCCAAAAGTGGTCCCAAAATGACGATCTGCAACTGGCAGCGACTGTAACACCCCTAGTACATGCTATTTTTTTCACTGCGAACAGTTTTTTGTCATTTT
The DNA here is from genome assembly GCA_963210315.1 of Rhynchopus euleeides. Classification (NCBI taxonomy): domain Eukaryota; phylum Euglenozoa; class Diplonemea; order Diplonemida; family Diplonemidae; genus Rhynchopus; species Rhynchopus euleeides. Next base: position 987,326 of record OY723264.1, on the reverse strand, counting down.
GGGGTCTGTTCCTCCAGGAAATAGTCGAAAGAAGGCCGAAAAAGCACAAAAAACTGTTCGCACCAGCCCACAGACTGTTTGCAGGCCAGTTGGACCCCCAAAACATGTTTTTTTGGGCTCTGGGGCCCGTAACAAACTGTTCGCACCCAAAGAAACGTCGCCCAGAGGGTGTTTCTGGCCATTCTTCGGGTGCGAACAGTTTGTTACGCGGTTCTGTGATTGTTCTGGGCCATGTTCATGACCACCCCCGGCTGGGTGCTGTGACTGTTGCTCAAGAACCAGTTATCCGAGCAAAACTGTGACCAACATTTTCCATACCACGTAACAAACTGTTCGCACCCAAGAAAGTGTCTCCCGGAGGGTATTTCTCACCTCTCTTTGGGTGCGAACAGTTTGTTATGCGGTTCCGTGATTGTTTTGAGCTATTTTCATGACCACCCCCTGGCTGGGCGCTGTGACGTTGCACGAGAACTGATTATTCGAGCAAAATCAAGCCCAACATTTTCCGTACCATGTTTCAAACTGTTCGCACCCAACAAAGTGTCTCCCGGAGAGTGTTTCTGGCCATTCTTCGGGTGCGAACAGTTTGTTACGCGGTTCCGTGACTGTTCGGGTCATCCCCGGTTGGCTTGATGCAGGGTGAAGGCTAGTACATGCCCGTTTGCACCCTGGATGCTGCCCGTTTGTCGCAGAATGAACTCGGGATGCTGCCCGTTTGCTGGAGTTCTGATGCAGGATGAAGTCTAGTACATGCCGGTTTGAAGCCCAGATAATGACGGGTTGTTGCTATTGTGAGGCAGAATGAGGTCTAGTACATGCCCGTTTGAACTCTGAATGCTGTCCGTTTGCGGCAGAATGAAGTCCAGTACATGCCCGTTTGCGCAAGGCATGGGGTTAGTACCTGCCCGTTTCGACCGTCCGTCGTGCCGGATGAAGTCTAGTACATGCACGTTTGTACTCTGAATGCTGTCCGCCTGCCCGTTTGCTCGAGGCAAAGGGCGAGGACATGCAGGTTTGCGCTCGGGATTGTGAAGTTGCGAAGCAGGATGAAGGCTAGTACATGCCCGTTTGAACTCGAAATGCTGCCCGTTTGAGTCCGAATGAAGTCCAGTACATGCGCGGTTGGAGGTTCGACGTGGACTGGGCTGGATGTGGGTCGGCACCTCGTTTTTTGACAAGGCCACACAGGGTAATTAAAGCTTCATTTTTTTTCTGCTGAAAATAGCTGAAGTGTCCCTCTGCTATTCAGTGACATGTGTCGATAGTGTTTCCATTTTGCTGTCGGCCGACCGACCGACAGGCCTACAATTGTCGGGTTGGTCACCTTGCCACCACGTACGTCCCACCAGGTGTCTGCCGACGTCGAAAGTGAGGCACGACGACGCCTCGCTGTGCTCCCGCAGGGAGGCCAGATCGCGCTTGTAGATGCTGTCGTATCGGCGGGAGACGGGGAGTTCCTTGTCGTACGTCGATTTGACGTACTTCGCCACCCACTTCGCCTGCGGATCCGTCAGCCCGGCGAACACGCACACACTCGCAAAGCGGTCAACCCTCTCCGATTTACTGAAAAGAAGGCCAGCGGACCTTCTGCCCGCCCCCTGGCGGGTGCAGCTTCCTGCTTCTGGGCTGCGTCGGGGTCGTCGACATCCACGACCTCCTTCTGCTTGGTCAGCACCTTCTGCCCTCCGCGCGCCCCGGTGCCGCCGTGCATTTTTGTGTTCGTATGCTGCTTCAACGATGCAATATCGTGTGTGAGAAGCATGGTCTCACACTTCCCGCGCCACGCGATCTCGTCTCCTGCCCGGTTGCCAGTGGCTCTGTCGCGGGCCTTCTTCGCTGACCTCTTTTTCAGATTGTCGGAATGAACACTTCACGATCTGCACGTGTTTCAGTCATGCAAATGAAACGATGTTCAGCCGTCCCTCTCCGGACGTTCCCCGTGACAACGGACCTGAGCTTACTCTAGGGAAGTCCCAAGCCGCAGACACACAAACCCTTTCCCCGAGTTTGTCCCCCCCCCACCCCCCCCAAAGTACTTTTGTGCCAGATCTTCCAACGTATCCCCATCCACACTGAATGCCATTTCCCCCCCCCCCCCTCTTACAGGTCCCCCCCCCCTGCATCGGCAGAACGTCGCTACACACGTGCAGTTGAGGGGGAGGGGTGTGGGCTTCGGTCTTGAAGCGCACAGATATTGGGAGTCTGCTGTTTTGCATACAGCTGTGGGGTGTTCGTAGTTCGCACGCACTAAACGATGGCGAATCCGCAGAGTATGGAGCCTCCGCCGCTGGATAGATTTGAGAAGGCTGAAAAATTTAGATACGACACCAGTGTTGAAGATCCGAAGTATGTTCTTTATCCTTGGAAGCTCTGCTGCCCGAGAGGAATGGCCCGTTGCATTTCCTAACTCGATTCTGCGGCTTTGTGGGTTCGTTCATGGAACGTGGACACTGCAAAGCCTTTCCAAAACGGCGTACATCCCCCGTCAGATAGTGGATCGTATTCTGCACTAGGGGGGAGCACAATTGTGTGCTCCTCCAGGCCGTTCCCCAGTTTCTTGCAGTTTCTCTAGACAACCGATCCACCGTAACCGCCCCCATTTCTCAGAAAACGTTGGCAAAAGGAGTACACCAAAGTATGCTGGACGAAGCACCCTGTCGGCAAGGGTGGGATGCGTGACTGCTTCCTCGTCTGGGAGCAGGACGGGGATGGGCCGCCGACGCAGATGATCGGAAAGATTTTTCAAGCAGATGTGCGGGCGACGATGAATGACTACATGAGTGAGTGCATCACTCAGTGTGTGTCAGACGTCTACGCGCAGATGTATAACAAGCAGGGTGTGCAGCACAAGATCTCATTCCTTGCATGTTACCTCGTGCGCATGGCTCACATCGGGCCGAACGGTGAGAAGGTGGTCTTCACGATGGAACCGATGCTGCGCGGCATTTACGAGAAACATAACAACAATGTTGGCCATGTCTTCACCGAGAACCCAACAGCAGAGGCTTTCACCCACTTCACTTTCCTGTCGTCGGACAAGAAGCTGTTGGTGTGCGACCTGCAGGGTGTTGGCGGGATGTACACCGACCCCCAGATCCACTCCCTGCGGGGTGATGATTATGGCCTCGGGAACCTCGGGCAGGACGGGATCCGGAAGTGGATGGCAGGGCACAAGTGCGGGCCGCTGTGCACGGCAATGGGGTTCCCTCCAATCAACCAGGCGCAGCCAAAGCCGGCGCGGGCGCTCCCCCCTCCGCGCAACTTCGACCCCCATGTGCACGCACAGGAGATGCGCAACACTCTCCAGAAGGCTGCAGGCATGGACCCGGGCAGCCCGCACGGAGCCCGGCCACATGTTGGGTACCGCCAGCCTGGAATGCAACCATACCCCGCCCCCATGCTCCGCCCTGCAACCAATGCACACATCCATGGCGGTGTGCACGGCCGTCCTGCGCACGGCCTGCACATGCCCCACGCCCAGCCACCCCAGCAGCAGCAGCTGAGGCAGTACCAAATGCTGCACGGCGGTGCCGCCCCGCCCCCTGCTGGTGCCCTGCCACGCCCGAAGGAGCACCGCCACGGGCAGACCGGGGCAGTCCCGCAGGACGACCCTCGGCTCCAGGAAGCCCTGCGAGCATCCGCTGGGCTCGCCCAAGAAGATCGTGCCAGGCAGCAGCAGCAGGAGGTATGTGCACATGAGTGACATGCTGCAAATGCGCCTGGGCAGTTTCGGGATTTTTTCCCTCGGAATTTGCGCCTCATGTGCTTTGTTATTGAACCCTATATTTTTTGCTGCAGCAGGGTTCCTGTCAGTGTCAAAAAAAAGATAGTAGGTCTTCACTCGTTATTCTGGATTCTAATCGGCTGTTGGCAGCGTGTTTACTGATGAGATCAACACCGAACCACCCCACCCCGCCCCCCCCCCCCCCCCCCTTCCCATGCCACACAGGAGAGAGAGCAACGGGAGCTCGAGAAGGCCATCCAGGCATCTCTTCGAGTGAGCGTTGACAAATAAGGCTGCTGCTCTGCTCCCACATCCCCACCCCTCCCCCTCCACCCTTACGCACCTTCGCTGCTTGAAGCGTAGTGGTTCTTGACAATATTTCTTCAGATCCGGTGTTACATTCCCAGATCCCCCCTCCCCGGATCCATATGTATCTGTCTATGTTCCTCTCCCATGCTGTTGCCCCGCCCGTCTTCCTGTGCGTCTTCGGTCTTGGGGGAACCAATATGTGTGTGCCAAATGAATGTTTCATGGGTAGTGGTGGTGTCTGGAAATCGAGGGCCGGGGGTGGGGGATGGGGTGAAGGGGGGGCGAGGGGGTGGGGGGTGGGGGGCGGGGGTTAAAGCAAAGTCCAACCCATCCAACTCACCCATTCACCCCCCCCCCCCTCGGCCTCCTCCTGCGGTTTCCCGAAACACCATCATCGCTGCCCCTTGTTGTCGCATTCGTGCTGCTGCTGCTCTCTCTCGCTCTCTCCTCACACACAGCGCGTGTGTGTTCCATGTCGGGATCCGCGCTTGCCTTTGGTCTCTTCTTTACCGGTTTGGGTGTGTGTGTGTGTGTGTGTGTGTGTGTGTGTGTGTGTGTGTGTGTGTGTGTGTGTGTGTGTGTGTGTGTGTGTGTGTGTGTGTGTGTGTGTGTGTGTGTGTGTGTGTGTGTGTGTGTGTGTGTGTGTGTGTGTGTGTGTGTGTGTGTGTGTGTGTGTGTGTGTGTGTGTGTGTGTGTGTGTGTGTGTGTGTGTGTGTGTGTGTGTGTGTGTGTGTGTGTGTGTGTGTGTGTGTGTGTGTGTGTGTGTGTGTGTGTGTGTGTGTGTGTGTGTGTGTGTGTGTGTGTGTGTGTGTGTGTGTGTGTGTGTGTGTGTGTGGTTATAAAGTTTTAAGGCGGTGTCGCCCTGCACGGGCAGTAGCACCTCCCCTTCAGTATCGCACTCCCGAAGGATTCCCCAACACGACGTGACACCGGTTTCGACGCGTACTCTTCGTACCCCTCCCCCCGGCCGCGTCTCTTCAGCGAAGAACCGGGGATAATCGGACCAGGGCTAGCTAAACCCTGGTGGTGTCACGGGTGGGGTTGGAGAGGGAGAAAAGGAAGAAATGAAGTTGCGAAAAAGTCAAACACTGACACGTGAAATCAATAAAAAGGGTGGTATATATCGCCCCCTTGCTGCGACGAAGACACTAAATAGTCAGGCCGCTTCAAGAGTCTTGAGGGCTTGAAGGAAGAAACAGGTTGCTGATGAGTCTCAGGAGCAGGCACCTTTTGTCCGCCCACATGACCTTCGCCCGAAGGCGAACCTCGTCCAGCTTGGCTCGATCGCCACAGAGAAGGGGATCATTCTCCGCTGTGGTGAACATCTTAAAAACCGAGGGTGCAGAGGTGGGGCAGCCCACTGGTGCGACAGCAGACCGCCCCCGGATAGCTATAACTAGTGCATAGGAAGCATACGACGGCACACGCAACAGATGCCGAAGGCACAACGGCGGGTCACTTTTAACCACCAGAGGAGTGGCACTCCCGAGGGGTGGGGAAGGGGGGGTAGTCACAACACTTTCGAAGGAAGAAAAGGGGCAAATGGGATGTTTTGTGCAAGGTAGAAAGGAAGTCACAACATGGGGCAGGGGGGTTTGCTCATCAGGCCTGGGGGAATAGAGGGTTTGTGTGTGGTTATGAAGTTTTAAGGCGGTGTCGCCCTGCACGGGCAGTAGCACCTCCCCTTCAGTATCGCACTCCCGAAGGATTCCCCAACACGACGTGACACCGGTTTCGACGCGTACTCTTCGTACCCCTCCCCCCGGCCGCGTCTCTTCAGCGAAGAACCGGGGATAATCGGACCAGGGCTAGCTAAACCCTGGTGGTGTCACGGGTGGGGTTGGAGAGGGAGAAAAGGAAGAAATGAAGTTGCGAAAAAGTCAAACACTGACACGTGAAATCAATAAAAAAGCGGTATATATCGCCCCCTTGCTGCGACAAAGACACTAAATAGTCAGGCCGCTCCAAGAGTTGTGTGTGTGTGTGTGTGTGTGTGTGTGTGTGTGTGTGTGTGTGTGTGTGTGTGTGTGTGTGTGTGTGTGTGTGTGTGTGTGTGTGTGTGTGTGTGTGTGTGTGTGTGTGTGTGTGTGTGTGTGTGTGTGTGTGTGTGGTTATAAAGTTTTAAGGCGGTGTCGCCCTGCACGGGCAGTAGCACCTCCCCTTCAGTATCGCACTCCCGAAGGATTCCCCAACACGACGTGACACCGGTTTCGACGCGTACTCTTCTTACCCCTCCCCCCGGCCGCGTCTCTTCAGCGAAGAACCGGGGATAATCGGACCAGGGCTAGCTAAACCCTGGTGGTGTCACGGGTGGGGTTGGAGAGGGAGAAAAGGAAGAAATGAAGTTGCGAAAAAGTCAAACACTGACACGTGAAATCAATAAAAAAGCGGTATATATCGCCCCCTTGCTGCGACAAAGACACTAAATAGTCAGGCCGCTCCAAGAGTCTTGAGGGCTTGAAGGGAGAAACAGGTTGCTGATGAGTCTCAGGAGCAGGCACCTTTTGTCCGCCCACATGACCTTCGCCCGAAGGCGAACCTCGTCCAGCTTGGCTCGATCGCCACAGAGAAGGGGATCATTCTCCGCTGTGGTGAACATCTTAAAAACCGAGGGTGCAGAGGTGGGGCAGCCCACTGGTGCGACAGCAGACCGCCCCCGGATAGCTATAACTAGTGCATAGGAAGCATACGACGGCACACGCAACAGATGCCGAAGGCACAACGGCGGGTCACTTTTAACCACCAGAGGAGTGGCACTCCCGAGGGGTGGGGAAGGGGGGGTAGTCACAACACTTTCGAAGGAAGAAAAGGGGCAAATGGGATGTTTTGTGCAAGGTAGAAAGGAAGTCACAACATGAGGCAGGGGGGATTGCTCATCAGGCCTGGGGGAATAGAGGGTTTGTGTGTGGTTATAAAGTTTTAAGGCGGTGTCGCCCTGCACGGGCAGTAGCACCTCCCCTTCAGTATCGCACTCCCGAAGGATTCCCCAACACGACGTGACACCGGTTTCGACGCGTACTCTTCGTACCCCTCCCCCCGGCCGCGTCTCTTCAGCGAAGAACCGGGGATAATCGGACCAGGGCTAGCTAAACCCTGGTGGTGTCACGGGTGGGGTTGGAGAGGGAGAAAAGGAAGAAATGAAGTTGCGAAAAAGTCAAACACTGACACGCGAAATCAATAAAAAGGGTGGTATATATCGCCCCCTTGCTGCGACGAAGACACTAAATAGTCTGTGTGTGTGTGTGTGTGTGTGTGTGTGTGTGTGGGAGTCTTCGGTCGGACATAAGACACAAAACATCAATATCAAAAACGCGTCTCGTGGGAGATGGGGGTAACTCAGCCACCGCTTTTCCGTTGCATTAGGCACCGTTCAGTGCAAAAGCTGACGTACGGAGGGGCGAAGGCAGGGAGCAAAACACCACTCGTTGGCCTGATGAAGGGTGGTGTTTGTTCCGTTCGCCCCCCTTCCAACCTTGCAAGAAAACTGTTGTTGCAAGTGGTAGAAAAACAAATACGCACAGGGAAGTCGTCTTCTCTAGTCCTCCCTTGACTCCCTAGTCGCACCGAAGGTGCTTAAACAAGTTTACTGAATGTGTGTGTGTGTGTGTGTGTGTGTGTGTGTGTGTGTGTGTGTGTGTGTGTGTGTGTGTGTGTGTGTGTGTGTGTGTGTGTGTGTGTGTGTGTGTGTGTGTGTGTGTGTGTGTGTGTGTGTGCGCGTTGAGTCAGTCTGTGTCTGCGCGGCCACCCCCACTGACCCCTCTGCCTGATATTATTTTGTAGCCCCCTTCCCTCCCCCCTGACATTCTCTCCCAATCTCCCCGCAGTTTTCTACTTGTGCCCCAGTGTCACCACCACCACCGCGCCCCCCCTCTGTCTGTTCAGCATTCATTGTGCGGGTACCTGTGCGTTTGTCACTGCCCCCCACTTCCGGGATGATTGCCGCATACATGGCCCATGTCAAGCCAGTCGGAGAGAGAATGGCCATTGGAACAAGGGCTAGCCGTAGCTGTTGCAGGTTATTCTCCCCTGTCTTTGGGATCTCACGCCGTGACTGCATTTTTCACAATGGTTGCGTTTGTCTGTAACATTCTGCCTGCAGAGGCGGAAGGCATGTGACTACCCCCAAAACGGCCATTCCTTGGTTTTTTGCCAGCGCAGCTTGAGTGCAGAATATTCCGCGAAACAAGGTAATCTCCCCCCACAACACCCCCACATCCCTGTTATTCTCCCCTTTGTCAAAGTATCATTACGCCGTTGCCCCCACACCCCCTGTCCCACCCACCACCGCGCTAGTCTCCGGTCGTTGGTGGGCCAAAAAAATTCATCTCACCCCCTCCCTGCAATCCATCCCTTTATCTGTTCGTAGTTGTTCCTGTTCCTTCCGTATCGGTTCTCACACCCATATGCCTTTGTGTGTGCCACAGTGCGGCAGAGTGCCAGCTGCAAAGGACACCTGTGTGGGGATACACCTCTCCCACTCAGAGAAGCGACGGCACTGTATTGTGATGCCATGCCCTGCCATGCCATGCCTTGGGCAGGCCGGCAGGTTGTTGCTCGATCCCTGCAACCCCATGCTCTTGGTTATTCGGGTTGAGGCCATCAATGCCCTACCACCGCACTGTCGGATTGTGTCAATGTTGTCAACTGCACAGCAGTAAGGCGGCAGGCCCCTTGCTGGCCTGGCGTTGTGTGTGTGGGAATCGTATCCCGAGGAGGGTCATCGGTGAGCTCTCTGCTGCCACACAAAGGAATGTCCCGCCTGTGCACAGCAAGCCTTCACTGTGTGTCGACCCTACCTCCGGCATTCGTATCCACGTGTGTGGTGGGCATGTTTTGCGAGTGGGGGTTAAGCCCCGCCCAGATCATGTCCCATTTGTCATCTCCGTGTGTGTGGTCTACCCAAGCGAGTAATCCTGCAGAGGGCTCGATCGGTTGTTCCGGGCGGGGGGGATGCTTAACCTATACAGACACGAGTGTCTCTGCCAGAAAATAGAATGCGGGTTTTGACGACTCGTCAATGCTACCTGTCAAAAGCTGTGGCAGTCATCTCACCGCCACCGTGCCATGGCGATGTGACGTCGCTATCTTCCTGGGCTGTGCCTTACCGGAGAGAAATCCGGGCGGGGTCGGAGCTGCGTTCAGTCGCTGCGAGAAAACAATCCGTGCCCCGTCAAAAAAGGCGGGTGTCCCTGGGAGAAGAAAATACATGTCTAAGAGCAGACGGCCTTTGGGCTGCGAGGCATCTGATCTCTGATACAGCAAATGGGTCATCCTGCAGATTGTTACGCCTCACTGTCCTTGGCTCTTCTCTCATCAGAAGAGAGGGAAGGGAATCAAAAAGCCTCCGTTGTCCACAGCGGGCTGTGTTAGATGTTATAAGAGAATGAAATTCCATGAAGATGTGGCCGGCCGTCGGATTCTGCCGGGTTTTTTCTCGTTTCTGGATTGAGAACTTCGAAAGTTTCGAATTTCCGGGCACCACCACCACCACCCCCTCGCTCCCCCCATCGCTATCAGCAGTTCTCAATCGCCCACACGACTTCTTCGATATTCCACCTTGCCTCACTAGTGTCAACAGGGCAGCGGCAGGTCAACAGGCAGTGCCACTGCTCCGCCGTACAGAGAGAGGCGCAGCTCCTTCCCCAAACAAGAGCAATGCAGAGCAAATGAAACCTGCGCTTGTTTTTTTTTGGTGTTGCCGAGAAATAGAGAGTTCGTTCCCAGGCGACGGCTCTGGCTCGCTGTGTAGCGTGGTATCATTCCCCATGACCCCGTGAGTAGCTCTCTGCATGTGGCGTGTGTCGTGTTCTTTCTTGTTTGAGGAATGGCTGCCAAGATTGGATTGTCAACCCCCCCCCCCCTCCCCCCCTTTGTGTGTTGTAGAACATCCACCGGGACAGGATGCACAGCAGAACACAAGGGGAAAAAGATCAGAGGGAAATGGAGTGATGTCTAGCCTGTGTTGTTAAACTGCCCCCCCCCCCCCCCGACCAGCCCCCCCCCCCCCCCCCCCACCCCCTCTCACCACTCCCCACACACGTTCATATGGAACGATTGTTTCTGCGTATTCTTCCCTCTCCCCCCCCCCTAGGGGGGGTCAAATGGGGGTGACAAACACGATTTTTCAAAAAACCGGCGCAGAGGCCCCAAAGCCCCCGTAAACCCTCCAAACCCCCCCAGATCGGTCCGGAAACCCATCGAACCCCACTTTTCCACCATTCCGGGCACCTCAGGTGCCCGAATTGGGGTACCTAAATTTTGTGCCACCGTTTGGTACCGTACAGTGCCACTGTGTGGGAGGTTGGAAAAGAAAATGCCCCAACACACCACATCTGAGGGTTGCAATGCATGTTGCTTGCCAACCACGTCATCCGGTGGGTGTCAGGCGCTATGTAGGTGGCATCAGCCAGGTCTTCGATGTGTTCTGGCTTGTATATGTACCTCCCTGCCTGCGGCACAGGCACTGCCTTTGTCCCCCACACCAGCCACAGAGAGCGTATTGTACTCGGTCCACGGTTGCTGATTCATTGTGATGCGTTGTATCCTCGAGTGAACGTCACACACTAGTGACACCACCACCCGCCATCCGAGAGCTGTATTGACTTTGCGCGCTTCCGTTGCATTCACCTCGCCACGCATATTGCACTGTTCAGTACCAGTGCTCTTGGGCCAGGCAAAGTAGACCGCAGCAAGTACCAATTCTGGCACAATGGGTACCACGACAGCGCACTTCGTGTGTTCCCGGAATGTACAGCTCGTGTTGCAACAGTCGTTGTCAACACATCCCGGTTGTGGAGCACTGCTGCACAGGAATCACACGACCATCTGGACTTGTTCCGTACCTACAGGCAGCCTCCCGGTGCATGGTGGCAGGGAGGTACATATACAAGCCAGAACTCATCGAAGACCTGGCTAATGCCACCTACATAGCGCCTGACACCCACCGGATGACGTGGTTGGCAAGCAACATGCATTGCAACCCTCAGATGTGGTGTGTTGGGGCATTTTCTTTTCCAACCTCCCACACAGTGGCACTGTCCGGTACCAAACGGTGGCACAAAATTTAGGTACCCCAATTCGGGCACCTGAGGTGCCCGGAATGGTGGAAAAGTGGGGTTCGATGGGTTTCCGGACCGATCTGGGGGGGTTTGGAGGGTTTACGGGGGCTTTGGGGCCTCTGCGCCGGTTTTTTGAAAAATCGTGTTTGTCCACGTAAAAGGGTGGCATTTGACCCCCCCTACCCCCCCCCCCCCCCCGGCCTTGCTATCCCACTAGATGAGGAAAAAAAACAGCAACAAGGAAAGCAACCCAAAGGAGGATTCTTCATATTCCTGGATTTCCCGAATTTCCTGGATTTCCCCCGGCCCCTTAGGCGATTTCAGGGCGGACAGGGCGGACATGCCCGGACCCGGAAATCCGGGTGTCCGGATGTCCGGGTCCAATTTTGACCCCCCCCCCCCCCCCCGGACATTTCCCGAATTTCCCGCCCGGACATGTCCGCCCGGACATCCGGACATCCAGAAATGTCCGCCCCGGACAGGGCGGACATGTCCGGGCGGACATGTCCGGACCCGGAAATTCGGGAAATCCAATTTTGACCCCGCCCCGGACATGTCCGGCCAGGACCTCAATAGTTTGATTTTTGGGGGGCCCTCGCTACCAAGTGTGACTGAGTGAGAAAAAGTGAGAAGTCAGCCATGTTTGGCTGACAACTGACGACTCGTGACTCACAGTGACTCGTAGCGAGGGCCCCCTTGGTCCAGAAAATAGTTTGAAAATTTTTGAAATCTGGGTGCCCAAATTTTTTGCTCCTAAGACCGGCGATTTGTAGGGGGACCCTTTCGAATTTTTTTTGGAGAAGGGTAAATTGAACGTTTTTGGCCAAATGAAGCCACTGCGACCATTCCCGGGCCTCGGAAATCAGATTTTGGCCCCTCAAATGCGGTGCCGGTCCGGACAAAAAACCGAAAAAATCGTGAAAAATGGCCCATTTTCCCCAGCCAAAAATGGGCCAAAAATGCCCCCCGGACACCCCCAGAGACATGTCCTAATCCGGGGTGCCAGTAGGGGGGACCTTTCGAATTTTTTTTCGAGGAGAGGTCAATTGAACGTTTTTGGACATCTGAGGCCACTGCGACCATTCCCAGGCCTCGGAAATGAGATTTTTGGCCCTCAAATGGGGTACCGGTCCCCACGAAATTCCGAAAAATTCATGAAAATCGAAAGGTCCCACGCACCAAATTCTGCCCAAAAATCGTCAAAAATGGACATGTCATATGCAGCAATGGGGCACCAATCACTCCCCAAATTTTGCTCAATGATTCCACGGCTAGCCAGATTTTCTGATCAATTAGTTTGTTTGAGCATGTTCCTGGCCCTTGTTTGGAAAGTAGATGGCCCCTGGCTGGAGAGGACGGTTGTGCTCGACCGGACGGAGAGAGAACCTTCTCCATATCCACCTCCACTCCACAATGCCAGAAGTGGCAGGAAGGCCGGGTGTTACAGGCCTCAACCAGGGTTCCAAGGCTCTCCACTTCCTGGCTGCGTCAGGGATCACCGGGTACAGCGAGCAGGATTCCCTGTCCTGACACCCCAGCATGTACCACCGGAAGAACCCGAAACAGCAGCCCCCCCTCATGGGGGTTGCAAGAGGCACGGAAATCGTTCAAATCGGACCAAGTCCGAAAATTCGGCACTTTCTTGGGTACAAATTGCGGTCCGAAATTTTCCGATTTTTTGAAAAAAGGCGAATTCTGTAAGGGGGACCTTTTCGAATTTTTTTTTCGGGCACTTTTTCCACAAGGAAATGTCCGCCCTGTCCGCTACTGTCCACTACCGATTTCAAGGATCCTCCAAAAAAAAATCCCAAGCTTATTGTCTGTCACATGTCGTCGAAGGAACGCTGCCTCTGGCAAGGATGGAAGTAAGAAGAAGAAAAATCGCCACCCACCCACTGCACTGAACTGAACTCGGTGCAAGAGAAGGGGTCTCCGGTGTCATGGCCCTGCCCACCCCCCCTACCCCACCACGCCCAATTCTGCCTTCTGCGATATCTGTGTTGTGTTTGGCATGCACACCGAGCGGCACTACAACGCCCGACCTTGCATGATCACATTGAGGATGCCTATCTGCAGTGCCTGCCCCTGTTTGGCCCCCCAACCCCCCCCCCCCCCTCTCTCTCTCCAACTCACACTATCAGGCACCAGGAGCGTCCACCCTGTGAATCGCCACAGGGTGCAGTGCAGACGCATACACACGCGCCCCTCTCCCCATCTCTTTGGGGATAGGCAAGAGGTGGGTCCGACGCTTGACCCTCGCCCCTCCCTGCATGGTGGAGTAGTGGCAGTGGCTGGGGGTTTTGGGTGTGGTTGAGAAATGACCCAGACGGTGCAGCTCACGGATGTGCAGCAGGCGGTGAAGGGGAAATGCCAGGATTTCTTCCGAGCGGATAAAGACGGGTCGAAGAAGTATGACCGGATGATCGACGAGATGGTGTCGTCGAAGCGGCTGAGGCTTATCATCGACATGCAGGACCTCCACGGCATCGGGGGTGGGGAGGACGGGCCGGACTTCGGGCACCAGGTTCTTCTCTCCCCTCAGGACTACCTCAGGTTCTTCGACGAGGCCCTCCGTGAGGCTGTCGAGAAGAAGGACTTTCTGAAGCTCGATGTCGACGTGAAGCACCTCCACGTCGGGTTTGATGGTTACTTCGGAAGGTTTCACGTCTCGCCAAGACAGCTCGGCGCATGGCATCTGAACAAACTGGTTGCTCTGGAGGGAGTCGTGACACACACCACAGCGAACATCGCAAAGATCCAGCGCAGCACGCATTGGAACGAGACAAAAAACGTCTTCATCGAGAGGCAGTACCGCGACCAGCTGGCACCAGACCTGGATGACAACACTCTCCCGACTGTTAACGTCATGCCCAAGAGGGACATTGATGGCAACCTTCTGCGCACAGAGCACGGGCTCTGCCTCTACACAGACATGCAGAACCTGACAGTGCAGGAGAGGCCAGAGAAGGCCCCAGTGGGGAGCCTGCCCCGTTCGGTTGCTGTGCGGCTTGAGGGTGATTTGGTTGACAAGTGCAAGCCGGGGGATCGTGCGCGGATTATTGGGATCTTCCTGCCCTTCACAGAGAACAACAAGGAGTTCCGGACGGTGTTGGTTGCGAACAATGTTGAGCTCCTGCAGGATAAGGCCCATGCGGAAGGATTTGACATGCTGCCGGAGGAGGAGCGTGCGATCAAGAAAATGGCTGAGAACAAGGATGTGTTTAAGGAGTTGTCCCATGCGATTGCACCGTCGATCTTCGGGCACGACCAGATCAAGAAGGCCATCCTGCTGATGATGCTCGGAGGTGTGGAGCGCAACGTGGGGAACCACCACATCCGAGGGGACATCCATCTGCTGCTGGTGGGGGAGCCTGCCACAGCGAAGTCGCAGCTGCTCAGGTTTATCATGAAGCTCGCCCCCTTCTCCCTCTCGACGACAGGGAAGGGCAGCAGCGGTGTCGGTCTGACGGGGGCTGTCGTCACAGATCCCGACACCGGCGAAAAATCCCTTGCGGCCGGTGCAATGGTGCTGGCTGACAGGGGTGTTCTGTGCATCGACGAGTTTGACAAGATGGGTGACGGCGACCGTGTCGCCATGCACGAGGCAATGGAACAGGGCAGCGTCACCATCGCAAAGGCAGGCATCCAGGCAACTCTCAACGGGAGGTGCTCTGTCGTCGCTGCCGCCAACCCTGTATATGGGTTCTACGCGGTGTCCCACTCGGTGGCGTTCAACATCGGTCTCCCGGAATCGCTGCTGTCGCGTTTCGATCTCCTCTTCATTGTGCTGGATGACAAGTCATCGCAGTGGACGCGAATGGTGGCGGACCACGTGCTGCAGAACCACCGCACAGGCAAGGGCATCACCATCGGGTCTGAGGGTGAGGCAGAGAACCTGCTCGCAGCTCAGACGGGCCCTTCGGGGATCCGCAAGGCAACCCCTGTGTACGTCCCGAACAACCCTTATAAGACTGCGAAGCAGAAGAAGCTTGTCACGCTTGAGTTTCTCCGCATGTACATCCAGTATGCGAAGAAGATTGAGCCCGCGATGACTGACGAGGCACGTGAGAAAATCGAAGACCACTGGCTGTCCCTCCGCAAAGAGCAGGCCAACCAGGAGTTGGAGGGATCCTCTGCAATCTACATCAACCCCAGAACACTCGAGTGTCTCATCCGGCTGTCCACGGCACATGCAAAGGTATCTATTATTTATGGGTTGGCTTGGCCTGTTCGTTTCAATGCTTTCGTGCAACGCCCTCTTCATCAGGTGAGGGTTTTGAAAGTGTGTGTGGGTCGTGTGCGGTCGCCATGGACGCCTCGCAAGAATAATGGGTTAGGGGAGGGGGGGGGGGCAGGCTTGAAGGCATGTTGGCAGCCTTTTGTCGACCGTTTCTTCCAGGATTGGCATTGCCAGGTGGATCATGGCAACGGCAGGCTGCTATGGTGCCAAGCAGAAGGGTGCACAATTTTCTTCCGAAGGTGTTTGATGCCCCACCCTGGCACCACCACAGTGCCGACTATCCGATAAGGTCATGCCAGAGCCCGATGTCGATGTGGCGATCGAACTGCTCCGCCATACGGTCAACGCACGGACAGAGGCTGTGGAGTCACGCAAGCGCGAGAAGCGCGAGATGGAAGCTGCTGTGGCGGAGGACGCCGCGACGGATGCAGCAAGCGATGCACAGAGTACCACGCAGTCGACGGCGGCAAGCAGGGGCAACCCGGACACCACCGGGATCCAGCCGCTACAGAAACGCCCCCGCACGGAGCCTGGTGCATCTGACAGCGCAGATGCTGGCACTCAGCCCACTGCTGCCGACATGGAAGACCTCACTGCAGAGCGTGCCATGGAAGTTGCTCGGAGGGCGCTGAACAAGGTGCTGAAAATGTACAGTTCAGGTGCGTCGTTCACCACCTCCAAAGTATTGGGCGAGATGCAGGAGGATCTGTCAAACGCCCCTGCATGGCCTCCTGGGAAGCAGCTCACCAAAGCTGAGACGAACCAGCTGCTGCAGGTATGGCAAGGCACACTGCCACAGTGGGGGCCAGCGAGGCGGAGCTCCGATCCGGAGGCACCATTCGGAGAGACTGCCAAGAGGAAGTGCTCAGTGTGTTCTGCCCAGCTCAGAGTGAGGGCCTGTGTGCATCAGCGTGTGGTGCTGCACGAACAAGAAATCATGCCTCCAAACCCCACACCCCCACACTGGCCGGACATCCGAACCCGAGGAGGGGTTGTGCTTTGGTGGCGACAAGGGGCGGGAAGTGTTGTGATCCACACAGGCTCTCCGCTCAAAACGCGGTCACCACACATCCCGCACAGGAAGCTGACGCTGCAGGCGGGGTTATGTGGACAGAGACTGAGGGCGAGGAATCCACCTGGCTGTTGTGCTAGGTTCAGCAAGAGTGGGCCCTTGGCAAGAGATTGGTACAAATATTCGTCAAAGAACATTCGAACGTTATGCTATTCCGTTTAGATATGCGGAACCCGTATGGTAGAGGCCTTACCGTTGGCATTCGAGCCGTCGATGCCCACAGAAGCAGGCTGTCTGTGCCTGGGGCACGTGCCAGTGCTGCACGGAGGTGGGCATGCGCCCACATCCCCTCCTTGTAGCAGGAGAGTCTCCCCCGGTTATAGATCCGAAGGAACAGAAATGCCGGATGGAAAGTGCCCCCCCCCCCCCCCGCCCACACCATCGCCTTGCACTGTTACCTCCACTCCATTGCGTTTCACCTTTGTCATGTCTTGCGGCGACAACCGCACCGCTCCCACGGGAAGTGTTCCCTATCAGATCTAAAAAGGTTGCGTTGGCTTTCACCATTCCAACCTGGCACCACGACACCACCCGCAGCCGCACCAGGGGGGACATTCCCTGCCTTGGCATCTGCCACCGGCCCCCTCCCCCCCAACGGCAAGCTGGCGCATCCCAGCGGCAGTGACCGCGGGAGCGGCCAGCAGAGTCCCGTGTTCAGCCCAGGGGCACGTGGGCGCAATGAAAGCCTCCACCCGCAGTACTCGTCGTCGTTCGCCATGCGTCGCGGCCTGTCGGGCGCGTCACGCGGAGACTCCCCATCATCTTTCTACCGCTCGCGTGAGGTATGCCTGCATACAGGACACAGGGGCGAAGCCACCACGACACCTATCGAGAGATCAGCACCCTTTCTCTCCCCCTGTTGCACAGCAGCTCAGATCACAGCCAACATACCATTAACAACAAACACATCATTCATATTTTCAAGAGAAAAAATCAGCGGGAATAAGAAGGAAAGACGAAGAAACGGCACGTCCTTCGGCGTGCATCATATCCATGGCCAGAACGATGTGGCGGCAAGGCCAATGTGTCCATGTTTTCCTTTGCCACTGCGGCTTGTCACCGCCACACTACCATGCCACACCACCATGCCACAGCGCCAGATAGGCGTGATGCGTCCCTCCGATCTTGCTGACTTTGGGATCCGAGCCGATTCCCGTCCTGGCAGCATCATGAGCACAGGGGAGTCGGATGACTACGACCCGATCCCGATCGACCCCACATTCCGCCAGAGCGACCTGGCGATATCACGGGGGAAGTCTTTCGCCGGCGACGAGGTGGCATCCTTCGCCAACCTGGATGTGACGGTCCCCTTCACCTCTGTCGACCTGTCCTCCCGCCCTGGGAGCCAGCGCAACTCCATGGGGACGAAGCGGAAACATCACCCCAGCGATGCCAACGCCTTCGGGTTTACGACCTACGGCTCGATGGCAGCTATCCCTGTCCCCACGCTGGCGACGGATATACGCGACGCCGTCTCCTCCACCGCGGCCCCAACAGGGCGCCTGAACACCCCCACCTCCCCGTGGCTCGGGATGTGCGACGCATGCCTTTTCTGCTGCATGATGGTGCTCGGGACAGCCGCCACCACCCACTCTTCCCGGACAACGGTTGCGGCCTCCATCTTCGCAGCTGCAGCCGATGTGCTTCTCTCTATCTACGTCTCGGTGACGCTCTACTTCGACACAGGCAGCGTGGTAGGCGTGCGGCTCGAACCCGGTGTTGCCCGCACCCTCCGCGAGCAGGGCTGGTCGGACCAGGCCCTTGAATCCTATGAGGAAGACCTCCGTGCAGAGGAGCTGAACAGACGTCGCCTCAACAAAAGCCTCCAAGACTATTTTTTTGTGGTACTTGCCCATCTGTCTGGGTCAATCCTGGCAGGCGCCCCTCTGTGGGTAGCGTATGGAACTGACCCAGACGCCACGCCCCTCTTCCTGTCGATAGTCGTGGCGGGGATCACGCTCTCTGCATGCAGCGTCGTGCGCGCATGGCAGGTCCTCTCAGATACGGAGCACTACATCAGCCCCCGCACCGCAGGGGTATCGATCCTGTTCGTGCTGCTGGCTGCAGGGAGCAATATTGCCATCGGCTACTTCCTCCACATGACATATTACTGAACTAGAGACTCTATCAAGCGTGGGGCGGGGGGTGCCTCAAAGCGTGTGTGTTTGACAGTGGATACCGCAGCGCAGGATGTGCTCAATGTGTTCTCCAACACAGCAAAATGATTCACGTGTGTCTTGTGTCTTTCAGCCCAGAGTCTGTGTAACGTCCCCAGGCTCGAGTCGTCCTGACCACGCCTGGTGTAATGTGTGCCAACTGTGGGTGGGAAGTGCTGATATGTCTCAACCAAAGTTTCACCAGCCACTTTCCAAAAATGATTAACGTGTGTGTATCTGTCTGCTTCGCCCCCCCACCCCCTCCCCTCTGATTCGACTGTTCTCACGGGATTGACCGAGGTGTCCCCCCGTGCTATTCCAAGGGTGGCAGGGTAGGTATTTTTTGCACCTCGTCTCCCCAACATTGCAAGAAGGCACTGGGCAACTTACTTTTCCCTTCACTCTCGACGATCAAACCCCCCCCTCTCCTACGTCTGCATACTCTGTGTGGTGACGACAAAAAGGACAAACGTTGCGAGGCGCTGGGAGACTTACCTTTACCTTCACTCTCGACAATCAACCCCCCCCCCCCCCCCCACACACACACACGGATCTTGTAAATTTTACATGTATAACTACAAGTATATACATGTATTATACATGTATAATACTTGCATGTCAACTATTATACATGTATAATACATGTATATGCCTGAAATATACATGTAAAATACATGTACACGGTGGACTCCAGCGGGGGTAGGGTAACCCTTTTCGGGAGTCTCAACTAGGGGGAGTCCAACTCCCGCTAGCGGGAGTATAGACTCCCGCTAGCGGGAGTCTATACTCCCGCTAGCGGGAGTCTGACTCCCCCTAGCGGGAGTCTTTTCACCTATTTTCACTCATTTTTCCCATGATACCTATGCAATGTGGCACTCGTCACTGAAGTACAGCCACACACACACACACCAAACGGACGTTTCCACCCATCCCAGCTCGCAGACCTGATTCACAAAAATGGGGAAGACGACAACGAAGCCGGCAGCGAAGCCGGCGGCAAAGTCGATTAAGAAGAAGAAGAGCGCAGAGAGTCCCGAGGCTGCGGAGGCGACGAACATTGTGCATGATTTTTGCACGGCCTTCCCTGTTAAAAAAGGGGGCAGTGTGCTGACACTGGGATCCATTAGAAGGCTCCTAGCAACGGTGTTGAACAAGGAGCTCCACAAGCACAGCACCCAGGTGGCCAACGCAATCATCGCCATGTCTTCCCTGACATGGATAAGTTCGCTGTCAGGGAAGTCGCAACGATGCGGAAGGAGGGCGCTCTCCGTCATATACAAGGTGGAGGCGAAGTATGGCAAGGTGCAGGATACAAACGTGTCGTCGGGGGCAGCCTGAAGCCGCGAATGATCGCGACACGGGCGAACGGCTTGGCACCGTGGGTCTGGATAGATGCTGGAGTTCGGCCGGGTGAAACCGGAAGTCGCAGCAAAATTTGCCCCCCCAGATTTCTTCCTCAAACCCACCCGTGGGCTGATCCGGCCTTGCACGGTGTACTCCAGCGGGGGTAGGGTACCACTACCGGGTTTAACCCTTTTCGGGAGTCTCAACTAGGGGGAGTCCAACTCCCGCTAGCGGGAGTATAGATCAGCAGTGGGCAACAATGAGGCGATGCGGGGGGCGAGGGCACCGATGCTCACTGTGCGACATCCCAGAAGAACGCTGGTATCAACAGGTGCATCGATACCCGCACCTGACTCTCTCTGAGATAAAAGAGGCTGGCTACCCCTCCCTCTTGGCAGGTGTGCTTCCCAATGCCCGCTACGTCACCCCAGCACTCCATGACTGCAAGGGGCTCGCCATGCGGCTGATCAGGGTACTGGATGAGACAACAAAAAAATATTCGACAAGACCTGTACAAACCTTGCACTGAATGTGTCGCAGAATGGGACAGGTGCTCAGTTCCGGAAGGTCGTGCTTGCCTGTCACAGGACACACCTACAAGGGCTTGTTCCGCTACCTCTTTGTCTCCCTTGCAGACCTCATGCATTTCCGGTATGCAGACATCCCCTGGCACTTCTGGGGATGCAAGGATGAGTCAGCCCGGATTCCCTTCTTGCGTGCTCGGATCTCAGGGCATATATTTCACTGGTTGATGGAGCATGCCGAAAAGGGATCAACGCGCAATGCCTACGTACACAGTCTCCATCATTGGTGGGCTCCAGAAGATGCAGTGCCTCTGCAGAACAACGACAAATTTGAAGAAGCAGAGAACGGACATCGCAAGAAAGATGCCGTTACAATCGCCAGCTCCGCAACTTACGAGAGAGATCTTGCGATGGCAGAAGAGAAGCGGCGCGCATCGGGCATGCCTTGGAAGGTTGCGCACCTGTCGCAGGACGGGATCCTCGGGTATAGAGAAGTCATTCTGTGTCCGTGTCTGCACACCCGACACGCTCATAGATTGGCTGTGTATGTTCTTTGCACACAGTTGACACAGCTGCAGAAGGGGTTTGTGCACTGCAACACACAGGACTTCGTTGAACCCATCAGCGCGCCCTACTTCCTGTTCCGGTTCCCCGAAGGACACCGCAAATTATCGCTCTGCTTGTGCAAAATGCCAATCCCGCTGGGGGCGACTTTCACACCATTCGTGTCATCCGAGGCGACTTTGAGCACGCTTGACCAACGCGCACAGCAGGAGGGGGATGACAGTTCTGACGAAGAAGATGAGGCCTGCAGGATGGCTTGTCTTGCCCAAGGTGTAACACAACTACGACAGGCGATGGCCGCACTTTGACACCTCAAATTCTAACCGCTCACCTCCGCAGGTGCAGCCGCTACCAGGAGGATAGGTAGGTAGTCCAGAGTCCGGGGAAACTGACAGAAGCAAAACAAGCCCCTCCCCATCCCTCTTCCACCATGATTTTACCCCCCACGCCAGTAGACTGTAACTATATCATGGGAAAAATGGATGAAAATAGGTGAAAAGACTCCCGCTAGGGGGAGTCAGACTCCCCCTAGCGGGAGTATAGACTCCCGCTAGCGGGAGTCTTTGACACCCGCTCAGACTCCCGCTCCCAGACTCCCGCTAGGGCCGCTGGAGTCCACCGTGTATATCAAGTAAAAATACAAGTATAATACTTGCATGTCAACTATTATACTTGTATTTTTACTTGATATACATGTATTTTACATGTATATTTCAGACATTTACATGTATTTTACATGTATAATACTTGTCATGCAAGTATTATACATGTAAAATACTTGCATGACAAGTAAAATACATGTATAATACTTGCATGACAAGTAAAATACTTGCATGCAAGTAAAATACATGTATTTTACTTGCATGCAAGTATTTTACTTGTCATGCAAGTATTTTACATGTATAATACTTGCATGACAAGTATTATACATGTAAAATACATGTAAATGCCTGAAATATACATGTAAAATACATGTATATCAAGTAAAAATACAAGTATAATAGTTGACATGCAAGTATTATACTTGTATTTTTACTTGATATACATGTATTTTACATGTATATTTCAGGCATATACATGTATTATACATGTATAATAGTTGACATGCAAGTATTATACATGTATAATACATGTATATACTTGTAGTTATACATGTAAAATTTACAAGATCCCACCGTGCACACTACGTCTGAGCTGCTTCTCTTCAACTAGCCTGGTCTTCTCTGAGAGCCCCCCCTCCCCCTTCTGTGTGATTGAATTTTTCCGCGATTAACGTACCCCGCTCCCCCCATTTGGGCATCCAGTCAACAAAACAGCCTTTCTTGCCTTTAACAAGTGTTGCCCCCCCCCCCTTTCGCCTCCACACCTCCCATGTCACGTGTCAATCCTGAACAGTTCTATCAGATTCCTCGCAAGCAAGAATCTGTGATGGAGCAAACATCTCAATACACACACATCCAGCGTAGGATGCCCGACTGGCATCATTCTATACCAGAAACAGAATCACTCAGAGTGGCTCGCCCCACCACACCACGACACTTGGTGGGGGTGTAGGGTGTGGGAATGAGGGGTTGCTCTTGTTTGATTCCTCTGAAATGCGCTGGGGGGGCGGGGGGGGGGGGGGTGGGGTGGGGTTAACTCACTGTGGCTGCAATGTGAGTGGCGGGGAGAGAGAGAGAGAGAGCGGTCGACCCTGAGCGACCTCTCTCTCTCGACACTGCCCCACGCACCCCCCCCCCCCCACACCCCCATCCTCCCGCACCCTCCCCATCTCTACACGCCGCCGTGGAGAAGCCCGACCTCCTGTCCGATGTCAGTCAGGCTTCGAAGAAGCGCTTCATGGATGCGGCGCTCGTACCTCCTACGCTGCACTGTACCCGGGGAAGTGAGATAGATGGACGGGCACACGCTACATCGGGGGTCTGGGGGGCGGTGCCCCCTAGCCGCCGGAGGCCACGGTAGCGAACATCTGTTCGTGTGGGCGTACAGATTCTGTGCGAGTTGGCTGCGTCCTCAGAGGCGACTGGAGTGGTTGGACCCCGACTTGCTGGGATTCGAAGGACTTGAGTACGAGACGTACGCCACAGGGGGGTCTGGGGGGCGGAGCCCCCCAGCCGCCGGAGGCCACGGTAGTGAACGTCTGGCTCTCCAGTTGGCCAGCAAGGCGAACGGTACGTGGGACAGACTTCCCTTCCATCCTTGTGCGCACCCTGTCGACTGGGGAAAACTTAGAAAAAGTTTTTTCCTCTGCGAAACAACCTTAGAAAAAAAATCCCCTAACAAAATTCTTAGAAAAAAACTTTTTTTCCCCTTACAAAAATTCTTAGAAAAAAAGTTCAGAATCCTGAAAGTGGGGAACAAGCCCCCCAGTTAGGAACAGCCCTGGAGTGGGGTAACTAGTTATTTTCTAACTAGTTATCTAACGAGTGCTCAATCGAAATTAAAGAGCAATCTCTCGTGATCACTCGTTAGGTCTATCACTCGTTAGCCCACTCGTTAGATAACTAGTTATCTCGTTGACTAGTGCGCCGTGTGGAGAGAGCACATCCTCTCCCTCGCCCACTCGCCCACTCCCCCCACCCCCTTCCCCCAGACACATGTGAATCGCTTTTGTCGTAGTGGAGAATGCACCCGAGCACAGCGCTCTTGATGTGGCCTCCACTGCCCTACACCTGAGTAGAGTGAGGCGGGGGCAGACGGGGGTGATGGGTCAGCGGAGCAGCCGCCTCACTCACGAACCGTCTTCCGCTCCTTGTCGCTCCTCACCCCCACCCCCCCCCCCCTCTCTCTGAGTCCAGTGAGTCCCCAGGGAAGGGGAATATCTGTTTCGCCCTTTCACAGTCGATTCGATCAATTCTGTGCTGCAAAATCCAGTGTGCCGGTGAGAGGGTGGGGGGTGGGGGTGGGGTGGGGGGGACAACATGCACACTCGACTTGCGCTCTTTTTCTGTCCCTATTCGCACGATTCCGCCTTTCGTGTGGGGTGTGCCGTATTGTTTGTTTTTTTTGCCATCTGTTGAGTTCCGGTTTGTGTGCATCGAGTGATGAGTGACGTGTGCCAATCAGGTGTGTTTGTTCCGTTCATACGCGCATTGTCCACCCCCTTCCGGGCACCCCCTTCTCCTCCTCCTCCAAAACGCCTTCTGGGCACTCGGTCAGATTCACCCCCCACAGTGCTTCTCGCTACATATCATCGCGGACCACCCCAAGTGTTACTCACAGACGGAATGCGTCGAGAGGGAAGTGCCCTTTGAAACAGGCTTTCTGAACAGAATCTGTGGGAGGTTCCAGGTCTTAGTGTTATTCCACACTAAACCCCCTTATCCCCCACCTGAGGTCTTTCTTTTCAACTTGCTATTGAGATGCAATGTACCATTCTCTGATTCGTGCCAAGGCTGCTTTGTGGGCAATGTGCCCTCACCGCTCCCCCGCACCCCCCCCCCCCTCCTCCCCACATGTTTTGTCGTCAGTTATCCGTCTGCGATCGGCATGCGAGCCATAGCAGGGCTCGGCTCAACACAGCTAACTGGGTTCACGCAGCGTTCGATGCTTTTCCGCCTGGTGGGTGTTTGGGCCTGATGTTGCGGCCTGTGGGCAAGGGGGCAAGGGGCGAGGGGGCGCACCAACAGGGGGGGAGGGGTCAGCATGCCCAGCGAAGGTGTTGCACATTCTGGCAGCAAACACATTCCTGTTAGTGTAACGGTTTACATCCCATTTCTTATTACGCAAACGACTTTCCCACTGAAGGCACCATTCAGTTCTGCGAGCCGTGCTCTGCACCCATGCGAGGGAGGTGCGGGAGGTGAGGTGCTTTGCACACACCTGGTTGTGGAAACGTCAAACATACATCTGATCTTTTCATGCGAAAGCGCAGTCAGGAGCCGGAGATCAACAACAGAACTGAAGAGACACCCCATTTGTCCCCCCCCCCCCTCCCCCCACCGCTCTCCCTCCCCTTGCAGAGAAGCCAGGTGGGTGTCGTGGGGATCGAGACAGCGCGGTGTGACTGAGGCAAGACCTCCTGGCGCACACCTTCGGTCCCCGTTGTGCTCGGGGATCGCTGTGAGCGCAAAGGTGTGAAATATCAGAGTGGTGGTTGTGATAGGAGGTTGTGTTTGTCACAAGGTGGCGGCCTGCGTGGAGGCGGGGGGGGGGGTACGTAGATATATCTAGGTAGGGAGGTAGTGAGGAGGTGGACACCCTGGTCACGCGGGGCATAACCTTTGATTTGCCACGGTGGTATTCACACTGATCGGTCTGGCATGGGTATCCCCGCCCACATCCCTCCGTGGGAGCTCGGAGGGTGTCAGGTGGAGGGGGGGGGGGAAGTGGGCGACCTCCAAAAAGTAGAGGTGAGAAGCAGTGCTAGGGTGGGGGTGGGGGGAAACTGATGCCTATTTTAAAAATTCCCACGAGTGCTGGTCCCCCCCCCCCCTGGCGGCCTCGACAGGCCTTTCATGACAGACATGGCGGCCTCTCTAGCTTCATCCCCGCCCCCGCACCCCGTCGCGGGTGTCGTCGCTGCTTGCAATTGCTGCAACGTGTGATTTTCTGCCACAGTGGACCCCGCAGGTGACACACGCTGCTGCCCCAGGAGGGAACGCGTGCAACTCAGACGGGCAGTCGTACTTCCCCCCCTCCCCTTCTCCCCCCCCCCCCCCCTTTCTCTGGATCTCAGAGACAACCCGCATACGAGTGAAGGGAGATGATTCGTATTTCTTCCTTCAGCTTCCCTTTCAATACTCCCCTCTCTCTTGTGCATTGATCTGCCCTGTACAGCATATCTGGTGTGGTGACGACACAAAGGACTAACATTGCAAGAAGGTGCTGGGATGCTTTTCTATTCACTCTCGACAATCAAACCCCCCTCTCTCTAGGGTACAGCCCTGCATATCGAGTGGTGTTTGACTCTTCTGTTATCAAAGGATCTGCAGGTCGGCATGGAAAGGCAGTGAAGAGTGAGTTGTCACCCTGTGTTTGTTGTGTTTTCGTAGGCAATGCAATCATGGCCAGAGCAAGGAGATGATTATGTCACTGTGCAGAGTGCACCGAGTGCACACTGCATGCACATAGCACATGACACGGACCCACCTCAGGTTTCACATTCATATCGCGGGTAACCGAGGTGTGTTTCTAAGGGGGGAATCTAATGCGGACAGCAATGCTGTGGCGGCGTGCCTCGCTGGTGGTTGGCCTTGTGGCGGCGGGGGCTCTGTGCGCCGCCGGGGCAGAGACAGGTGCAGTGGGCGGGAAGGCTGACGCGCGGCCCGACTGGGACTACGACTACGACGTTGTGGACGGGGATGTGCAGGTGGAGCGCCGTCGCGATGGGAAGAGTCTCGGGGCGACGCCGCTGACGAGGAACTCGCAGCTGTTCCCTGTGGGGCGGCCTGTGAACTACTTCATCGCGTCTCCGATCAGCAGCAACGACAACCGGGTTTCCGCGGCGGTGCGGGACTGGGAGTCGAAGACGTGCATCCGGTTCAACAAGTGCCGGTCGGAGTCGTCGTGCCCGCGCCCGTACATCCGCTTCACCCAGGGGGGCGGGTGCAGCTCCCCGGTCGGGCGGCGCGGGCAGGGCGTGAACTCGGTGTCGATTGCGCAGGGGTGCGGGGTCGGGGAGACCATACATGAGATTGGCCACAGCCTTGGTCTGATAGTTTGATGGCTCGATGCGCGCGGAGAGCGCCAGGGCGAAGAGACGGGCGGGTACGGGCGTGGGTGCGGTGCACTACGGACCCGGGAAAAAGCGCAGATGGGATTTGTGCGAGCGGTTGCCGGACGCCGACACGATCAACGTGGCTGAGTACACCGGACTCCTGAGATGTCTTCAGCGGTTGCTGGCCATACAGTTCACGGGAACCGCGAGGGTATACGGAGACAGCAGTCTGGTGATTAGTCAGGCAAACCGTGACATAGCTTGCAAGGCACCTGAGCTCATCCCGCTACACGACGAGGCAGTGTCGCTGCTAATCCGACTCAGGGGGTCGGGGGCGGAGGTCTCGCTACGGCATGTACTGAGACACTACAACAAGCAAGCCGACAGGCTGGCGAACAAGGCGGTCGAGGAGCTCGAAATTGGGCGGAGCCGCGTGACATTGGGGAAGGGGGAGCCGGAGGCACCACGATAGCGGGTAGCTGTGTGGATGGCTGCGCCCTGGATAGGCCGCTCCATCCCAAACAAGTCGAAGGCCACAGCCTTGGTCTGAGCCATGAACAGTCGCGCAAGGACCGCGACAGTTTCGTGCGCGTCGACCTGTCGCAGGTGGAGCACGGGAAAGAGGGGAACTTCAACAAGAACGGCCGGAACGGACGCGACATGGGACAGTACGACTACGGGTCCATCATGCATTATGATGCGAACGGGTTCCGCATCGGGCGGCAGCCCACCATTGTCGCGCCGTCGCCGATCGGGCAGCGCAACGGGCTGAGCGCAGGGGACGTGGCCGCCATCGAGTTCATGTACAACGGGTGCTCCCCGACCTTCACGCGCCCGCGGTGCCTGGCGTCGGTGGGGGCGACAGAGACGCATACGGTGGAGCCGTCGAAGACCTTTGCCGTCGACTTCAACGCGGTGTACGACCCGTCGCAGTCGATGCGCGTGTCGTACAGCGGGACCACCGCCGCATCGGGGGTGCGGTACGTGACGCGTGACGGGTCGACCATCCGCGACACGGGGTTTGCGGAGGTGCAGTTCACCCCGACGCGTGACATGGCGGGGCAGACCTACACGCTGAGCGCCACCTTCACCGGGTCTGGCGGGTCAGCGGCAACGTGCTCAGTGAAGGTGCGCGTGTCGGGCAGTGGTGGTGGTGGCCCGTCGCCCCCGGGCCCGGCACCGCGCCCCCAGCCCCGTCCCCAGCCGCGCCCGAGTCCGCCGTCTGGGTCGTGCATGGGGCGGACGCTGTCGATGTGGGCCAGCTGCGGGTCGTCGCCCAACTGCTGCCAGGCGGGGACGCGGTGCTACCAGGTGCCGGGGTGGCAGGCGCACTGCCGCAGCTCCTGCAACAGCCGGGGCTGCCGTCTGCTCGGGGGGAGTGCACCGGCACCGCCGCGCCCTCAGCCCCGCCCTCAGCCCCGCCCGCAGCCCCGCCCTCAGCCCCGCCCGCAGCCCCGCCCTCAGCCGCGTCCTCAGCCGCGCCCGCAGCCCAGCCCCTCGCAGTGCCGGCGCCGCATCGCGAGGTGGGGCGCGTGCATGGGGAAGGAGAGCTGCTGCGCAAGCGGGCTGAGGTGTGTTGGGAACCGCTGGTGGAAGTCGTGCAAGTGAACCTGATGGGCGTCGCGTTTCACAGATCCGCAGTTTCGGTTCGGCACTCCTTCTTTTGCACCTTGCCACCCGCCGCCTCGTTGCCTCTGAGCCGGCTGTCTCTGTCCCTGTCTGTGGCATGGCATGGTTCGCCGCCACGCCAATTGTGGTGCGTGTCCCCTCGTGGTATCCCCCCTCCAGCACACACTTCCCCAAGCACCCCTCTGCTCCGAGCGGGCGCGCGACAGTGCCCCGCGAAAGCAGCCACCCTCCCCGCCAGGCGAGGTCGGGCTGCTGCCCCCTTCTCAATTGCAACTTGCTTTCAATTCTCAATCAACACACAACCCAAGCTGCCAATATTAGAAGCATCGGCGTAGGCTTCCACACGCACCATGCATGCCTTGCCCGATCCGCCGATCAGTCATGGCATGGTGTGTGGTGTGCTGGCAATTCGGAATTTGCGCGCGGGGGGGGGGGGGGGGGGGTGTCACTCCGCTCCGGACACCTCCCCTCCCCCCCGAGCACAACCTTTCAAATTTCATATTTCATATTTCACACACCCCCTCCGGTCTTCTCTATGTGGACCCTGCCTTTTGATTTTCTTGATTTCCTTGACTTTCTTGACTTTCTCTTGACGCTTTTCCTTCGCTTGTTCCACGTTTCACGTCCGCCTTGACGCTTCCGAACCATCCTTTGACCGGTCGCGGGTATTCAAGGTGTGGTGGTGGTGACGGGCGGCTGTTGGCAAGGATGAAGCCGAGAGAGCAGGGTTGGGCAACCTGCCGAGTGAGGGAGAGTCCCCCGTGATAGTACAGGGGGCGTAAACAAGGCTTCATCGATATGTGGGTGTGACGACCGCTCGTCTGCCCTTTCCTCGCTTCCTCGGTTCCCCTCTCTCACGGAACGGCACATCACAGCACATCACTGCCACACGACTCCGCCCCTCGTGCACACACGGCACGCTGCAGCGGCGTATCACCCTCCCTGCAAGCTCTGACCCCACAAGGGACAGAGCGCATAGAGCAGCAAGCCAGGTGATATGCCTGCGCACAGTGTTGCCGGTGTTGGAGGAAGGCATCCCCCCTCTCCCCTTTTCTTTCTTGCTGTCTCAAAAATATGGCTGAAGCGGGGGAGGTCACCGGGGGACTGACCGGTGCGCGCTCCCATGCGCCAAGCCCAAGCCCCTTTCAACAGGGGCTGTTTTCCAGCTGAGCGTTTCGGGCCAGAGTGTCCCGTCTCCTCTTGTCCCTGCCTGCTGGGGGGTCCATCCCCCTCGGCACTGCCGGGCCCAGCGGAGAAACATGAAAGCGCAACGGTGGGTGGGCGCAGGCAGCAGCAACATGCGAACTAGGAGACAGGAAGCCACCCACTACCCACTACCCGTCCTGCACTTTTAGCAAGAACAGCAACATCCCTGGTCGTGACACAGGGCAGCTCATCCTGCCACACATGCACGTGATGGGTGCGTTGGCCCCAGTGTTTGACGTGTTTTGCAGAGAAAGCATTCATGGGCAGAGAGTGGAGGTGAATATGACGCTGCATCCGCATGGCCCAGGTCACGGGCCCACCTCCCTGTGTCTGTTTCCCTCCTCCCGACTGCCACCCGCACTACACAACTGCAGGTGGCGGGGCTGCGACCTCATGTGGGGTCTGCACTCTGCCGTGCTATGTGTGTTGCTGGCGGGGTCAGCGGCACAGGTCCCCATCTATAACGACATGATGGTGCTCGGGTGCTACGAGGAGTCCGCAATCGATTTGATGCTGTACCACGCCTTTGTGAAGTATCCGCACTCGCCAGGCGGCTGCAGGAGCCTGTGTCAGTCGAACTTGCAGCCAGGGGAGGGGGTCTATCTGGCCATTAACTACAGGAACGATCCGGTCCCCGTCCCGCCCGACTATCTGGCATGCCAGTGTGGGAATGTCGACCCTGGGCCTGAGCCCACCACCACCAGCTGCCCGTACGAGTGTGAGTTGAATGGCGTCAAGTATTCATGCGGGGGTCCCGGGACTGTGTCTGTTTACTCGTTCCAGAGGCAGACACACGCGCCGCCGACCCCGTCCCCGCCGACTCCTGCGCCGCCGACAGCAGTACCAACGCCGGTGCCTCCGACACCAGTGCCGCCGACTCTGTCTCCACCGACGCCTGCGCCGCCGACAGCAGTACCGACGCCTGCCCCCCCGACCTCTGTGCCGCCAACTCTGGCACCTCCAACACCAGCGCCTCCGACGCAAGTTCCACCAACGCAGGCACCTCCGACGCCTGCGCCGCCGACATCAGCTCCGCCAACTCAGGCGCCTCCCACGCCTGCACCGCCGACACCAGTCCCACCGACACAGGCTCCGCCCACGCCGGCGCCGCCGACTGCGACGCCTCCGACAATCGCGCCGCCAACGGCACTGCCGACACCATCGCCACCCACGCCTGCGCCTCCGACGCCAATGCCCCCTTCGGTGTCGCCAGAGACGCGCGCACCGCAGACGCAGACGCCAGTGACGGGGGCGGCGGCCAACGCGACGGGCGCACCAATGCGTGTGACCTTTGCGCCGATAGTCCCGAAGACAACAGTGGTCCCCGCTGTGGAAGCGGTGCTGGCAGACAACGCGACAGTCAGTCTCGGCAAGCCTGTCGAAACCGTGGCCTCCATTGCAACCATCGCGTCGTCCGTCACCCTTGGTTCTGGCGCGGGCCCTGCCATCCGCCTGATGGCTACCAGCAAGGCATGCGAGCTGGATGGCGAGGAGCAACGCGTGGGCCGCTTCCTCCATCCCACGCAGTGGTACCCTGCCGACAACGAGGCTGCCGGGATGGTGTTGGGGAACCTGGCCCTATGTGCCGTTGCCACGATGTTGTGCTTCTGCGCCACACTGGTCGTGCGCCCCATCGCCCCAAGGGTCTTCCCCAGCTTCTTCACCTCCGGTTTCGATTACATCGGCTTCCTGCGCTTCCCCAGCGCACCGCTGTTTGTATTCCTGCTGCTGTACCAAGGTGCCTCCCTGGGCGGCATGCTGCTGCTGCTGCACGGCAAGAGCTGGGGGCTGACGCTCCTCGGTGTGGGTGGCAGCCTCGTCTGCATTCTGGTGCCCGCTGTGCTGGCCCACACACTCAGGTCAGGGGTGCCTTCGAAGGGTGTGTATGTGATGGACGACGAGCATCTGGGATTCGTGCGGAAGTTCATCATCGGCCCTGGTGAGTGGTGCAGCACCGACATGTCCTGCGACTGGGTCAACCGGTATACAGGGCAGCTGCGCTTCTTCAAACAGGAGCTGTCGTGGTACATCCTATTCGACTTTGCAGCCGCCTTTGCAATCAGCTGCTGCTTGAGTGTCAAACCAACCACCATGACTGGGTGCGGGCACGTCAAGCTCGCGATGGGATGCGTGTTTTGTGTCGAGATGCTCCTGGAAGCGAGGTTCTGGCCGCATGCACGGGGCCGTGACTCTGCTGCTGACTTCACAATCCGCTCCCTGCAGGCGGTAGGCATGGTGCTGTTCGCTGTGGGGTACTACACCAACGAGCGCAGCCACTGGGCATTCGACATCTCAGCGTCGCTGCTCTTCATTTCTGGGGTGCTGCTCTTCGCCAAGATGGTGCTGGACCTGTTGACAGAGGTCTACGTCCTCCTCATCGGCAGGCGCAACCGCCTCCAGCGCCTCGTCTTCCAGCGCAACACCGAGGTCGATCTGCTGGAGCGGGACGGGGGCGACGGGTCGCCCTCCAGCAAACTCGACGGGCTGGAGTGCGAGTCGGCATCCTCCGACGACTTCCCATACCACCACCACCACAACCACCACCAGCACAGCCACCACCACACCCACACGTCACGCGCCTCCAGTGCGGAATACACCATCAACCACCTTGGCCCCGACAGCATCCCCCGCCCCGCAAGCGGGTTCGGCCAGGGCCCCTCTGATGGGGAGTACGACGACGTGTCGCAGTCCGCCCTCTCTGCCTACTCGGGGCTGTCTGGGCAGTCTGGGGGTGGTGGGTCGGGTGAGCCCTCACGCGGGCAGCCGCGTGAGGCGTCGCTGATCGGGGGGTTTCTGAGGAAGAAGGCCCGTGCATCTGGCCTCTCCAACACGCAGGGGTCCGCAGGCCGCTTGAAGGTGCGGCTCATCGCACGCACTCAGAGCGACAACCAGATGCCTGACCACGACACCCTGCTGGCAGAGAACAAGACCCCCAAGGCACGGTCACCCCGGACCCGTTATGGGTCGAAGGTGTCAAAGCCGCACAACGGGTTGGAATCGACGCCAGACATGTTGGACATCACAGTGTCGTCGACGGCATCAACAAAGCGACGCGCCGGGAAGGGTCTTGGGGAGTACCACCCCCTGTCCCTGCTACCCGGCATCGAGGCGCCCCTGCGGGATGAGGTCCTCACCTCACCGACGTCACCCGACAGGTCGGACTCTTCGGATAACGATGCTGTGTCTTCGACCTTGCGGGGGTCTCTGGCGCCTGTGCATCGGCAGCGGCGGCTGTCGGGCATGAGCACCCCCGTGCTGCCCGAGAGGGAGCGCCCTTCGGTGCTATCGCGCAACAGGTCCATCACCTCGATGGGTCGGGGAAGAGGGTCGTTCCGGGGGCATCCCCTCTCTGATTCTGGGAATGTACCCCGGAACATGTCGCCGCAGGCTACACCGTTTCCGCTCCCGCTGCCGCTATCGGTCAACAGGAAGGGGAGCATGGCGAGTCTAGGGAGCACGCACCGTAGCATAGTGTAGCACACGGCATGCGGCAGTCAGTTGGTGGGTGCTCTGGCAGTCTCCAGAGAGTGCGTCAAGGGTTGGGTTGGTTTTGGTCTTGTGCCCATTTTACACATAGGAAGGACACCCTCGCTGGAACAGGGGTGTCTGCACCTTGCGTGCAACAAATCGCACAGGCTGATCAGTCGGGAAGACACGGTGGTGCAAATCACCTAAAACCTGCAGGGGAAGAGCTAGGATCGCTCGAATGAGCCGGACCGGAATGCCTCTCCTCAGGTGAGCCGGTTACAACATCAACATTCAAGGCACTTGCTCACTAATTCCTGGCAGCAAGGCACATGCTCTTTTATGTGGACAGAAGCGTCGCTGTCGTGGGAAGGCCTCAAGAAGAGGCTGTCTCAAAAACGCACACGGTGGACGGCGGGGTGGAGGATCACACGATTCGCTCTGTACACCTGGGCGCCCGCAGAAGCACACCAAATGAACGCCAATTGAACAATCCGGGGAAATCGGTATGGTGGCGCGGTGGTTTTACGGGCATGGATGGTAGTGATGGTGGTTAGGGTCGGGCATTTGCAGGGAACTGCTCATCCGTTCCTTTTTTTAGACATGTTATTGCCAGGGTTTTCAATTTTCGTTGTAGCAAGCCTGCTCCACAGCGTTTCTGCATGTGGCCTCCAACCCCAGTGGGGTGTGGTAGGCGTGCCGTCTTGATTAGGGTCTGCAGGCGGGTGCGACCCGAATTCGTTATTCTTCCTTTACCCAATCACACCTTGCTTTTTTTTGTCACAGCGAAAGAGTCGGTGGAACGTGCACTAAGCCCGAAGTGTGTCATTGATACACCAGAGCAACGCACCTGTTCATGTCAGCATCCCCCCCCCCCCTTGTGAGGGCCACACTACACTGTCACTCGTGTTCACAAGCACAAGCCAAATTCTTCCTCTTTGCTCCACACACACATATCGCGGCACGTTGCGTCAGTCAACACTACGACTGACAGGTCTAATCCTCAACCACGGATTAGCGACGTCTACTGTGCCAGCGAGGGTGTGCCTCGTGGTGTCGCGCCAGTGTCGGTTGCATCAGTGCATCTCAGTGGCCTGCACTGCTCAAGGAGATCAGGCCTGTTGGACCCCACATTGATATTTCTCACATTCTCCTAAGTCCCTGAAATAGGCCTGCAATCGCCCCAGGATCACAGCGGAGACGTGTTTCAATCCTTTGAAAGTCGTTCGTCTGCCGGATTGTACAACACAGTCTGCCCCCAGCCCCTACGAGAGACATGCTGACAGCCACGGCTCCTTCCCTCTTCTTCCCCTCTTTCGGGATACCCCTTCTTCTGACCCCCCTCCGCTGGTATTTACACTTTGTCAGTGATTGAGGCTGATTCATGGCCCCACCAGGGCCATTGAAAGTCCGGGTTTCATCTTTCAATCCGTTTCCGTTTCCGTTTCTGTTTCCGTTGTGTCCGTCTGCAGTTCTGTGTTGCAGAGGCTCGGTTTGAAGCCAGACTGCCGGTGTGTGGGGATGGGGGGGGGAAAGCTGTTCCAAGAACTCATGGAGGATGGCCGTGAAAAAAAAATGCGCGGGCAAATTCCGTTCACGGGTGTCCGAAAATGGCCATCTTTCAATGGCTCTTCTGGGAACCGATCGTCCACCCCCTCTCCTTGTACTCTATGCACTTGACTATGTTATGCGACTGTTCAACGGAGGAACAACATGCCATTCCGAGCAGGACAATGTCGAAACCATACGTGCGACACATACAACTAAGATCTTGCACGGAGAGAAGACTGGTAGCCGTCTGAAAACTCATAATACGAGTGTCTGGCCCACCCCCTCTTCCCCCCGCCTCCACACAGCCTTCCGCTTTCTGCCACCACCCTGCAACAATATTGCGTGCTCATGGCATGATCATCCTGTTCGTGTGGGGCAAAATCATCCAGAAGCAGCATCAAACCTCAACCCTGCGCCTCGCCTCGGCCAGCCCACCCCTCCCCACCCCTGCCGGGTGTGGTTCCTATGTGCGATGAGAGGGACACCTGACATCGCCCCGCCGCAAGATTCCCATGAGCCCGACTTTGGCCACCTCACCTCTGCTTGCAAGACGACGGTGCGGGAGGTGTTGAAGGCGCTGGTGTCCCTGACGCAGAGCCATGGGGGCACTGTCCTCTTCCAGCACGCCGGGCCGGGTGCGACTGGGGTGTCGCGGAAGCACAAGCTGACCGCTCTCGCCGAGGTTGGCGAGGTGAGCGGGGTCGAGATGGCAGAGGCAGCAATGAAGGCGGGTGTTGCCATCAACATCACCAACACATTCCCTGATGACAGCGCAGGCACCTATAAAAGCGCAGCGGTCCGCACCTACCTGGCCTCGGTCGTGACCCGCGGCTCAGCCCTGTTGCTGCGGCGCAAGGAAGGTTACTCATCTGTTGATGAAGGCGCTGTTGTCCTTGCTGCGCGTATCCTCTGCTGTGTGTGTGGGGAGAATCCGTCCGAACAACAGACGATTGTTCACCGTGTGAGCTCCATGCAGCCTTGCGGCGAAGACCTCTCGTTGCAAGGCACAATGGTGTCGGAGGCGCAGTCTTTCTGCGACAAGATCTCTGTGCTGCTGCGGAGCAAGACTGCGAAGCTCAACGTCTCGGAGATGAAGCGGAAGGAGGCTGATGAAACAATCGAGTCCCTCTTGCGCGAGAGAGGCGTTGCTGACAACAAAATACTGCAGCTGAGCAAGCGTGTGGATGACCTGCAGGCACGCATCCGGAAACTGGAGGGGCGCGGCCAAGGCCTGCCGATAGACGACAACGGGTCTTCTATAATGTTCAGCCCACGGACCCCCGCGAAGCCCACGTCCCCAGGGGTGTCGGGGTTCACCACCCGCGATAACCTCCCGACAGGCAGTGCTGCTTTTGAGTTTTTCGAGAGAACTGTGAAGACGTCTGCAGGGCGTGCTGTGGTGCAGACCAACATACCCACCGCCAACTCGGGGTCGCGATATAAGCACTTTGTGTACAAACCGGCAAAGCGGCCGCCGGCTGACGCGCCTGCGGAGAAACCCCCCCACTTTTTCAAGTGGAATGGGTTACACAGGCCGACCCGCATGTCCTCATACCCACTCAGGAAGAACTTTGCCCTCTCCTTTGCGGAGGCTGCAGGGGTGGGGTGAGGAGGCGGTGTGCGTGCCATGCACCCACCCCGCCCCTTCTTTGCCCTAGCTTTGCCTCTTGTGGGGGGGTGGGTCTGGGGTGGTGGTTGGTGTTGGAGTTCCAGGTGACAGGACGAAGCTGCGATCGCCCCACGTGTGCCTGGCTGGGCAGTGTCTGGTCTCAAGGGTTTGGTTTCCACCTTCCCATGCCCTCCCCCCACACCCCGCCGACTGGGGAGGGGGGCGGGGGGGACGAGGGCTTGCGGTTGACGAGGCGCTGTGCAGTTGGAAATGGATGCTGCTCCTGTCAGACCGGCTGCACTGTCCAGCAGTTCATCTCTCCCTCCCATCACACCCCCCTCCGTTGTGCGGGCAAATTCCCCACGCAGCCCACCTGTGGTGGTGTGGCGTAGTAGTGGCAGCAAAAGGGCACACACACTTAGCTAGCGGGTGTGGGGAGACTTGCCTGACGTTCACTTTGGACTATCACATCCCCATCCGTCTTACCCTGCACGACGCGCTCGTCAGGGGGAGCTTGACCGCTCGGAGTGCAATCGGAGAGCTCCACACCGACTCCTGCTGGGGCTTGACTCGCCGCGGGGTTCGAATCGCAGGAAAGCAGTCTGGCGCCTGAATTTTTCGCGCCGTGTGTTCATCCAAGGAGCACGTCAAAAAAAGCTCAATTCAGTCACACAACACCGACACCACCACCACATGGCAGAGGCTGGGATAACAGGGGACCATAAAGGCCCCTCTCCGCCCACACACACACACACACGCACGCACACTCTTCACCCCTCTTCACTCCTCCCAACCTTCCTTGCTTTTCAGCGACCCAGCCCGGTATATACTCTCTCACCCCCCCGCCCTGTGCACATTTAGTTGTCTCCAGGCGTGCGGGCACCGGGGAGGGGGGGGCAACGGTTGTAAGGGGGAGGGGCACCTCTCTTATTACCCTTCTTTTTTCGGGGGGGGGGGAAACCGCCAGCCCAACCGATCCTCTTCCCCCCCCCCCCCCCCATCCCTCTCTCCCCCGCCTTTCAGGCTTCCTTTTTATCCCTACCCAACCGCTGCCTTCCGCTCGTGGCTGCTGTGCCACGCATAGACACACCGGGTCACCTCTGCTGCGACGCGGGTTCGCACAGCTGCTACAATGCAGGAGGACCTCCTCTCTGTGCTGGGTGCCAGCACGCAGCAGGGGAACAGCCTCGCTGGGAGCGTGAGGGAACGCTCCCGCCTGGGAGACAGCTTCGCCCAGTCGGGTAACTCTACCAACACCGCCTACTCGCCCGCTCCTCAGACCACCTCTTCGGGGTCAGCACCCACGTCTGCAACGATGCAGAAGCTTGTTGCGTTTGCCGTGCTGCTGGTGTTGGCCACACTGCTGTTCACAGGGCTTGACCTCCGCACCGCCTACCGCGCGCTGCTGGGGGTGACGCGGCAGCGCTCCAACCTGCAGCGTGTTGCAGGGTTCATCGTTGCCTATCTGGCTGCAGGGCGTGTGGATCTGGCGGTGTCCAACAGGCACTTCGACCTGCGGTGGCTGGTCGCCGTGCTCACCTCTGTGTTTGCCTACAAGGAGGCGTGTGTCGTGGTCCTGCTTGTGGCGGCGCTCTGCTTCATCGAGCCCCTGTGGGTGCGCCCCAAGGACTCGCGCAGCACAGTCTCCAACCTCGCCACTGCTGTGATGCTTGTGGTGCAGACCGCCCTGATGCGCACCACTTGGTACTTCTACAGGGATGTGTTCAGCCTGCTGCTTGCCCACTCCGGCAAGCGCAGCACTGCCGCCTACTGCGGGTGTGGTGCGCTGTTCTTCCTCCAGGTGATGTGTGCCGTGAGCGTCAGCGTCTACATCGGCCAGCTGGTGCATGAGTTCATGTCTGCCAGCACTTCGCTCTCGAGTGCGGCACAGCGAGCGGGGGAGGCGGTCAGGGCGGCGTTCCCGGCGACAGTGGCAACTGCGTCCGTTGCCCTCACGGTTGTGTCCGTGTATGCCCTCAACAACAACTTCCCCCAGACGAAGTCGTATTGGTTTTGGTAGAGCAGGGACATGGACGATTACGTTTCCACTGCGAGGTGGAACTGAAATCGGCCTGTGTCTCCTGGCTGTGCCTTGCCGGTGGTGCGATGCATGCTCTTGGTGTACGCCTCATGCCTCGCGTGCAGCGTTGAGCGATGCGCTGTACGGTTGTTACAACAGCGACTTTTGAGTGGGTGGGTCAAGGGGGTGGGGCGAATACGCTGAGAACAGGAAATGGATATTGCCGGGTATCGGAGTGAACGAAAAATGCGGAATATAGCAGCACCACTAATCTCTTCCCTGGCAGAGTGGTTGAGGGATGGTCGCGTCTATCATCTCTGGGAGGAACACCGCCCAGTTGGCAACAACGTCTACGTCACTGCCGAGCCATCTTTGTGCCCATCATGCTGAGATAAAGAAAACCGGGAAATGAAAACCTAAACGAACCCCATGTAGTGTCCCCTGAATATGGAAAAATAATGAGGAATCCGAAGAGTTTGCGCTTCGCACCACCTTGTCGTGCCAAGTGCAGCCACGCCAAATGGGCTCAGAGCACGCCCCTACTCCAGGAAATCAATACATGTCGGGGCCACGCCCCCTCTTTTCTCTCTCCCTCTCTGTCTCAAGTGTACTGGACAGTGCTGCTATTGTGCTGCAACTGATCCCCCTCCACCCTGAAGCCTCAACCGGCGCACTCAAGTGCCACACAAGAGCAAACAGCACATAGCCGCTTTCTCGTTGTCGTTTCGGCCTTCTTCACCTTCCAACACGACAGGCCTCTTCAGGCCTTGCCACAATCAAGGGAACCTGATGTAGCAAGCCTCAGGCCAACGGGAGTGTATCCCTTCTGTCTTCTATCTCGTGTGTTGGTATCATATCTGCATGCGCTCATTTTCTCTTTCTATCCTTCAGACGACGTGACGACGCCAGAACCCTGCAAGTGTCGAACACTTCCTCCTGTATCACGTCAGGAAGATACAGCGGAACCGAAAACATTGTTTCTGTTATTTTTTCTCACTCTCGTCAGCCTCCGACAGGGCCAGCCCCCACCAGAAACTCCGCCATGCCACAGGACCTCCCTGCCCTGCCCACCAGCTTGCAGATCATTAGCTTCTCGGCAACCGAACGGCCCGCTCAAAACACCGGCTGTCCGGATCCGAACTCGAAATTCCTAACCCGACGGATTCCGCTCTTTCAAATGCAACTATTTTCCCGCTGTACGCACAGTAGCGAACGTCTAAATCTTCTTTGACCGATTCTGCGCATGTCTGACACCCCAAAGGCCACAGTGTGGACATGTTCCCCTGCTCTAGTCGGGAACATGCCCCTATTTGGGGACTTCTTCGCTTTTTACCCTGAATCGAGGGAGACCCCGCTCTTTCAATGGCTGGAATGGATGATCTGATCTGCATGGCATGTGGTGGGCATATGGTTGGGATCAAGGATCCGGACCCTCCACAAAAACCCCCGGAACAATCAACGTATCAACGTGTATGCTTCACCATGGAATCAAGCAAGCGTGAGTTAATCTGAGAGGGTGCTGAGTTCGCATGAATGTGTCAATATTCCAAGGACAGAGATGCTTTAAACTATTGCCAAACATACGCTACCGCCATCTCCCCCCCCTCCCCTCCGATCCTCTCCTCATGATCCCCTCCGATCCTCTCCTCATGCACTGGGCACACAGCCGGCATAAAGAGCGAAGGGAGGCCAACTCTGTGCCTTGCTTCTCTGCTTCTCTATTTCACTACCCCCCCCCCCTCCCCCGCCCTGCCCCTCCTCACTACCAGTTCCCTCTCCTTGCTATTGCCAGTACCATCGCCCCCTCTGGTGCGTGATGCAAGTCGTTTCTCATGCCAGATCTCTGTGCTGCGTGTCTCATACCCAGGCAACTTGCCGTATTTTGAAGGAACCAATAGCGGGCCCGCTTGATAGTTCCAACGCTAGTCTGGCTCATAGCGTATCAGTTCTCGTGCGTTAGTCTTTTCGTGGACTTTCTGTACGATGCGGTCCGCTAATCCACCATAGCAGAAAAGTGGTGATTTGACATCGACATATCATGACATCTTCCCGGGTACCATCTCTTGTGTGAAATGACCCACGACGGATCCCAAATCCCTCAGGGGTGTATTACCTCCTTCCTGCATGGAAGGCCTGCTTCCAAAGGTGACTCCCAGGGGACACTCCTCACATTGCCCTGAGAATGTGATTCCCATCGCATTGCAGTCCAGCAGTTGCTGGAAGGAACTGCTGCACCGTCCGCCCAAACAAAGAACACGATTTTACCCAAGTCCCTTTTTTTTGGGAAACCCGGAACACTGCTACGACCCGCTATATATCCCCCCCCCCTCCCACGG
Organism: Rhynchopus euleeides; assembly: GCA_963210315.1. NCBI lineage: Eukaryota > Euglenozoa > Diplonemea > Diplonemida > Diplonemidae > Rhynchopus > Rhynchopus euleeides. The sequence continues at coordinate 946,860 of OY723264.1, read as the reverse complement.
CTTCAACGGCTTTGCTTTGCCACCACCATCCCCCGCCTGGCTATGCTACTGACGTATCTCTCCCTCTGGTGATAGAGGCCATGCTGGGCAGATAGACCACGTCGCTTGGCCCCCGTTCCCCAAAGCCATTATAAGAGAGCATATATGAATCCGATAGGGACCTGTCGGCTTCTCTGTGCCAAGGTCAGTGCGTGGGGTGTCTGAAGGGCATGGGAGGGATCTGGGGAGGGTGGGGGGGCGGGCGGGGTGTTGTCTTGGGTTGTCAGAAGCGGTGTTCAAACATGGCCCAACGCCTCTGTTCCCCTCCCCGCTGGCTAGGCCATAGGCACCTCACCGCCTTTCACCCCCATGTGTGTTTGGCTTGCGTTGGGGGGGTGGGGTGTTTTGTGTTTCCTCGTGTGGCACTGTTCATGATTTTTCACCGTATCCTTTTTCAGTTTCTTCACCGCCTTTATCCAACCCGATTAGGCTAATCCCTGGTTTCCGGCCCGCAACGCCGCCAGTACTCTGCCAAAAAAAAACCAGGTCCAATCGGGTGGATTGCGCCACCCCCGTTGCATGTCTTTGTTTTTGACCACCCCCCCGTCCCTTCCGTAGGTTTTACGGCTGCCCTTTGTTACATTGTGCAGAAATGTGGCACTGTGCAGTGCAACTCATCTGCAGGGCTGCCCCAGCCATGCAGTGCGGTGCCCGGGCTACACAACACCGGCACAACGATTGGAGTGCAGAGGGGATGGGGTGTGTGTGTGGTTGAGCCGGCAATCCCCTTCAACCACAGCAGCATTTTTCGCCGTGTGGCGGAAAAAGGAATGTGAGTGTGAAGGGAGATGCCTGCGCGTGTGGCTTGCTTTTATCTCTGCAGCACCTGCGCACCATCGGACCTCCGTGGTTACTTGCGGAAGGCGGTCATGATTTTTGTTATTCCACTACAAAAGTATCACATTCTAACGCTTGTTCTGAGGATCGAGGTTGAATGGGCAGTTCAGGCCAACTTCCACCGCAATTGCGGTTAGTCCTCATCAGGGGTGCCAGGTTCCCCTGCCCCCCCGTATCCTCCGCAAGCCACAGAGAGCTGCTGGTGTTGCCGGTGCTGATGTTTCCTGTTGTCTCCCTCTCTCTCTCTCACTCTCTCATTCTCGCCTGCCCGGTCTTTCGCATTGCCGTCTCAGAGACTGTCTCTTATCGATTCTGAAACCGATAGCTTCCAGTCATGTGTGATTTCCCCGACCCCACCCCGTCCCAGGAGACCTTACTTTTCTCGACTGCCTCCCCCCCCGCCCCACGAGAGAGCGTTCCCGGATACAACTTGCATTTTTGGTGGGAGGGGTGGGGTGGGTGGGGTGGGGGGATCTCTCGACAATCAAACCCCCCTCCCCCCGAAAACCCCCACCCCAGAAGGACTCGACACTTGCTGAAGGGCGTGGGGTGGTTTTGTTTTACCTTCACTTTCGGCAAGCATGCCTCCGCCCTGCCGTTGATTTTGTTTTTTTAGCTATAACTGTTTCACCTGTCTCAGTCCACGGTGACAAGGCCAGTGACAGCCGAACACCCCCACAGGTGCATGCAAGCAAAGGGGAGGGGACTCCATTCCGTGCCGATCTGGAGACGAAGAGAAATTGGCTGGGGGGGCCTCTCTCGCTACCGACGAACCTCCACCCGGATCTCTTCTCGTCTTCTTCTTCTCTCTTTGTTTGTTTGTTTGTTCGTCGTTTCTAAATGGTTTGCGGGCACATCCTTCATTTTATATGGCAGTTCGCAGCCCAACTAGGGAAAGGCTTGTTTATTATTGAGAGGGGGTGTGGCGGGTAGTGTGTGTGTGTGTGTGTGTGTCGCTATATGATCTCCATCTTTCCAACCATTCCGTTCTGTTGCTATGTGCGTGATCCCACACCGGGAAAAATAGGAGGGGGTGGGTGGTGGAGGTGGTGAGCAATCAGCGATATGATTATCATATCACTTTTTTGTGCCCGCCACTAAGGTGCACTGCTCGCGGATGCCATGCGCGCTGGGCATTTAAAAAATGATTGTGTGATTCCATGATGCAAATCACCACAAGTCCCCCCACCCGCTCCTCCCGGAAAGCCACAAAAAATTCCAGCACGTGGTTTTGCAGGGCGGGCCATCCATTTCACACCACACCACACCACGCCACGCCACATCCCGACTGAGACACCTGCAGTGCAGCAAAGCTCACAACCCCCCATCTCTCCCAGAGGTAGGGGTGGCAGGGATCCCGCACTTTCGGACACGATCTGCAGACCTTTTAGAGTGAACGAGGGGCCGAATCCTGTTGTGGTGGCCGGGGGGGGGGGGGGGTAGGGAAAACCTTAACCCTTTAGAGACCAGGGGGGTACGATTTAACCCTTACAGCCCGGTGGGGGGGCGACTTAATTCACCAAAATCCGGGATTTTGGCCACCTTCCCCAGTAAGGATTTTTCTACTCCACCAAAATCAGAATTTCTTTTTATGGTGAACTGCGTTGTTTCAGAACGATCCGAGAATCAACTTTTTTTTGAGAAAAAAAATATTTTTTTCACGGCAGGCCACTCACAATGACCACCCAAAATATTTTTCGCCGGTTTGGGACCCAACCACATATCCGAACCAGACCCCCAGATCTGAGAAAAATGCGTTTTTCGGGCAGAACGAGGACAGAGCATTCCACGATGCCCAGAGTTTCTGAAAAATCCCAAAAAAATCGACTTTTGCCTGCTGACCCAATATTCCGGTGAAAAAGGTGAAAAATACAGGGTCTGTGGGGTCGGGTCACCAGACCCAGATGTGACTTTCGGGCAGTTTTGGGGCATATCTTTCCAGAAACACGTTTTTTTGGGTGTCTGGGGGTGTTTCGAGGCCATTTCTGTGGCCACAGACGCAGGTCTCCCGGGTGGCCAAAAACCACCAAAAACCTGGAAATAGGTGGCCGCGGCATGGCCCCCTGCGTCTCGATGGGAGGAGCCATCCCCCGCACCGTCGAGGCGTGGAGGCACTGCTTCCACCCCAGCTATGGCCTTTGCCCCCTCTCGCCCAGGGTGGCAGGTGACGTAGCGGCGGAGTGGCTGCAGGCGCGCATCCTGCAAGGGGGCGCGCAGGCCGAGCCCGGGAACCAGACGAGGGAGCCGGGGGTCAGCCTGCGCGTCTACATGCGCAAGCTGCAGACGGAGGTGGAGCGGGGCGAGTAGGCGGAGCAGCGTCCCCACCCCCACCACCCCCCCCCCCCCCGGGACCTTCCCCCCCCCCCTTTCATAGATGTGTGCAGGTGGCCGTTGTGAATGGTTAGACAGGGGCTGGCCACCCCCTCCCCCGGGCTCTGCACAGCAGGTCTGGGTTAGAAACAACATAACCCCCCCCCCCCTTCCTCCCCTCCCTTCCTCCCCCCTCCCCTCCCCTCCCCTATTGATGTCCCCCCCCCCCTCCCCCAGCGCTTTGCCGCTCGTGTGAGTACCGCCCTGACTGGGAGAAAGGGTAGGGCTGGTTGGGTTGGCGGAGTTGGGCGGATGGGCGAAACGGAAAAATCGACGAGGTCGCAGCGTCAGGGCGTTCTGGGCTGGCTGGTGGTGGTTGGGACAAGACCGACGAGATTAGAAGCGGCACTGGTAGACGGGTTTTGAGGCCCCCCGCCCCCAGGTTCCCCCTGCCCACCTGGACGGACCCAAGTGCCTCACACCGGATCTCTCCCCACCCGGTGGTCCACCTGACCAGGGGATAAGATAGGTCTGGTTTTCCGGTTTTCAAAACCAGGGTTTCCCGGTTCCCGGTTTTCTGGAAAAAAAAAAAAGGTCGGTCTCATTTTTGGCGGTTTTTTTTGTGACTTTGGGACAGTAAAACAGTCAGAAAAAACGCCATAAAAAAATAGAAAGTGACCCCATCGTGATCCGCACAGAGCCCAAATAGTCCAAAGAAGGCAGAGAAGCGGAGAAGAAAAAATGGACCTAGCGGGTGGCCCGGTGGGTGGTGATGCCCTCGTCATGCAGGTCTCTTCTGTTTTGAAGGTGCACACATGGTGGACTCCAGCCACCATGTCTAAGAGGGAGTCTAAGACTGCAGTCTGTACTGGAGACGGGAGTCTATTTTCCAGCTAGTTTACGCTCAGACTCCCGCTAGTTGAGACTCATGGGAGACACGGTGTACTCCAGCGGAGGTAGGGTAACCTCCGCTGGAGTTCACCGTGTCGTCTGCCTCTGTGCAGCGTCACTCGGTGCCATCGAATACATGGCGACAGCCCACCAACTCGAGACAGATCTGCTTGTCTGGAGGGCTGAGACGAGAACACGAACGACTTTCAAGCAGTCTTGAAGGTCGCCAAGCCTATTGGGGGCAACTAACAGATGAGATTTGTTTGTTGCCTGTCGTCACAGCTAGGTGCCCATCTCCTCGAAAACTCTCGTCTAGGCTCTACGTGGCGGAGATCTCGTGGACCCTTTGGCCATGACAAGGTCTGCCGTGCATCCACTCCACCCACAACGCACACCTGTCACGAGTGGTCGCTCCCACGTCCTCCTCCACCCTGAAGGTTGAACCCTCAAGGACCAGTGATCTCCTGCTGGCCGGGCTGCGATACAGTGAAGCCTTCCTACTTACAAGCGAATCCAGACTGTAGGGAACAGATGTTCACTACCGTGGCCTCCGGCGGCTGGGGGGCTCCGCCCCCCAGACCCCCCTGCGTAAAAACATTGCACCAGACCGGTTTTTTGGCCGAGAGTCCAAACTTTCAAAGCAGCTGCTGCGCCTGCCCCACCAAGCAGCCTCAGTACGACAGGACGCGCGCAGGCACTGGGCCCTCTCAGATTCTGGGAGGGTTTGCGCGGGTCGCGCGCGCCGAAGGCGCGCGCGAAAAATTTTCAAAACCAGAAAAACCGGAAAACGGCGCCAGAAAAAAAGTCTATCTTATACCCTGCACCTGACGGATACGCGAAAAAAAAAAAAAAAAAAAAAAGAAAGATGCTGGCGCAAAGTGTGCGCGTCGTGCGCAGTGCGGGGTGAGCGGTGCCCAGGCTACATTGACCGGGTGGCGGTGGATGTCGACGCTCCAGACCCTGCGGAGCAACCCGCGGTCACCCCGGATCTGCGGGAGGTCCTGGAGTCCGCCCGGGCGCGCCCCCGCCGGCGGAAGCCCATCCCGAGCCGCATGCACGACACGCCGATGGGGCCCAGGCAGCCGAGTGCCCCGCACGACTCGTCGGGGGCTGCGCACCATCCAACGCGGGTGAAGGAGGAAGTGGCGGAGGAGCCGGTCGCTCCCGGCCAGGACGTGGAGATGCACCAGGGCGGAGGCTCCCAAACCTCAAACACAGCCCCCTCTGGTGCGCCCTCCGCGACCCACGGCCACAGCGTGCCCCCGGCGGAGAGTGCCTCCCGGGCTGCCCCAGCCCCCATGCAGGGGCAGGCCCAACATGCAGAGTGCCCGCCGTCGGGGTCGGGGGCCACAGAGAACCACCAGGGCGGAGGCTCCCAAACCTCAAACACAGCCCCCTCTGGTGTGCCCTCTGCGGCTCCGGTCACGGCGGCAGGCGCCCAGCCGTCTGGCCCCGCTCAGGCCGCGCGGCGCCGCCAGGGCGGAGGCTCCCACACCTTCAACACAGCCCCCTCTGGCACCTCTGGCGGAACAGCCCCCGGTGGGGCTGGCGGGATCCAGGGGGTTGCTGCGACGATGATGCGCAACGCCGCGCAGGCCCGCCGGGACGGGCAGCGCCGCAGCCGGACGGCCGCGTCCTCGAGACGCCTGGAGGAGCTGCGTCAGGGTGACGCGGCGGGCCCCATGGAGTTCGACGACGACCCGGCGAACGTGTGGGAGCCCGAGGACGACCTCCAGGCCATCGACGCCTACGGGGACGACGAGACGCCCGCGGCGAACATCCCCGCTCTGCAGGAGCTTGCGGCGTCCCGTGTCTGGGCCGAGGGGGTGGTAGCGCGGGCCCGCGGCATGGCCCCCTGCGTCTCGATGGGAGGAGCCATCCCCCGCACCGTCGAGGCGTGGAGGCACTGCTTCCACCCCAGCTATGGCCTTTGCCCCCTCTCGCCCAGGGTGGCAGGTGACGTAGCGGCGGAGTGGCTGCAGGCGCGCATCCTGCAAGGGGGCGCGCAGGCCGAGCCCGGGAACCAGACGAGGGAGCCGGGGGTCAGCCTGCGCGTCTACATGCGCAAGCTGCAGACGGAGGTGGAGCGGGGCGAGTAGGCGGAGCAGCGTCCCCACCCCCACCACCCCCCCCCCCCCCGGGACCTTCCCCCCCCCCCCCCCCTTTCATAGATGTGTGCAGGTGGCCGTTGTGAATGGTTAGACAGGGGCTGGCCACCCCCTCCCCCGGGCTCTGCACAGCAGGTCTGGGTTAGAAACAACATAACCCCCCCCCCCCTTCCTCCCCTCCCTTCCTCCCCCCTCCCCTCCCCTCCCCTATTGATGTCCCCCCCCCCTCCCCCAGCGCTTTGCCGCTCGTGTGAGTACCGCCCTGACTGGGAGAAAGGGTAGGGCTGGTTGGGTTGGCGGAGTTGGGCGGATGGGCGAAACGGAAAAATCGACGAGGTCGCAGCGTCAGGGCGTTCTGGGCTGGCTGGTGGTGGTTGGGACAAGACCGACGAGATTAGAAGCGGCACTGGTAGACGGGTTTTGAGGCCCCCCGCCCCCAGGTTCCCCCTGCCCACCTGGACGGACCCAAGTGCCTCACACCGGATCTCTCCCCACCCGGTGGTCCACCTGACGGATACGCGAAAAAGAAATAGGTGGACTCACAATTTTTTCTCGGCGGGAAAAAAATTCAATTTTGGACTTTTTTCGAAAAATTTGTTGTCGTGAAACGCGCTGCTCTGGCCGTTTCCGAGAATATTTTTTTTACTAGTTACGAGCGACGAAGCGTAGCGAAGTCGCGAAGTAACGAAGGAAATCGTACGACTGAAGCTTTGGATTAGCACCTCATGCCACTTCACAGGACCTCAACACAGCCTTGAGACAGCAAGTGTGCGCTCAACAAAAAGTAGTCCGGAACTGTTCTCCCACAGTTGCTGGACAGGGTGTCTATAATAAAGCGAAAGGAGTACGATTTTTCCGAAATTTTTTTTTCTGGCGATAGTGGGGCGACTTATGTAAATTGGGCCACCCTCTCCAGGCTGTGTTACGCAGCCTAGTTTTTTGCACTCCCCCGGATTTTCGAAACATGGCGAAAACGCGCTTTTTCGAGGCAAAAACAATTCACCATAAAAAAAATCGAGGAAAAAGGTGGAGTACAGTCTCCATTACTGGCCATACAGAAAATGGACCCCCAAATCCGAAAAAACGCGATTTTCAGGATTTTCCGAAAAATCGCATTTTCCCTCCTTGCAACCATTTTAGTCGGGAGACCGCGTCGTAAATTTTCTCTTGCTTCTTTGCAACGTTCTGCGACATCTGAGTTCACCATAAAAAAAATCGGTCAAAAATTCGTAGTAGAACGCTTCTGGTTGCCCAGTGCGAAAAAAATTGGACTTTTCGACACACATGTGTGTCGTTAGGTACCAAAGGGTTAAAATGCCAAAAAATCGAGATTTTGGCCACCTTCCCCAGTAAGGAATTTTCTACTCCACCAAAATCGGAATTTCTTTTCATGGTGAAATGCGTTGTTTCAGAACTGTCCGAGAATCAACTTTTTTTTGAGAAAAAAATATTTTTTTCCCCACACGGTGGACTCCAGCGGCCCTAGCGGGAGTCTGGGAGCGGGAGTCTGAGCGGGTGTCAAAGACTCCCGCTAGCGGGAGTCTATACTCCCGCTAGGGGGAGTCTGACTCCCCCTAGCGGGAGTCTTTTCACCTATTTTCATCCATTTTTCCCATGATATAGTTACAGTCTACTGGCGTGGGGGGTAAAATCATGGTGGAAGAGGGATGGGGAGGGGCTTGTTTTGCTTCTGTCAGTTTCCCCGGACTCTGGACTACCTACCTATCCTCCTGGTAGCGGCTGCACCTGCGGAGGTGAGCGGTTAGAATTTGAGGTGTCAAAGTGCGGCCATCGCCTGTCGTAGTTGTGTTACACCTTGGGCAAGACAAGCCATCCTGCAGGCCTCATCTTCTTCGTCAGAACTGTCATCCCCCTCCTGCTGTGCGCGTTGGTCAAGCGTGCTCAAAGTCGCCTCGGATGACACGAATGGTGTGAAAGTCGCCCCCAGCGGGATTGGCATTTTGCACAAGCAGAGCGATAATTTGCGGTGTCCTTCGGGGAACCGGAACAGGAAGTAGGGCGCGCTGATGGGTTCAACGAAGTCCTGTGTGTTGCAGTGCACAAACCCCTTCTGCAGCTGTGTCAACTGTGTGCAAAGAACATACACAGCCAATCTATGAGCGTGTCGGGTGTGCAGACACGGACACAGGATGACTTCTCTATACCCGAGGATCCCGTCCTGCGACAGGTGCGCAACCTTCCAAGGCATGCCCGATGCGCGCCGCTTCTCTTCTGCCATCGCAAGATCTCTCTCGTAAGTTGCGGAGCTGGCGATTGTAACGGCATCTTTCTTGCGATGTCCGTTCTCTGCTTCTTCAAATTCGTCGTTGTTCTGCAGAGGCACTGCATCTTCTGGAGCCCACCAATGATGGAGACTGTGTACGTAGGCATTGCGCGTTGATCCCTTTTCGGCATGCTCCATCAACCAGTGAAATATATGCCCTGAGATCCGAGCACGCAAGAAGGGAATCCGGGCTGACTCATCCTTGCATCCCCAGAAGCGCCAGGGGATGTCTGCATACCGGAAATGCATGAGGTCTGCAAGGGAGACAAAGAGGTAGCGGAACAAGCCCTTGTAGGTGTGTCCTGTGACAGGCAAGCACGACCTTCCGGAACTGAGCACCTGTCCCATTCTGCGACACAGGTGGAAGCGTCCAATGCAACACTCACAGCATAGAGGCCAAGTGTTTCTCGTAGTATTTTGTTGTCTCATCCAGTACCCTGATCAGCCGCATGGCGAGCCCCTTGCAGTCATGGAGTGCTGGGGTGACGTAGCGGGCATTGGGAAGCACACCTGCCAAGAGGGAGGGGTAGCCAGCCTCTTTCATCTCAGAGAGAGTCAGGTGCGGGTATCGATGCACCTGTTGATACCAGCGTTCTTCTGGGATGTCGCACAGTGAGCATCGGTGCCCTCGCCCCCCGCATCGCCTCATTGTTGCCCACTGCTGATCTATACTCCCGCTAGCGGGAGTTGGACTCCCCCTAGTTGAGACTCCCGAAAAGGGTTAAACCCGGTAGTGGTACCCTACCCCCGCTGGAGTCCACCGTGCAAGGCCGGATCAGCCCACGGGTGGGTTTGAGGAAGAAATCTGGGGGGGCAAATTTTGCTGCGACTTCCGGTTTCACCCGGCCGAACTCCAGCATCTATCCAGACCCACGGTGCCAAGCCGTTCGCCCGTGTCGCGATCATTCGCGGCTTCAGGCTGCCCCCGACGACACGTTTGTATCCTGCACCTTGCCATACTTCGCCTCCACCTTGTATATGACGGAGAGCGCCCTCCTTCCGCATCGTTGCGACTTCCCTGACAGCGAACTTATCCATGTCAGGGAAGACATGGCGATGATTGCGTTGGCCACCTGGGTGCTGTGCTTGTGGAGCTCCTTGCTCAACACCGTTGCTAGGAGCCTTCTAATGGATCCCAGTGTCAGCACACTGCCCCCTTTTTTAACAGGGAAGGCCGTGCAAAAATCATGCACAATGTTCGTCGCCTCCGCAGCCTCGGGACTCTCTGCGCTCTTCTTCTTCTTAATCGACTTTGCCGCCGGCTTCGCTGCCGGCTTCGTTGTCGTCTTCCCCATTTTTGTGAATCAGGTCTGCGAGCTGGGATGGGTGGAAACGTCCGTTTCGTTTGGTGTGGCTGTACTTCAGTGACGAGTGCCACATTGCATAGGTATCATGGGAAAAATGAGTGAAAATAGGTGAAAAGACTCCCGCTAGGGGGAGTCAGACTCCCGCTAGCGGGAGTTGGACTCCCCCTAGTTGAGACTCCCGAAAAGGGTTACCCTACCCCCGCTGGAGTCCACCGTGCACGGGAGGCGACTCCCAACGACCACCCAAAATATTTTTGTTCGATTTTGGAGCCCAACCACATTTCCAAACCAGACCCCCAGATTCAGGGAAAAAATCCGAAAAATGCGTTTTTCGGGCAGAACGAGAACATTGCATTCCCCGATGCCGAGACTTGGTGAAAAATTCAAAAAAATCCGAATTTTGCCTGCCGACCCAATTTTTTGGTCAAAAAGGCGAAAAATACAGGGTTTGTGGGGTCAGGTCACCAGACTCAGACGCACCTTTCGGGCAGTTTTGGGACGTATCCTTCCAGAAATGCGTTTTTAGGGGGCTTGGGGGTGTTTCGAGGCCATTTCTGTGGCCACAGGTGCAGGACCCTCGGGTGGCCAGAAACCACCAAAAACCGAAAAATAGGTGGGTCCGAAAATTGGTTTCGGCCGGAAAATTTTTCAAATTTGGATTTTTTTCAGATTTTTTGCTGTCGTGAAACGCGCTGTTCCAGCCGTTTCCGAGAACATTTTTTTCTCGAAAATTTTTTTTCTCGGGCCCCCGCAATTTGAAGTGCTGGGCGGGTATCGCCGGAAATGTTCTTTCACAGGGGACTGCATTTTTCCCCGGAAAAAGGTGCGTTATTTGCGAGATTACGACGCGTTGAGTTCGGAACATTATTCGATAAAAAAAATCTTGAAAAATTCTTAGTGGAAGGTACTTTACTCACCAATGAACCAAAAGTGCCCCAAAACCGGAAAAAACCCAATTTTCGGAAATTCTCGATTTTTCCTGATTTTCGCACTCGCAACAAACATATGCCCTTCGGCAGGTGTGGCTCTATTTTGGGGGTATTTTGGCCGATTTTCGAAATCCTATTTTGGTTTTTTTGCACTTTTTTTGGGTGCTTTTTTGCACGATTTCTGTGCCTCAGACACAGATTTTGGTGTGATTTTTGCGCTATTTTGATTCACTCTGCCTGACCGATGCATACGATTCGAAAAAATGGCGAAAAAATCGCTATCAACAACGGTGAACGAATGGAGGTAGATGGGGAAGTGGAAGGACACAGCACGCCCTCCCACTGCTCGCCACCTGTACACTACCTCTCTGTTCAAGGCGGTCAGTGCCTCTTGGTGCTGCACACAAATCACTGCTGCATCCCAGGGCGCCTTCCCTTGTGAGAATAGCGAAACCTCTGCGGTTGCAGTTTGGTGGTTGAGGCCGGCGGTGGTGACATCACTTTGGTGACTGTGATTCCTTCCCCCTGAGCTCGACCAGATCCAGGTCGACCTGGTGCTGTGTGGCTCCTGGTGTGGTATCTCCTTGCTTCCTCGCACACATACACGTGGTTCCTCGCCACGGATGCCCACCAAGTCGAACCCGAAACATGATCACGGGCCCACGACGACCCTTTCGAGATGTCATGGCCGCAAGCCCACAAACCCGATCGCATTCGCAAGGTGGTTCGTCTCTTAGAGATCAGTGCTCGGGCCCAGCCGAGGGTGCTGGAACCGATATGCCACAGCCCCGTACGCGCAAGGACTTGGCTCCAAGACCAGGCACAAGCCACAGGGGGGTCTGGGGGGCGGAGCCCCCCAGCCGCCGGAGGCCACGGTAGCGAACGTCTGTTGGCCTGGCTCCATAGTCGCATACGCTCAAGTACAACACAACTGACAGATAGCGGCTATAATCATAGCACAGGTCGCATGGGGGGGTCTGGGGGGCGGAGCCCCCCAGCCGCCGGAGGCCACGGTAGTGAACATCTGTTGGTTTGAGCTCGAGAGCAAGCCTCTCACACCACCGCCCTCCGACCCCCCTCTCCACCCCCAGGTGCAAAAATTTTTTGCATCCGGAAAATGTGTTCTTTTGAATGTTTGAGCACATCCAAGACCGGGAACATAAAATTTTTCTGCCAATACCAAGTAGGGTCACAATAAAATCCAAAAGAAAAAAGTGCAAAAAAAATAGTGCAAAAAAATATTTTTTCCCCAAATTCCTATTTTCATTCCGTGAAATAGATACACGCCTGCCCTTCGGTGGCCCAATTTTTGTCTCGGTTGTTCGTGGAAAGAACTGCGACATCCGAGTTCACCATAAAAAAAATCGGTGAAAAATTCCTAGTAGAAAGTACCTGAACGCCAGTGCCCAAAAAAACTGAATTACCCACACACATGTGTGTGGTTCACGGTGGACTCCAGCGGGGGTAGGGTAACCCTTTTCGGGAGTCTCAACTAGGGGGAGTCCAACTCCCGCTAGCGGGAGTCTGACTCCCCCTAGCGGGAGTCTTTTCACCTATTTTCACTCATTTTTCCCATGATACCTATGCAATGTGGCACTCGTCACTGAAGTACAGCCACACCAAACGAAACGGACGTTTCCACCCATCCCAGCTCGCAGACCTGATTCACAAAAATGGGGAAGACGACAACGAAGCCGGCAGCGAAGCCGGTGGCAAAGTCGATTAAGAAGAAGAAGAGCGCAGAGAGTCCCGAGGCTGCGGAGGCGACGAACATTGTGCATGATTTTTGCACGGCCTTCCCTGTTAAAAAAGGGGGCAGTGTGCTGACACTGGGATCCATTAGAAGGCTCCTAGCAACGGTGTTGAACAAGGAGCTCCACAAGCACAGCACCCAGGTGGCCAACGCAATCATCGCCATGTCTTCCCTGACATGGATAAGTTCGCTGTCAGGGAAGTCGCAACGATGCGGAAGGAGGGCGCTCTCCGTCATATACAAGGTGGAGGCGAAGTATGGCAAGGTGCAGGATACAAACGTGTCGTCGGGGGCAGCCTGAAGCCGCGAATGATCGCGACACGGGCGAACGGCTTGGCACCGTGGGTCTGGATAGATGCTGGAGTTCGGCCGGGTGAAACCGGAAGTCGCAGCAAAATTTGCCCCCCCAGATTTCTTCCTCAAACCCACCCGTGGGCTGATCCGGCCTTGCACGGTGGACTCCAGCGGGGGTAGGGTACCACTACCGGGTTTAACCCTTTTCGGGAGTCTCAACTAGGGGGAGTCCAACTCCCGCTAGCGGGAGTATAGATCAGCAGTGGGCAACAATGAGGCGATGCGGGGGGCGAGGGCACCGATGCTCACTGTGCGACATCCCAGAAGAACGCTGGTATCAACAGGTGCATCGATACCCGCACCTGACTCTCTCTGAGATGAAAGAGGCTGGCTACCCCTCCCTCTTGGCAGGTGTGCTTCCCAATGCCCGCTACGTCACCCCAGCACTCCATGACTGCAAGGGGCTCGCCATGCGGCTGATCAGGGTACTGGATGAGACAACAAAAAAATATTCGACAAGACCTGTACAAACCTTGCACTGAATGTGTCGCAGAATGGGACAGGTGCTCAGTTCCGGAAGGTCGTGCTTGCCTGTCACAGGACACACCTACAAGGGCTTGTTCCGCTACCTCTTTGTCTCCCTTGCAGACCTCATGCATTTCCGGTATGCAGACATCCCCTGGCGCTTCTGGGGATGCAAGGATGAGTCAGCCCGGATTCCCTTCTTGCGTGCTCGGATCTCAGGGCATATATTTCACTGGTTGATGGAGCATGCCGAAAAGGGATCAACGCGCAATGCCTACGTACACAGTCTCCATCATTGGTGGGCTCCAGAAGATGCAGTGCCTCTGCAGAACAACGACGAATTTGAAGAAGCAGAGAACGGACATCGCAAGAAAGATGCCGTTACAATCGCCAGCTCCGCAACTTACGAGAGAGATCTTGCGATGGCAGAAGAGAAGCGGCGCGCATCGGGCATGCCTTGGAAGGTTGCGCACCTGTCGCAGGACGGGATCCTCGGGTATAGAGAAGTCATTCTGTGTCCGTGTCTGCACACCCGACACGCTCATAGATTGGCTGTGTATGTTCTTTGCACACAGTTGACACAGCTGCAGAAGGGGTTTGTGCACTGCAACACACAGGACTTCGTTGAACCCATCAGCGCGCCCTACTTCCTGTCCCGGTTCCCCGAAGGACACCGCAAATTATCGCTCTGCTTGTGCAAAATGCCAATCCCGCTGGGGGCGACTTTCACACCATTCGTGTCATCCGAGGCGACTTTGAGCACGCTTGACCAACGCGCACAGCAGGAGGGGGATGACAGTTCTGACGAAGAAGATGAGGCCTGCAGGATGGCTTGTCTTGCCCAAGGTGTAACACAACTACGACAGGCGATGGCCGCACTTTGACACCTCAAATTCTAACCGCTCACCTCCGCAGGTGCAGCCGCTACCAGGAGGATAGGTAGGTAGTCCAGAGTCCGGGGAAACTGACAGAAGCAAAACAAGCCCCTCCCCATCCCTCTTCCACCATGATTTTACCCCCCACGCCAGTAGACTGTAACTATATCATGGGAAAAATGGATGAAAATAGGTGAAAAGACTCCCGCTAGGGGGAGTCAGACTCCCCCTAGCGGGAGTATAGACTCCCGCTAGCGGGAGTCTTTGACACCCGCTCAGACTCCCGCTCCCAGACTCCCGCTAGGGCCGCTGGAGTCCACCGTGTTGGTAACTAAAGGGTTAACCTTTTGAGACCGGTGGGGGGGCGACTTAATTCACCCAAAATCCGGGATTTTGGCCACCTTCCCCAGTAAGGATTTTTCCACTCCACCAAAATCAGAATTTCTTTTTATGGTGAACTGCGTTGTTTCAGAACGATCCGAGAATCAACTTTTTTTTGAGAAAAAAAATATTTTTTTTTTACGGCCGGCCACTCGCAATGACCACCCAAAATATTTTTGGGCGGTTATGGGGCCCAACCACACATCTGAACCAGACCCCCAGATCTGAGAAAAAAGTCCGAAAAATGCGTTTTTCGGGCAGAACGGGGACAGCGCATTCCACGATGCCAAGATTTTCTGAAAAATTCCAAAAAATTCGACTTTTGCCTGCTGACCCAATATTCCGGTGAAAAAGGTGTAAAATGCAGGGTCTGTGGGGTCGGGTCACCAGATCCAGATGTGAATTTTGGGCAGTTTTGGGACATATCTTTCTAGAAACACGTTTTTTGGGTGCCTGGGGGTGTTTCGAGGCCATTTCTGTGGCCACAGATGCAGGACCCCCGGGTGGCCAAAAACCACCAAAAACCTGGAAATAGGTGGACTCCACATTTGGTCTCGGCAGGAAAAAATTTCAATTTTGGACTTTATATTCATGGTTGCATAGCGGCCGTTTTAAAAAATCCCTTGTATTTTGTGGACTTGCAAAAACGGCCGCTGATTTTCAGCATTTTAAAAAACGGCCGTTTTTTTTACCTGGGAATTTTGTATGGGGCGTGGGTCAGCAGGCGAGATCCCACCACCAGGAGTGCCTCCCCACTGCAAGGGATACCCTGCAGCAAGCATTGTGAGCGCGCCTTCAAGTATGATGCGAAGAGTTCAGACTTCGTGGACCACTTTGACGGACCGCGCCATATCAAGAAGAAGAAGAACGCAGCGTTGAAAGTGCAGAGCCAGGGAAACAGCTGGCGCTGTCGGAGTGCGATACCCTCAGTGGCAGGCTTGCAACTTCGGATCGCCCGGGGTGCGTTGTTCACCGGATCACCGGCTGGCATGGTGCATGATGTTGTCAAGAAGTGTGTCCCGAGGAGGGGCTGAACATGGTTGCGGCCAATCTAGGCACGTGTGTCGTGGATGACCGTGCAGGCAGAGGTGGGCAGGTGTCGCTCTGGCATCAGGGCTCTTCCGACAGAGCTTTCCCTTGATCTCGGCGACAGCACCCCGGATGAGAAGGACACCGCCTTCGCTGATTTATTCCCGAAGGCACGGGCGATCATCCCGGGCAATATGCAGCACCAGCTGGATGGGTTCACGACCGCACTGGCGCTGAAGGATGTGCTGTGCCACATCTCTGACGCAGCTGAGAGGGAGAAGCAGGCGAGCAAGACGGCACCACCGGCCGTGCGATCCCGCTTCTCTCCGACACACACTACCTGCACCGCTTGAGTGGATCTGCACCTTGCACCACGTCCCCGGGCATTTATACAATCTTCCGGGCCCGCTGCAGGACAGCGGCCCGGCTACGTGTGCGTCGCTTCTGCGGTTGGCAGAGATGCCCACGAAATCGCTGGGCTCGAGTCCCACCTGCAGGCCGCCGTCCGCCTGACGGCACCCCTCGCATCGCTGCTCCAGAAGTACTGCGATGCGCAGCTGGGTGTGCCAACGGCGCGCCCCTGTCGACGCAGTGCACACCGACATTGAGAATGTCATCGAGAAAGTGTCTGAGGTGGGGAAGTACGACCCCCCAGTGCCCCTGGCAGGGGAGCTGGCCTGGGCTGGCGACCGCATACGCAGAAGGTGGGACGGCACGGAATCAGGGAAGTCCTTCTGGTTTGCGGTCCGCCGTCTGTGCCCGAGCGCGTACGGCCGCATGAGTCGTAGGGGTGTCAGAACTCCGGTGCCACCTCCCCTCTGTTTCGGGGAGGTCACGAGCAGGGCCTGGGTGATCTACGACGAGGCCACCACGTTCCGAGGGTGTGCTGGATTTCTGGGACAACCCGGGGGCGAACCGGGCTGCTACACTCCTCTCTGCTCTCGGGTGTCTGCTGCTTGTCGAGCGACAGGCAGGGCGGAAGCCATTTTTCTTTGTACAGTCGACAGAGAATCGCAGTGCCCAATGTCATGTGCAGGCAACAGGGAGTTGTCAAGTGTGTTTCCTCAGCTCGGTACGGTAAGCAGGAGGCGAATCTCCAAAGGAAAATAGGAGGGGGAAAAAACGGCCGTTTTTTCGCCAACAAAACATGAAAACGGCCGTTTTTATATTTCGGTAGCGGGAACTGAGGTAGTGAATTCTCAGAAAATCCACTCCCTCCATGACGGCCGTTATGACACTATGTTATATTACTAGTAAAAAGACTTTGTCTGCAGAGCCCTTACAAAAATGAATAAAAAAAGTAGCGTATATTTTGGTGCCCCTGATTTACCCCTTTTTCACTACGCACAAACTACGCAATCTGGGGGGGGGGGGTCTCGCTTTTTGGTCCCCCCCCAGTTTTTTTTGGTCCCCCTTTCTGTGTGGCTACTGAGACAGGACTGGAGGCACTGCGCTGACCGAGCAAAAAATTATTGCCAGAACTCACTATACACCGTACGAAAGAACGCACGACATGTGGGGCGGGACTCCAGAAACACCTGGGCAAAGTTGCCCCATGCCCAGAAACACCTGAGAAGGAAGTGAGTTCCAGGAGCCGCGTAGAACACCCTCGAGATTGTGAATGATGATACGATCACAGCCTTCAGGGCGATGCGAGGTGCCACCCTGAAGGTGGCCCTTGACATCAAGGAGAGCGTCGGCCGAGGGGTCGACGAAAAGCTGAAGAAGGCGCTACTGGCACTGGATCCCGCGGGGTATACGGAGGTCACCGCCACACAGGCAACCTCCGCTGACAACGTCCAGGAGACGTTATCCGAGGGGATCACAACGGCACTAGAGATCTGTGTCACGGGATCCAGGCGCCCACTCTCCCTCGACGGTCTGGGGATTGTTGTTGGGTATGGTGTCGTTTCCTGCAGCTGCAAAAAAGCGTAGCAACTGTGCTTCCTTCTTCCTTAATGATGCGTTGACGCTTCCACCCGGAGGAGCTGAAGCAGGCACCGCTTAATGATGCGTTGATGCTTCCACCCGACGAGCTGAAGCAGGCACCGCGCCAAAGGGCACCCCCAAAGAGACCTGCAAAGACTGCGTCGAAACCCGCACCGAAGGCTGCCAGCGCTGCAGCACCTGAAGAACCTGCAGCACCTGCAGCACCTGAAGCGCCTGCACCCTCACTGACCCCGGAACAGCAAGAACTCCTTGAGTTTGGGGTCCCGGCATAGAGACAGAGAATGGCTGAGTAAATCAAAAAATGAGACCCCCCCCCCCCCCCTTTTCACTACGCACAAACTACGTAATATGGGGTCGTCAGGGGCACCATTATTTTATGGAAGAAGGATTTTAGTAAAAAAAAGTAGGCTTTTTTTTACGGAGCTTCTTGGAGATTTTGCAGGGGCAGTAAAAAAAAAGTAGGAGCAGTAAAATATAAGTATTTTTACTCGTAATATAAAATTACGTATTGCGATAAAAAGTGGCGTTTATCTACTCGCCACACCTTGGAAACCCTCGGGCAACACATATTCCCCTCGCTTCGCTCGGGAAATATTCAGACATACTCCCCTCGCTTCGCTCGGGAAGTATTTTTGCCCTCGGATTCCCAATCTGTGTGGCTCGTAAAATAAAGTCCACTTTTTTTATCGCAATAAATAGTTATTTTTCGAAAAATTTGTTGTCGTGAAACGCGCTGCTCTGGCCGTTTCCGAGAATATTTTTTTTCCCGAATTTTTTTTTCTGGCGATAGTGGGGCTATTTATGTAAATTGGGAAGGCCTCTCCAGGTTGTGTTACGCAGCCCAGTTTTTTGCACCCCCCCGGATTTTCGAAACATGGCGAAAACGCGCTTTTTCGAGACCAAAACAATTCACCATAAAAAAAATCGAGGAAAAAGGTGGAGTACAGTCCCTGTTACTGGTAATGGAGAAAAAGATCCCCAAAACCCAAAAAAACGCGATTTTCGGGATTTTCCGAAAAAGTGCATTTTCCTTCCTTGCAACCAATGTAGTCGGGAGACCGCATCGTAATTTTTCTCTTGCTTCTTTGCAACGTTCTGCGACATCTGAGTTCACCATAAAAAAAATCGATCAAAAATTCGTAGTGGAAAGCATATGGTTGCCCAGTGCGAAAAAAATTGACTTTTCGACACACATGTGTGTCGCTAGGTACCTAAAGGTTAAGGGGGGAAAATTACGGGATTTTTCACATAGGCGAGGAACACGCACAAAATGGCTGTCAACTTGAAACCCCGGCCCCTGGGAGGATTTGGGGGCGGTCTGGGTGGTTTTTGGGGGTATTTGGCCACTTCTGAGCCAATCCGTGACCATGCTCAAAAAAGTGTCATGGTTTGGTTCCGGCCCCCTCATCCGAACCACCCTTCCGATCCCGTCCCGCCCAACTTGCCCGCAACATGCCGCCTTTTCTTGTCTTGGGTGGGCACTGATGCCTCCGGTTCAATTTGGGAGCAAATGAGTGTGACAAGCTTGGGAAGGAGCGTCTTCTCGCCAGCATTTCCTGATAACACTTGCTGCAGCGTCCACCGACCACTGCGCCTGCCGGTTTGTACACCGAATAAGGCTTTGGAACCCACACCGGCATATTTTCCAAAGACGCCAGTCCCAAACTCCACTCGCGCACCGTCTCCGGCCTCTCCTTTCCATCTGCGGCTGAGTTCCCCAGCATTCTGGCCGTCGTCCGGCATCTCTTTTAGCTCTTTCAGTGCTGCAATGAAGCGCGTAAGTGGGGGTGATGGTGCAGAGGACGGGGATCATCGTCGCTGAGAAGTGCCACTGCAGTGCCGTAGAGCCGGGGTGACACAGTTCATACACCACACCCACTTCGCTGTTGCTGTTTCCCCTGATGAAGTTCCCGATGCATCCGACACCTCGGGGAGGGCACATAATAACGCCTCCCGAGCGACGCCCTTGCATTCGCAGACACACCCCGGTCTTGTTGAGGATATCGGCAGAAACCTGACAGAACACTCGCTGAAAGGCCATTTTTTTGGCCCGGTAGTGCCCAGATGCCTCATCAGAGGCGGCAGAACGTGGTACATGACGGGGGATGGTGATGACGCAGGTGACAGGGTGCTCGGGAGACTCAGCCGGGGAGGGGTTCGGTACCAAACCATGACATTTTTTTCAACACAGCGTTTCAGCCGCGTTCCGGGGCACCAAAGTGGGTGTCCCACACCCAGGGGCGGTTTCTGGGGTGGTCTGGCCACTTTTTCAGCATTTTTGGAGGGTTTATGGTGGAAAATTGCCTATGTCGAAAAATGTCGTAATTTTGACGGATTTCGGTACCTTAAGACGGTCCCTACTGGGGGGGGGTCAAATACAAGGGGGGGGGGCCTATTAGAAGGGGGGGGTCTGAAAATTCGAAATCCATAAATTTTTTCGCCGAATACAAGGGGGGGGGGCTTGTATTCGGCGGAAGCCGAATTTCAAATTTTCAGCCTGTTTTTCCAGTCATAACAGGCACCCCATGGTCAAAATGACCCCACTGCGGTCCGCACGGAATCCAAACATTCAAAGGAACGGGGTTTTGGACACCAGTGTGGGGATCCTCGCAGGTTGCTGACTCCCGGGAATATCCTCCCATTATCAGGACCCAAACCAGACCCACATTTCGTGGGTCAAACTTGGCACCTCCATCCACAAAATGACCCCACCACGATCCGCACGGATTCCGAATAGTGCAATGGAAGGCGAAAATCGCGATTCCACGAGGTCACCTGGGGCAAAATTCACCAAAATTTGGAAAATTCGGCTTCCGCCGAATACAAGCCCCCCCCCCTTGTATTTGACCCCCCCCTTCTATTTGGCCACCCACTGCAAAAATTGCCTAAAATTTTGGGCCCTCGAAAACCCCCAAAAAAACTCGATCCTACGCCGAATACAAGGGGGGGGGCTTCTATTTAGCCCCCCCCAGTAGGGGGGGGGGGATGGGGGTAGGTGTTGTTGTTGTTGTTGATGTTGATGTTCACATGTACAGTGGATATCCCCCGTGGCGAAAAAAAAATTTTTCTCCCAAAAAAAAATATTTCTGGAAACCAGCTTGGCGAAAAAAAATATTTTCGCCACGGGATTTTTGGCTGGGGGAAAAAAAGTCCGAGTTCCCTGCCCTGGAGGTCAGATTTCTTTTCAACTATTTCTCAAAGCCCTGAACTCTGACGCACAGCAGGCCAAGCTGGTCGATACATCGACAGCGAAATTTGTGTCCTCGGTCGGACTTCACGACTGTGTCAAAGGCAGGCACAGGCCTCCTGGAGGGGGGTGAAGACTATGCTTCGCCAGTTCCGTCGAGAAGTTGCTAACAGTCATGTACACTTTGGTTGTTTATGGTTTACACTTCCCCGCAAGACTTGCTCGATGATGTCCTCAAGTATGCGAGGTTATTTGGAGTCCGGCCTCCCAGTTTCCGCTCTGCGGGCTTCATTTGATGACATTCAGGTCATCCAGACGGACAAAATAATGCAGAGGAAAACCTCGTTCGGGCAATTTGGCAACGGCAAGTACGCGTGTTGGGGCGGAGGTTCCAGAAGGGCGCTCATGACTGACCGAGCGGGTTGAGGTTTCGGCGCCCGAAGGGCGCCGAAAAAAATTGAGGGGTAAAAAAAAATTCTGGCAAAATCGAGGGTCGAGAAAATTTTTTCGCCACCGGAAAAACCAGATTTTGGTGTCAGGATACAGCCTGCACATGTACCGCAAACAAAACAAGAATACGGCCAAAAAAACCGATGGGCGGTGATAATGCGGCGACGCGCTGCTGAGAAATCAAATCAATGTGCAGCCTGCCAGGGGGTAGCGGACCCCGTACTGATGATACGTACTTTCTGAGCTTAATACGAAGCTCGTGGAGGAGAGGTGATTTATTCTGCAATACTCAGGTCATCGAAAACCGCACAGGCCCCTCAACTGTTGGGGTCGAAGTGGGGGTGGTCATCCTTGTGATTCCTTCTACTTCTATTTCAATACCCCCAGTAAGTGAACTCTCGGAAGGCAAACACCCAACACCAACACCCAACACCACAACAAAAGGCAGGGGGCGACCCCCCCCTTCCCCACACACACACCCCATACCCCCCGCTACAATGCGCACATCAAGCCGCTTGCTGGGGGCTGCTGCGGGGAAGCTGTCCATCACACCGCAGGACACCCTGCGGTACATCGGAGGGTGTGGCACCCACACGACCGAGACAGACCTCGTCGTCGCGGCCACCATGGCGGGCAGCACCACCGCGCCGTGGAGCCCCCCCCAGCGCACCCAGCTGCTGGCGAACTGCATCACCATGCTGGGGCATCTGGAGCACAGCCCTGCCGACGCACCCAACCCACAGGGAGAGGGCACGCAGCAGGCCTGCCTCCTCGCTGCCGAGTCGCTCCACGGGACCGGCAGCCTCCTCGGGACACCTGAAGGCACTGCCCTGCTCGCCTGCCTCACCAGGGCGCACGCCAGGGCCAACCCTGGCATTCTCGACACCCTGTCTGCCGCTGCGATCCTGAAACGCACCCACGAACTCCTCGACCTGCCCCCGGGGGATGAGACATACGCCGCTATCACAGAGCACATCATCCAGACAGCCTCTCCCACGCTAGGCACGGCAGATGCCACCTCTCAGCGGGATGCGGTGCGCGCGTTTGCCAGCATCGAACCCCCGGAGGACATGTCTACACCCGATGCCTTCCGCCTGAAGGTGGGCAACATCCTCTTCCATTTTGTCGGCAGCACGCCCCCTGAGGGAGAGGTGCCCTGGATGGACGAAGGCCTCGCCCTTCAAGGGAAGGAGATGTTCGCAGCATTCCCCGCTCTTGCCGTGGCACGCTTGATGCTCCTCTCCCACACCGCCTGCCACAGCTCGCCCTGCCAGGATCCGGAACCTTCCAAGCTCCTCGCTGCGGTGTTGTCACGCCAGATCACCGACACGCCGCATGCCTTCCCACAGGATTTCTATGCGATATCCTGCCTCCTCTGCAACCTCTACGGAGCAGACCTGGGCCCACACAACCCGGTGGAATACCTCCTCCGCCACCCTTCTGGCAAGACAACACCTGTGGAGCACGACCCCCCGCCTGCCCTGGATGCGGTGATGCGTCGGGGCATCGCGCCCTCCCCTGGGGTGCGGCATCTCGACACTCTGGATCTTCTGCGGTGTATCCCAAGCTTCCCCGGGTCGCATTGGGGGCAGGTGGGCCGGCGTGACGGGCCAAAGGCGAAGGTGGCAAGCCTCAGTGGGATCCTGTCAGGGGCTGCGCCGGCCGGGGGAGGTTCTGGAGACCCTGCGAGCCGCTACCTCCTGCAGGAGGCGGGGAGGCGGGTGCTCCGGGCGGTATCTGTCCCCTCGAGTTTCTGCATTCCGGATAAGCGCGGGGCATGGGGCCCGCTGGTGCGGGCGATGCGTGGCGGCGGTGTGCCCGTGGGGCGTGAGCCCCAGGGGGGGGCTCCTAGGGTGGGGCACCTGGGGTTCCCGCTGCTGCCGTCTTGCGTGGGTGTGCCGCCAGTGCTGGTGGCGTACCCCGACACGCCAGGGTGGGTTGTGCGGATGGCGGAGGAGGCGCAGCAGGTGGAGAGCACACCTGCTTGCATTGTGCACATCGTGCTGGGTGATGAGGCGCCTGGGATAGGGTGGGTGCCTGTGGGGTCACAGGCGCTGCACCGCAGCCATGGGGGTGGCGGTGGGAGGCAGGTGGTGAAGGCGAACGCCTTTCTCAAGCTGAATCCGTCAGCAGAGAGGTCAGCCGAGAGGTCAACAGAGGAGTCGACAGAGGGGTCAGCAGACGAGGCAGCAGGATCGACAGCGGCAGCGGCAGTGGTAGCGACAGCGGCAGCGGTAGCGGCAGCGGCAGCGGCAACAGCAGCGGCGCGGTTCCGCCGGCGTCGACGTTCCCGCTGGGAGGAGGAGGAGGAGGAGTGAGTGGGGGGGGGGGGGTGACAGAGGTTGGTCACCGGGGGTCTTTGCGGGTCGGGTTCTTCGTCAATCTCCGTCAGTTACCAGCTAATTCAACAGGAAATGCACCAAAATGCACCGGCGACCACCCTGTAGCGAAGACCCCATCAGGTGCCAACGATATATTCCAATTTTGTGCCCGAGACGAAAGGGGGGTCAGCCTGCATTAATGTGCACGCTCCGCGCCACCCGCCCCCCCCTCCTCCTGCATTACGAGTGAAGGGAGATCATTCTTGTGCTCCCTTCTGCTTCTATTTCAATACCCCCCTCCTCCTCGGTTAGTTGGTGGTGGCTGCCTTCGGTGTGTTAGGGTGTTGGGGGGTGGGGCCGCACAGCATAAAGCGGTGTGGAGCCTTTGAGAGGGCACGGTCCTGCTCTTCCCGCACACAACGTACTGGTTGTATGGATCACCCTGCCGGTACTACAGCGCTGTTCTGCTTTCTTTTTACCCACGCCATTGGGGGGGAGCACGCTCTGCCCATGACATTTCACCACGCCTGTGGTGCCTGCTGTTTGTGCATGATCCGCACACCACTCCCACACCACATGGTGCAGGGCAGGAGGCTGTGAGTGCCTCGCCTCCTTACACTACGGTGTGCTGGTCCTCCTGTTGGTGGGCAGCGGTACCGTGCTGCCACCTGGCGTGAGTGGCACACACAATGGCACGCAGCGCGATGGACATGCAGGAGTTCCAGCGTGAGGACTTCAGCGCACAGGAGTGGATTAACAAGCAGCTGGCGGAGACTCGGCCCGAGAGCCTCGAGACGACTGTGAATTCGCTGTCGCTGAAGTTGCAGGTGTTGGGCAATGAGGTCAACACGTGCTTTGAGGACCACATCATGCAGTCGCTGGCAAAGCTCCCGATGTATGCTGAAGATATTTATAGTGCACTGGGGGGGGGGGGGTCCTGTCGATAGGGCACCTGAAACGAATTTATGGGCTGAGTGGCACGGCCTTGTGCGGAGTGTGAGTTGGGTTCTGTGTGGGTGCCAACCTTTTCCCCTGACGCGGCATATCCCTCCACCAAACAAGGCCCTTACTTTAGGGCAGGGTCGGTTGCACCGTGTGAATGCCTCTGCCAGGTCACCCCGGCCTTTCTGTCGCACGAGTTGGCGATTCCAGATGATGCATGAAACCCCTGAATCATGCCGGTGTTCGGCTTATCTATGCCTGTGCCTTGCAACCCAACACCCCCTCAGGTGCCTGGTGGATCTGGACCGCATGGGTCGTGAGGTGACCCAGCTCTCCAACGCGCTGTCCAACATGCTGACAGAGGACGTGATCCAGCAGCAGCGTGAGGCGGAGGAAGCCACACGGTCTATCTCAAAGCTGCACCAGAAGAAGCACAAGCTGGATTCGTATGTCTTGTGCGGTTGTTTCGGGTGTTGTATATTGTCGTTGTGATGTTCTCAACTTCGGCCAAGGGTTCATTTTTCAGTGAGAG
The DNA here is from genome assembly GCA_963210315.1 of Rhynchopus euleeides. Classification (NCBI taxonomy): domain Eukaryota; phylum Euglenozoa; class Diplonemea; order Diplonemida; family Diplonemidae; genus Rhynchopus; species Rhynchopus euleeides. Next base: position 921,916 of record OY723264.1, on the reverse strand, counting down.
TGAGCCCTTTGTGCACCATCATGGACCCCTTGTTGATGAAACGGCAGCCAGACAGTTCTGAGCCAGTTCCCGGAGGGGTTGATCAAACCGCTGTGCTGTCTCAACCACCGGCACTGTACACCCACAGATGCCAGGACACCCTGTCGAAAACTGTGTACCTGCGTGAAAATGTGCATTCGTTGGACAAGGCATTTGCAGAAGGCAACACTTCGAACATCGCCTCCGAAATCGTATGATCACGTTACTGCCGCCACCTCAGCAAGATTCTTTCGTCACAGCTCGAGTCATGTGTGTTTGCTACAAACGAAACCAGTCGGCCGACCTTCACCAATGCAGCTGTATCTCTGAAAGACACTCGTGCGCTATATATTTTGACAGTTTTACCATGTAGATCCTGTGTGAAGACCTCGTACACCTGGCAGACTGTGGTGATGCGCTCACATGTGTTGGAACAACCTCACGACCCTTCGTTGGACCCACACCACTCCACACCCGCAGAACAAGATGCAGCAGGCACTGGAGGCTGTGCGTGGCTTCGGACAGTTCGACAAGCTTGCTGGAAGCATTGCTGAATACGAGGAGAAGCTGCAGGAGATGGTGGAGGCGGAATGCGTTGACGCCCTGCTCAACAGAGACAAGGACAGGGCGAAGGAGCATCTGGCCACCCTGAAGAAGATCGGCCGCCTTGGCGAGATCCTCGTGCAATACACAAAGCGGGCTGTGCAGGGTGTGGCCAACGAATGGCGCGACTTCGAGGCCGCCCACCCCACTGACAGCGACGCAACCACCCAGGCGTGGGACAGCGAGCTTGCTGCCTTCCTCGCTGGGTTCAACCAACGCCTCGAGAACACCCTCGCCTCCTCGAAGCGGTACTACGTTGAGGTGTTCGGGAGCGATGCCGCACAGGTCACCCTGGAATACTTCACAGCCGTGCAGCGCGACACGGCACACCGCCAGGCACGATTCTTGAAGAAGGCAAGCCTCCCGGTGCTGGTCGACTGCTACCAGAACTCTATGCGCCTGCTGCACACCATCATCGAAGCGCATTTCCCGCATCCCACCGCCGCAACCGCCGAAGCGCAGGACATGCGCGCGTCACAGCTGGAGATGCTGCGGCAGGCAGCGTCTGGGCCCTACCGACACCTGCAGAGCGTCTACCCCGAAATGGAGGAGGCGCACCTGCGTGGCATCATCCACGGTCTGCGGTTTGTGAAGGACCTTGCCAACACGCAGCGCAACATCCGCATCAACCCAACGATGGTGATGGACATGACGGAGGGCACCTCCACGCTGCTCCACGAGTGCCAGCTCGCGGTGGAACGGTGCATCCTCTTCACCTCAGGCGACCTGCCCACACAGGCGAAGACCTTGGAGCTGTTCGGCACCCTCAACGACGTGTTGGTTCACTTCTCGCAGAAAATCCTGGAGGTCGTCACACGGCTGCGCGTGGGTCTCGGGCTGAAGGCACCAGCAGGTGCGGGCGAGGGTGCAGAGGAGGGCAGCCGTGCAGCACCGCCTCCTCCGACAGACCACGACACGGTGAAGCTGAAGCTGACCCTGCAGCTGCACCACGCTGCAGAGGGTGTGGCGGTGAAGATCTTGCTGTTCGACACCTGGCTGCACGAGCATGTCGCAGGCCTGAAGCGGGACGAGGCAACCACGCCTCTCAAGAAGTTTGTCGAATCCGCAGACCGGTCCGACGAGGGAGGCATCTTCGCCACCGCAAAGCAGGAGGCGAAATGCCTGGGGAAAACAGTCGAGTCCATCGTCTTCGACCTCCTCTTCTCGCCAGTGGCAGCCAGGCTCACCGCAACGGCTGACCTCCCCCGGTATCGGGAGACTGTGTCGGACAGCTACACCGCCTATTCCGCCCCGATGGAGGCACTGCCTGTCATCGGGGATTATCTGCTGAGTTTGCCCGAGGCCCTGGGGCAGGCGCTGACGGGTCTGGAGAATGAGGACAGCTCGACTTGGATTGTGCTGATCCTGCACAGGACATCCGACCTCTTCCTCGAGCAGGTTATGCAAATACCGCAGCTGACACCCCAGGGCGTGCAGCAGCTGAGCACGGATGCAGGCTATGTCCACGACCTCATGAATGCCTTCAACCTGACGGTCCCCTCCCTCCGCGCCCTCCTCCTGGTGCTGCAGGCGCCGAACGACCTCCCCTCGATACAGACGGAGCTCCTCGAGACCTACCCCAAGGGGAGGGAGCTGTTTGACCTTGTGCAGGCGAAGATGCAGGCAGCGTTACAAAGCTCCTCCCCAACAGGCCAGGGGGGCGAGCAGCAGAAGCCCCAAGTGGGTGGGCGGCAGTAGTGCTGTTGAAGGGGTAGAGAGGAGGGTGTTGGTGGAGGCCGTGGTGATTTAGACGGTGTATAATCGCATCACGAGTGTGACTCTGTTGTGGGGAGGGGAGGGGGGGAGGGAGCCTGTGCCGCAGCAGAATTAAGAACACAAAATTGCATGTGTGTGTGGGTTTCTGCGCCGTTGTTGCAACAGTCGGGGGAGTCGCATCAAGGGAGCATGCCTACATATGTGGTCCCACAGCAGCTGTCATGCGGAGGTGGTGTCCCCTCCTAAGGGCACCCCACTCCCTTTGGTAGCCCTAAGGAGTTCTAGCTGAATGCCGCTCGAAGCGCTGACACTTGGCGCGCTCAAATGTAGGGCAGCGCCCCCCCCCCCCCCCCCCCTCACAGCCATCACAGCCTAATTGCCCACACAGTACAACAACACAACACAGGCCGGAAAAAACACTGGATTTCAGACACAACCTGCATAGCGAGTGAAGGGTGATCATTCTTGTGCTCCCTTCAAACTCGATTTCACTACCCCCCCTCCCTCAGGGGCATAGCTTCCGATAAGAATCCGACCCCCAGACCCCTCCGACCCCCGACCCCCGACCCCCCCTTAGCAAAACTACCCCCCCCTCCCAAAAAATCTCAGGGGTTTCCCGAGGAAACGCGGTTCCCCCCTCTCCTGCGTTGCTTGGGCTCCGTGCGGATCGTAGTGGGGTCACTTTGTTGGTGTAGGTGCCACAGAACACCTCTGAAATGCGGATGTGGTTCCTTGAGAAAAGGGGGGTCGGAACCTCGGGGGTCGGAATCCGACCCCCGACCCCCCGACCCCCCATTTTTCGGGGGTCGGAGGGGGTCGGGGCTATATCCCGACCCCCCATTCTTGCGGGGGTCAGTATCCGGAAGATGGGGGGTCTGAAACTGTGGTCAAACTCGGGTCGAAATTTTCGCGTTTTTTCTCGGGGGTCGTAGATGGGGGTCGGAAACTAGGGGTTGGAATATGGGGTGGTCCCCCCTCCCGACCCCCCACACGGGGTTTTCAAAACCCCGTTCTTTGGACTATTTGGAGTTTGTGCGGATCGTAGTGGGGTCATTTCGTGGGTCTTGGGACCAAGCTTCAACGACGAAACATGGGTCTGGTCCAGGTACTGTCATGGGAGGACGTGACCGGGAGGCACACAGGCCACCCCCACCACCCACCCAGCGGGACCCTCCCGACCCCCTCCTCGGGTTTTTCAAAAACCCGTTCTTTTGAATATTTGGAGTTTGTGCGGATCGCAGTGGGGTCATTTTTGACATGGGGTGCCTATTCACACCCCTTATTGGTGGTCCCCATCCAGGCCACATTCCTTAGGAAATAGTAAGGCGACCCCCTCCGACCCCCCCTCCCGACCCCCGACCCCTGCGACCCCCGACCCCCGCTTATCGGAAGCTATGCTCAGGGGGGGGGGGGGCGTGTGTGTACCTTTTTTTAACATTTTTCTTTCTTCTCATTCTTTTGATGGCCCGGTGTCGCCAACTGGGGGGGGGGGGGAGGAGAAGCTTTCTGCGCCTTTCGCCGGATCTTGCAACCCCTCACCACTTCCGCACCACGCTCCGTCAGACTGGGGAGTGGTGTGGCGCAAAGAGGGGGGGAGGGGTCTGCGGTCCAACAAGGATAACCGCACACCACCTTTGTGAACGGTATTATTTTTTTGTCCAAACATTGCTTGCGGCATCTCTTCGGGCTCCACAGGCTGCCTGCTGTGCTTTGTTGCCACCCAAAGAAGGGGGCCAGGCCCACACTCTAAACAACCCCTTTTTCCGCCGAGGCGTTGTCCGCACTTCCTGCCGACGCGCTTCACCACATAGGTTCCTGGCACTAGCGAGCGCGGTGGTCTGTCGCAGGATCAGTCCCCAGGTGTGGGCCAGTTTCATGGTTGGGCGGCTTCCACTGTTATGCTCGATTTGAAGCGCAGCAAGTCTAGGTGCTTCTGTGGCAAAACACCAGCTAGCTTACTGCCGCAACGTGAATGTGTTGTTGAGTGGGGAAGGAGGGGGGTGGGCTCAGAGGCCCACTGGCTGAAGATGCCTGTGTCGCAGAACTGGCAACGCGCAGCAGGGTGGAGATTCCAACGCCCCCACCCCCCCCTCTTGAAGCAAGGGGGATATGCGGGCACAGAATCTGTATTGCATCAGTGCTACACAATACAGCCACCCCTGCTCCTGAGTCGACCCACCGCCACCTCTGCAGGTACACGCACCCTCCGACACACTACCTAGAGGAGGGCGATGGCCTTTATGTCGAGCATGGGGCCGGGTGCTGACCTGGCGCGGGCATTTGAGGCAGAACACGCACGTCTGACTCACGACCAGAAGGTGGAGACGTTCCGCCCGGATGACGTGAAGAACGCAGAGACAGTGGACCGTGAAGCGCAGGAGACGATGGGGACGACAATCCTGGCAGCCGCCTTCGATGGCGGCGTCGTGCTGGCGAGTGACACGGTGACCTCGTCGTACATTGTGGCAGACTACGCAGCACCCAAGATCACACGCCTGACGGACCACATCTGGATGCTGCGGTCTGGCAATGCAGCAGACACCCGCACAGTGGCGAAGGTGTGCCAGAAGTATCTCCGCAACCTCGAGATCCAGATGGGCCGTGAGGTGCCGGTGCGCGCTGCCGCACGTCTGGTGCAGCAGATCCTGTTCTACAACCGCGGCAACCTGTCGGCAGGCCTGATTGTGGGTGGGTGGGACCAGGAAAGCGGTGGTCAGGTCTTCAACATCCTCTCCGATGGCGCCAAGTCCAAGTTGGACCTTGCCATGGGTGGGTCTGGGTCTATCTTCGTCTACGGGCTGGCAGACTCCACCTTCCAGAAGGGCATGACCGAGGCGCAGTGCAAGGAGTGGATGAAGAAGATTGTTGCCCACGCGAAGGCCCGCGACGGGAGCTCTGGGATGAACACACGACTGACGACTATCAACAAGGATGGTGCCGTGCAGTCCTTCTTCGCGTGGGAGGAATCTCCCTACAGGATGGAGACCGACAAGAACTGGGAGAACATCCAGGAGCAGGTATGTGATCTGAGATTTTTAGTTTGTTAGACAGCGCATATTATCCAGACAACTTTTGTGTTGGCGGAAAATATGATTCGGTTCTGCCAACCGTACCCTCCACACCAGATACTCTCGAGCGAGAGGGTTTGTGTATGTGAACCTTCAACGCACCGAGAGCAACTCATGACCGCCCTCACACCAACATAGCCTTGAGACAAATTGCGCTCAACAAAAAGTAGCTCATATCTTTTCCACACAAAGTACACAGACAGGGTCTCCACCACAAAGCGAACAGATCACGAAATCTCCCAATCAACCCAACATAATGCCAACAAATGCTAATACACGCCACTCCACTATTTTCCTACCCCACACCCACACAACAGGTGATCCCGAAGTAAGCCCTCTACGGGCAGTCTGCCGGGGTGGCTTGCCATTATTCCTGCCGGTATTGCACCATACTTGCCCGCCCCGCTGCCCACCCAATGGGCGGGGTGGGGGAGGCAGTGCCGGAGGGGATACTCCCTTGCGGTGTACACAAAAAGTCTGGCTTCGTTTGTCTAAGCCGCTGAAAAAAACAAAAAAAGCAAACAGAAGACCGCCTGTCCGGCTGTCACCTAGCCCAGCTGAATGCGTGAGTGTGTGGATTGTTATTCTGCGTTGCAGCGCAATAACCGCAGCCCGGGCAGCAACCTGGTTGCCTTTGCGTGGGGAGAGCGGACAGAGGGAGAGTCGGGCAGGGCAACAGGGGGGCTCGGTTCCAAGGAACACTTTGGGTGGCAGAGGGCAAGAGGGTGAAGAACGGGGAAGAGGGGGGGGGGGATACGAGGGCTTTTCGCAGGGTTGCAGCCCCGTGTCGTGCGGGGGAGGGGGGTGGGGGGGGGATGTGTATGATTCAAAAAGAGGAACTCCTGTTTATTTTTTTGCCCCCCCTCCAGAAGAACTGCATTGGGGGATATCTCGGAGGGGGGAGGGGGGGGGGGTGGGCCCTCGTGGAATGGCATTCCCAAGCCAAAAAAAAGGCCTCTAACCCACCGCCACCGCATGTGGTGTTGGTCCCCTTTAGTTGGTTGTCCGGTTGTTCATTTTTTGTGATGTGGCCCTTTGCAGCCCCCTCACCCTCCCATGCCCCATTCCGCTCTTCACTCCTCTCCCTCGATTTCCCCCCCCATTCACTTCCCGCTACCCAAAACACTGCCCTCACTGCACCTCCCAGACCTGAAGAATATACAGCCAAAAAACCTATCTAATTAGCCTTGGCTCTTGACTGCCTCCGTTCCCCCCCCCCCTCCCCCACCCCCTCTCCCCCGGTAAAAATATACCCAAGGAGAAAAGGGAGGAGGGAGGGAGACTGTACCCTCTCAGCTCTCTAACACCCACATCAACGCGCAAAAAAATCTCTTACTCCGCCCCGCCCCGCCCTCCCCCCAAGCTGAGTGTGCGCCACCCCCCATTTAGAAGCAAATAACCGAAGAACCAAGCAGTGGAAAATTCAGGAGTGGCCATTCGCACAGCAATGGCCGTCCCCCCCTTCTTCCTGCCCAATCCCCTCGGGCTGTCCTGTGGGGGCGGGGTGGGGGGGGGGGAAGGGAATGTGTTCCACTTTTGTTACACAGAGGAACCCTCTTGGTGGGAAGCGGGGGGGGAGCGGGGTGTCTTTTCACTCCCCTTCTGCCCCCCCCCCCCGCTGATAGGCACAGAAAAACCCCCCCCCAAGCTGTTGTGTGATGATCCATCTCAACCCATGCGAGATGTGTTGCCGCCACCGCGATGGACTCCCCCCCCCCCCCCAGCCAGAGAGAAATGGGAAGAAGAAGAACAAGGCAAATCGTAAGGCGGACAGAACCCCATTTCCTCAGGCTGGTTTGGGTGGGGTCGGGGGGTGGTGGTGGCGGCGCATGCAGTGGGTTTGAGATGAGGTTATGCCACAATACAGTAGAGCTGCCTAAGCTTTTAGGCTGTATCTGTGCTATTCTAAGAAGAAACTCAAGAGAAATGGGACGCTTGTTTGGAGGGGGGTCGGTGAGTGGGTAGGTGCTATTCTGTGGGCGGGTGCCACCCCCGGTGGCCATTAAAGAGCAAAGAAGCCTCAGCGTTGCATTGCCTGGGGTGCGCGTGTGTGCGTTGGGGGGTGTGGGGGTGGGGGTGGGGGGCGGCGTGAGGTGTCTGCCTAATACTAACGCCGATTCTGGCTGCCCTCTGCCAGCATCCGGTTGTCGATGCCAAAAAAAATACTAACCACATAAAACCGTTGAGGGCGAAGGGGGGTAGGGGTGGGTAAAATGGACGATACAACAAACGAGGAAGCTATAAAATAAGACCGTCCCCTGCACCCCCCCCCCCTCCTAAGGAACTGCAGCGATACCGAATTTCTTGGCGATTGCCGCGACGCATGCAATATCTCACGCGTCTGCCAATCGCACGGGAGGGGGGGGGATAGGGCGGGTCGAAAGCCTGTCCCAAAATGGGGTTTTTCGACATAGCAGCCGCGGCCCTCTATTTGACCTTCTGACCCCCCAGAACCCACCATACCCCGGTTTTTGGGCCCTAGGAGTCCGATTTTCGGGCTCCCGAGCCCCGGAAAGTCGATTTTTGATGATGTCAAAATTTTGTTCCCTATACTGCACCTCAGGGTCACGCACGGGTTCGCCAGTCCACTATCAGCCCATGTGCAGGCCCACTTTCTCGACCTCCTCCACCCCTTCCTCCCCTGCGTCCTCAAGACCCTCCATAGGTGCCAATCCTGCATCTTTCGACCCTCTTCCCACTCCAGCGTCGCACCAAACTGTTGAATGCGGGCAGCCACCATCTCCTTCTCTGTATACACTGCCAGATCATGCAAAGATGCATACTGATGCAGAGTGGGAACCGTCATCAACTTGCACAGTGTGCGGTGCTTGGCTGCAAGGGACAGGCGGCACAACTGGCCACTGCTCCGACACTGAGATGCTGGTCTGGCCAACGAACTCTTTGTAAGTTGAAAGGTCTCCTCTGTCGGGAGGGGGGTTTGCGAACCAACCCTCACGACTTGCTCATGGCTTGCTGAGCAGGGCGTGCAATGACTTTCTGATTATTCAGGACGTGCATTCGAAGCCCGCGCACTTCTTCTGTGAAATGGTTGTTGCGAGAGTTGCACTGTGTGATTCCTTGATCCCCTTCCTCGCCTCAGCGTACGGAGGACGCTTGAATGTCCCGAGCATATCCTTCGCAGCGTCTTTAGCCAGTTCCGCGCACTCGTCATTTACATAAGGCGCGTGCAGCATAAATACCCGGACACTGTTCTGAGACCAGGTCCCACAGGACCCTGGTCTTGAGCGCCAGAAGAGAACCTTGATGATAAGCTCGGGCTCTGCGTTGCAGCTGGGTACTCGCTGCGCTCTTCCACCTCCCTTGACTGTCTGCATCCACAGGAGAAATGCTTCGCAGATAACGGCAGCAGTGGCAAGTGTTTAGTCGGGACAGTTTACCTGCCTTGCATTCTAAGAGAGCATTCTCATGAGGGCATCAACACTAATGCATCACTGTCGGCTATGATGACATCCTCCCTGTTCCTGGCAGCTCCGAGTTCAATAGCAGGCCACCCAACGACTGTGTCAGATGGCAGTATTCGATGGCATCTTCTCACTGTCCGAATCGTTGGGATACGACGTTGTTTGTGGCGCGGATGAGCGGTTGCATCAGAAAATCACAGCCGCAGGATGGTGTGCGCTCGGACGTCCCAGGATGAGAGTGTTTTACTATCTGCCCGTGGCAGGCGTCCGTGCCATGACCCGGAGGTGCAGTATAGGGAACGGAAAAATTGACATCATCAAAAATCGACTTTCCGGGGCTCGGGAGCCCGAAAATCGGACTCCTAGGGCCCAAAAACCGGGGTATGGTGGGTTCTGGGGGGTCAGAAGGTCAAATAGAGGGCCGCGGCTGCTATGTCGAAAAACACCATTTTGGGACAAAAAAACGGGGCTTTCGACCCCCCCTAAGCATAGGGTGCGGGCGATTCGGTTATCGCCCAAATCGCAAAAATTATCGCCCTCATTATCGCCCATTCTGTCAAGGCGATAAGTGGGCGATAATTTTTCCGTCGTATTTTTGGGGGCAAAACGGCCCGGCCAGGGACGTCACATCACTGCTGAGGTGGTGAGTGGGTCATTGCCTCAGTGAAGACCCGGTTCTCCCAAATTTAGGGAGACAAATGACCCACCCGCATGACGTCAGTGGTCAGAAGCTGATTTCTGATGCAGAATCCGAGGTCTTGGCCCAGTTGTTGACGAGGTCACAGGGCCCTGTGGGACCCAGGGTCAGTAGAGCGGCAACCCACTCACCACTAGCTGAAGACCCCTTCAGAAAGTGTGAAAGAAAACGGGCGATACTGGGCGATAATTTGGCGATAATTGGGCGATAATGGGCGATAAGGCGATTCGATACGCGATAATCGGGGCTCGAACCCGGTTGGGCGAATATAGGGCGATAGGCGAATCGCCCGCACCCTATGCCTAAGGGGGGGGGGAGGGGGGAGTGAGTGCAATTCTTTTTTGGTGCGTTTCACACTACACCCCCAATGAGACCCACCTGCAGGATACACACAACGTGCCCCCACCCCACCCCCCCACACACCCTCACCCTCCCCACCCCCTCGGGCCGACCTGTGCGCCCACAATGGGCCCGGAGGGAGGGCTGGGCCTATCTGGGAGCACCTGCGCACCTGTCCATGTTGGGGGGCACAGCCCCTATGGAGGTGTGCCTCCCGCACACGATGCGCCTGTCCGCAGCAGCAGCGCGGGCACATCGGGCAGCCTCTCCCGGCAACGCACCGTCATCAAGACGCTGAATGAGGTTGACGGGATGGTGTACAGCCTTGTGTTTGAGGGGAGCCTGAACAGGCTGAGTGTGCGTCAGCTCAAGCGGCACCTGCAGGAGACGACAGGGCTTGCCGTCTCCCAGCAGGTGCTCTGCTGCGAGGGCCGCCCCCTGCCCGACACGGCGAGCTGCGGGTCCTGCGGCGTGGCGGGTGGCGCGATGCTGCAGCTCTCAACTGCTGCCACCGCAGCAGCGCCGCCGCCCCCGCCACCCCCATCTCACCACCCGTACCCCGTGCCGCAGCCCGGGATGCAGCCGCAGCAGCTCCCGCCACCCGGGGCTGCGGTGCCCGTCCCTCGGCCACGCGTCTCTATCACCGAGCCGGTGCCCCCGCCTCCAGCGCACCATATCGCACGGCAGCTGCATTCGGGGGCAGCACCGTCTTTTGTGGTGCCATCACAGGAGAGCTCGCCGTCGCCCTCGGCACAGCCGCAGGCACACCACCCCCACTACCAGCAGCACCACTCCCAGCAGCAGCACGGGCATCATGGGCATCAGGGGCAGCGGGAGCAGGTGCCGCACTCTGCGCTGCACGATGCGGTGGAGAGGAATAACGAGCGGCTGCGGCAGCTGCAGCACGACGAGATGCTGCTGAGGGAGCGCGAGTCGCGCCTGCAGGCGGAGGAGGCGGCGCTGGCTTGCCGACAGCGAGAGCTGGAGGCGTCGGCGTCGGGGAGGCGGCTGAGCAACAGCAGCGGGGCGTACAGCAACACCGGGCTCACGGTGGAGCAGCTGACGCGGCACAACGACCTCGCCGATGAGGATGAGATTGTCAGCGTGGAGGAGCTGCCGCCGGCGCCTGCGGCGCGCAGCCACCGGCACACGCGGCGGTTCTCCCACCGCACAGCGGGGACGTCGCCAGGGCATTCGCTCCGCTCCCGCTCGACGTGGATGTCGCAGGCGTCCGACAGAGGCTTCGAGCTGGACTCCCTGTGGCGCATGCAGTCTTCCAAGTTCGACGAGCAGCGCCTGACCTCTGCCATGCAGATGGAGCGTCTCGAGAAGCAGCTGGCTGAGAGGGAGGCAGATCTCCGCCAGAAGGAGTCGGAGGTCCTGCACGACCTGGACTATATCGGGGAAAAGCGGCTCATTGTCGAGTCGTTGAAGGCACGCGTTTTCTAAGCAGATGGGACGCATTCTGCGGGCTGCCGATGCCAACAAATAGTAATAGTCAAGGGAGTGTGTGGGAGGGGTTGGTGGTGGTGGTGGTGGGGAGCGAGAGAGTTAGTTGTGTTTGCGCCTTCCTCGCAGCCCCAGAGTTTGGGGAAAGGGGAACAAAGGGTAGAAGTTGTTGTGGCGGCTGGCCTCCCTGAGAGGTGGGGTGGGGTGGTGGTGTTAGCGGCAGAGCAGAGCGAAGCGGATGCCTGGTGTGGCGTGTGGCAGGCTCACCGAACAAGGCATGAGGTGGTGTGTGGAGCTGCGGTGGATATTCGTATCGGGATAAGATGTTTTGTGCATTCTCCGCTCCTGCAAAAAAGACTATTCACGCGTGGGTGTGGTGGGTGTGTGCGGGATGCTGAAATATCCCTGTATGTGCGGATGCTGCACGTGTCTGTTGGCAGCGTGTGGCATGCCATTTGTGTCTCTCGTCCCACTTAGAGGGTTTCCCTCTGAACCCACCACCACCACTCCGGCGGCAACACTCCTTTCTTTGCCTCTGCGGTTTCACAGCAGCAGCCAAGCAACCGAACAGACCGTCTGGCCACCTTGTGTTTGTGTTACAGGGAGGGATGGGCCCCCTTAGACAAGTCCCCTCCCCCTGGGGATGGGCCACTTAGAGCATATGTTTGTGAAGCCGAATTTTTAGTTGAGTGGTTCCCCCCCTCTGCACCCCGCCCCCCCAAAGCTCGCATTGTTAGAGGTCGTAGGGAGGCTCTTGTTGTTTCTTGCCCCTTCAGTTTCGGTAATCATACCCCCACCCCCCACCCACCGCCCTCCTGAGTCCCGGACCTCCCCTTGGCCTCATCACATTTATCGGAGTGCTGACAATGCCATGTTCCTTCTTTTTTGCAGATCTCCCTCTCTCTGTCTCAAATCCTCGCCAGCGTGCCACTGGCGTGCTGCTCCCTTCAAGCCCCAGCCGACACAATCGTCAGCCAGAATCAAACGGCTGCCTCTTTTCGCTGAACGCTGCCTCACACTCATCCCAGCTCAGGTGCACTGAGTGCCGTGTGAGGCAACTGCAACTTGAAAGGGGCAAAACGTCCTGCAGGATTTGGAAAGAATGCCTTCTGCTTTGGAATACAGTTGTGTGCATGAAGATAACATAGAAGTGGATGACTCGAGACAGGCCGGTGTGTGGGATGCGTGGATGTATGATTCATCCCCCCCCTCTCCCCCGACGGTGTGTGCGAGTTAGATCCCTTAGATAGATAGCACTGACAAAAGTACAACGGGAACACAGGCGCGGCGGCACCACCCCCCACCCCACCCCACCCCCACCCTCTTACTCTGAAATAAACGCGACTGGAGGCGCTGCGTTGCTTCTTTACTGTTGGCGATTCACTACCCCCCTCCCCACCCTTGGCATGGTATAAATGCTCGGAGTTGGGTCCAGACCTCAGGTTGTCGAGTGCCAACGGGTATATCTTGAAGGCGCAATGCCACCCGATGGGCTTTTGCAATGTCCCAACCCCGTATATCAAGGTGTAGGAAGGTGGCGGTGGCGGTGACACCAAGGCATCCAACACCACCTCTCTACGTCGTGGATCAGCGTCGATCAACCCCCCTCCCCCCCACCCCTCCCACCGCCTTCAAACTGACACTGCAGGGGGGAGGGACCACGATGCCGCAGGTACTGTGGCCGTTCAACCGGAGCCTGATCCAGGTGGAGGGGCGCCGGGTCCTCACGATCGCTTTGCGTCGGACGGCGGCAGTGGTCCCAACGATCGGACTGAGGTTCGATGGCTGTGATGGGGGCACCGCCGCGGCAGGTGTGGAGAGTGCTTTGGCACTCGGTTTCCGCCATTTCGACTTCTGCCACGCCGACGGCACCTCCCAGCTGGAGGAAGTCGGGTCGGTTTTTGGGAAGTGGCTGGCAAGCGGCGTGCGGGCAGATCTGTATGTCTCCTTCAAAACCCGTTACTACACACCGGAGGACGATGGCCTTCAGGGAGACCTCACAGGGGCGATACAACGTCTCCAATGCGGCTATCTTGACATGGTCAGCCCGCAGTGGCCTGCTGACGTGACCTCACCGTCACCCAGCATAGACCATCGAGGCGTTCTAGGACTCTGTGACAAGATATCCGAGGGTGTCCCACCAAAGGGCCTCCTGACACGGCATATGGGTGTCGGGAACCTCCCGACTGGCTACCTCGCGCAGCAGCTGCTGCGCGATAGCCGTGAGTCGCCGGATGGGGTGCACCATGAGATGAGCCTGGCTATGCAGGTCGGGGGGTTGCGGGCGACGTGCCTCAACTACGACATGCCATTCTTTGCGCAGATCACGGTGCCGGAGGTGATGCCGAAGCTGGCGCTGCAGGCGTGCGAAGCGAAGGGTATCACACCCGTGGAGCTCACGGCAAAGTTTGCGATAGCCGAAGGTGCGTTGGCAGTGGTGCGATGCCCCGAAACAGCAGATGAGCTGAAGAGCCTGCTCGTGGCGACGTCGGTGACAGAGGATAACGTGCTCCTGCTGAAGCAGAGGGAGCGTGAGGTGCTCAGGAAAATAGATCAGGGGCTCGGCGCGCGCACGCTTGGCACAGAGTTCCCTGAGATCTGGAAGGCAGGAGACCTCTAGCCTGGAGGGGATGGGGGGTGCGAAATACGGAGCGGAAGACGGGTGGTCTCTGCAGCGGAGGATGGGCCGTACACAAAGCAGGTGTTTGTATTTCTGCAGGCATCGCAGGTTATTGGTTGTCCCGGAGTAGATGCTTTCTAGTTGGATGGAGTGTCGAGACTGACGTTAGACGACTCCGTGAGATGAATCAACATGGCAATGTGTTGAGAGGACGGAGTTCTGGGGTGCAGACGTTATGTGCGGCATGATGGTCTTGCTGAAAACACATGTGTGCAGACTGCAAACCGGTCAGGGTGCAATCTCAGGAACGAGTCGACTGGGAATTTGACTGGAGACTGCAGCGTTACCGTGTGGGCTCTGCCGTACAGAAGAAGCAGGCGAAACGTCATACACAAGAGAGTCACTGCCAGAAGAGGAATGTCATCCCCGCCTGCCTCTTCCCCTTTAGCTAGGCAATCTTGTTGCGCTGGCAGAATAGAACTTTTAACCGGGGCGCACGCGCAGTGTGCGGCACAGATGCAATGGGACTCATCCATGTAAGTGTACAAATCACACCACACACACACACACAGGTTACGGATTATATCCAGGTCGGTCAGGAATCGAGGAAACCGGGATTACTATGGCGCAGGTCAGCCTGGAGGCGTTTGTGCGCACGGTTGTCGGCCCACTGTGGTACCTGTGGCGTGCAGTGTACCTTGAGGACGGGGCACGGTCCATCCGCGGGCTGGTGTACATCCTGCTGGCCACAACCTTCCTGCAGGACTCGCAGCTGTTCGACTTCACCAGCGACGAGGAGCTGCGCAGCGTCGAGTGCAGCGAGGCGGACTTCAAGTACCGGATGGCGGACGGGACGTGCAACCACAAGGAGCTGACGAAGATGGGGGCGAAGGGGACGCGCTTCGGGCGGAATGTGCGGTCGACGTGGGAGACGACGACGCCGCCGCACAACTACCTGTGGGAGCCGCGGCCGGAGGAGGCAGCGAAGCTGATGGCGTCGTCCAACAACAAGCGGGAGGCGATCCCGTCGCTGAACCTGTTCTTCGGGGCGTGGATCCAGTTCCAGACGCACGACTGGTTCAACCACGAGAAGGACACGGAGGCGGCGCCGTACGTGCTGAAGACGCGGACCCCGGATGCCGCGGAGACCGGGGGGACGTTCCCGCTGCAGCGGACGAAGCGGGACGGGGACGGGTACATGCGCACATCGGTGACGCACTGGTGGGACATGTCGCAGGTGTACGGGTCGGACCGGGCAACGCAGGAGTCGCTGCGGTCCTTCGTGGACGGGAAGCTGCTGTTCGGGGAAGACGGGCTGCTGCCTCGGGACAACGTGACGGGGGTGGCGTCGACCGGGTTCACCGACAACCTGTGGAGCGGGCTGGAGGCGCTGCACACGCTGTACGCGAAGGAGCACAACTGGATCTGCGGGGAGCTGAAGGCGCGGAACCCGACGTGGGGCGACGAGAAGCTGTTCCAGACGGCGCGGCTGATCAACGCGGCGCAGAACGCGCTCATCCACACGGAGGAGTGGACGGCGATCCTGCTGCAGAACAAGCCTGTGACGATGGCGCTGCGGATCGGGACGCGCGGGGTGACAACGATGAAGAAGCAGTTCAAGGAGAACTTCAAGCTGTTCGACCGGGTCGCCCTGTCCATCTTTGAGCACCTCCCGTTCCCCGGGGCGGACGGGATCGGGGACAAGGTGACCCTGGCAGGGGACGCCGCCTTCTCGCAGACGGAGGGCTTTGTGAGTGTGTACCGGATGCACGCGCTGCTGCCCGACAACATGACGGTGGGCGGGGAGACGGACAGCCTGCTGAGCCACACCTTTGCGGCCGGGCGGGACAAGGTGGAGCAGCACGGGGTGGAGGAGGTGATCATGGGGATGGCGAAGATGAACACGCACAAGCTGTCGCTGCACAATTTCCCGCCGTCGCTGTCGAACCTGAAGGTGGGGGTGAACAACGTGCTGGACATGGCAGCCATCGACATCTTCCGCGACCGTGAGCGTGGTGTCCCGAAGTTCAACGACTTCCGCGAGGGGCTGGGGCTGGAGCGCTTCACGTCGTTCGAGGCGGTGAACCCGAAGCCGGAGGTGGCAGCGGAGCTGCGCGCCATGTACGCAACGGTGGACGACATCGACCTGCAGGTGGGGATGGCAGCGGAGGAACCACGCCCGGACGGGTTTGCCATCAGCGAGACCGCCTTCTTCATCTTCCTGACGCAGACGACGCGCCGCCTGCACGCCGACCGGTTCTTCCAGGAGGACTTCAACGCGGAGACCTACACGCAGTGGGGACTGGACCACGTGTGGTCTGCGAAGTTCAAGTCGCTGTTTGAGCGCCACTACCCGGACACTGTGTCTGCGTTCCCGACGGGGGAGTTCCCGCTGCAGGGGAGTGCGTTCCTCTTCAAGCAGAACTAGGCGGTTTGGCGGAGTTGGGGAAGGATACCCCTGCCTGTGTTTGAAAAACGGAATGCTTTTGGAAAAGGGCGAATGCCGTACCGGCGCACCGGCGCGCGAAACCACACGAGAAGGGAGAATGGAATGGAATGGAATGTGAACCGATGTGAGCTGCGGTGGAAATATCCCACCGCCCCCGGGCGCGCGCCGGCCGCACTCGGAGATTGATGTTGATTTTTTCGTTGTTTTGTCTTGTCTTGGATGCTCGACTGATTTGCATACCACTACCACCGTCACTACCCCCATCTAAGCTAGAACCGCAGCCTGTGGTGAGAGGGGTGAACGGGCGCAGCACATGCCGCTATGGCATGTGCTGCGCCGCTTGCCCCTCCCCATTATTCTTCACCGCACACAGATCCAGCTGGCTGTAAACTTGTGTTGCCCAGCAACACCAGCATTGCATGCATCACGCCGGGGTCCACCCCGCCTTCGTACCCCCCCCCCCTCCCTTTACTCCCCCAGCAGCCCGCAGCGCACACAACACACATGGCTAGGCGGCGCCACATCTGTGGCATCGCGTCGGGCAGAGCCCCCCCTGCGTCCGTCCCCAGCGTTGCTTTCTCCACACCAACATCTGCAACGCTCGGGGGGCCAGGGGAGGCCAGCACCGCACGCGCGCTAGGTGCCGCCGGCCATGTTTGTTTCGCGGTGTGCGTTGTGTGTGTGGCCCTTGCTTTCTTCTGTGCTGTTTGCTGCAGGGGGGGCGGGGTAGTGTGGGTGGGTGGGCGGGTTTGGTGTGCCGTTGCAGGTTGCGCGCACACTCAGTGTGCATATGTCTGGCGCTTGTCTTTAACCCTTTCTGTCCGGGAAGCCACTACAGTGGATTTGCACTTTGCTTACGTAAGTAAATAATTATGCACTTCGAATTTTTCAGGATTTTTTTGTATGGGAAAATGGGGGAGCTCAATCCTTTCAAATGCAGCAAGGGTTCATGGGAAAGGTGGAGATCCGTCCAACGTACTGCCGGAGGACAATTGCACCCTCAGGTGAGATTTTCGGGTTTGGGTAGTCCCTCATGACCCCTATTTACGAGTCAACCATATCAGGTGTTCTTGTGCCCCATTTCGCTCGACTCCCCCGATCGTGGAAAGCTCTGGAGTTATTCTCCGCAAAAACACATCGATATGCAGACCCACAGAACACATTTCGACCCATCACAGGCGCGAGAGCTGGGGGGGCTGGGTGGGTATCAGAGGGTCTTGGGCAGGTATGGCCACTACAGTGGCTTTCACTTTGCCAATGCAGGCAAGGTTATTTGAATTTCGAATTTTTCGAGATTTCTTTTTATGGTGGAAACGGGGTGGACGAATCTTTCAAATACAACAAGAGTTGGTCGGAAAAGCGAAACTCTGACCAACTTGGCTCTGTAACAAAATTGCACCACAAGGTGGAATTTTCGGTGGTTTTGCCCTTGAAACCGCCTCCTGAACCTGCGTGGGAGGTATCGAGCTTTCCCGAGCATCTTTTTGCCCGATTCCTTCGATAAGGGAAAGGTTTCCGACAGATGTCATCTGGGAAATCAGTTTTCAGACCTCTGCATCTCGAATATCCGCCCCAACGGGCTGTGCCGATGCACCACCCGATTTCGGCCTCCAGCCACCCATCAGTGAAATATGGTGGAATTCTCTGATGGAGATTTGATGCCGTCAGTCATCGGGCGGACATCCTCCATGGCCCCAGAGGGGCAGGGAAGGGTGTTCTACCTCGATCCAGGTGCCCAACGGGCTAACGGGGTCGCTGGGGTGGCTCACAGTCAGGTCCCTCAGAACATGTGTTTTTGCACCTGTTGATTTATTTGCCTTGTGCAAACCACTGCCTTCCCAAGTAAATTGTCTTCCGCTCCACCTTTTTCAACATTTTTTTTATCGGGAACTGCGCTGGAGCAGAACTGTTCGAGAACGCCAGAGAACCCGGATTTTTTGGGCGGTCACACACCGCCCTGAATTTTTTTCTGGATTTTTTGCACCTCGATTTTTGGTTTCTCGGGCGAGGCCCACATGTGAATTTTTTTCGGGAAAAAAACCGGAACAATGCAACGTTCTGCGCAAACGCAGTTCCCGATAAAAAAAATGTTGAAAAAGGTGGAGTGGAAGACAATTTACTTGGGAAGGCGAATTTTCCCAAAAATCGAAAAAATACCCCCCGGACAGAAAGGGTTAACCTAAATGAAATGAATTTTCAAAACACATGCAGACACCACCGTGCACCGGTGGGTAGTGGTGTAGCGCGGATGGGCGGGCAGGGGGGCTTCCCCCCACCCTCTCTACCTCCCCCGCTTGCCACTACGGCGTGCGTTTAGAGTGAAGGGGGTCGCCTCTGTGTGACCTTCCCTTTTCTCTTCATCACAGCCTTGCCGCGTGTGTTCCCTTCTCCATTTGTGAGCCTGCCCCCTTTGCGGTGCGGTGAAGGGCAGGCAGTCGCAGCTGAGGTGCAGATGCACCCCTGCGACGCACTGCACCGGCCTGCACCGCGGGAGGGAGGGGGGGGCAGCCAGCCGGGGGGAGATTGAGATTGCGACACGCTTCTGGCCTTTTTTTTCCCCATCTTGTTTCCGACTTTCTCCTCTCCCTTTGATGTTTGTTTTTTTTGTTGTTGTTAACCCACACCGCCCGTTCGTTTGCCTTTTTCTTTTGCATATGCCAAAGCCCAGCCCGCTTCCTGCCCCCCCAGCCCCAGCCCCTGCCATGCCGTGGCAGGGGTGGCGGGGATGTTGGATTTGTTGTGTCATGCGCGGTACGAGAGAAGGATAGAGATAAGGGGTGTGAGAAGTGTGCATGTATTCTGTGTGTATAACGCACCACAACCTGACACAACACACACATGCAATCACCTTCGCCCCACGACAGTGTGCTTTTTTGCGATTTTTTGTTTTTGATCTATCTCTATTGCGCATGAAACCAACCAACCAGAGGGGTCCAACACATATCCTCAACCTCAGAGCACTGCTACCGTGCAGTGTGCACCTGGTGTGTATGTGTTGCGGGGCAGGCAGGAAGCGGTGCGCAGGAGCACGGTACATTCCATCACGCATCGCACATTACAACGCACAGCGCGCTGCCGTGTGACCCCCACCGCTCGGTAGCGGCAGCACACCCCCTGGAGGAGGGGGTCCGTGTTTTGTTCCGCTTGCCGTGCCTCTTCTTACTTCACTTCACCGCGTCTTTTCTCACTGGTTCTGTCCCCAACCCCGTGTCTTTTTCTGCGCCCGGTTGTTGGCGTTGATGGTGTGGGTTGCAAACACACACTCTCCCACCTTCTCGAGAGGGAAGGGCGGGGCTTGCACCCTGCGGGGCTAAGGAAGAGGACACGGGACAGGGAAGGAGTTAAGATTGGATAAACGGAAACGCGCCTCCCCCCTCCGCCCACCCCCACATAGCGTTGCCTGTGGCTTTGCCTCTTCTTCGCCATATCGTATCCATCCACCCATAGCCGACCTTCTCTGTGTCCGGGCATCCTGCCACCTTCCCTCCAGCATTCTCCACTGCCCCGCCACATCTCTTTCCCACCCCCCCCCCCCTCCCCACACAGGCTCCACACCCAACACCCAGTGGGTGCCGCCACCTCCTCCTCCTCCACCCATATGTCGGCTGCCGCACTCCGCGAAAAGCTGAGGCTTTTGGAAGCGGGATGTGACGACCCTATACTTGACCGCCCGCCCGCCCACACTGCCCCCCCTGCCGACACCTCCCCTGCGAAGCCCCCCGCCAGCCTCAAGTCACCCCCGACACACCACCACTCCGACGCCGTGTGGAACGAATGGGAAGCCATGGTTCTCGCACAGGAGGAGGCAGCAAACGCCGTCGCCCCCCACGTGGCGCAGTGCAACGCCTCCCTCTCCCGCCGCATCTCCGACATCGACACCCGGCGTGCCGAACTCGCTTCCACCTTCCGCGCCATCGGGGCCAACACCGACATCCTCGACGCCCTCGCCACCCCTGTCATAAGCGACAGGCATAACACGGCACACGGCAGCTCCGGCACCCCTGCAGACCGCGTCATATGGGACCTCCCCTGCGACGCCGATACCCCTCTGGTGAAGCGCCACCGGCATGCCCTGGAGCTGCGGCTGCAGCGTGCCGAGGCTGTCCTCAGAGAGCACAAAGCTGTCAGCCTCCGCACCCTCTCCTGCGCCCGCAACGAGCAGCGCCTCAAAACCTTTGAAGACGCCATCACTGCGCGAGACTCTGCCCTCCAGGTGGAGGCCGAGGAGGCGGGGTGGGTGCGCACGCGACGCTCAGAGGATGGCACCCTGCAGGATGCGTACGCCACGGCACGCGAGGCTGTCATCCGCGCCAACAACGCAGTGCTGCTCGCAGAGGGCAAGGTGCGGCATGCCGCCATACAGAGCAGGCTGGAGAGGCCCCAGGTGGGGCAGCCCGTCACAGGCATCCCTTCTGAGGAGTTCGACGAGGTGCTCCCTCTGCTAGAGGCTGTGTTGGAGGAGCACCCGGTGCCGGCTGATCCGGAGCCCTGCTGCACGCTGCGTGGGATGACCATCCACGATGTGGCACGCCTGCACCGGCACCGCGCAGAGCGGCTGACGGAGCTGCGGGGGTTGCTCGAGAAGCGTGTCGCGGCCCTGCAGGGGCTTGTGGATCAGGCGGAGGGGATCCGGTCTGATCTGCACAGCCGGGAGGCTTCGCTGCAGGTGACGCAACTGAGGCTTCTGAAGAACCGTGGCAAGGCGCGGACGCAGGAGAAGATTGCTCGCAGGCAGGTGCAGGATGCAGATGCCGAGGTGCAAAGCAGCTGCGGCTCCAGCGGTGCCGGCGCGGTGGAATCCCAAACCCCCGAAGGCTGCGATGAAGAAGCTGCTGCCGATGGAGGGGGTGATGCCGGCAGCGGCAGCGGGTGCGGTGGCAGCGTGCCCTCGGAACACGGTTCCCCTTCGCCCGTGGGGGTGGAGGAGGTGGGGGGGCAGGCGCTGCAGCCGGATGCAGATGCGTGTGCCGCTGATGCGGGGGAGGGGCAGGAAGCGGATGGTGTGGAAGGCAGCGTGCCACACGAGGGGCAGGGCGGGGAGGCGGAGGGGTTGGAATGAGAGAAGGGTGAATGCGTGTGTGCGAAGTGGGGTTGTCGTTGGCGAGTTCGCTTCGGTTGAAGGCTACGACTGACCACCAACAAAAAGATCAGAACATGGGTGGCGGTGGGTGGGTGGGTGGGTGGGTGGGGGCTTTGCGGGTTTACATGTGGTGCTGCAGGTTTGAGGGTGCATCAATACAGGGCAGGTTGCCCCACATGGGTCGGTGTGTCCTTATTAAGTAATGTTAACATCGGATCGATCGGGGTGTGTGTGATCCACCAGCTGCCAGCTGGGGGTGGTTCCTTTTTTGCTGGCCTTGCAGCCCGAAAGAGAGGAGGAGGAGGGGTTCGAACCGTTGGGCTCTTTGTCGTAGCAGCGTCGGGTTTCCACCCGACGGGCTCAACGGCAAGGTTGGGTTGCAGCACGGGCTGTTTGCGTCAGGCCATTTTCGTGATCTGAGGATGCATCAGCTGAGGGGCGGCAGATATCACACGCAGCTCAGCTAAGACAGCAGAACCAGCGCCTCCCCGCCTCCACCCCCCGTCTCCCTGGCACTTCTCACCGCGTCGGAATGAGGCCGCGAAGCTCCTTCGCCGTGAGTCGCATCCGAACCTTCCCGTTTGTGATCAGACGATCGGAGGTGACGTGGCTCGCAGCTCGATCGGGGGGAATCTCAGTGCCATTGAAGCAGAACACGGCACTGCGATTCTCCTGTGACACCTCGTTTCCCCGCAGTACCACTTCAGCCCGTTGACATGCGTCGGAGCTCCCGTTGCCAGCACTGCACCGCTACGTACTTCTCAGAAAACTCGAACAGGCAGGCAGGAATCTTGCTGCAGGGCACACCATGGCGCATGAGAAATGTACTTCTTCCTCAGTTCGCGTTTGTCCGTTTCCTCAGCTGACTCTGTGCATTGCACAAGAAGGGCATGTGCAGAGACTTCCCCCACGACACTCGCCGTGACAACTCACCCAGCGGCATCACCGTGGTGTGATCCACCTGGACAGCACCCGTGGCGTCGATCGTCCCGAAAACATGACAAGACAAGAAGACATGACGTAGGTTCCAACCCGAAGCTCTGAGGCACCTGCGTAGCAGGGGTTCTGGGTCACGTCCTCGGAGGTTATATGGCATTGTTTCCCTCTCATCATCCAACAACAGGAGCGGCCACAAACGCCGCGGCCGTACACACGGCGCCCTTCCCAGCAGGTGCCATGTTCAATGTCATCGCATTGGTCGTGTTGTGTCTGATCGGCGGGATCGACGCAGCAAGGGGCGGGGGTCGGAGCGATGCAGACATTGTCCTGAAGCAGGTGGACGAGCTGGTAGTGCAGGGGCGGTCGAAATATAACGAGGCGATATCGCTGCTCTCGGACATGCTGGAAAAACACAGCGACAACCAGAAGGCCCTCTACAAGCGGGCAGAGGTGCGCGAGCTTGTGAAGGAGCACACCTTGGCCCTCGAAGACCTGAAGCGGCTCCTTGAGCTGAACCCTTCCTCAAAGATGGCGTATCAGCTGCGATCGAAGATCCTGACACGGACCGGGCGCTTTGAGGAAGCACGGAATGACTGGGTATGTCAGGAAGTCTGAGGTGGATATGGCGCAGCTCAAGGGCTGTGCGGTGCTGCATCACCTCTGACGGTGCCCCTGGAAAGGCAGGTAGGTTTACAGGGTTGTCACGCAGCTCCCCGGCGATTTTCAGGGGCTGTTCGACTCTCTGGGCTGTTGGCCAGAGTGTGGGCCGGTGCTTTGATTGTTATCTCGCATGCCCTCTTTCCGCGAGAATGTCATTCTCATTTGCATTTGCCATCGTTTCCCTGCAGCAAAAACTCACGGAGATCTACGCTGCGTCGAGCAGTAAAATTGAAAAGACAAAGAAGCTCAACGATGCCAAGGAGCGTGTCGAAACGCTGAACCAGTTGGCGCACGAGCAGGCGTGGTTAGAGAAGATCCTTAAGGAGGACCCAGACAACCACGGGCATCTGAGAGCCTGTCTCCTCCACATGGACAAGTTCCTTGCGGAGGCAAAGTATGGCTGCGTGCATGGTGGGGGTGCAGTGGGGTGGGGTTGGCGGGGGGGGGGGGGTAGGGGGGGTCAAATGGGGGTGACAAACACGATTTTTCAAAAAACCGGCGCAGAGGCCCCAAAGCCCCCGTAAACCC
Organism: Rhynchopus euleeides; assembly: GCA_963210315.1. Lineage (NCBI taxonomy): Eukaryota > Euglenozoa > Diplonemea > Diplonemida > Diplonemidae > Rhynchopus > Rhynchopus euleeides. Next base: position 898,328 of record OY723264.1, on the reverse strand, counting down.
TCCAAACCCCCCCAGATCGGTCCGGAAACCCATCGAACCCCACTTTTCCACCATTCCGGGCACCTCAGGTGCCCGAATTGGGGTACCTAAATTTTGTGCCACCGTTTGGTACCGGACAGTGCCACTGTGTGGGAGGTTCAGAGCGGTTTAGCTGTGAAGTTTATCAGAGCGGTTGTAGCTGTGAAGTGATAGGGCGCTTTTCCAACCTCCCACACAGTGGCACTGTCCGGTACCAAACGGTGGCACAAAATTTAGGTACCCCAATTCGGGCACCTGAGGTGCCCGGAATGGTGGAAAAGTGGGGTTCGATGGGTTTCCGGACCGATCTGGGGGGGTTTGGAGGGTTTACGGGGGCTTTGGGGCCTCTGCGCCGGTTTTTTGAAAAATCGTGTTTGTCCACGTAAAAGGGTGGCATTTGACCCCCCCTAGGGGGGGGGGGGGGGCATCACATGCAGTGTGTTCTGCCGCAGTGCAATAAATTTCATGGGCTGTGTGGAGTCTGCTGGTTGAAACCGTGCGGCACCCGCCTTGGCTCGTCAAGCCTGTCGCCGGGGCTGCTGCCCCCACGAGGCAGGCCTCCTTTGCTGGGCCACCTGCTCGCCGTCCACCGCATCGCCACCTTGACAGGGATGCACAGAGCAAATACCGGTTGAAGAAGATTGACTGTGCAATGGATTTGAAGGACCTCGACACGGCGAAGCTGGAGCTTGGGTATGCAGCTGGCTTTGTTGGGCGAGAGAGGGTCTGGCGAAGATGTAACCTGTGATTGAAGGCTGTCTCCCTTGGTGGGTTGTGGCTTGCATGACTCCAAACAAGAGGTCAAGTGTGTCCAAAGGGAGGCTTTCCGCTCGTGTCACTGTGTGTGCCAAACTGTAGCACTTTGCAACCGATTCTGTGAGGCGCACACACATCAGTTCACTCATTCTGTTTTCTGTTTGTCTGCCCTTCAGAGTGGAGGCACTCATGCTCTCGTCTGGGTGCTGAGGCCGAGCCTTGACTGTCTGAGGGACTACTGCCACTTGAGGATACTGCACTCACGTGTCTGACAATATGTTGCGCATCTTGACACTCATGTCCCACACATCCACTCAGGCGCATCCTTGTGCTGCAGCCGCAGAACCTGGCTGCCCTGTACCTCAACGCAAAGGTGCTGAAGGGGCTGGGGGCCACTGTCCCCGCCATCACGTCCCTCAAAAGGTATTCCCGCCATGCATTGTGATCCGGCTGTTCAAGGGGAGGGTGTGGTGGGTCTGCTGGATATCACTGACACAAATGTCACACTGCCGCCCCGGCATGTGGGCTCATTCCAATTCAAAGGGCGTGGGGCATTGCTGGGTGCTGTGCATCTGCGGGTGAAGGAGGGGTGGGTCAAACCAGCGGGGGTTTTGAACGGTGTTTGATGCGGTTTTCACATCGCACTGATGTCCTTATTATGCAGGTGTCTTCAGCTTGACCCTGAGCATGCTGAATGCAAATCGATGCACAAGATGATTCGGAAATACCAAAAGGTGGCAACCCGCCTCGAGGAGCACGTTTCCCGGAACGCATGGAGCGATGTGTTGCTGATTATCGACGAGTCGTACGCACTGGACAGTGATCCACACAACGCAGACAAGCTCCGTCTGTACCGGTGCCGCGGGCACAAGGAGACAGGCAATGCGGAAGAGGGCAAGGCGTCGTGCGATACGGTATGCCTGAGGCGAGTCATGGCTGCGTTGTGCAAATGTGGTGCAGTGGTGGTCGTGGGGGAGGGGCACACACACAGGCCCCCTTTTTAACAATAATGAGAACCTTGCCAGAGAGTGGAAGAGATGGTTGGCAGGGCTATTGAGCGGCAAATCACACAATCTGTCTATGACCTGTTGCCATTACCAGGGCTGTTCGCACAGGCATACCTCAGGAAACCACGCGTGGGTTGTTCATCCGGGTTCGACGCACATCACCTTATCGTTATTTTTTACACCACCACAGGCCATTGAGGGTGCAGGCGAGAACAACCCGTCTACGTGGGAGCTTCACGTCCTCAAGGCAGAGATTTTCATGCTCAGCAGCGAGGTGGACGAGCTGACCCAGGCAGAGCAGTGTCTCAACAAGGCAAGCGAGCTGGCCCAGCACGAGCGCCGCATCGACGAGCTGCGGCAGCGCCTGCAGACCCTGCTGAAGAGGGCCAGGCAGGGCTGCCACTACAAGACGCTCGGAGTTGAGAAGTCTTCTACGGAGAAGGTCATCAAGAAGGCGTACCGTGTGCTTGCCATGAAGCACCACCCTGACAAGCTGGATGGGGACCTGTCGGAAGACGACCGCGAGAAGGCTGGGGAGCTGTACCGCAAGATCTCCCTGGCATACCAGATCTTATCCGACACGGAGAAGCGCTCCCGCTACGATGCAGGCGAGGACGTCGACGACCAGCCCCAGCAACACCAGAACCAGCACTTCCACCAGGGGTTCCGGAGGGGTGGTGGCTTTGGCGGTGGCGGTGGCGGCGGCAACTTCCACTTCCGCTGGGGCTAGGCAGCTGTGGGTGTGGGACAGGGCGAGGGGGGGTGGGGGGGGGCAACTCGGCGGGAGTGGGCGGCAGGTGTATTCCATATTCCCCCCCCGGGCCCTCCAGCAGCCTCAGGGGCACAGCTGGGGCCCCCTGGTGAAGTCAGGTGAACTCTCGTGAGGCCCCCCTGTTAAACTTGCCAGCACCCCCGCGCCAAGTGGCAAACGAAACACCCCTCTCCCTTCCTCCTCCTCCTGTGTGAGTGAGTGAGTGTGAAGGGGGCCTCGTGACGGTTCCCTTCAGAATTGGGGTGGGGTGTGGGGTGGGGCATGAGCCTGCTGTGATGCAACGGCTTGTGGTTCCAGTTTTCCCCCCAAACACACACCCCCATCTCCCCCCCACCCCCACCCCCCCTCCAAAAAATTACAAAAAAAATGTAGGACAACCTAGGATCCAACCCCAGGTTTGCTGCACAAAAAAAAATACAAATGCCTGGTGCCCCTGATTTACCCCTTTTTCACTACGCACAAACTACGCAATCTGGGGGGGGGTCTCGCTTTTTGGTCCCCCCCCAGTTTTTTTTGGTCCCCCTTTCTGTGTGGCTACTGAGACAGGACTGGAGGCACTGCGCTGACCGAGCAAAAAATTATTGCCAGAACTCACTATACACCGTACGAAAGAACGCACGACATGTGGGGCGGGACTCCAGAAACACCTGGGCAAGGTTGCCCCATGCCCAGAAACACCTGAGAAGGAAGTGAGTTCCAGGAGCCGCGTAGAACACCCTCGAGATTGTGAATGATGATACGATCACAGCCTTCAGGGCGCTGCGAGGTGCCACCCTGAAGGTGGCCCTTGACATCAAGGAGAGCGTCGGCCGAGGGGTCGACGAAAAGCTGAAGAAGGCGCTACTGGCACTGGATCCCGCGGGGTATACGGAGGTCACCGCCACACAGGCAACCTCCGCTGACAACGTCCAGGAGACGTTATCCGAGGGGATCACAACGGCACTAGAGATCTGTGTCACGGGATCCAGGCGCCCACTCTCCCTCGACGGTCTGGGGATTGTTGTTGGGTATGGTGTCGTTTCCTGCAGCTGCAAAAAAGCGTAGCAACTGTGCTTCCTTCTTCCTTAATGATGCGTTGACGCTTCCACCCGGAGGAGCTGAAGCAGGCACCGCTTAATGATGCGTTGATGCTTCCACCCGACGAGCTGAAGCAGGCACCGCGCCAAAGGGCACCCCCAAAGAGACCTGCAAAGACTGCGTCGAAACCCGCACCGAAGGCTGCCAGCGCTGCAGCACCTGAAGCGCCTGCACCCTCACTGACCCCGGAACAGCAAGAACTCCTTGAGTTTGGGGTCCCGGCATAGAGACAGAGAATGGCTGAGTAAATCAAAAAATGAGACCCCCCCCCCCCTTTTCACTACGCACAAACTACGCAATATGGGGTCGTCAGGGGCACCAAATGCATAGCGTGGTGGCGGGTGTGCCTGATTTTGCTCTTGAATTTGCGCTGTCCGGGATTGCGTTTTCGGTCTGCCGCTACTTCCCCCGAGGGTTCAGGGGGGGAACGGGGGAATTTTTTTTTCGGGAGGCTGCTTCATCACCGCTCAACGTGGTCAAATCAGGCACCCCCGCCTCAACGCCATGCACCACTGCCTTGCCCCCCCACGCTCGGCGGAGGGGGAGGGGGAGGGGATGTGGGTGAGTCCGGGGGTGACTTCTCTCGCTTCCGCACAGGCCGGGCTCCCCATGCGGTTGTGTGACTGTGCTCTTATATGTAGCCCACCCTTGCTTGGGGGGGGGGGGTATGCGAGTGGGGAGAAGGAGGGCGGGGGGAGGGGGTGGAATTGGGCGTCGGCGCCCCTCCACCCGCCTCCCCCACCCACCCGTACCTACCGCTTCCGGTCGGCCTCTGTCGGCCCCGGTATCGTCCGAATTGTGGCACGCCCATACATAGTTCCAAAATAGCAGTGCAGGAGAGGGAGCGACCCCACCCACCCACCCACCCCCACCCCCCATGGCACCCCCATGACTGCTCTGCTGTGACGATCCTCACATCCGACAGCAGTGTGCAGCCGCGATTTAGCGGAATCGGGTGAGGGGAGACGGAAGGTGCAAAATTTCGAGAGGCATTCTTTTGTTTGCAGGCCACACTTACACACGTCATCCCAGTCCAAATCCCGCTCCGACCTTGTGTGTCTCGGAGGGGGGAGGGGGAGGGGGAGGGAGGGTAAGGAGGGAGCTCCCGTTGTTTTCCCCCGTCCCTCTTCCGAAGCGACGAATCCAAAACAGCACAGTTCCCCTGCCCCACCCCCCTCCTCTCCTTCATCATCAACTCTCTGTGCCAGCTGCGTGGCGAGGTCCTCCAGGCACTGCTGCAGGGCCCGGCGGATGCCTCCCTCCGCCAGCGGGTTTGCGGTGCTGGCTGCCGCTGTGCTCTGCTGGCAGCCTGCGGCTGCCAACGCACCGACCAACCCTTCGATCCGGCTTGCGCCTTACAACAGGGGGCGGGCAGGGCTCAATGCAGAGAGGCCATTTGACAGCCGCCTCTACACGGGGGATGTTGCAGAGGACTCCATCCGCGACGTGGTGCTGGAGTGCGGGGTGAGCGACAGGGTCACCGGTTCCGGCATATCTCGTGCCCGGCGCCCCGTGTTCTGCCGCATCACCTCCTACGACGCCTGCGGCAACCTCAACGGGGACCCAGCCAACGCCTCTCTGATCCTCCCTTCCGTGCGCCACGCAACCCAGGCAGGCCTAGCGGTGCACATCTCCGCCGTGCACCCCTTTGCAGCATCTGCCCGGGAGAAGGTGCTGCGCGGGCGGCGCGTTGTGTCCTTTGGGTTCCACTTCACCCCGCCTGTGGTGGGGGTATACGTCGTGAGCCTCAACGTGACAGCCCTTGCGGGCCCCGCTGAGGGGCTCGTCCAACCCGGGTCTGCAGAGGATGTGGTTGTGGTGGGCGAGTCTGTCAAGCGGTGTGGGCGGATGCCCCAGGTGGTGCAGACGCGGGAGACGCTAGTGTCCCTCAACCACCGCAGGAGTGCTGCGGGGTGTGGCGGGGCGGCCCCCGTGCCTGGGGGTGTGCCGCGCCTGGGGCTGGCTGCGGAGCAGCAGCGAGGTGGTGTTGGTGGGTCTCGGGGGCCCTGCAGGTTTGCCAGCGAGTATCACGGCGTGGCGCCGCCACCAGCCTGGGCGCTCGGGGGGCGCGGGGTGCGGGAGACGCTGCTGCGGGCGCCGTTGCACCTGCCGTCGGAGGGGGTTGTGGTGCGCAGGGGGGGTGTGCCCTTCTATCCCCAGGAGGCGGTGCGGCGGGGCCTTTTCGGCCAAGTGCAACCAACCCACCCTGGCGCATCCCACGCCAGCGATTCCTTCTGCGAGGTGTCGGAGGAGACGCGTTGGTGAGGGAGGGGGGTGGGGGGTAGTCTGTCTCATGTGGGATGAGCCTCGGTGGAAGACATGGCTGTCATGACTGCTGTCGTGACTGCTGGCATGTCATGCCCCTGGCCACCGCGTCGTGGAGTGGTGTGTGGTGGGGTGGGGGGGGGGGGGTAGGGGGGGTCATAAGCCCCCCTAAAAACGTACGAAAACCAAAATTTTCAACATACCATCAGAACCGCCCTAATACCTGATCTGACCCGAAAATCCGACCCATACCCCCCCGGAAACTGTCTGGGGCCCACTTGTGACACCTGATACGCACTTTTGTGATGATTTTTTGGGGTCCTAAAAAATGTACCTCAGTTTCGTACCTTGCCTTTGTACCTGAACCACTCCCGACCGCATTATTTCGTTCTTTGCCTTTTCTGCGGTGGTTCTGGCTCAGGTGGCACGCATGTTGCCTTCCCCAGTGCCTCGGCAAGGTCTTTCTTGACCTGATTAGTGGGAATGTTGTGTTGTTGCGTCAGCAGAATGAGTTCAGCCACCTTCTGGGTGTAGTACTTCGATCGCATATGGGTCATTGTGAGTACTTCGTACGCCTGGGAGGCTGCATCGGCATTAGTAGGCAGCGTTGTAGATGCTTTTGCTTCGTCGATCTTAGCCTGTGAAGGCACGATTGGGAAGTGGTTATGATTGTGCTGTGTAATTTGCGCCCCGCAGGATATGCACACCACGCAGTCTCGACAACACGTATGAGAGTGTACCATGTGGGGACTCAACAAGGTCATTGGATCGGCATCTGCCTGCCGACTCAGCCCCCACACAGTGCGACCGCAAGGTCGCCAGGGATGTCTCAACGCCAGGGGAATACCCTCCCCTGGCGTTGTACAACCCTACTCTCAACCCTCGGGTCCTCTCCTGGAGGCGGTGGTGGCGGGCCCGCAACGCTTCGTACTTCCGGTACAGACTGAGGTAGTCTGCCCGGCTGACCCGCTCATTGCTTCCTAGATCATCTGCTGCTCTGGAGCTGCCATCACTCTCACTGCCCACATCAGTTGGTGTGGGGGTAGGAGCAGGAGGAGTGGGAGGAGTAGGAGTGCAGGTGACATCTTTCTTGGCTAGCAAGGAACGCCGCTTTTCCCGCACGTGCGTGCAGTTGATGCACCACTGCATATATCTGTCAAAAAGGATTGCCGGGTTTCTTTTGTTTTGTTTGTGCAACCGGTCACCACGTCCCACTCGCTCTCCTATGTACCCAGCCCGACGGAGCGCCCGAAATAATGTCGCCTCACCGATGTCGTGTGCCGTTTTCTTTTTACGCAGGTCTGCCACAACGCTCTCTGCCGAGACCCCGCACATCTCCCGTTTGGCGAGCGTCTTTCGAGCAAGGTACTCCTCTGCAGCAGCATCTGACACCTCTGCGAGGCCCTGGGCACGCGGCATGTGTTGCTCGGCGTGCTGAGTGAGCGTAGTGACACCCTTCCCTTGCAAAGAACGAAATAATGCGGTCGGGAGTGGTTCAGGTACAAAGGCAAGGTACGAAACTGAGGTACATTTTTTAGGACCCCAAAAAATCATCACAAAAGTGCGTATCAGGTGTCACAAGTGGGCCCCAGACAGTTTCCGGGGGGGTATGGGTCGGATTTTCGGGTCAGATCAGGTATTAGGGCGGCTCTGATGGTATGTCGAAAATTTTGGTTTTGTACGGGCTTATGACCCCCCCTAGGCATACAGTGCAAACGATAATTATTATCGCATACGATAATTATTATCGTATTCCCATTATCGTATATTATCGTATACGATAATATACGATAATGGTGCGATAATTTTTTGAGATTTTCGGAAAACCAGAAATCAGCCCAGAGCACATTGAAAAAGTGGTAAAAGTGGAGCCGGAAGCTGCCATTTTTGCTTCTTTGAATTATTGGTGACGGGGGGCTTCACTCAGAAGTGTAGAATGTCCCTCACAAATGGGTAGCAGAGACACAACACACATAGTGCCATGACATGCACATCACTATGTCTGTCTGAAGAAGTTTCAGGCACAGTGGGGCGGAGAGGACTCTGGGGATTGGGCAGTGGCCGTTCCACATGCCCTTCCCCTCGTGACTTACACCCTGTCGCCACCCCACTTCATGGAAAACATGACTACGCAGCAACAGGGTCATACTTGCGGCGGTATGCAACCACCAGTACAGCCTGTTGCGGGTTCGCAAAGCCGACTGGTACGCTGCCTTGCCGTCGGGACCCAGATACTGAGGACACCCCTGTGAGAACACTGAGGGAAGACGTTGGGCTAGCCTAGTTGAAGCAGGTGTCGGGGTGACCGAGACAGAGCACCCTGCCCAGAACATGAACAAGAAAGACTGTTCGACTGATGGGGAAGAACCTGATAGGCAGGTGTGGTCTTCGGTGCAATGTTTGGAGAGATCAGGAGATTTCTCTTCAAGGCTACCACTTATGTTGGACTTGGCCTTCGCTCCCGTGAGCAGTGAAAAAGTGAGGAACACGGTTCTTCCCCTCTGACTGACGACCAGTGATGACATAGCGAAGGACCTTGAATGGGGTTTGAACCCGAGAGAGTCAATACTCAACCAAAGGTATTCTTCAGGACCTGGCACGGAACGGGCGATACGAACGCTCCCACCGTGCGCACGGACCTGTCTGCAACTCTACAAGGAACCACGGGGTGGCGCGCGCACATCACCTCGGAGGCCTCAAGGAGCCTGCCTGACCTGCACGACTCCGCTGCGCTACAAGGCGGAGCTCGGGCGCCATCCTCACCGACAGCAAGGCAAGGGGTGATGATCATCTGGAGACACCTGAGCCCATGCAGGATCGGAGAGACGCGATCCACCTGAGGGAGACCACCATCCACCTCCTTCGGACAGACCACACAGCCTTGTCGATGACCACAGCAGCCCGGACACAGACCAGTACGCGTACCCTGCCTGCAGCACCGGACCCCACAGGCTCATCTTACCCTTCCTGGTGCTGGGGGAATGGTAGTGATCTCTATTTTGTGGCTGATTGTGGCCCTTGGCGGGGTTTGGTGGCGTTTGGCGGTGGTAAACTGGAGATTTCGGTGATTGGTTTCGGGCAAAATCAGGTGGGTATCGCATACGATAATGGGATTATCGTATGTTATCGCATACGATAATAATTATCGTATCCGGTCGTATACGATAATGGGATTATCGCATCATACGATAATGGATTATCGTATGCGATAATTTTCCGAAAATTATCGTATCTGGTATATGTGCGATAATAATTATCGTTTGCACTGTATGCCTAGGGGGGGGGGGGGCATCGTGCACTTACACAGGTCTTGCTGGAGAGTTCGAGGAGGGTTTAGGCGCAGGTGTTGCGAATACCCCCGCCCCAGGCTGCAGCCCTAGCAGCGTCTCTTGCAGCCCTGCTGGGCTGTGATCCGCCCGTGCAGCACAGGAGGGGGATAGCAGGACCACACACCCACACCACCCACACCGCCACTGCAGGAAACCAAACCACACGCCATCCCCGGCACTCTCTCGGTACACGTGACCTTTGCCTTCTCAATCCCGGGGCCGCAAAACAATACCTGGTTTCATACACACATACACTAACATTAAAGGGACGATGGTCGGCGACGCAGTGAAAATTCTGAAGTACGTGACGCTTGTCCTGGACACTGCAGCCGGTGCCACCGCACCGCCTGCTTTCGAGGACCAGGAGGTGGCGCTGCCCGAGGGCCTCATCCGGCTGCAGGAGGCAGCGCTTGGCAGCGGGTCCTGGGACACCGTCCTGCTACACCTCCAACGCACCATCCCGCAGCAGCACGCCACCGACCCCCTCCTGGACGACCTGAAGCACCGCATCAACGACGCATCGGGCGACATGCTCGGCAGCACCGAAGACTACGACCTCGCCTTCTCCCCACACAGGGAAGGGCCGTACACACGCCACGCCCCTGCCTCCGCACCTCTGGAGGCATGCCTGCAGCCGTTTGTGCGGATTGTCATGACTGTCGCTGCGGAGATTGAGAATAGTAAGCTACTTGGCCGCCACTGCAACACCCACGACGAATGCACCGACATATACCCCGCCCTCACCGGCGACAGCGACAGCCTCCTGGTCTCCTCCAGCGGCTCCAGCCGCGCAGACATCCCACAGGACGACCTGGACGCCTCCAGCCTCTGCCCGCCATTCTTCTGGGAGACCCAGCAGCCGCCGCACCCCGACACAGACACCACACCACCGCCCTCCTCCTGGAGCACCGCCGCCACACCCACCCCTCTGGCACACTGCTTTGGTGCGGACAACCCGGACGCCTCCTCCTGGCCCGAGCCCTCGGCACCCCGCCTGCAGGGCAGCACATCACCCCCTGCGCTGTGGGGCCACGGCTCCTCCGACGCCGCAGCCGCCCCCCAGCAGCAGGGGGCAGCGATGGACGCGGCATGGCCCGCCCTGCAGCGGATGCCCCCTGCTGCCTGCGGCTACACCTCGTCACGGCCTGTGCCTGTCGCGTCCGATTTCTTCCTGGGGTCGTGGCTGGGCGACGCTGCCTTCGAGCGCCCTGCGGAATGGGCTGCAGCGGCAGCAGAGCCTGGCGACGATGACGAGGAGGAGGGACCCGCTAACGAGAGCCTCCCCAGCCCCCCTCCGGGGGGCTGCAGCAGCGGCGGTGTTCAGCAGCCGCAGTGGCAGGGCGGCGCGGGCGACGCTGCTGCAGTGCCCGAGGGTGTCTGGCTCGGGGGCCTTAGGGAGGTGTCGCAGTACCCCCTCCGCCAGCAGCAGCACCGTGGGGCTGATGCGGAGGGGTGCAGCAGCCCCGTGTCGCACTGGGGGGGCGAGCCCCAGAGGAGGGAGCGCCGCAGGGGCCGCCGTGGCAGGCGGAACCGGGGCAGCGGCAAGGGGCAGGCGCAGGGCGGCGGCGGTGGGTCTGCAGGGGTGAGGAACGGAGGGGGTGTGCGCGGTGGTGGTGAGGGTGTTGTGGCTGATCCGCTGACGGCGCAGGCGAAGGTGATTTTGAATGACTTTTTGGGTGCCGTTTGAGGTGTGGCGGGAGGGGGGGATGGGAGGGGAGAGATGGCGATAGGGGGGGGAGATAGATTCTTGTGAACCCCCTCGGAGGATGATTCCCGACACACTGAACGCGTCTTAACGAATGTAAAGGAAAGAAGGGAGGGTGGTGCGGCATTGGTGGTGGTGCGGTAACAATGTATCGGAATAAGTGCATCCTTTGGTTCAGAGGTTGTGTGTGCCGGCGAGAGATGAAACTGCGAGAGGGAGGTGGGATGTATAAGCGGGTTTGAGGGCTTGGCCTCCTTGTGCATTGATGGATTTCAGTTCAAACCAGGGGATAAGATAGGTCTGGTTTTCCGGTTTTCAAAACCAGGGTTTCCCGGTTCCCGGTTTTCTGGAAAAAAAAAAAGGTCGGTCTCATTTTTGGCGGTTTTTCTTGTGACTTTGGGACAGTAAAACAGTCAGAAAAAACGCCATAAAAAATAGAAAGTGACCCCATCGTGATCCGCACAGAGCTCAAATAGTCCAAAGAAGGCAGAGAAGCGGAGAAGAAAAATGGACCTAGCGGATGGCCCGGTGGGTGGTGACCTCGTCATGCAGGTCTCTTCTGTTTTGAAGGTGCACACATGGTGGACTCCAGCCACCATGTCTAAGAGGGAGTCTAAGACTGCAGTCTGGAGGGCTGAGACGAGAACACAAACGACTTTCAAGCAGTCTTGAAGGTCGCCAAGCCTATTGGGGGCAACTAACAGATGAGATTTGTTTGTTGCCTGTCGTCACAGCTAGGTGCCCATCTCCTCGATAACGGAATGTGTGCAGAGATCTCGTGGACCCTTTGGCCATTCTGTCGTGCACCCACTCCACCCACAACGCACACCTGTCACGAGTGGTCGCTCCCCCGTCCTCCTCCACCCTGAAGGTTGAACCCTCAAGGACCAGTGATCTCCTGCTGGCCGGGCTGCGATACAGCGAAGCCTTCCTACTTACAAGCGAATCCAGACTGTAGTGAACAGATGTTCACTACCGTGGCCTCCGGCGGCTGGGGGGCTCCGCCCCCCAGACCCCCCTGTGTAAAAGCATTGCACCAGACCGGTTTTTTGGTCGAGAGTCCAAACTTTCAAAGCAGCTGCTGCGCCTGCCCCACCAAGCAGCCTCAGTACGACAGGACGCGCGCAGGCACCGGGCCTTCTCAGACTCTGGGAGGGTTTGCGCGGGTCGCGCGCGCCGAAGGCGCGCGCGAAAAATTTTCAAAACCAGAAAAACCGGAAAACGGCGCCAGAAAAAAAGTCTATCTTATACCCTGGTTCAAACCCGAAAGAAAAAAAAATGGGGGGGGGGGGAAAATCGGCTTCGGCCGAACCCTCTCGCAGAGTGTGATTCTCTGGCAGGCCCCGTCGGGACAGCTTTTCACATTTCCTTGCCCCCCGTCCTGATGCCACAGCACTCTTCTTCCCCAAAGGGTGTATTTTTTTTTGTATTTTTTTGCCTTTGCTGCGAACACCACCGCTCGAGACAAGGTGTGCGGGGATTCTTGAGACTTCTTCGAGTCATGTTATTTTCCTAGTTCCAGAGCACCCCCGCAGCGAAAGCGGGGGTGGGTTGAAGTATAATGGAGTGAGCCGTGTGGCCGAAGCTTTCCCACCACCACCTGAATGCCACCTCCATTCGGGCCTCAGTATGGCCTGAGACACAAAGTGTGCACTCTCCCTTGTCGCAATGGGTGTGGTAGTGTAGTGTCCTCTCTTGTCCCCGATTGGTCAGCAGCCCCCTCCCCATTTCCCCGGCTGTTGAAAATTCCGCAGCGCTGCAGGCAGTGACACGGACACACAGGGGGGGCAGTTTTCACTTCCCCCCCGGGATGTCTTTGTGTTTCAGCCCAGTCATTTCGTTGCCACCCCCCCTCCCCTTCTTCATTGCGATGCCGTGCTGTGTGGTGGTGTGGGTATGCCGCATGTGGGCCTCAGCCACAGCATTATGACCATCTTTTCCGGGGGGAGGTTGTGAGGGGACAGAGCGACGTTGCCGCTTGATGCCACCTTGTCCAATGTGTGGGCTCGAACACCGGATTGGTCGACTTCCCTGTGCTCATCAACTCTATGATCGCTCTGAACCTAACCTTTGCAGAGTGGCAGATTGATGCGCACATGGAATGGACGCTTTGTGGTGTTGAGTGTTGAGTGATGTTATCTCACAGAAAAACCCATTGAGTGCCCAGTGCAGCCTATCATCACTGGTGTGCGTGTGTGGGGGAGGGAGGGGAAGGGGAAGAAGTTCTTCTCGCAATCAGAATCTGCACAGCGGGCAGCGCGGGTTTGGGTGAAGCCGACCCTTCCTTTTATTTTGCACAGAGGCCTGTCCGCCCATGCTCCATCACGGCCAGCACAAAAGGGTTCGGCACCACACACACACCCCCTTCCTCTCCCTCCCCGGCAGCACGTGTAAAGGTTTGCAACCACCAGCCACATTTGTTCTAGTTGCGAGTTGTGATGTTTTCTCGGTGGCGAGTGCCATGTGGGGGGGGGGGGAGACGTCTCCTTCTTGTCTTTTCTCTGCTGCCCCTTTCTCGATCCCTTTCCCTTTCCCCTTCCCCTCCCCCCCCCCCCTCCCCTGAGCTGCGTGCTCTTCGAGGAAGTGGTGGAGTCTAGTTTACGCTTTTCTCTCTTCTCTCCATTGGCAATCCCCCCCCCCCTACTCAAAACCGCCTGTCCCCCAATCGAACTTAAGCCATCTGCAGCTCTGCAGGTGGGTATGCTTAGATTGATTTTTAACACGCTTCTTTGCAGGGTTTCTACTGCGGAAATAAAAGAACCTGAGTTGTTGTGTGCGTCACTTGCTTGGCCGTCTCGTCTATACCAAGCTGGAGTCCACCAGGCAGACCCTTCAATCCAGACCCCAAAAACATCGAAGAAATCGAGGTTTGACCCCTTGAGTGAGATTCGAGTGTTCTGGGCGATTTTTCAGCCAGAAAATTCGTCGAAAAGAAAAACCGAAACACGGGCCCCTCTCGCCGGGGGCTGCGGGCAAAAAAAATAAATACATTGGGGGCCCTCGCTACCAGTCACTGCTCGTCACAGCTCGTCAGCCAGTGAGGGGAAGTGGGCCGTGGCTCACTTTTTCTCACTCAGTCACACTTGGTAGCGAAGGCCCCCATTCAAATCGTTCAAAAAACCCATGAAGCGAGGGGGGCGGCGAGCACAACGAAATTCATTTTTGTTTGCGTTGCCTGGCAAACCACCTCTGCTTGTGTGCCGCCCTGCTCTTTTGCTTGATGCGTCCGCTCCACCAGGCTTGCAATATCCCATGAAATCACCACCCCCTCCTCAAATAGTTTGCTGTGTATTATGCAGCAGGTACCACACCAAGAGCAAGGTGCTCAGTGCGTTACACTCCTGCAACAAGGTTCGCGCGTGTGTTACGCCTGATGGCGTCCCTCTTGGGTGGGTCCATTTCGTTAACCTTCCCTACACTGCTACGCAAAGATCGAAACAAAATCGTGATTTTTACTCGAGGTTCACACCATCTTTATGTGTGCCGACTCCCCGATCACCCTCTCCCAGCGTGGCAGATCTGGTGCCATCTCGCGCCTGCCGAGGATTAGCCGCAGCCCCCTTCCTGTATCTGACGTGTGGAATCCAGAGAAGCTGCAAACCGGCAACGTTACCCCGTTGTTTGTGGTGTTGCGATTCCATTGCCATTGCAGAGAGGGGTTCCCAACAACGAAAGCCCCCCCCCCCCCCCCGGTTCTGTCAGATTTTGTCGGATTTCCCTTGTTGTTATGGCCAGGGAAGATTTTGGGAAATTCTGAAAATGCCTCGCCCCCCCCCTCCCCCACACACCCCCTCAAGAGGAGGAAGGATCCCATCCAGCCCGCGATGCAGGCGGGCCTCGAAAGGCAGGCCTTGCTTGAAGGGGTCCGTTGAAGCATTGCAGTTCCTGGAAGTGCCATTGATGATGAATTTCGGCAAACAACTGGCCATCGGTGCTCGTGTTGTGACTTCCTGGTGCCATGCGTATTCCCCTCCCCTCCCCATCCCCAGCAACTCGTGGCACGCACTGTCCAATGTACAGGGGTGTGCATCCCCGCCCAGCACATGCCTTCCACACCGGTGCGCATATCCCCTTCTCCTCATCAACTCCCACACAGTGACCTGTCAATTGGGCAGTGATCCGTACAGGGTCCGCCCATCAAGGCATGTTCATCACTCATCTATTTTATAGTAGTCCTGGCCCACTTTTCAGTGCATTGGGGAAAAAAATGAAGGAAAATCGGTGAAGCCTGCAGCCAGCACACAATGCAATAATATTATGGTGACCATGACCCCTCTATCCTGCGACGTGGGATAAGGGGCTTCTCACAGCACTGGTGATGGTCCATTGGCAAAAAATATCGAAAAAAAACCAAAAAATAGTATGGGTTCACTTGACGTGCTGCCCGATAAAATGAAATGCCAACCCCATTGGTGAACGTAAGAACTACGTCGAAAAATCGTCCTTCTCAGAGGCACCACCCGTGCGATCCATTTTTCTCAAGCTGCCTGTGCCTTGGTGTCGAGTCTCGTGAGAAATAGCCGCATTTTCTAAAAGTGTCATGCATGTTGACCAGGGAGGGGAGAGGGCTGGGAGGGCAATCTGTGCCGGGCTGCCATACGAATCGGCTCCAAGGCTCGCTTTTGTTCCCGAGTTTGGCGCCCAAACAGCGCCTTCTCTTTTATTTGCATTTCAGAAGGAATCACACCTCCTTCCCCCCTCCTCCCCCCACACCGCTTCACCTTTTTTTCCTGCAACTCAGAGGGTGTCGGAAATTCGACTGGCCGGGGTTGGGGTTTGGCGGTGTCTCTGCTTCGCCGTTGATCACCCCATCACCCCCCCCCCCTCTCCTTCCAGGATTGCTCCACTCGCATGGCAGAGGGGGTGCTGGCAGCTGTGCGAGTTTTCCCTGGTCCGCCCGGCAGAGAATTTCGAGACAATCCTATTGTGTTGCAGCAAAGCAATCTAAGCCTGCCGTGCAGGCTGAAGTTGCCCCCCCCCCCCCCCCCCCCCGCCTTTGGGGGAAAAAGGGGTGAAAACGGGGGGGCCTTATCTGTGTGCAGGAAAACTTTTCCCACAACTTGTGACATCTTTTTCTGCCCGCCAACGCTCATACTGTTCAGAGAACTAACGAATCAAACACAGCAAACCCCTGACATGAGACAACAGGAGGTGTCGCAGTGGTTACGACACGCCCAACAGGTCGCCGATCGGGCCTAGTTGGGTAAGGTGTAGGGGCAGCGGGATGGCTCTGGGTGTTTAAAAAGTTTGGCGCAACCAACGTTAGAATCGAGAGATCCTGTTCGAACAACAACACTCCACACACGCTAGACTAGAGAGTCGGGCAGGCTGTGTGTGTGTGTGGTGACCACGTTTTGTGTGGGGAGATCCTGCGCGGATCATTGCCCACCCCCGCCCACTTCTACGTCACAGCGGAGGCCCCACTCGGGTTAGAGTGTGGGGCCAACTCAGTGCCACTCCGGGGAGGAGGGCGTGCAGCATAGCCAGCGTGGTGTGTGTGGCAGCAATGTGTTAGTGATTTGCCATCGCTGTAGCAGTCACCGCATCGGTCCATGCTGTGGCGTTTGCAGAAGCCCATAGTGACCGGGAGCCCGTCCCCCTCTTTGTGGTGGTTGCGGCAGCACACCTCCTCTGGGAGGCGTCGCTTTTGGCATGCCGAGCAACGGGGCTTCCAATGCAACTTGCAGGCAAGCACCTTTGCGTTCCTCCTGGCACCAGGGGGGGCAGTACGGGGGGCAGCGCCCCTCCGCTCCCATGGGCGTCCCACCCGGCTGTTGGCCTGCCGACCGCGCGCCGCCCACTGCTGGGCCGGCTGCTGCCAGCCCTCTGGGTAGTGCGGCTGTGGGGCGAAGGTGGCGGCCCACGCCATTCCGCGGTCATGGAATACCGTATCTTGCCGGCTGTGGACTGGCTCAGCCAGGTGTGCTTGGAGGCTGCGCATCACCGATTCAGTGGCAGGGTTCAGTTGGGCCCTCCTCGACAGGCCCGCCGCCACAGTTCCGCCGAGAGCCGTGAGGACCGTTGAGTTGGCAGCATGACCGCAATGCCAGGGCCCTTTGCCCACTTTCGTCACCATACTGCAGAGTCCTTTCAGCGAGGCGGCTTTCCCTAGGATACTGCTCTGGAACACCGTGAGGTCCTGCTGGAGCTTCTGCCGCGAGGCCCCCAGCCTTTCAGCCTCATCCATCGCGGCGTTGCTGAGGGCGTCAGCATCGGTGTTGGATTCCCTCTTCACATGCTCATACGTGAGAGTGAACCTCGGTTGGAGGTCCGCAGCCAGCGCGGACGTGCTGAGGAAAAGAGGACGGAGGGCGGCATCCCGGCACAGGGATTCCCCTCGGAGCTGCCGCAGCACCACCTGGGAGTCGCCTCGCACTGTGACTGGGCCCTCAGGGGCATCGCCCCTCTCGAGGAGGCGCAGGCCTGCTCGTAGCGCCTCGTACTCAGCAATGTTGTTGCTACGCACGTTCAGCAGCGGGAGCACTTTCTCTGAGACCTTGCAGCCGTCTTGGTACAGCACCGCCCCTGCCCCCGCCACAGCGAAGGGGGTGCCGTTGTCGCGCGCGCCACCGTCAAAGTACAGGGTGAGCCCCGGGGCCGTGTCTGCAGGAATGCGCGGGCGGGCCTCCCTCGCACCCTTCTTATTCGGGTCCACGTGGGTAGGGGGGCGGATGCGGCGTGTCACGGTGTCTGGGAGGGTGAGGCCCGTCGACAGCTCGAAGTCCACGGCTAGCTCCATCAGGGTCACAGTTTGCTCACCCCCCTGCGGTCCCCACTTCAGGCCCCTTAGCCAGTCGCAGAGAGCCACCCACATGCCTGGGGGCCGCTTGCCCCACGTCTGCTTGACTTCGGATGGCGCCAGTGCAGGGATGCAGGCACTCTCGGGGGTGGGGGTGCTCCACTCCCAGGGGTAGACTGTAGTGCGGTGGTGGCGTACAGAGCGGTCGAGCAGCCCGTCCTTCTCCTGTCGCGCCGCCAAGACTGCGATGAAGTAGCGGTGCAGCTGCGCCACGGTGGTGATTCTGTCAGCAAAAGACATGGGCAGCGGCTGCTCGTTCTCCGGAACGCCGTATCTGTACACGGGCGCTACCCCACACTGCGCCAGGCATGCCGGCCAGGCAGTTCGGTCCCTCGCTGCTACGGGGTGTTTCTGGCGGACCGGCTCCCATGCCGCGCAGTCCCACCATAGGTGCGACACCGTCTCCGGGGCCCCAGCTGCGCAGTACCGGCACACCTCCCCCAGGCCCGTGCGCCCTCGGGCAGGCACCGCCCCTGCAATGACAGAGCGGAGGAGGCCTCGCTGGTATCCCGTAATTGCGGCGCCCTCCCCCTCCAGGACGCAACGTGTCACCCTTCCGTCAATGCCGTGCTCTGCTCCTTGGAAGTCCTCTCTGCGTTCAGCCAGCTTCCCCGCCGTGGCGTTTCGCAGGGTTTGGCGGAGGTCGTGCGCGAAGATCGCCCAGGCGCTCGGCGTTGCTGCAACAGGGTCGAAGGTGACAGCGCGACCAGCCTCGTCCGTGTAGGCCAGGGTGGTCGCCGTACTCCAGCGCCATCCTATCCCTTGCAGGGCAGCCCAGAAGAGCGCAAGGGGGCCTGTCCCCTCAAGCCTCTCTTTGCTCCCCCATGCTTCCTCGGACAGCACCCTGCTGTGGCCCCACTTTTTGATCTGCTTGGCCCACGTGGTGATCTGCCGGTAGGGAGGAGCGATAGCGGGGTCCACCCGGTGCGCCTGATGGAGGACACACAGCACGATCTCTTGCGCTCTGCGTGGTGGGCCAGACCAGAGCGCGGCGACGAAGAGGCCCCTCCATCGCCTGATGGCCTTGCTGTCCCAACGAGTTACGAGGGCATCGTAATACAGCCGTGCCCCCGCCGTCATCGCAGCCGCCTGCCCTTTCCATTGCACCGGCAGGGGCAGCGCTGAGGTTCTGCGGAGGTTCTGCTGCGCCCCCTCTTTCCGACGGGCGATGCGCTCGGACTGGGGCGCTGTGCGCCCTTCCCTGATCAGGCGCGCGTGCAGCATGGCCCCGAGACAGTCAAAGCTGTTGCGTTGCCGGAGGGGAGTGGCCTCGCCGTCCCTCGCCCGGTACATGATCCGGAGCGGCCCGGGGGATGTTGAGAACACGTGGGACTTAATTTCTGCGCAAATAGCCATCCCGGTGTCGTGAGAGAAATCCGCAGAGTCGTTCACCACCTCTTGTAGGACCTCCGGACTGGAGGCTGTGGCGTACACATCGTCGACGAAGGATAGCGCCCTCGTGTCCTGCCGGTGTTCGACCATCCGCATCCACACACCCACCAGCACGTTAATCAGCACGACACTGATGGGGCAGCCCTGCATGATGCCGTTGGTAGGCAGGAAGCCTTCTCCGATGGTGCCACTCGCCCGGAAGTGCCGCTGCATCGTCCTGTACGCTGCTCGCAGGGTGCGCAGGACACGGGTGTCGAATCCGAGCTCCGCAGCCAGGCGGAAGGTGAGGTCGATTGGCACCGTGTCGAAGCACTTCTTGAAGTCAAGGGCGACTCCGTGCAGCGGTCGCCCCGTGAGGTGGGCCTCTTCGATGCGTGCCGCCAGGTGCCAGATGAGGTCCTCTGCACCGTGGCCAGGCCGGCAGCCGTGCAGGTCCTCCGGTGCGATGGTCTCCAACCACTTCAGTGCCGGTTTCACCCGGATCGCTGCCCACACTCTATACAGCACAGGGGTGATACTGATGGGGCGCTGCGATAGAGGCTCGCCTGAGCTGCCAGGCTTGGGGATGAGGCAGATCATGGCATGCATTAACTGTTCCGGCCACTCGCCCGATCGTTCGACCTCGTTGAACACCTCCGCAAAGAGCTTGAGGAGTTCGTGTGGGAGTTGTCTCAGTTCGTGGACCCTCCAGCCGTGCAGGCCCGGTGAGGTGGACGTGGACATCTTGGCCAGGGCCTTCCCGACGTCTTCTGCTGTGATGGTCTTGCACTCCATGTCAGCCGTCTCGGGGAGAAAGCGGAGGTATCTCTGGCGGAAGGTGTCCCACCGGGGCTCGGGCGTTGTCGCGTACTTGCGGAAATATCCCCCCCACGCCGTGTCGCTTCTCAGCAGCTCGTCCGCCTCCTTGGGGCAGGCCGTGAAGGACCCATCTTCGCGCCGCATGAAGGTGGCTGGGGCGCAGAAACGATCTGCGAGGTACGCAAACACCTGCCCTGCCTCGTATGTCCAAGCCTTCTGCATCCTCGCCTTCCAGGTGCGGATTCTCGCTTCGCGGAGCCTGTCAAACATGCCCCTCTGCGACCCCTCCAAGACGATGAGGGCCTGCTCCAGAATCTCCAGGTCTGGCAGCTGCGAGGTTGTGTTCGCCAGCGCCGCTTGCAGCCCCTGGGGGAGGCCGCCCTCCCTTAGGCGCTTCTTCGCGGCGTTCCAGGCGTGCTCCTCCCCGTTCGTGAGGCCGTATGGTTTTTCTGCCTGCAGGCGTTTGAGGCCTTCTTTGACCAGGCATCGAATGTTCCCTAGCAGCCCGTCCTTCGCCCGGGTGTTCATGTCTCCTGCCCCCCGTGCAGAAGCGGGATGGTGCTTGGTAGCCGTCCGCGACCACTGCATACGGTAGCCCTCCGCCCTGCCCGTGTAGGCCGCTTCCTGTCTCTCCAGGTGGCCCACATGGACACGCTTCAGGAAGCGCTCGCCGCAGGTGGAAGCTCGGTGGAGGAGCTGCGCGGCCGTCGCTCCGTGACGTAGTTCCCCCTCTGCTAGTACGTCCTGCATCACCCCTCTTGCTGCAGCGTCCCCCAGCTTGGGCTTGCCCGCAGGGAAAGGGGTGGGGAGGATGCAGATCTTTTTGGGGCGGCGGAAGGCAGTGAGGTCCGGATCGACGAAGAGCGGGCAGTGTGTGGGTATGTTGTAGTCTCCCCGCTTTGCCACCTCGACTCGACGCAGTGCCGGCGCTGCGCAGGGGTTCATTAGGCAGATGTCCAGCCGGGTGCCGTTCTCCGATGCCCAGCAGGTGTTCTGCACTCTCTGCTGTGCGAGGTCCGCATGCGTCGTCGCCGCGTCGACCCAGCCGCCCACCCGGCACGCCTGGGACAGGACAGCGCTGGTTTCTGGGTTGGTGTTCAGGTCCCCCATCAGCAGGACGGGCACCTGTCCCAAGCCAGCTGCGTGATCGAGCGTCTCTTGCAGGAGGGCTTCCCGCTGTTCGCCCACTTCGGACCCCGAGTGACCGTAGACGCACAGGATGTGAAGAGCCGTTTTGCCGTCTCCAATCGCTAGCACGACGTGTACCATGCGGGTGCTGTCGTAGAGCTTCTTTTCCTGCGTGGTCTTCGGCTGCACCACCTGTGCGACCAGGCCCTCCTTCACCATGACAGCCACGCCCCCGGGCTTCGTTTGTTCGCGGCCGTTCGCGCCTGCGACCCTGGGCATGCCCTTGCCCCAGTGCATAGCCCAGCCGTGGGCTGCGAAGTAGCCATTGTGCGTGCCCTTGCTCGGGTCCGGCGTACGAGTTTCCTGCAGGGCCACAACATCCGCCTTCAGTCCCGCCACGTCGCCGAGGTGCGTTTGCAGCGACGTTACGTTAGCTGTCGCCACCCTGAGCACTCCGGGCGATGATAATTGGTGTGCAGGGCGCCTCAATCGCCGCAGGGGCGGCGGCGCCGTGGGTCCTTGGCTGGCTGAAGGTGCGCGCGCCCCGCCTGCAGCGGCTGGGGCGGGCGTGGGAAGATCTGCAGGGATAGTCCACTGGTTTGCCGGCGTCGCAGCTAGCTCCCGGGCCAGGCTCAGGGGAAGGCGAAACACATCGTAGTGGAAGGGCCTCCACGTAAGCCCCAGCACCTTGGCACCCTTCCCACACCGGGTCATGTATTGCTTGCTGTTGGAGGCGAGCAGCCACACCTGCGCATCCAGGACTTCTGCCGCAACCCGAAGTGTGGCCGCGTCCCCGTATGTCCCTAGACGCGTCTGTCTCTCGATGTAGTCGTCGTAGGATGCAGGAGCTTGCGGGTCGTCGTGGTCAGGCACGTACGAGGCCCTGCGCTCTGCGTCTTGCCGCATGGATGTCGCCACCGCTGCACGCAACCCTTCTGCTGTCCACTCCGCGCACTGCTCTGCAAGGCCGGCGTACTGACAGTTGCCATCCTTAGGCACTGGTACCCGGAGCGCCATCAGTCTCCTTGCAGCCTGCGTCAGCCACTGCTCGTCCTGCTCTATGGTGGAGGGGGAGTACTCCTGTCCCCCCCCACGGAGGCGCCGGGGTTCTCCTGCCCCTGACGCCACATCTACGGGGTTCCAGCTCTCCGGGGCCGTTGTCTGGGTATCTCCTGCCCACACGGCGGCTCGGCTGGGTCTAGGTGGGGTTGGGGGCGATGTTGGGGTTGGGGTTCTATTTGGTGTTCTATTTGGAGGTGTTTGTGTCGGCCCCGAGACCTCCTGTTTCTCGGGGTGGGGCGCGGCTGGGGGCCCGGCGGCAAGTGTGCATCGTCCCCAGACATGGTCGGCACCCCGGCCAGGGGGAACATCGATCGCTTGCACGGGTCCTCCCCGCTGGCCGGGATGCCCGCCCCCCTACTCCTCCTCTTGCTTCTGCGGGTAGGGAGTAAGGCGGTTGGAGCGGGGCCTCAGATACGCCGTGATGGAGGCCTGCCTGACCCTCCCGTTCCTGCTGGCTCCCGCCTCCCTACCCGGTGGGGCCTTATCCCCGGCATCCGCCGTGGGCGCTAGGTCTCTGAGAGGTGGGGCCGGCGGGGCGGGCTGGGCAGGCGGCGCCGGTGCTGCCGGCGGCACTGCTGCTGGCTGCGCAGGGGTAGGGGCAGCGTTCGCTGTTGCTGGTGACTCGGGTGCCACGGGTGTCACTGGTTTGCTGTGTGAGTCCCCGGGCGGGGCAGGGGTGGAGGTGGTGGTGGAGGAGGAAGGGGTGGTGGCGGCGGCTGGGGGCGCTGGCGGGGCATCCATAGCCGGACCGGCCGCGGGCTTCGGCGGTGCCTTGCCCTTCGCCCCCTTGGACCCACTCCGCCCTCTCGTGTCGATGCCTAACTCCCGCTTCACCGTGCTTAGCATCTCCTGATGCTGCCGCTTCCGGCCCTCCTCTGCGTCGCGCACCCCCTCCAACAGTCCCTGCCAGCTCTGTCCGAGCTCGCTGGCCTGCTGTGACAGCTGGCGCTGCACCTTCTCGCCCTCCTCCCTTCCGGCCTGTTGGAGGCGCACCATCTGCGCTTCGCAGGCCTCCCGCAGCTCCCCACACACCTCGTCCAGCCGGCCCTGGAGGCGTGCCCCCTGCTCCACGGACGCCTGCGCCGACAGCTGCTGGGCGGCCGTGGCTTCCTTGCGCTGGGCTTCGCAGGAGGCCCGCAGGTCCTTCACCGCGACACCCAGGCGTTCCGTCTGCAGCCGCAGGTCGCACACCACGGCTTCCCCCTGCTGCGCCTCCCACGACTTGCGCAGCTCTGCCACCGCGGCGTCGAGGCGTCGCTGCTCCAGCGCGCGCTGGGCCTCGAGGTCCGCGCGGACCTTGTCGACCTCCGCTTGGAGCTGCAGCGCCTGGAGGTGGGACAGGGGCTCCTGCTGACCCGCTGTTCCCTGCAGGCCTAGCATGGCCTTGCGCGCCTCGTGCAGGTCGGCTGCGAGGCCGTCCCGTTCCACCTGCGCCTGGCGGATCTGGGCGTCCCGCTGCGCAAGCTGGCCCCGCATGTCGTCTTCGAGGGCCTTGCGGCTGGCTTCCCAGCCCTTCCGCGCCGTAGCCATCTCTGCCGCGTGCGCACGGCCCTGCTCTTCCAGGCGGCTACCCATGCTGGCGAGCTCGGTCGCCACCCGCTGCAGGTCGGCGCCTGCTGCCGCCCCTTTCGCCCCCTGCTCCAGCACCCCGACCCGCTTGTGGAGGAGGGGGACGGCCTCGCCCAGCGACTGCTGGGCTTCTGCGACCTTGGCAAGGGACCCCTCCTGCCTCCGGAGGTGCACCTTCACTTCCTTCAGCTCCCGCGCTGCTTCCTGCGTGGGGGCGGTGGCGGGGGGGGAGGCGGGTTTGCGCTCTTGGAGGCGCTGCAGCAGGGTCGCCTGCTCCTCAAGCCGCTGCTCCTGGCGGCCGAGGCGATCCCCCACACGCTGCATGTGCAGCCCGTGCTCCTGCGCCTGGGAACCCAGCAGTTCCTGCAGCTGCGACACCTGCTGCGACGCCTGCTCAGCTAGGTTGTTGTGACCCAGCTGCAACTGCCCCACCTGCTCCTCCAACTGCTGGCGACGCGCGTCCTGCTCCTGCAGTAGGCGGCGCAGACCCAGCATCTCGGATTGCCAGGCCACACCATCACCCGCGGCGGTGTCGGGGGCGGTCGGCGCGGGGTCGTGGCCGAGCTCCCTCAGGCTCCCGGCGATCTTCTCCAGGTCCTTCTGGAGCCTGGTCACCCGCTGTTGCGCCTGCTGGGCGTGCTGCTTTGCTGCTGCTGCCGCACCGCCGCCTCGCCCGGTCCGTCCTACGGCGCCACTGGCCTGCGACTTCGCGGCCCTTCCCGCTCTCGCTGCGTCGGCGCGCTCCGCCTGGAGCCTCTCGCTGACGCTATCGTAGCGCCGCTTCAGGCGGGCTACATCCTCGGCCTTTTTCTTCGCGGCCGCCTCCTGCTGCTTCTGCTCCTCGAGGAGCAGCGTGTCCGTCAGGACCACCTCCTTCCCGTTGACCGTGAGGGTCCATGTGGGGGGGGAGCCGTGGGTGGGGGGGCGCTCGGCGGCGAGGACGGCGACGCCACCCTCTAATCCGTCCAGCACCGCATCCCAGTGGAGGTGCTGGAGGATGGCGCGCACGTGGGTGGCGCCGTAGAGGGGGGGGAGGGGCTGGAGCTCGTATCTGCGAGGCTCTGTAAATTCGAGGGGGGGCAGGGGGGCGGCCTGTTGGCCACCGGCCTGGGGACCGGTGTTACCGGAGGAGACCCCGTGGAGGTCGGCCTGTGACATTCTGCCCGTGTATCCCTCTCTCCTCCTGTGTGTGTGTGTGTGTGGTGACAGTGGAGGCATCCTCCAAGATCGCCCGGTGTGCCCGACACGAAAACAAAAGCTTGGCGTGTGTTGTTGGGGGAAGGGGGGGGGGGTTTGTTCTGTCGTTCAAAAAATACACCAGCCCTTCTCTTGAGACATACTCAGGTTTTAACGAGGTTGTTTTTTTTGGCACCGAACCGACCCCCCCCCCCCCCCGTCTTTCTCATAACGTACCGATTGGTTCAAACGTTTGTGATGGCATAAAAGAGCACCTGGTGGTGTGCGTGCTTCAGCAACGCCTTTTCTCTTTCTCTTTCTCTTTATCCTCTCCCCCCCCCCTTTCTTTTTCCTTTTCCTGCATGCCATTCCAGGTGCCAACAAAAATCCCCCACCCCACCCCACCCACCAGAGGCAAAGAAACAGCCAGAGAGAGAGCGAGAGAGGGATCGCATGCCCCAGGAATAACGAGATATTCCAGATCCCCACTCCCTCCTCCTCCTCCACTCCCCCAACGCGAATGCAAAATCCTTCAGGACACAACAGCACACCGCCACCACCACCACCACTACCACCCCCCAGGCACCATGGCCTCCCACAGCCCAGCTGCCACTCCAGCTGTGGCGGTGCTGGCATGGGGGTCGCGGATGCTGCAGGTCATGCTGCTGCTTGGCTGTGTCGTGTTAGGGGGTTCTACCTCACCAACAGACAGGCTATATGCAGGAGGGCCTGCTTATGTCGTGCAGCTGCCCGGCCTGGGCGATGTGCTGTTCTCTGAGGACGACGCACCGAGTGACCCCGTAGGGCCGGCGCACACGGTGCGGCTGCCGAATGGCACGGCCTACCGATGCCACCTCCCCACGGCAGATCCTGCGGCAGGCAGCGCACCGCAGCTGAGTGACGAGGAGATCGCCACCCGAGGCGAGGCTGCAGCGGAGGCATATCTGAGGGGGCAGTGCTTCCTCCTGAGGGAGGGGTGGTGGTCTTTCGAGTATTGCCACGGGAGGTACGTCCGCCAGTTCCACCACGACCAGCTGACCATGTCGGTGACGTCGGAGTTCTTCCTGGGGTGGGCGCAGTCGACAGGTGGCCCCCAGCCCTACCTCGTGTGGGAGGGGAGCGAGGGGCGGGAGGCAGGCCGATACCTTTTCACGGTGTATTCGGATGGCACTGCGTGCGATCTGACTGGGCTGCCGCGGTCTGTCGTGATCTACTATGTGTGCGACCCTCAGCTGGCGGTGGCAGAGGCGGAGCGACGAGCCGAGGGTGCCGCAGGAGGGCGTGCACGGTTCCCCGCGATCCCCACCCGCGGGCTGGAGCACATGACTGTGACGGAGGCTGACACCTGCACATACACCCTCACCATGCATGTCCCTGGGCTGTGCCCTTTGCTGCACCCAAAGGAATCAGTGCGTCGTGCAGATCTGGTGCGTTGCCACGCCCTGACGACAGAGGAGGGGAATGCCGGGGCTGAGGAGCCATGGTGAGGTTGCGTCGCCAACACCACACATGGGATTGGGTGGGGTGTGGGGGGGGGGGGGGGATGCTGAAGGGGCACCACGGGGCGCTGCGGTCGCCATGCCAACGACAATTCAGTGGGGCGGGGTGGTGATGCCCCCGGGTGTCCCCCCCAGTGAACGAGCCTGCAGTGCCTGCAGGGTGCAGAGGTGTGAGGGCCTGCCCACCCCTTCGAAGTATATATTATTCCCAACGCATCTTTGCAGCAGGGGGAGGGGCCGCTGCCCATGTGTCCTCTGCGGCGGGTGAGACCCAGCTCCCAATGATACCGGGTGTGGAGTAGGCACTCGCTCAGAGACGAAGCCCCTGGGGGGGGTGGGTGGGTGCGTGGATGGGGCTTTGTTTGTTGTGCCACACGCTAACACAGACACAACAAACATGCCTTCTCTCTGCCCGCGTTGGTTCTGCAGCAAGGCCCGGCGGAAGGCAGGGGCAACCCCAGACTCACCTTCTCCACACATACCCTCCTTGGCATACACACCCAAAGCCGCTGTGTTGTTCTGCCTGCCCTCCACCACGCCCTTGTCCAGAGGCATCACCCCCATCATCTGCAGGACTGTTGCTGGGGGCTCTGCCCTCTGCCGCAGCCATGATACGGGTCAGCCTCCTCGTCCTGGTGCTGCTCACCCTCCCTTTGGATGTGGAGCCCGGTTCGGAAACAGTTGTCCAGCGCCGGAAGCAGCTCCGCAGGTCGGAGATCAGGGACCTCCCCTCATGGGTGCGGGCGAAGATCAACAGGCTTGCGCATATGATGGAGCGGGGCTCCAACCTCAACAGGACGTCTGTGCAGGAGGTTTCGAGGCTGCGCCGGCAGTACGGCGAGTCTGTGACGCTGCAGCATGTCGAGAAGAAGCGGTCTCTGCGGATCCGGCTCCTCGAGAAGCTGGGGCGTGGCACGGATGACCTGTCCAACGCATATGAGGAGCTGCTCACCAACGCGACGGTTGCGGGGCTGATCGGCGCCATGAAGAAGCGGCTGCGCATCCTACAGAAGGACAGCCTGGAGATTGAAGAGTTTGTCAACACTGCGGAGAAGCTGGCATCCGACGAAATGCACCAGAGGGAGCTTGCGATTAAGAACCTTACGGTTGTGGACCCCAACAAGGAGTCGACCATCGACAAGGTTGTGTCCCGTGTGGACAAGGACCTGTCGTCTGCCATCAAGGGTGTGGAGGATAAGAACACGGCTGGGGAGCACTTCCACCGGGCGAAGGATGCGGAGAACTCAAAGCTGGAAACCGTTGTCAAGATGGGGCAGGAGAAGTCGCGGCACCGGTCCGACTCGAAGGAGGATGCCGGCGTGGTGTCCCACCTGATCGACCCGCAGGGGAACCAGTACGTCCTGTCGCAGCCGCGCGACTCCTTCCTGCATTACGAAGACAACTTCCTCACGAGCGACATCGCCTACATGATATGCGCGTGCTTCCTCTGCGGCACCGTCGTATCCTTCTTCAACCTGCCGCTGTTCATCGGGTACATAGCGGGCGGCACCCTTCTGTCCCCCTCCATGTCCAACCAGCTGCGCAGCATCGTGCAGGTGGAGACACTTGCGCAGTTCGGCGTCTACATCCTCCTCTTCTTGCTGGGTGTCGAGTTCTCCATCGTCAAGCTCCGCAGGGTCCTGACCGCAGCTGTCTTCGGCGGCGTCGGCTTCACCGCCGCAGTGGTGGTGGTCGTTGCGTTTGTCGTGCAGACCCTCCTGAGGGCCCCCACGAGCGAGGCCGTCCTGATCGGGTTCTGCGTCTCCCTGTCCTCCACTATCGTCGTGCTGGGCATGATGACCCTCTCGGAGTCGGGCACACCCTACGGCCAGCTCGTCGTCGCCATCCTTGTCATTCAAGACGTGCTGCTGGGGCTGATGGTCGCCACCGTGCCCATCCTGCAGGCACCCTCGGTGAACATCGAGGTCTACATGTCGCTCCTGATGAACCTCGTTGCGGCAGGCACGGCAGCCTACCTCTGTGCCCTGCACATCTCCCCGAGGCTGGTCGCCTTCGCCGATGTGTCGCACGAGCTCTTCCTGCTTGCGCTGTGCTCGCTGTGCTTCGCCTTCATGCTTGCGACGGATAAGATGGGCCTCTCCATCGAAGTGGGCTGCTTCCTGACGGGGCTGACGATCTCCCCCAACGCCAAATACATCCGGAGGGTCGAAGACGCCTTCTCCCCCCTGAAGGAGTTCTTCGGCGCGCTGTTCTTCGCCTCCATCGGGATCCACATCTCCCCGTCGTTCCTGATGGAGGAGTTTCTGACGCTCTGCGTGATCACGCTCACAGTGATCGGGATGAAGTGGCTTCTGGCCTTCTCCGTGTTTCGCGTGATGTTCGGGCTTCCCACAATGCACGCTTCTCTGGTGGGCGTCGCCTTGTCCCAGATGTCTGAGTTCTCCTTCGTCATCGCAGCGCATGGGAAGGCCGTGGGGCTGATCAACCAGAAGATCTACTTCATGCTGCTGGGGATCACGACACTCTCCCTGCTGCTCACACCCATCACGTGGAAGTTCCATCCGAAGCCGGTGCACCTCAACTCACCGTTGACAAGGGCGTCTGGCAACGGGCAGGATTTCAGCTCCCATGTATGTCTCACGTTTAACCAAGGGGGTTTCACATGTTTTATCGCCCCGTGTTAGGTCCAGTTTCTTTACTGCATCAGGGCCCCTGTTCAGTGTCACTAAGATAGTGCAGGGGCAGCGACCTTTTTTTGGACAACAAAGAGGCAAACGTCCGCAGCAGGGGATATGTGGTGCCTGGCTTAGTGATGTCTGTTCGTTGCAGAAACATCGCCACACAGCAAGTGGGAGGGAGAGTGCGTGCCAACGGAACAAAGGGGGGGTTTTTTTTCCGATGGGGTGGCTTTTTGCGCCCCCTCCTTCGGGGTTGCCTCGTCTGAAGGTCTCAAGGGCGGTTGGCTTCACGCTTTCCTCTTCTCTCCCAGAACCATCTCTGTCCCCAATTCTCCATCCCCTTAAATATTATATAACAGCATCAGAAGGCACACCAAAGGCGTTCTTCCGCAGATGCTGACAATGCTGACGTCCGTGTCGGACCAGCAATGCCTGGGTTATTTTTTCGGCGTGAGTCCCCACCGAACATTTGGTCGCCGGAGGTTCCATCGGAATGCCCACCCTTCCGCACACAGGAAATTCCATTGTACGCCATCGCAGTGCACACTGCGGATCCGAGCAGCGAAACTGATTGCCTCAATGTCTCACCCAACCAGCTCCAGAAGTTTGTCTGGGGTTGCAGGTATGCGCCAAAAAATTAGTGAATCATCTGCTCCAAGACTTGCATCGCAAAAAACTGCGGAGAAGGGCGAAGCGTCTTCGGCGATTGCGAGAACACCCCACAGCGCCTGCTGCGGTGATGATCTGCGTTGTGAGCACAACTCTAATGAAAGCTTCCTTGCCAACCTCTCTCTCTCTCTCTCTCTCTCTCACTTGGGCTTGGTTTCTGCGCTGCCGCTTCCACACTCATTAAAATGTCTGACACACCCTCGAGGAATGGGTGTGTATCGCAATCAAAGCACAGCCAAAATGCCCCAGCCAGAATAATGCAGCGTACAGCTGTTGTTGTACAGCCTATTTTCTGATGTTCTCTGCATAATCACCCTCCCTGCTACAGCTTCCACTGCGATTCAAATCGCCTGCCCGCCTTCTCCGACACCAGCGTGTCGAGCCGGGTTGCATCCGGTCTTATCAACGCTGTCGCTGGTGACATCGAGAGCAGTTTGTGAGGCGCCGTCGGAGTTTCTTCTGCACCCACTGCTTGCTTTGGGGGTGTGACCTGTTCTTCAAAGGATTGGAGCGTTCTTTTGGGGAGTCGTTGGTGTTGCGTCTCACAGTGCCGCAGGGTTCGTATCAGGGATGCTGCACACCCCCGCACTCCGTACAAGATTAATGTGTGTGACACTGTGCGTGTTGATCACTTTTAGGCTGGGTAGACCCTGCACGGTGATCCTAGTCCACCAATCTGTGTGTGAGTGTATAGTGAAGATTACATCAGGTGTGCTCGGTGAGATCTGCACTAAAACAAGAACGTCAAATGTGTGTGTCGTGTCTGTGGGGGTGAGGGTGAGGGGGGGCGAAGGGGGGGGGGGGGTGCGCGTCTTCGCTCAATCGGCACGCTCCGACACCCCTTTGGCGTTTCTTCTTTTTTTGTCTAATAAACAGGGCGTTCGCTATCGCCCACCGCTCCCGTGTGGGGTGGGCGAAGTTTTATTTAGGGTTTTGGGAATTCGGGAAATTTTTTTATCCGTCGGGGAGGCGCCCCTCGGGGGCGCTTCGCGCCCCCTCGGGAGGTACACATTGGCTACCTCTCCTTGAGAGGGCAGATCACTGCACTTCTGGCAAGGCTGTTAGTACCTCCGAAGACACTAATAGCCTTGCTTATGAGCGAAACGCGTGGATCGGCAGGGACCGCTGTGCCACACAGTTCGGCTGTCAGGGGGTCTGGGGGGCGGAGCCCCCCAGCCGCCGGAGGCCACGGTAGTGAAATCTGTTCATTGCGGATGGATAGATTCATGCAACTTGAAAGGACTTGGGCACCAGACATACGCCACAGGGGGGTCTGGGCGGAGCAACACATCGTACTTTGGGGAAGGCAGTTGTGGTCTCCTTCTGACACTTCCTTCTTCGAGCATTCCCCATCCCCTGAGGCTCGTGATCCCGTGGGCTCTTTCACCACCCACCCCCCTTCGGGGGGGGTGGGGGCCGAGCCCAGAATTTTTTTATCCAACTTCGCCCCCTTGGGCGAAGTTGTTGGGCGAAGTTGGGGCGAAGTAAATCCGAACATTTATTTATTTAGGCGAAGTTGGCCCAACTTCGCCCAGTAGCGAACGCCCTGCTAATAAATCATGTGGGGGGCCTTCACTCTGTGCCACTGTGTGTCAACCTGTGTCACTTTGCAGCCAGTGTTGTGAGGCGGTTCACCATTCCTCACTTCTCGGCATTTCTGAGCGAAGGCCCCCGTGACATTCATCAAAGACGCCCTGTTCTACGCCGCTTAGCGAAGGCCTCTGCCCCCTCCCCCCTCCCCCCTGTGGGTTCTCTGAATGTGCATGTGATTTCCGTCTGTCAGTCTATGACCCGCCTTGAGTCGACCGACCCTGCCCAGGTCATGGCTGCTGTGTAGATTCCCTCTCCGTTTCTCAGAGTGATGATGAGGTCTGCCCTTCTCTGTATTACGATCGTCCCCTCCCTCCCGTTCTTCTGAATCGTTTGAGCGGCGAAGTGCGGCGAAGTGATACCTTCTCTGTTTGGGGGGGGGGGGGGGACAAGTAAGCCCAGTTTTCCTGCGCTCGTGCACAGAAGAAAGAATAAAGCTTCAGTGGCGCTGTCGCACGCCCTCTCTCCACGACGCGACGCAGTAATGTAACCCTAACCTTCCGTCATACGACTAGCCTCGATGCCTAAGCCCTCTTGGGCAGGTTGTCCACCTCAACACCACCACCACCTGGCGTACTAGGCCACTTTCGACACGCCACCCCGCCCGCCCCGCCCCCTTTCAGAGCTGAAATTGTTTTGGGTCCGTGATTTCTTTTGAGCGGCCGTTTCTATCTCGAACTCGGTCAGCAAAAGTTACAAACCAATGGGGGCTGTCTTGAAGGGGTTCTGCCTAGGGCATCCGCCACGACCCCACCCCCCCCACCCCCCCTCTGCGCCTCACACCCTCCTCCCGCTCTGCATGTCGAGTGCAGGGAGGTCAGCTCTGGGGTTTCTTTATTTCTTCTACTTCACTGCCCCTACCGCTGCTCTGCGTTGTCAACCTCGCTTTGGCCTCAGGGCTCGCTTCAGACACGCACAATCAAGAGCAGATGTCGTGCGGTGTGTTTTACGCTGCGCCTGCAACCGTGCCGCCAGCCAACCATGCGGGCCTGCACGGGGCCTGCCTTTGTCACCCCCATGTGTCTCTGTGCTGCATCCGCTCCTCCTCCCGACCTCCAGAGAAAACAAAATGCTACCCATGTGTGCATGCGGAGGAGGGAAAAGGAAAGGACGATGTGCCCTGCAAGACTTAACGAGAGTTGGCCAGAGTTGATGGGGAGGGAGTGAGGGTTGGGGGTTTTGGGGGGTGGGGGTGGGTGGGTGGGTTGGGGCAGTGATGCTCTCTACGGCGTGTATCAGGTGTCCGAACGGATATAGTATTATACGTCGTGTGTATTGCAGCGTATAAACCCCCCCCCACGTATATTATTTACCTCATCTATTATTTACATTTCGCCTATTATTTGCGAATTCGCCTATTATTTACGAATTCGTATTATTTACATCGCCTTTATTTTTTTCTGGGGGGAGGGGAGTGACCCGTTGGTGGACCACCAGAGGGGCTGAATCAGCCCCACTGTCCCACCTCCTCCACCTCCGAGTCGGTCTCCACGAGAACGGCTTCGTCTTCGAAGCGCTCGAGATGGACCTCGGCTGAGGCCGCCGCCTTCCGCGCTTCCGTTGTGAGTGTGCCCCCTGGCGACTGGCATGAGGGTGGCGAGTCGGGTGATGTGCGGGTCAGAACACTGCATACACGTAGTCCCATAGTGTGTTCGCTGTGTGGGGGTATGCGGGCACTTCGGTGCCCTCAAGGAGACAGGCGTCCTTGCCCTGTTCCAATATGCACAGCTGGGATGGAGTCTCTCCATACACACCACCGGTGTAGGCGTGTCTCTGCCACGGGGGTGGAGAGGCCCATGGCTTCCGGGTGGTTCAGAGCTCTAGCACATCTGGGCAATGACAGACTCACACAAGCAAAGCGACATGCGCTTACCTATGGGCTTGTGTGGGTGTCCTCTCCTCTGATTCTAAGCAAAAAACGGGCTGTTCGTAAATAATGGGTGATCTTATTTACAAATCGCCTATAATTTACGAAGAAATGAAAATCACCTATTATTTACGTTTTCGCCTATTATTTACCAAATAAATACGTAAATTATATACGCGGGGGGGGTTTATACATATATGCGTGCACGCCGTCCTCCACCCCCCCCGCCCCTCCAGCGCCAGTAGGCTGTCTGAGTTGATATTGTTGTCAGCAAAAGCTTGTTTCGCGCACAACCAGCAAGCCTCTTCTATTTGTTTTGTTCTGTTTCCACTTACACTACCCCCACCATCCCCACCACCACCCACCACCCCCCACCTGCAGCTTTCCACAGCAACAACCCTGGCCACCCCTCCACATGGCCACAGCGGGCGCCTCACCGCAGCAAGACCCCCCTGACGCACCGCCGCCACCACCACCCCCACAAAACATGGCCGCCCCCACCGACACCCCCGCGGCCCGACGCCCATCCTACGCCACTGGGGATGCCACAGCCACAGCTGTGCCGCACGTGCCGGGCCCCGTCACGAATGCGGCTGAGCCTGGGGGTGAGCTGCCGCAGCTTGAGGTGGTGCACATCCTCCTCCCTGACGCAGGGGTGCTGGCCCTGCCCGTGCAGAAGGGGGTCCCGCTGCAGCCGCAGCGGCTCATCCGCGAGGCTGTCGACATCACCCGCGCCCGCAACAGAGGCCAGACCCTCCGCATCCGCCACAGACGCCCCGCACGCTCCCCTCCGGGGGACCAACACCACCACCCCCACCCACACCGCCGCCACCACCACTACCACCACCACCCCACCGCCGAAACCAAAACCAAGGCAGCTGCAGCCCCTCCCCGAGGCCCAAGGGGAGGCGTTGCCCCACGGAGGGTGAGGATTAGGGGCCGCGGCAGCGGCAGCGGCACCACCCCCTCCGCCAGCGACCCCCTCGACACCCTCGTCTCCGACAAAAACTTCGAACGCCTCTTCATCGGCGCCTTCTGGTGGTGCGTCTCAGAGGACTACACCGGGGCCTCCCCCTCAGGCACACAGCACGGCTCCGCCGCCGGCGCCCTCGACGGCACCGCCGGATCCGGCACAGCCGCATTCGACCCCTCCGCCACCTCGCCCCTCCGGGGCGAGCCCGTCGATGCCCAGGGCAGCCCACACCACCCCCACCACCACCCGCACCCCCCCGGCCCCGGCGGGCCCCCCCCCGAGGGCCCGCTGCACCTCACGCGGGGGGGTGTTGGGAAGGCGTGGGTCGCCAGGCTGTCCCCCCGGGCACCGCCGACCCGCGGTGGCGGCGGCGGCGGCAGCCGCAGGGGGGGTGAAGGGGCATCGCCGACTCGCGATGCCCACAGGCAGCAGCAACACCACCACACAGCTGGCACGACCCCCCCGAGGCAACCCCCCCCTGCGGTGGCGGCGCAGCCGCCGTCGGGAGGGGTGGTCGGATCGCGGGGGACGGTGTTGGACCTCCTCAGCTGCGGAGACAGCCCGCTTCAGGATGGGGTGTGCACAGCAGCTGGGGGTGAGGTCGAAGCGTGCGACGACTTCTTCCTTACAGCGCTCTACCATGCCGCGGTGCAGCGGAATCAGGGGGCACGCCTTAGCCTCCCCAAGAGTGAGGTCGGCGGTGGTGCGGCAACCCCATCTGACACCTGCTCTGTTGTGTCTGCGCAGGGCGCCCCCCACACAGGGGATGCGGGGGGGGCCCAACCCTGCGAGGAGGATCCTGGCGGGGAAGGGGAGCTGAGGCTCACCCCCGACGACCCGGAGGGGAACAAGCGCACCCTCTTCGGGGTCATGGCTGCGGCGTACAGCCGCATGCTGATCGAGCTGCAGGCCGGGGCTGCAACCGCAACCGCAAAATCCCTCCTGTGGCGCCTCCTCCCCGAAACCCTCGCGACAGGGCTCGAGCTCGCCCTCAGGAAGGCCCTGCCCTACGCAGTGGACAGCATGGGAACCCCCGCGGAGGAGGCGGAGCGATTGACCCGCCGAGCTGCCTATTGGATCCAGGGGGTGGAGCGGCGCTACGCCAGACGCCCTCAGCCTGTGAGGACGAGGCTCGCAGTGGGAGGAGGTGGTGGTGGCGGCGGCGGCGCAGGTGGGAGTGCCGCGGGTGGTGGCGCTGTTGGGGTGGCGAGGATTCCCTCGCTGCCGCAGATCCACGGGGGTGCGGCGCAGCAGAGGGAGAAGGGGGGTGGGGTTGGGTGCAGCACGCCGTCCGGTGCGAGGGCCGATCCCGCTGCGGACGCGCTGAAGGCTCTGAAGGCGGAGTTTGCGGCTGTGTTTGCGCCGCAGTCGCCTCAGAAAGGGGCGGATCTGTCGAAAAACGATTCCTTGTCATCTCCAACGTATCTCGAGAGACAGGCCCGGGGGCATGCCCCACCAACACCCCCCTGGTATGAGACTGGGAGGCGTGTGCTGTCCACACAGGGGCATAAGGCGCAAGCGACAGGATTTTTCTCGACAGCGATGACGTCACCGCTGCTGACGCGATATGCGGCGGATCATGGCGCACATCCGGCAGAGACGGCACGGCCGACAGAGATGCGTTGGGTCTGTGACTGAAAGGAGGGTAGGGTAGGGGAGGGCCCTCCTGTGATTCCCGGTTTTTCTCTTCAATGTATGCCGTGCAGATGGCGAGGGGGGGTAAGGGGGGGAGGGGGGGTGTGACGCAAACCAGTGCTTCCCAGCATGGTGTGCACAGCCCCCCCCCCCCTCCTTCGAACCGGTGGCCTTGAGAGCTGGGTTTTTACCCGTGGCGAGGGGGGGTTGGGGCGAGAAGGGGTGATGGGGGTGTGCGGTGGCGTT
The DNA here is from genome assembly GCA_963210315.1 of Rhynchopus euleeides. NCBI lineage: Eukaryota > Euglenozoa > Diplonemea > Diplonemida > Diplonemidae > Rhynchopus > Rhynchopus euleeides. Next base: position 862,357 of record OY723264.1, on the reverse strand, counting down.
ATCACGACCGCCATCCTTTCTTCCGCTTCTTTTGCCTGAAGGCGCGCCCCACCCCACACCCTTGCAAAAAAAAATGGCACGGCCTGTCCAGCTCTGCTGAGGGCTGGGGGCTCGGGTGAGAGCATAGCTTTGGTTGAATCTTCTGAGTGTTCCCCCCGCCCACCCCCACCCGGTGTGTCTGTTGGGGGTGATTTGCCCCGCTGCGTCCTCATGCCGAATGTGTATTGCAGCAGCCTTGTGTCTTGAGTTGTTGTTGTCGGATGGTGGCGCAGGTGGACCGCAAAGTGCCACATCTGGCCATACCCTCAGCTGGGGGGTTCAACCTGTGGGAAGTCCTCCCCCGGCCAGTGACGTGGGTATCCCACGCTTCACCGCCCTCAGGGCACACCACACCCACATCTACGGCAGGGATCTGGTGCCGATGCGGTGCCGGAGTGCATGCGTTGGTGTGTGTCGTGTGGCGTAGATGCCGGGCGCACACCCACCGCAGGACGTATGGGTCGCGGTGGGTGTTGAGGTGCGTGCCGAGCGTGCGCAGGACGACTATGAGATCGCCACCATCGTTGGTGTCGACCGCGACACGAAGAATGTCGCGCTGCACTGGCGCAGCGGCGGGATGGGCGTGGTCCCTTGGGCCAAGGTGTGGCTGCCCGACCCGCCCCTGCCGGTGCTGCCGCAGAGCGTCAACCCTCTCCTCATCGACCCTGTCGCGCTGTCGCGCACGGAGCGTGCGAAGCGCCTCACACGACAGCAGTACTCCCTGCGGGGACGTGTGCGCAAGAACACTGTCGGGGCAGGCAAGATCATCGACAACCTGGCGCTGCCGCGCGAGGTGCAGGACAGGGTGAAACAGCTGAGTGCCTCTGCCGCACCGCCGTACCTGCTGCGCCCCAGGCGCATTGTGCGCTGCCCCTGCGGGTGGAACCGCATCGTGACGCCCATGATGATCATGTGCCCCGAGTGCCGGTGCTGGTCACACTGTGTGTGTGTGGGGCTGCGCACACCGGAGGATGCCCCCGACCGCACCCTGCAGTGCGTCTTCTGCGAGTATGCTTGCGGCCGCCCGACGCAGATCCTGCCATACCCACCCACGCTGAAGGGCGAGGGGTACCAGGTGCCCCTGCAGCTGATACAGCAGCGCTTCCACCCCGCGGTGGTGCCGACGCAGAGGCAGCAGTTCCACCAGATGCAGGCGGCAGTGAAGGCGCGCCTTGCGGCAAATGGGTACACCATCGATGTGGTCAAGGGGGGACGCCACGGCGGCCTCGATTGCGACGACGTTGTCAACGAGTGCGTGCATGTGTGCTCCGATGCGGTGGACGAGGGGTACTTCGACCACAGGTATCCCGGCAACGCCTTCCGGGCGATGCGACGCGATGCATGCTCGAGGGTGACGATCATCCGCCAGAGCCGGAATGGCAAGGCGGTGGCCGTGCTAGCATCCAGCGGGAATGACTGCCCCCTCTTCCTGCGTGCGGCGTGCATCAACCTGCAGCGTGCCCTGCAGGACCCGAGGGCGTCTCTATATTTCGACCTCTCGGATGTGGATTCGCTGCGCACCGTGGCTGCTGTGGAGCACTATCACACTCTCGTGCATCTCACGCTTGTCGCCACCAAGACCCAGCATCGGCAGCGTGGGCTCGGGTCGATGCTGATGCTGTACGACCTGGCGGGGTGGGCGGGCGAGGGGCGCACCCAGATGTACCTCAACATGACCCTCCTCCGGAAGACTGTGTACGTCCGGAAGAGTGAGCCTAAAAAGGACATGGCGAAGAAGTTTGTCTTCTTCTACTCGGCACCGTCACGTCAGATGTACGAAAGGTATGGCCGCTGCGGAGGTTGAAGGTGTTGGGCTTTAGGGTCCTTTCGTAAGTTCCAGGCAAGTAATTCCGACAGGGGTCTTTGTCTTTTTTCGGCAATTTCCCGGGGTGTTCCTCAGAAAAGAAAAGAAATTAAGAAGCCTCTAGCATGTGCCCGTTGGCACCGCAACAAGACACAAGATTTGGCTTTCTTGCTACCTTCGGCGGAACCCGACTGGGGGGGTGGGGGGTGGGGAGGTCTTTATGTGTCCTTTGCAGGATCTTGCGACCCCCACTTCCTGTGGGATGGAGCAAATCGTGCGGCTGGGCAGTGTTGTCCCAATTTCTCCCCAAGACAATCCACCGCCACCTTGTGTCACGCGGAACTCGGATGCAAGACCCACCACCGCCAGACCCTGCCAGCCACACCAACACCTACACCAACCGCAACAGGTTTGGCTTTCGGCTTGTCTATCCTCGGAAGCCGATGAGCGCCCCTCATCCCCTCGTGCCTGACGAGACTGCCATGCGATGCCGCTGGTATGTGTCGCTGCGCTCGAGACAGTGGTCCAAAGCGATGGGGTGGGTGGATGTGTATTGAGGGGCGGGGGGAACCTTCTGTGCTGTGTTGCTGGATCTTTGCGGCCCGCACTTCACACTATCTCATCATCGGACGGGGGAGCGTTGGGGGGTGTCCACAACGAGGGGGGGGGGTAGGGGCGGGTCACTGCACCTAAAAAAGCGTGTACATTGGCCAAATTTTGAGAAACGAGTTTTTGACCCTCAAAAGGTGATTCTGCTGGCAGAAAGTGCCCAATATGCTCCGGAAACTCATCTCCGCCCACTCCCAGGGGGTGGTATGCCCCCGACGATGCCGTTTTTAGCGACCAAAATTTTTGGGACAGAACTTGTACCTGAGGCTATTTGTGCAGTCTGCTTATTTCCGCTGTTGCCCTTTGTATCACCCTCAGTGACTGCCAGCGGCGCCGGATGGCCCTCAGGAGGTCCGTCCGTCGTTCTGGTCCATGAGCTGCGTCCTGCATAACGCCTTGCTCGTCCGTGAGAGCAATCAGATCTGGTTTCCTCTTCCTTTGAGAGACTGGCCCGTATCTCAACTGTGGGTTCCGTCGACCCCCTCAATCCAGTCATTTGTGGCTCCTAATCAGCCTCAAATTTGACAATGCAGACATGCCTGAGGACTTCCCGACAATACCGTTGAGCAGAAGTTGGGGCTGGAAGCTGAGACGGGCAAATCTTGCCCTTCTGCTGAGCGCTATTTCTGGGCCACTTCTTGTACCCGTGCCTGCTGTACCAGGTGCCTGTTCCAGTCAGCTGCCTCCCATCAGAGGAGGCATCTGAGAGACTCTCGTATGGCGTCCCTGTACCACATGCTCACAGATGAGGCACCACACCCAAGGACGCACTCCCTGGCAACGGATGCACCGTGCCACACCCAGCTGCCGTAAGCTCCCGAAGAACAGCGTCAAACGGGACACGAACTGTACCATACTTCTCCCACAACTTTTCCTGGTGCAATCACCTCATATTGGCTTGCCTTTTGGCCTCTGGAGGGCACCGAGAAGCTGTTATGTTTCAGAACAGTCAACGACAACAGTTCTCCTGTACATCTGGCAGGTGAGGTGTGGTTGCTCTGGTTGATGTGTCCTGTGGAGTGCAGCCCAGGTACAAGTTCTGTCCCAAAAATTTTGATTGCTAAAAACGGCATCGTCGGGGGCATACCACCCCCTGGGAGTGGGCGGAATTGAGTTTCCGGAGCATATTGGGCACTTTCTGCCACCAGAATGACCTTTTGAGGGTCAAAAACGCACATCTCAAAAATTGGCCAATGTTTCCCCCAGTGACCCACCCCTACTGGGGGGGGCTAAATAGAAGGGGGTGGCCGAATAGAAGGGGGGGGTCTGGAAATTCGAAATCCAGAAAATTTTAGGCCGAATACAAGGGGGGGGGTCTTGTATTCGGCGGTCCGTGAATTTTGGCCAAGTTTCAAATTTTCAGCCTGTTTTTCCAGTCCTAACAGGCACCCCATGGTCAAAATGACCCCACTGCGATTCGCACGGAATCCAAATATTCAAAAGAACAGGGTTTTGGACACCAGTGTGGGGGTCCCTGCAGGTGGCTGACTCCTGGGAATATCCTCCCATTATCAGGAGCCAAATCAGGCCCACATTTCATGAGTGAAACTTGGCACCTCCACCCACAAAATGACCCCACCACGATCCGCACGGATTCCGAATAGTGCAATGGAAGGCGAAAATCGCGATTCCACGAGGTCACCTGGAGCAAAATTCACCAAAATTTGGAAAAATCACGGACCGCCGAATACAAGACCCCCCCCCCTTGTATTCGGCCACCCCCTTGTATTTGGCCACCCACTGCAAAAATTGCCCAAAATTTTGGGTTTTGAAAACCCCCCAAAAAAAGCGTTTATACGCCTATTACAAGGGGGGGGGGTCTTCTATTTAGCCCCCCCCAGTAGGGGGGGGGGGCCTGCGTTCCAACGACACAATTTTCGGCAGTTATTTGGTTTGTTGTCACATTTTCCAACGATCTGGCGAGGGGGTGCCGATAGTTTATTTGTTGCCCAGGGTACCCCCAGAATAATGTCACCCCCCCCTCGGCCCTGGGCCCTCGAGGGGTGTGACATTCTCTCGGAGTACCCTAGGTATTTTGTTTTGACCCCCTCGGCATGCTGTAAACACACACAATGCCACAAGCGACCTTTCATGAAGCATATCATTCTAATGTTGGGCCCACACACCCACTCCCACACCCCCACCCAACCACTCACAGGATGGACAGCGAGGTTAACGACGGAGTCCTCATGGCAAACCTCGACTTCTGGGGCGGGGTGTACCTAATGTACTCTGCGAAATTTGTCGAAAGACCTGGCGCTGTGCTGTGCCCTCCTGAGGGTGACCGCCCCAAAGCGCCAATCCCTGTGCTGGAAGGTGCGTGCCCTGCACTAGAGGCTGCTGTTGACGCAGAAGACTATCTCGACCCTGTCGAGGACACGGTGGACTCCGAGCCTGAGGAGTGTGAGGAAGACGAAGAGGACGAAGAGAGCGAGGAGGACGAGGAGGAGGAGTCAGCCGCCACATGGGAGTGCCTCCCGGCCGACACCCGCATCGACCCCTCTGCCGTGTGGCAGGTGCAGGTCCCTCCTCCCCCGGCCCCAGGCCCCTCGAACCCTACGAAACGAAAACGAGCCTAGGGGGGCCCTCGCTACGAGTCACTGTGAGTCACGAGTCGTCAGTTGTCAGCCAAACATGGCTGACTTCTCACTTTTTCTCACTCAGTCACACTTGGTAGCGAGGGCCCCCTAGAAGATATATTCCCCACACTCCCTAACCGCCTTTATGCAATAATTGATTATCGAAATCACCCAGCCCTCGCCACGGCCTCTCATGCCCCGTCTCTCTGTACGTCAAAATTTACGCTCTGCCAGCCCCGGATGATTTGTTCGGCAGCTGATGACGAAGGGGGGTGGAGGTGGGGGATGGAGGGGGGGGGGGGTGTCTGTGTGCTGCAGTGGAGATCGCGCCAAGAGCAAGTATCTCGGGTTGCGTTCTGCGCTGCGGCAAAGGAGTAATGTGCTGTTGGCTCCTGCATGCATGATGGGTTAAGTCCACGTGTGTGAAAACGCTGAAGGTTGTCCGAACCGAGCAGCCCGGGGCTAACGGGGTGCAGGGGCTGTGCGGGCAGAGGGAGACGGTGCGAGGCTCAGAAGCTGCAGGAACCACATCAGGCCGTGCCGTGTTTTATCGATGGACCGGGCGCTCACCCCCTCGCCCCCACAGCTTACGGTCCGCACGTTTGCCCATGCCGGGAGAGATCACATTGACCTCACTGGGGGGAGGGCTGGTGGCGCAGCAAACAAGGGGTGCGACTGGCTGACCCCAGGCGCATGGGCTTGTCTTGCAGGGGTGAGGCACACCGCCACTCGCAGCTGCGTGAGGGGCAGGAGCCGGGCGGGCGGGGTGCGACGTGCCGGGGTTCAGCTCAGCCTGATCCCTGTGCCGCGCTGGGTGGTGTGGGGTGGGGTATGGGTGGGGTGCCGGGCTGCTGGATGACCCTTTCCGCAGGTTGGCCTCACGACAACACACCCTGGCATACTGCGGCGTCACTCGTGGGCGGGGTGACGCTCACGGGACTGTTGTGCACAATGACATGTACCACCAACAGGCAAGCGTGCAACAAACTATGAAGATGTCCTCCGCATTGGTGCTGCTGTGCGTGGCAACGGCACAGGCCTGCGACACCACCATTTCCCAGATCAACGAGGAGTGCGAGGGTGGTCTGATGCCGAACCCGTGCGACGCCAAGGTCTGCGCCAAGGGTCTTGTGTGCAAGAAGAACGACCTCCTCACTGACGGACCTGGTGTGTGTGTCGAGGAGACTACTGCCCCCGCCCCGTGTGGCATCATCTCTCAGATCAACGAAGAGTGTGATGGGGGTCTGGTGCCCAACCCGTGCGACGTCAGGGTCTGCGCCAAGGGTCTTGTGTGCAAGAAGAACGGCCTCCTCACTGACGGACCTGGTGTGTGTGTCGAGGAGACTGCTGCCCCCGCCCCGTGCGGCATCATTTCCCAGATCAACGAGGAGTGCGAGGGTGGTCTGATGCCGAACCCGTGCGACGTCAAGGTCTGCGCCAAGGGTCTTGTGTGCAAGAAGAACGACCTCCTCACTGACGGACCTGGTGTGTGTGTCGAGGAGACTGCTGCCCCCGCCCCGTGTGGCATCATTTCCCAGATCAACGAGGAGTGCGAGGGTGGTCTGATGCCCAACCCGTGCGACGTCAGGGTCTGCGCCAAGGGTCTTGTGTGCAAGAAGAACGACCTCCTCACTGACGGACCTGGTGTGTGTGTCGAGGAGACGCCTGTGCCTCCCCCGTGTGGCATCATCTCTCAGATCAACGAAGAGTGCGAGGGTGGTCTGATGCCCAACCCGTGCGACGTCAGGGTCTGCGCCAAGGGTCTTGTGTGCAAGAAGAACGGCCTCCTCACTGACGGACCTGGTGTGTGTGTCGAGGAGACTGCTGCCCCCGCCCCGTGCGGCATCATCTCTCAGATCAACGAAGAGTGCGAGGGTGGTCTGATGCCCAACCCGTGCGACGTCAGGGTCTGCGCCAAGGGTCTTGTGTGCAAGAAGAACGACCTCCTCACTGACGGACCTGGTGTGTGTGTCGAGGAGACGCCTGTGCCTCCCCCGTGTGGCATCATCTCTCAGATCAACGAAGAGTGCGAGGGTGGTCTGATGCCCAACCCGTGCGACGTCAGGGTCTGCGCCAAGGGTCTTGTGTGCAAGAAGAACGGCCTCCTCACTGACGGACCTGGTGTGTGTGTCGAGGAGACTGCTGCCCCCGCCCCGTGCGGCATCATCTCTCAGATCAACGAAGAGTGCGAGGGTGGTCTGATGCCCAACCCGTGCGACGTCAAGGTCTGCGCCAAGGGTCTTGTGTGCAAGAAGAACGGCCTCCTCACTGACGGACCTGGTGTGTGTGTCGCGGAGACGTCCGTTCCCGCCCCCGTGTGCTCTGAGTGCCCTCCTGGGCATGTGCAGTGCTGGTACTGGCAGTACCTTCTCGGGCGCTGTGCCCAGCCTGCAGGCTGCATCGGGGATGACGCCGTGTGGTGCATCGAGGCGTGAGGTGTCCTGTGATGGGGTGCTGTGACGCGCTGTGTGTTCGCTGCACTGTGGACCCTATCCGCGTGCGGCGCTCGTTCTTGCGCGGGTTCTCCCCCACGTGCGGCAAGCTGTTGGCGTTGTGCCTGCCGCCGCCTTTCTCCGAAGTGTGTGGCGCCCTACTCTATTGCTGCACCGTGTTGTTCCTAGCGTGTGCAGGCACCCTGTGCACTGCACCGTGCCCCGCTGCTCTACTGCTACTAGTTGTGCGGTGCTCCCTCCCATCCCACCCCGCTATCTCGTGTGCTTCCCACGTGCGTCGCTTCCCTGCATGTGGTGGATAGGCACGACCAGAGCCAGAAGAGGACTACGTCAGCCCTTCTGGCACCGCTACTGTGCTGTGTGCCGGTGCCTGGCTTGCAAAGCTGACAAGGCGGCGAATGCGGCGACTGCGGCAGCGCCAAGCCAGCGCCCCGGCACCCTGTCTATTGTGCCTGTGGTCGCATCCTATACGCCCCACAGCATCCCGAGGCCCTGCCCCGGTGCCCGATAGGCGCCCCTCTCTATTTCTGTTTATCAACCCTCCCGTGCCCTTCCGACTCGTGTGCTGTCGGCACCGCCCCCGCCGCACACCGACGCAGCGCTGCAGCTCAGCTGACTACGGCGGGCTGCCGCTGCGTGTGCGCCACCGTGGGCAGCCAGCATCCGCAAGGGATGCAGCAGCACCACGAACGGCATATATCCGCAAGGGATGCAGCAGCACCACGAACGGCATGCCCTCCGCCCCCACTCCCCTGTGCTGTGCCATTCAAGGCACTGTTAGTCGATGTCGATGTGACGATGTGCTTCACCCCCGGCCTCCCCCAGCCCCTGCCCTGCTTGCACCCTGCTGCTCCCGTCGCACTCACCCCACCCCTGCAGCACTGCCTCCCCCTGCAGCACGATGTCTGACGCTGCCTCTATTGCTGTCGCTAGGCCGTGCGACTGGTCACCCCAGGCGCACGGGCTTGCCTTGGGTAGGGGCAGGGGAGGGGCACAGCGGAGCCAGCCGCTGTTGGCATTGGGAGGGGGGATGCAGTGTCGTCAGGCCTGCCCAATCGGGTAGTGCATGGTTTGGGCTGAATTAATATCGACCAAATGGGGAGGCAGTGCCAGCACTCCCTGCCGGCACTACGCGGATTATTTTTCCACCACACCACCACACGACAAAGGGCTGATACACTAAAATTGAAACTGCTGCATGGGCAGCTACGGCCGGTCCGCTTCGCGGCCGGGTAATTCTGCACTAAATGACCCTGGTACGACGAAGAAGTTTGTGACACTGCCCGTGTCGTCGCCGACACACCAGGACAAGCGCTTCGGGCAGTGGGAGGCTTACGAGGAGACGCGGCAGCTGCGGGGCGAGAGCATCGCAGGGTACCGCACCAACGCATCCCCCGCACGCAGGAGCCCGTCGCGCGACACGCAGCCACGCTACGCACCCACAGAGGAGGGCAGCACGTACGGCAACCCCTCCGTGCCCCCGCCGCTCTACTGGGTGCCTGACGGGTCGCAGGCCAGCCCCACGCGGCAGGTGCCCTACAGGCAGGAGGCGAAGCCGCGCTACCGCCCACAGGAGGACCACATGCAGCAGGACTACTACCAGCCGGTGTCGCCACGGCCACCGCCTGCGCAGGAGGCGCTGCTGCTGCCGCCGCCCGACAGGGAGAGGCTGTCCGAGAGGCCGTCTGAGGCGTTGCGGGAGGTGCGGGAGGTGCCGCCGTCGCCCGTGCAGATCAGCCCGCAGCCCCCCGTGCCACCGCAGGAGCCGCAGATGCGGCAGTCGTACCCTGTGGTGCAGGCCGTGCCAGTGGAGGTGGGGGGCCCTCCCGCACCGGTTGTGGCTGCCGTCCCTGTGGCGGTGGCGCCGTCGCAGTCGCACCACAGCGAGAGCAACACACAGCCCGCCACGCCGGTGGCTGCCCCGTCGTACCCCCCGCAGGTTCAGCCGTCGACGCAGCAGAACGTCGTGTTTGTCCAGGCGCCCCTGCCGCAGCAGCAGGTTGTACCGGAGCAGGTCTCCCTGCAATACCAGCAGCAGTTCCCCCAGGCCCAGTTTCCGCAGCAGCAGGTGCCACAGTTCCCCCCGCAGCAGCCGGTGCCGGTGCAGCAGCGGCAGCAGGCGTCCCGTGCACCCCCTGCGCAGTACGTCGTGCACCAGGTTGCCCCAGCGGCGTCGGTTGTGCCGCGCGGGGGGCCGCCCCAGGCGCAGCTGCATGGGGGCGGGCCCGGGTCTGTGTCCTATGTCGATGTGGTGTCGAAGGTGCGCCCCGATGCACCCACGCTGTACCGCGTCAAGCTGAAGGGCGACATATCGCGCCTGCCGATGAGGGCCATAAAGGGCACGCTGGAGGCCTGCACAGGGGTGCCTGTGGACAGACAGGTGCTGGAGAAGGACGGCTTCTTCCTCGCAGACGCTCTGACGGGCGAGAAGGTCAACCTTGTGAACGGGTCGGTGCTGACCCTCACCCTGGCCTCGCCTGCAACGCTGCATGAGGCGTCGCTGCACCAGACAAGCCACACACCGACAGGCTCCCCGTATGACAACCCTGGCTCGGTGCAGGTCACGTCCGCTACGCAGGAGACGCACAGCCCAGGCAGCGAGCGGACATTCTACTACACGCCACCGCAGGTGCCATACCCGGGGAATGGGACTGTCTCCCATTCACTGCAGGCGGCACCGCAGGTGCAGGTGCATTCCGTTACCTCCATGCACCGACAGCCCTCACCTGGGTATTACTAAGGCCGTGTGTGGGTGGGGTTTGCACGTCCTGTCACCGGGTGGTGTGGTGTTGCGGCCTCTCGGTCATCAAAAGGGTTGTGCACACGCCGCATCAGCGGGTGAGAACATGTGGTGCGTTACGGCAAGGAGGTGCGGCCAGTTGCCGCGTTCAAACAAACAGAGGTGCTTTGGGGCCAACCTCCACATCAGGGCTGCGCGGTGAGCTTGCTTCTGGCGCACAGCAGCCCGATCTTTTCTGAGCGCGGGTTTGACACACCCCCGGCCAAATGGGATGGGTGTCTGTTCGCCTTGGCGCTTTTGATTTTCCCCATAACTCCCCCCCGCCCTTTCCCCTTGTGTATTCCTGTATGCAGCCTCTGCGAGCCCCCCTCCCATCCCCTCTCATGATTTGAGCTTGTAAGTAGCAGATGCAGTAATACTGCAACAGTAGATGCCGATTGTGTATATTTTATATGTCTTGTATCCCTTCCGGATGGACAGCGCTGCCAGCTGGTTTTGCCACAACACAGGGCTGAAGCTAGCGGCTTTCCCCCGCGCTGTAACAAAGCAAATAATAATTGCGGGGAGGGGGGGGGGGCACTAATCTAGCGTTTGATGCCCGGCGGATTGCTTCGAGCTTTCACCCGTTCTGTTTCCCGTGCCCTCTGTGGCACTGGATCACCGCAGGATGAAGGGTCCAGCCCAGCCCAGCCCAGCCCAGCCCCGGGCATCTTCAGCGTTCTGCACGGTGACCTGATCAGGACCAGGGGTGCAGGGAATATGGACTGCAACCCCCTGGTCAATCACCTGGTCACAACCCTGACTAGGCCACCGTGTGAGTGCCGTTCTGGTTTTCTTCTTCGCACCGACTCCAGCACATTGTACCCATGAATAGGCCGCTGCGCAGCCCAGCAAGACTCCGCCTTCTCCCCCGCGACCCCCTCCCCAACTTGCCACACGCCACACATACCCACGGCTTGATTAACGCGCACGGAAGCTAAAGAGCCGCCCCTACACAGTGGGTGCAGAGAGGCCAGGGAGGTGGTTTTCAAGGAGGGGTTGGGTGCCTAAGGTCCAAGGTATCGCCTACAGTTCCCTTTCCCGCCTTGCGATTGGGAGTCTGGGGAGGCACGCGGTGTTGGCGTTCCATTAACACAGACCGCCATCATCCAGGGACACACACGCGCTGCCCTACACCAACACACGCAGCCCCAAGGCAAGGTCTTCGCAAGGCTCGAGGACAGTCATCACCGGCATCTTTTTTACAGGCGTTTGAAGCCGAGGGGGGGCACAGACAGGAGCAATGTCGAGCCTCGATGGGATGATGAAGCTGCAGCTGAACCTGAAGTTCGCTTCGAAGCAGTTTGCACGCGACAGCAAGAAGTGTGAGAAGGAGGAGAAAGCGGAGAAGTCGAAGGCGAAGAAGGCCATCGAGAAGGGCAACACCGAGGGTGCCCGCATCTACGCGCAGAACGCGATCCGCAAGAAGAACGAGGCGCTCAACTTCCTGCGCCTCAGCAGCCGCCTCGACGCGGTGCAGAGCCGTGTGGACAATGCGATTAAGATGCGCAATGTGACGAAGACCATGGGTGGTGTGGTGAAGGGGATGGACAAGGCGCTTGCCTCCATGAAGTACGACGAGATTGCTCGCGTCATGGACAAGTTCGAGCAGCAGTTCGAGGACCTCGATGTGATTGTCGACTACACGGAGAGCGCGATGGGGCAGAGCTCTGCACTCACCACCCCTGCCACGGAGGTGGACAACCTGCTGTCCGAGATTGCCGACGAGCACAACCTCGACTTCGATGCACAGCTCCCGGGCATGGAGGGGAAGGTATGTCGCCTCGTGCCTCATCGGTGGGGCTGCTCCAGCACGCGGTCAGCCAGAAGCTTTGCATCCACCAAGTCCTGCTGTACCTTCTTCAGCTCCGCAGCTTTTTTTTTAAAGTGGGGGCTTCGCCTCTATCGGCTTGTACTCTTTCACCCTGTCCTTCACCCAGCCGCCGGCAGTGCTTCCTTCAGGGCGGCGGTCAGCTGGTCTGCATTCATGTGTTTGAGCCAAGTGCCGAGCAGCTTGCGCGCGTTCTCAAGCGCCTTGAGGATGCCGTTGTGCTCCTGGCTCAAGCCTGTGTCCGGGTAGAGCTTGGACACCAGGTCTATCACATCGCCAGTTTGGGGGGAGGGGACCCCCCGACGATTTTTCGCGCGTTAGGCAGTTGCATGGGTCCCAGGCACCCTCTCAAGTCACCGTCCAACCCACTTCACACCCGACCCCCCGGGATCACCCCGGGATTTCCCGGGGGCCCCGGCCGGGGTTAAACCGCTATTTCGGGTCGGGCGGCTCCCTTGCTTGTGCACTCCCTGCCCACACAATGCCACCACCACGCCCTTACGCCTCACAGAAGGTTGACCCTCTGCAGGAGGCATCCGACCTCTCGGCACGCCTGGCGAAGCTGAAGGAGGTGAAGGAGTAAACGCCTCGATCAGAACAACGGCGGTGCCTTCGGGGGGAGGGGGGGAGTTTTTCCTCGGTGGGGGAAGGCGGGATCTCCCTACCCCTCTCTCTCGCCAGCACAGCCCTGCGAAGCCCCCCACCCACCCCGCCTGCCCGCCCACCCCCCTCCCCGTCCCCGCCGCCGCCGGGTTCCCCGGTGTGCGTGTTGTTGCGGCGGCCCCTCACTTCCGGCGGCATGTTCCCCTTTCCCGCTTTCGCAGGAAGTGTTTGGTGCTGTCCCAATGTTACTTTACCCCCGCCCATTCCCCTATACCCACCCTCGCTTTGGAGGTCTACAGACAGCGGTTGCCTCAGAGTGGGAGGGGGGTTGTCTGAGAGGGGTTTTGAGGATTGCCCAGGCAGGCAGGCAGAGGGGGGGGGCAGGTGAAGAAACAGACTTGATCACCCAAACAGACATGCAGGTGGGCTCAGGTGATTTACTCTCAGACAGGATGTGTACAAAAAAAAGCCTTGGGGGGCCCTCGCTACCAGTCACTACTCGTCACTGCTCGTCAGCCAGTGAGGGGAAGTGCGCCGTGGCTCACTTTTTCTCACTCAGTCACACTTGGTAGCGAAGGCCCCCTTGGAATGGCGATTTTTTTTGCCCGGCTTTTTTTTTGGTACGCAAAAAAAGCAAGGGCATTGATGAAGGCACAAGAAACGGACACAATGGTGGCACACAATATCCCCAACGATTCCAACCAAACTATGATTTCTGGACTCCCAACCCCCCCACCGCCCCCTTCCGACTGCCCGTCAGCTCGGGGAGGAGGAGGGAAAGAATAGGGACGGCTTTTATTTATTCTGATTCGAACTCAATTCTGCAACAAAAATCCCCACCTGTCGCCCCTCCCCCTCCCCCCCCCCCCTACGACAACCTGTCTGTTAGGTTACTGTAAAACCCCCTTTGCATGCCACTCTGGGTTGGCGACGCCAAAAAAAAGGGAACAATATTCTGTGTGTGTTGCAGGAGATATGATACCATATCGAAAGGGGAGGTGGGGGGGAGGGTGGTGGTGGTTGTGGGGCAAAACCAAAAAAAAGTGAAAGCATTGCGGGTTCCGTGTGGCGATATATCCTTTGTTTTTTTTTAAAGAAAAACAACTTGCATTGCACCCCGGGCTGTCGGGGGTTGGGGGTGGGGGGTGCAGGGAGTAAAATGCCCCCCCCCCCCCTGCCCCCCCTCCCGTTTCTGGATGTGCGCCCCTCCTCTCCAACACACACCCCTACACTGGCCTCCCCCCCCCCCCCCACCCCCTGCACCCCCAAAGTTCATGTTCTTGCTGCTCTCTCTCTCTCTAGCCCACAGCAGCAAGGCCCCCCCACTTCAGCATCTCATTCTCCCGGTGTTCGCCCCCCCAAAGGGGGGTGGGGGGAGGGGGGTGCGGAGGGCCTGCCTGAGAGCACGGCAAAGCCAAAAAATACGCCGGATGGCTTTGTATTGCCCGAAAGCTCTTGGCGATAGTGGAAGATGGGCCCACACCACACACACACACACACACGAAGAGTACGCGTCGAAACCGGTGTCACGCCGTGTTGGGGAATCCTTCGGGAGTGCGATACTGAAGGGGAGGTGCTACTGCCCGTGCAGGGCGACACCGCCTTAAAACTTTATAACCACACACACACACAACCGCTCTTAGCAACAAGTGGGTTTCCTTGGCATGTTCCCTGCCCGGGGCAGGGGGGTGCAAGTCGCGAAGAGAGCAGAAGGGGGTAGGCGGTCTGGCTGTGTGTGGCAGGGAAGGGGCGGGGTGCTTTGTGCCTATGCAGTGTAGGTGCATATGCCTGCCCCTCTCTGTGTGCAGAGGCACACACACACACACACACAACCGCTCTTAGCAACAAGTGGGTTTCCTTGGCATGTTCCCTGCCCGGGGCAGGGGGGTGCAAGTCGCGAAGAGAGCAGAAGGGGGTAGGTGGTCTGGCTGTGTGTGGCAGGGAAGGGGCGGGGTGCTTTGTGCCTATGCAGTGTAGGTGCATATGCCTGCCCCTCTCTGTGTGCAGAGGCACACACACACACAAAGCAGTGGGATATTTTTCTTTTTCGTGTGCGTCCTGCCTCCCCGCCCTCTCTGTGCAAATGTGTTATGTGCTGCCTGGATGATGGAAAAAAAAAATGCCGTGAGTTTTTTTTCCAGACCCCCCTCCAACTGGAATACCCCATCCCATTTCCCCACTCCCCAACCTTGCCCTTTCGCCCCTCCGCATGTCAGTTATTTTGCACTGAACTGTTTGCCTGCTGCGGCGGAGAAGCGGTGTCTCCAGTTGGAGACGTACACCTTATCGCAGGCCATCCATCTGCTTCGCCTGCCACTTGCTGCTCCACGGTGGGGTCCAGGTGGATCAGCCGAGTAAGGAGGAGAGCCTGCTTAGCGAGGCTGTGCCGAGCTGCCATTCCCATTGATGTGTTTTGTGTCTTGTGTTATCGCTCCCACTTCCCCCTCACACCACATCACCCCACAACCCCCACCACAGGCGTGCGGGGGTGTGCCGCAGGCTGCAGGTTGCCTGCAGGCAACACACACCCCACCCACCCACCCACACGATGGACGACCAGCTCCTGGCCCAGCTGGGGGACGCAGAGCAGGGGGAGCCGGCACCGGTTCCCCCTCCTGCTGCTGAAGCCCCCGCCGTGCCGGAGGAGGACCCTGAGGGAGCTGACGGGCTGAGCCGGAAGCAGAAGCGCCAGCAGAAGAACGACAGCTATTGGGACCGGGCGAACCTCAAGCGCAAGCAGAAGGAGGAGCAGCGCTGGGAGCGCAAGAAGGCCCGCAACCAGGCGAGGCGGGACGCGGCGGGGGAGGGGGCGGAGCCCGCTTCGGCGGAGGCGGCGCCCGCTTTTATCCACCCCCCTTTCACCCTCGCGCTCCGCGGCCCTCAGGGGGGAGGCGACGCACCACAGCAGGGCCCGCTGCGGCTGGCATATCGCTACACCGCGCGGCAGCCGGAAGACGCCTCGCGACGCCTCCACCACGGCTGCTTCCTGAAGTCCTGCAAGTGGTCCCCCGACGGCTCCGCCCTTCTGACCAACGGGGAGGACAACGTGCTGCGGGTGCACAACCTCCCCGAGGCATGCCGTGCCCTCGGCTCTGACTACGACACCCCTAACAGCGTTGTCGCAGACTACCCTGAGGAGATCGGGTCCTCCGGGGAGGGTTCCCCGATGCCCTGGGAGGCTGCGCTCTGCATGTCTGAAGGGGAATCGATCTACGACTATGCGTGGTATCCCCGGATGAGCGACCCGCAGCACTGCTGCTTTGCGACGACATCCCGCGAGCACCCCATCCATCTGTGGGACGCGGCATCTGGTTTGCTCCGTGCGACCTACCGTGGGTATAACGAGGTTGGGGAGCCGATCTCACCGCACTCCCTCTGCTTCTCCCCGGAGGGGGAGAAGATTCTCGCAGGGTATAAAAGCGAGCTGCGTGTGTTCGACTCGGAGAGGTCGGGGGAGTCCACCGACATCCGGCCCACGCGGTATAAAATTGCGAAGCGGAAGTCGGGGTTGTCAGGGCTCATCTCCACGACATGCTTTTCACCCAGGCATATTTCCCTCTTTGCGGCAGGGAGTTTCACGTCGCAGTTTGTCGTGGGTGATCTCCGCACGCAGGGGCGGAGTGTGGCGTTTGTGAAGGATGTTCATAAGGGCGGGATCACGCATATGATGTTCTCAAGGTGTGGCCAGTATATCTACACAGCGGCGAGGAAGGACGGTGCTATCAAGGTGTGGGATATCCGACTGACAGGTGCGGGGTGGGATGGTAAATACCGCGATGCCGCTGAGCTGCGCAGCGGGGAGGGCGGGGCAGGCATGTCGCGTGAGGTTCCGACGAACCAGCGGGTCACATTCGACTTGGATATCTCAGGGAGGTTTCTGTACTCCGGCTGCCACTCTGGGTACGTCAAGGTGTTTGATGTGAAGAAGATGGAGCTGGTGACGAAGATTGCGGTGGGGAGGCGGGGCCAGGAGGGCGGTGGCGGCATGGGTGTTGTCAGCGGTGTGGCATGCCATCCGACGCTTCCGATCTTCGCGGCGACAACAGGGGAGAGGAGGTTTTCCATCGACCCGACGGCATGTGGGACTCTGCGGCACTTCACAGCGCAGCCGGCGAAAGGGGGTGAGGATGACGACTCGTCATCGGATTCAGAATCCAGCAGCAGCAGCAGCAGTGCAGGCGACGCTGCACCACCTGTCCCAGAGGCACCTGCCCCCCCTACTACTGCCCAGCCCACGGGTGATGCTGCAGAGGCCGTCGGTGCTGCTCCGGTAGAGGAGGGCCAGGCGGATGAGGGGGGCGACGCTGTGTCTGTGTCGCCCGACAGCATCTTCGGAGAAGATGATGTATGTGCCAAAGGGGGGGGGGGGTGGGTCAGGGGGTAAGGCATGTGTGACACAATTATGCACACGCCCTTGTGGGGGGCGGGGGCGTTTACGCTTGCGGTGCAGCTGCTTGTGATGGTTTTCTGCCATTCCAGCCCATCGGTGTCCATCTCGCATTTTTATGGTGTTGATGTGGGTATTTCTCCACCCGAAACTCCCGCGTGCGTTCAACACCCCTGCAGGCCAATGCCTGTATCCATCACAATTCATTGGTCACCCCGAGCGAACTGTTCTCTGATGATACATCCACTGCAGCGATTCCACACACCCACACAATCACCCCCACACACAGCCTGCCTCCGCCTGCAACCCTGCAGACAACGTGCACTCCACGCTCGAGCTGTGGACGGGGCGCCTGCTCGCGATCCCACCCGAGCCTGTGCAACAGAACGAAGCGCCACAGGCACAGGTGAGCCCCAGCGCCACCGGTGTCGCACCTGCTGTGCCGGGTTCGCCCGCAGCACCGCCGGGCGCTGCAGACCAGGTGATGGTGGACGTGTCTGCCACTCATGCAGTGGCCGAAGCACCCGAGCAGGGGTCTGTGTCGGAGCCTGTGCCTGCCGAAGTGCCCCTGAGTGCTGCTGCTCCTGCTCCTGCTGCTGCCGAGCCACAGTAAGGGCTGCATGCTGGGGGGTGCCCGCCTGCAAGCGGGGTGTTGCAAGTGGAGGTGTTGGGGTGAGGCGCTGCTGCCTTCCGACCCCCCCCCCCCCCGGAGGACTGAGTGTTTTTTTTCAAAGCGGGGTTCTCCGTCATATCATCCAGTTTTGCCTGTGTGTGTGGTAGGGGGGTGGGTGGGTAGGGTGTATCGAAAACGACATCTAGCCTCTGCTTACGCCTGAGGGGGTGGGGGTGGGGGTGTGCAGTGTGGCGCTGCACTTTTCTTCTGCACCCCTGTGTGTCATGATTCCGAGCCGCGCCTCTGACGATCGAGCTGTGTGGCGGGGTGGGAGTTGATCGCCCCCATGATCTGGGTGTTATGCAGAAACCTCTTTCCGGACCTGATGGTGTTCGCATTATCTTGATTCCTATATGAACAGGGAGCTCTGACCCCTTCTGCGAGGTCTCCGCACCTGGGTATCCGGGAAATGATCGCCGCTTTCACATTCCCTGTGGCATTGTCTTTTGAAAATGCTAAAAAAGCTCGAGGCAACGTTTGGGAATGTCTGTGACCTGCACACAATGCGCTAACAGAAAGTGTTCATACAAACAAGTACCATGGCTCAAAGCCTCTTTTTCACTCAGAACCGCCTCCGTCGCAGGGTACCACCTGTAGGTACAGCACAGCACACCGCAACAATGCTGACTGGAGGAAGGAGGGTGGCGGCGGGGCACGCCGTTGCTGCGCAGCGCCGCGGGAAGACAGCCTTCAAGGACCTGGATGTGCTGGGCCCCCGCCACAATGCGCTGTCCGGGCTGGACGAGCAGCTGATGCTGAAGGAGGTGAACGCCACCGACATGGATGACCTGCTGCGCTCTGTCGTGCCCGCCTCCATCTACAACCAGCGCACCCTTCCTGAGGATGGGGACATCATGGGCGAGAAGCAGTGGCTGGACCACTTCCGCGAGATGATGGGGCAGAACGTCGAGAAGAAGCAGTGCATCGGCATGGGCTACCACGAGTGCAAGATCCCTGCCGTCATCATCCGCAATGTGCTGGAGTCGCCCGGGTGGTACACGCCGTACACGCCCTACCAGGCGGAGATCTCGCAGGGGCGTCTCGAGTCGCTGATGAACTTCCAGCAGACAGTGATCGACCTGACGGGGTTCAACCTGGCCAACGCGTCCCTGCTGGACGAGGCGACGGCTGTGGGTGAGGCGATCAGCCTTGCGGTGCAGTTCCACAAGGGCAAGCGGAAGAGGGCCTTCATCGACTACCGCATCCACCCCGCCTCCATCGAGGTGGCGAAGACGCGCTCCTCGGGGTTCAACTGCGAGGTGGTTGTGGGTGACATCGCTGACTGCGACCTCACCGACCCGCAGCTCTGCTCCGTGGTGGTGCAGTACCCCGACACCCACGGTGCGGTGCACAACTACAGCGAGATGTTCGCGACTGCGCGTGAGAACAAGGTGCTGACGTGCTGTGCGGCGGACCTCATGTCCCTGACGCACCTGACCCCCCCTGGCGAGCTTGGCGCTGACATCGCCTGCGGGTCGACGCAGAGGTTCGGTGTCCCTCTGGGTTTCGGCGGGCCGCACGCCGCCTACTTCGCGACGGACCAGAAGTACGCACGCATCACACCCGGGAGGATCATCGGTGTCAGCCGCGACCGCGAGGGGAACATGGCGTTCCGTATGGCCCTGCAGACCCGCGAGCAGCACATCAAGCGTGAGAAGGCGACCAGCAACATCTGCACGGCGCAGGCGCTCCTGGCGAACATGGCTGCGATGTACGCAGTGTGGCACGGCCCGCAGGGGCTGCGCGACATCGGGGCGGACATCCACCTGAAGGCGAAGACCCTCGCAATGGGCCTCCGCGCCGCCGGGTTCGAGCTGGTCGCGCCCCACTTCTACGACACCGTGCACGTCAAGACCACGCCCAAGATGTCTGCTGAGGACTTCGTGAAGCGCGCCTGCGACCGTGGGGTCAACATCCGGTTTGTCGACTCCAACAGCGCCACCATTGCCCTGGATGAGTGCACGGAGCAGCGTCACATCGAGGCGCTGCTGGACGCGGCAGGTCTGGATGAGTTCGACATCGAGGCGCTGAAGAGCGAGGGGGAGAGCTACGAGGCCATCCCCCAGGAGCTCCGCAGGACTTCGAAGTACCTCGAGCACTCTGTGTTCAACTCGCACCACAGCGAGACCATGATGATGAGGTACATCTACAAGCTGCAGCGGAAGGACCTCGGCCTCAACGTCGCCATGATCCCCCTGGGCAGCTGCACCATGAAGCTTAACGCTGCGGTGGAGATGCTGCCGCTGACCTGGTCCTCCGTCAACTCCATCCACCCCTTCGCGCCTGTGGACCAGACTGCCGGGTACCGCCACATGCTGAAGGACCTCGAGGGCATGCTGGCTGAGATCACCGGGATGGACAACACCTCCCTGCAGCCCAACGCCGGTGCGCAGGGGGAGTACGCCGGGCTGCGTATGATCCGTGCCTACCAGGAGTCTATCGGGGAGGGCCACCGTGACGTGTGCATCTGCCCCTCCAGCGCGCACGGGACGAACCCCGCGTCGGCTGCGATGTGCGGGATGCGCATTGTGATTGTGAAGTGCCTCCCCAACGGCGCCATCGACATCGACGACTTCAAGGCAATCCTGGAGAAGCACGCGGGCAACGTGTCCTGCGCCATGATCACCTACCCCTCGACCTTCGGGCTGTTCGACGAGAACATCAAGACCCTCACAGGCATGCTGCACGAGGCTGGCGGGCAGGTCTACATCGACGGGGCCAACTTCAACGCCCAGATGGGCCTCTCCTTCCCTGGGGAGTACGGCGGCGACGTGCTGCACCTGAACCTGCACAAGACCTTCGCCATCCCCCACGGCGGTGGTGGCCCTGGCATGGGCCCCATCTGCTTCAAGTCGCACCTGGCCCCCTTCGCCCCCGGCACCGCGTCCCCCGGCATGGACTGCGGTGGCGACGCCCCCTTCGGGCAGATCTCGCAGGCGGCGTACGGCTCTGCAAGCATCCTGCCCATCTCCTACGCCTACATGAAGCTGCTGGGGTGGAAGGGCCTGCGCCAGTCGTCGGAGCAGGCGCTGCTGAACGCTAACTACATGAGGTCCCGCCTCAGCACCGAGTTCCGCGTGCTGTACACCAACGACAACGGGCGGTGCGCGCACGAGTTCATCCTCGACATGCGCCCCTTCAAGAAGTCGGCTGGTGTTGAGGTGGAGGACGTGGCTAAGCGTCTGATGGACTACAACTTCCACGCCCCGACCATGTCGTTCCCGATTGCCGGCACGCTGATGATCGAGCCGACCGAGTCGGAGTCGCGCTACGAGATGGACCGCTTCGTGGAGGCGATGCTCAGCATCCGCGAGGAGATCCGCAACATCGAGAACGGCACGTGGCCCGTGCAGGACAACCCTCTGAAGCACGCGCCCCACACCATCGACCACATGATTGCCGACTGGGAGAGGCCCTACCCCAAGGAGGTGGCGGCGTACCCGGTTGCGTCTCTCAAGAAGAACAAGGTATGTCGGGTGTGGGTTTCTGGTGTGTTCAACAGAAATGTAAGACATGTCTTTCTTAGGGTGAGCCATCACGCTTCAGTTCATCGATATCATTGCCCGGGTTTGTCACCTGGGGTGGAGGCAAACAGCCAGGAGGATGTTCACCGTGCGGCTCCTTTGCGAGCACTTGACTGGCCAGGCTGTGTGGACGTTTCGGTGTTTGAAAATAATCACACAAAGTATTCTACCAGTGCAAGCAATAGAATGGTGTTAGTCGGACCCTGTCAAGTCAAGTGTGCCACCCTGCGCCACTCCACCCCCACCACAGCTGTGGCCGAGCTGCTCTCGTATCGACAGCGCGTTTGGGGACCGCAACTTCATGTGCAGCTGCCCGCCCATTGACCACTACGTCTAGAAAATGAAACGGATGGACGCTTCAAGCAGCACCACCGCAGCAAACACATCGTGCATACAGGCACGCGTCTGCTGCGACACTGGATTGTCGCGACTTTTTCTCTCGTTTCACGGACACAAGGCCCCTGGTGTGATTGGGCTGTTCTTTATTTCGTCAGCTGGAGACAGCTCTCCCGCCCCCAAGCAAGCACAAGGCATCCGGAATCCCCCCCTCCCCCCTCCTCCCCTTCCTGGTAGTGGCGGCGGTATTCAGTTTGCCCTCCTCCCCTCCACCGTCTCCCGTCCCCCCCCCCTCTTCCGCTTGGGAAGCGCTGTATTATCACCCTGAAGAGTATTTCAAAGCCTCAAAAGCCCAACAACCACGAATACGAGGTGCAGGTGCATTGCATCGCTACCTCATACAATCCGATTGGTTTTGTCGTCGATACCAAGCAAAATATGCACAGACCATCATCCCGGTTTTCATGACGACTCCAATCTTCTCCTCCGCTGTTGCCGATCGACAAAAGCGGCAGAACAATTTTATCAGTCTGACGTTGGGAGTGGCTGCACCAGAGGTCTCAGATCCATTTTTTTTGCATACACGTTAAGTGTTCTAAGAAACCAGACATAACCAGAAGACCAACATCATGTTCGTGCTAGCACTTTTCCCTTTTGTCATCACACCCGTGCGCCAAAACAGGTTAGGCCTTATATTTGGCTGCGTTCAACGAAAAAAGACACTTCTTTCCGGAGTTTAGCTAGCACGATTCAGTTGGGCGATTCATTTGTCTGGTTTTGATTTACCTCTCGTTAGCTGCGCTCGTGTCTGGAGTCGGCCCAAATGAAGTGACCGAAATATTGGCTCCTATTCTTTTGTTGTTCACGCGGATTACCCCCCTCCCCCCTGCACAAATTGATTACTTTATCTCATCCAAAAAAAGTGTACCGCAGGCCTTGCCCCGCCTTGCCTGGCACGTGCCAGATGTTTCTGCTGTTCCGGCAACGGAAAAAAATATCCGAAAACAAAACAAAGGAGAATTCCTCCGGGATCCCAAAACACTGTACACCCCCCACCCAAGGGGGGGATTCCTGAGTCGGAACAGCACAGAAATGCCTGGTGTGTGCGTGTGTGCCCCTCCTTACCCACCCCACCCCACCCCACTCTGTTATCAATCATAAAACGATCAAGGGAAGGTGGGCGGCGGCACAGATGACTCCTCATAAAAGGGGGCTCGTCTCCCCTTCTCTGGCTGGTTCAGGCGTTTTCAACAAACAATAAGGCACCCGCTGGTCAGGTTCTGGTTCTGTGGCGTGGTTTGGTACAAACCGCCTCGTGCCGTCGTCTTGCCCTCTTGCCTCTGCCCCCTCGTCGCCCACTCCGACCCTGTCTGTGGAATGCTGTCTGGCCAACCTCTGCTTCATCAACGGAGGGTGGATTTTATGTGACGGAGACAGCTCAGTAATGTGATGTGCGCATAAGTTTAGGAAATCTTACCCCGCGTGTGTGTGTGTGTGTCAGTGGAGATCGCATCGGAGCAGATAGTGGTAGGGTGTGCTCGACACTGCAGCGAAGTGTTCACGTGAGTGTGTCAGGGCCCGACAATTGGAGATCGCATCAAAAAGTGGTTGCCCTGCCCAATATTCTTTTTGAATTTTGGCAGATGTAAACCATCCACGGAGCGGCCGCTCCTTCTCTGTGTGCCATGGGGGCACTCGCATGAACGCAAGAAGACTCGCGTGTTGTGTGCGTGGGTCAAAAAAATATTTTATGTGATGTCCATCAACCGTTCGTAACAGCCAGCCGTTTCCTTTAATACAGTGAAGTCCACACCACCCCATTCACCCTTTTTCTTTGCCGCTGGTTGTCCTTTTTTTCCTTCTTTTCTTTTCGCTAATCGTGCGTGATGTGAAATGTCTTTGACAGAGGTCTTACAAGGCCCCAACGCAATAGATCATTTTGGTTTTCAATCATCCACCCCACACATCCCGACCCCCACACCCTCCGCCTCCCCCCCCCCCCTCCTCCCCTCACACCCTCCTCAAACTTCAAACCGAGACGGATATTTTGTTTTTGTTCTTTTTTTTTGTCCGAAAAAGAAACAACACCACAGCCGGCACCGGTGTCACTGAGGCAGGGTCGGCTTGCCCCATTGAAGATGGTGCAGGCACATGCATCTTCCCATCGCGGTTGATGCGAACAAATCACCTCTGTTTCGCCAAGCTTGCATTCTGCGCCATGACGTACCTGACGACGAGGTGTTGTTTTGTGCACCAGCCCTTTTTCCAGGGCTGTAAGCTGCACTGCCCACAGCCACCCTCACCTACCATGGGGTTTAGAGAATGCATGATAGCCCCCCACACCCCCGATCAGAAGAAACATCGGTGCCTTTTGTTGGCAATATCCGCTCTGTAGACGGGGCAGTAGATCAAGAGAATGTATGCGTCAGCGGATGTTGTAGCAGAGCTCACATGTGCACCCATACCCACACACTCCTCGTATTTTATCCCGTTTTTTTTGCCATCAACATCAATGAAGGAGGGAGGGAGGTGGATTAGACGGACCCGATGCACAGGTTATTTTTTCGCAACAGCGGGGCTGGAGGAGCACGGCTGGGCAATCGGTCATTGAACCCTCCCCCCCCCCCCCCTAGGGGGGGTCAAATGGGGGTGACAAACACGATTTTTCAAAAAACCGGCGCAGAGGCCCCAAAGCCCCCGTAAACCCTCCAAACCCCCCCAGATCGGTCCGGAAACCCATCGAACCCCACTTTTCCACCATTCCGGGCACCTCAGGTGCCCGAATTGGGGTACCTAAATTTTGTGCCACCGTTTGGTACCGTACAGTGCCACTGTGTGGGAGGTTGGAAAAGAAAATGCCCCAACACACCACATCTGAGGGTTGCAATGCATGTTGCTTGCCAACCACGTCATCCGGTGGGTGTCAGGCGCTATGTAGGTGGCATCAGCCAGGTCTTCGATGTGTTCTGGCTTGTATATGTACCTCCCTGCCTGCGGCACAGGCACTGCCTTTGTCCCCCACACCAGCCACAGAGAGCGTATTGTACTCGGTCCACGGTTGCTGATTCATTGTGATGCGTTGTATCCTCGAGTGAACGTCACACACTAGTGACACCACCACCCGCCATCCGAGAGCTGTATTGACTTTGCGCGCTTCCGTTGCATTCACCTCGCCACGCATATTGCACTGTTCAGTACCAGTGCTCTTGGGCCAGGCAAAGTAGACCGCAGCAAGTACCAATTCTGGCACAATGGGTACCACGACAGCGCACTTCGTGTGTTCCCGGAATGTACAGCTCGTGTTGCAACAGTCGTTGTCAACACATCCCGGTTGTGGAGCACTGCTGCACAGGAATCACACGACCATCTGGACTTGTTCCGTACCTACAGGCAGCCTCCCGGTGCATGGTGGCAGGGAGGTACATATACAAGCCAGAACTCATCGAAGACCTGGCTAATGCCACCTACATAGCGCCTGACACCCACCGGATGACGTGGTTGGCAAGCAACATGCATTGCAACCCTCAGATGTGGTGTGTTGGGGCATTTTCTTTTCCAACCTCCCACACAGTGGCACTGTCCGGTACCAAACGGTGGCACAAAATTTAGGTACCCCAATTCGGGCACCTGAGGTGCCCGGAATGGTGGAAAAGTGGGGTTCGATGGGTTTCCGGACCGATCTGGGGGGGTTTGGAGGGTTTACGGGGGCTTTGGGGCCTCTGCGCCGGTTTTTTGAAAAATCATGTTTGTCCACGTAAAAGGGTGGCATTTGACCCCCCCTACCCCCCCCCCCCCCCCCCCGACCCTTGGACCTGCTCGACAATGCATGTCTCGTGAGCCACATCGATCTGCCTTGTCCCGTCCGATGTGGAAGGGTCTACACCAGGTCCCTTCTGAATGTGCGTTCTCGTTTTTTGCATCGACTGGGGTGGGGGTGGGGGAGAACGTGCTGTGTCCAGCCTGCTCGCCGCAGCCGATGTCAGAGTGTGAGGCCTGTTGAATCCCAGCACTATTGCACCACACCATTGCTCTGTATCGCGACAGCCAGTTGGCAACCACATGCACTATCAAACAGTTCAGCCACTCCCGTTGCGCGGTTGCTGTTTTCTCTGCCTGTGTACCCGCCCTCCTACCGTTTATCCCGCCCCCCATTCCCCCCTTCCCCCCTGCCTGAGGGCACGTGGCGTGTGGTGCTTGGTCATGCCATGTCACGTTGCCAAGACAGCTATACAAAAAAAAGTACCCCCCCCCCCAGAACGCAGAAAACAATGAACGATAAAATAAATAAAGTGCAATTGTTTTACCAAGGCTTGCACGGACCCTCCGATTGAAAAGCGCACTTTTCTTTTGTTGGGGCATCGGAACCCTGTACCCCTCCCCCCTTCCCCCCCCTCCTCCTCGCCCCCTCCTACTTCCATTCCTATATCCCCTTCAGGAAAGAAAGAAATGTCAGGGGAACGACAACAGAGGTTGCTCCGCCTGCGACTAAGAGCGTGCGCGCGTGTCCGCCCACTCTAGTTCAGGTGTATTTTTTTTCGTGATGCATGCACGGTGGGATCTTGTAAATTTTACATGTATAACTACAAGTATATACATGTATTATACATGTATAATACTTGCATGTCAACTATTATACATGTATAATACATGTATATGCCTGAAAT
Source organism: Rhynchopus euleeides (assembly GCA_963210315.1). NCBI lineage: Eukaryota > Euglenozoa > Diplonemea > Diplonemida > Diplonemidae > Rhynchopus > Rhynchopus euleeides. The sequence goes on along the minus strand of OY723264.1, from coordinate 836,076 downwards.
ATACATGTAAAATACATGTATATCAAGTAAAAATACATGTATAATACTTGCATGTCAACTATTATGCATGTATTTTTACTTGATTACATGTATTTTACATGTATATTTCAGTATTTTACATGTATAATACTTGTCATGCAAGTATTATACATGTAAAATACTTGTATGACAAGTAAAATACATGTATAATACTTGCATGACAAGTAAAATACTTGCATGCAAGTAAAATACATGTATTTTACTTGCATGCAAGTATTTTACTTGTCATGCAAGTATTTTACATGTATAATACTTGCATGACAAGTATTATACATGTAAAATACATGTAAATGCCTGAAATATACATGTAAAATACATGTATATCAAGTAAAAATACATGTATAATAGTTGACATGCAAGTATTATACATGTATTTTTACTTGATATACATGTATTTTACATGTATATTTCAGGCATATACATGTATTATACATGTATAATAGTTGACATGCAAGTATTATACATGTATAATACATGTATATCAACCAAAATCTGAAAAACCGTATACTTTTTCAAAATTTTGAGTAAATGGCACTCCGCTACACCTTTTTCAACATTTTTTTTATCGTGTAACGTACGGAATCAGGGTATAAGATAGACTTTTTTTCTGGCGCCGTTTTCCGGTTTTTCTGGTTTTGAAAATTTTTCGCGCGCGCCTTCGGCGCGCGCGACCCGCGCAAACCCTCCCAGAATCTGAGAGGGCCCGGTGCCTGCGCGCGTCCTGTCGTACTGAGGCTGCTTGGTGGGGCAGGCGCAGCAGCTGCTTTGAAAGTTTGGACTCTCGGCCAAAAAAGGTCTGGTGCAATGTTTTTACGCAGGGGGGGTCTGGGGGGCGGAGCCCCCCAGCCGCCGGAGGCCACGGTAGTGAACATCTGTTCCCTACAGTCTGGATTCGCTTGTAAGTAGGAAGGCTTCGCTGTATCGCAGCCCGGCCAGCAGGAGATCACTGGTCCTTGAGGGTTCAACCTTCAGGGTGGAGGAGGACGGGGGAGCGACCACTCGTGATAGGTGTGCGTTGTGGGTGGAGTGGGTGCACGACAGAATGGCCAAAGGGTCCACGAGATCTCTGCACACATTCCGTTGTCGAGGAGATGGGCACCTAGCTGTGACGACAGGCAACAAACAAATCTCATCTGTTAGTTGCCCCCAATAGGCTTGGCGACCTTCAAGACTGCTTGAAAGTCGTTCGTGTTCTCGTCTCAGCCCTCCAGACAAGCAGATCTGTCTCGAGTTGGTGGGCTGTCGCCATGTATTCGATGGCACCGAGTGACGCTGCACAGAGGCAGACGACACGGTGAACTCCAGCGGAGGTTACCCTACCTCCGCTGGAGTACACCGTGTGTCTCCCATGAGTCTCAACTAGCGGGAGTCTTAGCGTAAATTAGCTGGAAAATAGACTCCCGTCTCCAGTACAGACTGCAGTCTTAGACTCCCTCTTAGACATGGTGGCTGGAGTCCACCATGTGTGCACCTTCAAAACAGAAGAGACCTGCATGACGAGGGCATCACCACCCACCGGGCCACCCGCTAGGTCCATTTTTTCTTCTCCGCTTCTCTGCCTTCTTTGGACTATTTGAGCTCTGTGCGGATCACGATGGGGTCACTTTCTATTTTTTTATGGCGTTTTTTCTGACTGTTTTACTGTCCCAAAGTCACAAAAAAAACGCCGAAAATGAGATCGACCTTTTTTTTTTTTCAGAAAACCGGGAACCGGGAAACCCTGGTTTTGAAAACCGGAAAACCAGACCTATCTTATCCCCTGTACGGAATTGGCGCTTTTCAGGACAATAATTTTTCCAAAAAAATATTTTTTTTTGGTGGAGAAATTCGGAAAAACTGTTTTTGCCGATATTTTCTTCGGAATTTCACCCCCGCGGATCGCCACAAAAAGACCCGGTTTTTGACGGAATTTGAGAGTTGAGCTCCGTAGATTACACCATAAAAAAAATCGGTGAATTTAGTGGAGTAGAGTCCAATTTACTGCTGCCCAACCACTATTACCAACTTTCCTAAGGAAAATCCCCCCAAAAATCGACCCAAAAATGGGTCCGTCTCAGGGAGGCGTCCGGGCCGGAAACAAAATTTTTCCGGCCCAAAAATGTGATTCCTGTGTAGTTTTAGTGAGAACCTTCCCAGGAGAAAAAAAATCGGTGACTTTTGCGGTGTATAAGGCCTCCTACACGGGGTCCCAAAGTACACAAAATAGCCGAAAATAGCCGAAATCCTGGAGCAATTGAGAAAGTCAGGGGAGAGGTGGGGGCAGTGATCTCGTGCCAGGGCTGGCAGGGGGGGCCGCGGCCCCACCTCCCTTTTTCTGTAATTTTTGGGGAGGGTAGGCCGCCAGGGGTGGCATGGCCCTACCTCGGCCCTACCTTGGCCCTACCTCAATATTTTCCCCGTCGAATTTTGCGGATGGGTCAGATTTTGGGGCTTTTGGGTTCGGCCTTGTAGCCGAGTTTTCACGCGCAGCGTATGAAAACCCAACGCCATCATGAGCAGGTGTACCAGGTGCTGGGGGCTTGGTGGTGCTCATCGAAGCGCACCGTCAGGCACTCATCAGGTCAAGCGAAGGATCATCCCCGCCTGGAATGTGCAACAGCACCAACCGGTGTGGGGATTAGCCTTCGAGGGATTTTAGGATGTTCACTACCGTGGCCTCCGGCGGCTGGGGGGCTCCGCCCCCCAGACCCCCCATGTAGCCTGTTAGCTTTGCTGCCGTTCCTGAACACGGCGCGCTGGCAAAGTTACTCGGGATTGCAGTTTTGCAAGTGCTCAATGGCAACCCAAGACCCCCTGACTACTGATTTTTGGTCCAGCAGGACGATCTAAGGCGGCAGCATCCGATGCCTTTCGAATTGGGGGGAAAACGTTCTGTGGCCCTGTTTGCATCATACTGCGGGAAATCGGAGTGGGGTTGGGCTGCACTTTTTCCCCTGCGGAGCGAGCTCGGCCCACCCTGTGCCCTACCTCTTTTTTGGTTTGCCCGACCCCCAGCGAGACCACTGGGTGGGGGGCCTTCAGGCCATTCTGCACTGCCCGGGGAAGCAGGGTGATGTTGGTGACATTCCATGAACTCTTGCATTTGAAGCAGGCCATGTTTGTGTTTCACATGATTCAGATGAGTTTTCCTGTGCATGGAAGGTGGTGGATTCGCAGGCAATAAGAAGCAAAAAAATCACTGTACAAAAGCCTACCAAGGGGGGTGAGAACTGCATCTGGGAGTAAATTGTCTTCCACTACACCTTTTTCCCCGATTCTGGCCGCATTTGATTCCGTTGCTACCATAGCTTTCCGAGATTTTTTGAAAAAAAAATTTCCCGGCCAACCTCACCAGTCAAATTGGGATGCGCATCCGCATCCCAATTTGAACCCAACAGACTGTATTTCCGGAACTCGAAACAGGGCGGAATTGACTGCTAGGTATACCGCGGAATTCACGGTGGGGTCACAACTCAAAATTGTCAAAAAAATGTACAAATTGCTGCTGCCCAAGTAAACGACTAAAGTATACGGTTTTTCAGATTTTGGTTGATATACTTGTAGTTATACATGTAAAATTTACAAGATCCCACCGTGCTGTGTATGCCGCCCCCCCCCCCCCACCCCCTCCATCCTCCACTTTTCGGAGATGGTTTTCGGTTATTTGCGGATCTTTTATTTTTGGGAACAGCCCTTGTTCCAAAGCGGCGGCGCCGCGGGTATAACGAAGGGGAAATCGTACAGCACAACAACACAAGCCTTTTTACCCCACCAGAAAGCGACCTCCCTCCCTTGCCTGCATGCGATGCGGTGGAATCTGCTGTTGTTCAGCTGATTCTCCATCCACAGAAGGGAAGCGTGATAGGCTGCCAGGATGCGGCGAAACCGCCTTCTCCCCCCTCCACAAAACCACACCGATTTCTTGTACTATGTGATGCGTGGTGCGGGGGGGGGGGGGGGGGGGGGCTCATGCACGGCATGTCCTCCCCATTTATCTCCTTCTCCCCCACACCCCCCACACACACATCCCCACAAGAGCAGAACCTCTGTTGTCGGAAAGCAAAACACATTCACCAAGCCAAACACCCCCCCCGATCCCCCCCCCCCCTTCTCCTCTCAAGTCACCCCCAACGAAGCCACACACCTCCCCACACCCCCCCCCCCCTCCTTTTCCCCCTCATCCTCTTCCTCCTCTTCCTCTTCACTGTCTCCCGGAAGGGGCTTCGCTCTGTGTCAAGCTGTGCCAGGTCCTGCCTCCTCTCTTTGTGAGGCGGATCGCTTTTTCTGCACAAAAAAAAATGAGCGAATGCCCTCCTCTCTGCCTTTTGTTTTACATCAGCAGATCCGGTTGCTGTGGGGAGCAGATGTGTGTGTGGCGAGAATGCTGTCCCCGATAGTGAGCTCTGAGGGTCTTCGCTCCGGTGCTGGAAGTGGTGTATTTTGGTGCATTTTTCTTCGATTTATAGGAGACAAAAACGCCGAAGTTTGCCGAAAACCCCTGGCGATATCTTAACACCCCCTCTGCTGGGACGATGCAGAATCGGCAGGTGGGGGAGTGGAGAGGGTGTGGGGTGGGAACCGGCGCGGTGGTGGCGGCGGGCTTCCTTGAGTGTATTTTTCTTTCTCTCTCTCTCTCTTTTTCTCTCTTTTACATCTCTCACTGCCCAGCCGAAACAAGACCATCCATCAAACGAGCCGTGCCCGTTGTAGACCCAGAGCAAGACACCTCGAAGGGGTTGGTTTGGGGTGTCGGAAATAGCAGTTATTTTGATATATTTTTTTTGCGGAGAAGCAAAATGCAAGGGGGGGTTCTACGGCGCCACGTCTTTATTTTTTATTCGTTATTTTTTTGCCGTCAATCCCCTGCTTCCCCCCCCCCTCCCACTTTGAACCATCGGCACACTGTTAGGGTGGTTTGGTGGATTGCAGGCAAAGCTAATGAAACATTGGCGCCAGAGCAGATCTGCGGCGTACTTCGCTTTGCCTGTCAAGGTGGGGGGCGGTGGGGTGTGGGTGTGGGTGGGTAGGGTGGAGGGTGAAGTCTGTCTGTCTTGTGGACAGGTGTACGAGGGTTCCGTGTGTTCTACCCACTGCATGTCGAGGGGGGGGAGGGTGTGTGATGTGATTATACCTCCGCCCCCTCCCCTCCCCTCCCCCCACCCCCACCCCACTCCCCGCCTCTTCCAATGAGACAAATTGAATGCCCAGAGGGTGCCACTGCCTTGTCTCTATTAGTCGCGAGTCGAAAAGACTCGTGTCAGCATTTGATACCCTGCTGACACAATACACAGTCACCGTTTGTGCATACAAATCGCACAGCTCCGAGTCTTTTCTGTGGCACTGAACATGATGAGCAAAACCTGTTTTGTGTGAAAAAAGCTGGTGACATGAAGCCTGCCAAACCCACCCACATAACAGCAACATCAACAACAACACAGGTGATATTTTATTACCCACTCGGTGCTCGCAGCACCCCCGCCCCCCCCATACACACACACACCCTACCCACCTCTGCCACCACCCCGCCCCCTTCTGAGCTGCGAAGAGCCGGGGCAGCGTGAAGCGAGGAAAGGAAACCGGGAGAGGGACCCGAAGGGGAAACCCCAAATCGAGGGGGATAGCCGCGCAAAACACACCTGACTCTCTGTTTTCTGTGCAGAGCCCCCCCTACCGCCCACCCGCTTCTATCCCCTCACCCCCCTGTGCGTTTCCTCCCCGCTGCTTTGCCGCAATGGGGTGCGGTGCGAGCCAGACGCTTGTCGAGGAGATCCGGATCGACCAGGCACGCCTGATCTCCAAACAGCTGGACCTGGTGGAGGAGGTGCAGCGCCTTCGGAAGGAGATCATGCTGGAGCGCATCAACAGCCGCGAGATGGTGCAGAGGAGGCGGCGGAAGGAGGGCGACAGGCGGGTCACATTCACGGAGGAGGACGTGCTGGAGCAGGTGCAACAGGAGACGCGGCAGGAGACGCCTGGGCAGCTGGAGATCTGCATAGAGGTGGCGGCGGGCAGCACGTTGCGGAGCTGCTTTGCCGATAGGAAGCGAAACCTCAGCCAGTTTGCTGCGCGGTATGCAGCAGACATCATCACCGATGAGTCTTCCGTGTCTGCGGAGGGCGATTCGAAGGACGGGCAGGTCGTGGAGGCGGCGATGGATGGCAGCCTGCTCAACGCGAGCCTCCGCGCGGCACCGCCGGCGCTGCATATCCCACCCCCGCCTGCGTCGCATCCCAACTCGCTGCTGCCGCCGTCGCCGTCGCCCTCTGGTGGCAAAGGGAGGTGGAATATCTTCAGCCCGATGCAATGCGACTACCACATCCCCGACGGCGGTGAGGCGGGGCTGGCGGAGCGGCGCGGCAAGAGCTTTGCCGTGGTGACGGATGGGCTGCCCCGGGTGCCTACGGTGCCGCCGCGGGGGCACATCCCGTCGCCGCGGAGCGTGGGGGGCGTCAGCGCGGGGCAGCCCTCGCCCCCCCCGGTGGAGGCCATGGCATGCCCGAACCCGCCCCCGGTGGCGGTCGCGGTGGCGGCCACGCAGTCCGCCTCTGCGACATCCCTCTTCCCGCCCCTCCCTGACCTGCCACGGCTCCCTTCTGCGTCCCTCTCGGTGGAGATGACAAGGTCGCCGTGAGGTGGAGTCGGAGGTAGGCAGGGGAGGGGAGGGGAGGGGGAGAGGTTGCGTATCTCACGTTAAGTTACCATCCGGAGTAGACTGTATTGCAGTGCGGTGGGGGTTAATTTTGCCTTGGATTGGGGGTGTGCGTTTTGGTGTGTATCTGTGGGATGTCTTCGGGATGGAGGGGGGCTGTTGTGTCAAATGCAGTCCAATGCACGCGGGATCCTTCCCCGTCTCTCTTCGCCCCATATGTGTCTGTGGTTTTTTGCAAAATCTATTTGTTTGCTGTGTTGGTGGACAAGCTGTTCCCCCTCACACACACACACCTCCGTTCTCCCCTACACCACCACCCCCCACCAACCCCAAGTTTTCTTTAAGTTGAATGTTGCTTTTAACCTACACACCTTCCACCTCACGATGAAGCTTGCACGCCACGTTTCTATCCGTATCTCATGACCATCCTGAGGGACTTCTCCCTGTATCGTGTATAGAACCGCACCAACCGCGCCAACCCCCTCGGCATGGGCAGGATGGTGATGGGAAGGGACGCGTCTTTGCTCTCTGAAGCAACAAAACAAAACGCTGATGTTGCAGTGCGATCTCACACTATACAGTAAAGCCAATGGTGGCCATGCCGTGCTGCACAACGCTGGGAATGTACTGGCTCTCCAGAAGAGTGCAGCCCTCACCTGCTGTTGTGCGACACCCCCTGTTTCTGCGACGGGATGGTGCCTCACTTTTCCTGCACCCCACTTGAGAGTGAAGAAAGTGCAGCCACTTGAGTGGGCTTTCACGACCTGTGTGCGGAGTATGCATCATATTGGACGTGGGGGGGGGGGGGGAGAGGGTCATCCCCCTTCTCCCCCCGGGAGGCTTGTTCGCCCCCCCCCCCCCCGATGAAGTGTTTTCCTTCGCCGATTTCTGCATTCTGGTTTGCCTGGCTACTGCCCTGTTTCTCTGCATCCCTCCAGCCACCCCACACACCCCCGACATGGGTTGTGAGCAGGCCCTCTTGACTGCTCCCACTCGGAGCTGGAGTGTCTGGGGGTGGGGGAGGTTAAGCTGTCCCAAAGGTGTATCGGCTCGGCAGTGTTCCCGCAGGCAGCTGCCCCAATCGTCTCCTTGTTTGGCTCCGACATCCCCTTTTCGGAGAATGCGGATGTGCGAAGGAGGCACGGGAGCGCAAAGCTGCTTGCTTTGCTCAAAAAAAATGCTGGGTGGTGGCGGTGGCGGTGAACGGCCCATCACATCCCACAACGCAGCTGGAAAAAGGGGGGAAATGATCGCCGGGGTTCTTTGGTTCCGCTTGTGCAACCGCACACAACCGCAGCTGGATCAAGCCATCAGACAGGACCCCCAGTGAGCGAGGAATTGGCTGTGCATGCTTCCAACGTAGCTATGGCACAAGTCAAAAAGGTAGTGCTGCCTGTCTGGCATGCGTGCATTTTGTGCCCGTGGGGTCTTTGCTTTTGGGGTGTGGGGTGTGGATCGGAGGGGGTCTTCCCTATGCATGGCACTCCCTAGCTCGGCAATCTTTCGGCTGTTCTCCCTCACAAATAGAGGCGAGATGCACCGAACTGCATTTGTCGGCACCGCTTACTGAGAAGGCCCTCTTTCCTTGGTGTATTGCTTGAGCCCAATCGGTGCATTTGCATTCCATGTGTGCAATATGGGTGTTGTCGGCTTGCCGCAAAAAAACTTTCATCCGTCAGTGCAACGCGCTTCTCACTCAAAAAAAAACTCCTGTGCCCTGTGCTCAGCGTCCAGTGTTTTCCCACGGCATGTGAAGTGCTCACATGCCGTGGGCACTGGTGGTGCGGAATTGCTAAGAACACGACGAACCTCAGGCCCCCAGACCCCCAACCCCAACCACATGTTGTGTTTCCGGCCTGCCCCCGGGGGGATCTCTTTCCGGATGGGCGAACCCAAGAAGCACCGTCTCCGTCTCACACCCCGCCCGGGCATGCGTGTCCTTCTATTTCTTCTGCCGCAGGGATTCCTTGATTGTTACTTTGTATTTTGTGTGCTGTCGTTGTTTTTCTATCCCCCCACCACCCCAGCACTCCCCATGCCAATATTTCGCGATCTGCATCTCTCAAAAAAACATAAAAAAATGAACGAAAAAGAAGGCAGACATCCACCCCCCTTCATCCCTTCCCCCCTCCTCCGTCGCAGCATCCGCATGGCGCAGGCAGGCGAGAGCGCTGCGGCGTCGGTAATTTTGTCCCGCAACACCTGGATGCCTTTGCTGCCACCCCCAGCAAAAGGCATTTCAGTTTGCGGGCATCGCGTGTGCCGTGCAGAGATGCAGCCACACGTGGGGTGTCAGAAGGCCGTCGGGATTAAACAAGACCTACCGCCACGCTTGGTTGATCGACGCCCACAGAAAGTAAGCCAGCCTTGGTCTGGCTGGGGGGTGGATTGGGGATTGGGGGGGGCGGGGGCGGGGAGTAAGCTTTGCTACTCCGTTAGTTTTCCGGCAAAAATCTTCGCCATTGATTTTTTTTGGAAGAACAGCTAGTTTTTTCGCACAAAAAAAGACTCGTGGCAGCGTTCGGTCTCCCCTGCACGCACGCACGAGCAGGCACCGTTCCGACAAGCAAAGGATGCAACACAACTCTTTTTTTTCAGCATTGTGCCAAGCCAAGGAAGAGGAACAGTGCTCCCGCTAAGAAAAAAACCGGTCATGTATGACCAAAAAAAAGGGGTCCGAAAAACGTGCCGGTCATATATGACCGGAGGGGGGGTCGGTCATATATGACCGGTCATATCTGACTGGTGGGTCCTGGGCAGGTGGGCCAGTCAGGTTTGTGGTGGGGGCGAAGCCCCCACTACAAACCTGACTGGACACTGAAACAATACAGAGCTTTTGTGATACTTCAGGTGTCCTCGCGTAGCAGCTGCAGGAAAATATCGGAGATTACTGGACATCCACTGCAGCTGGCACCAGGCCTGGCATGCTCACAACCCATGTCGGAGGAACATCCCTCTTGTGGGAAGAGCTGCGACTTCAAGATGCAGGTGAACCCACAAAGCGAATCTCAAAAAGAGGCGGGAAATGATGGGATGTGCAAGGAACAAATGTTCACTACCGTGGCCTCCGGCGGCTAGGGGGCTCCGCCCCCCAGACCCCCTCCTGTGGAATCTAGATTCGAAAGCCGCCCAGGAAGATGGAAGCAGCCTATCTCGCCCAAAATCTGTCGCCCTGCAGAACGAATGCTCACTACCGTGGCCTCCGGCGGCTGGGGGGCTCCGCCCCCCAGACCCCCCCTGTCGTGTGTGCCTGTCTCGCAAGTCCTTCTTGCGAGACTGGCCATCTCCCGCGTAGTCTCGGGCGCGCGAAGCGCGCCCGAGAAAAATTTTCACTGAACGGGAAGGGGGGGAAAAAAAATCCGAAAATCCCAAAAACAAAAATGACCGGCCCATCGGCCTTAGCGGGAACACTGAAGAGGAACAATACAAAAAAATGCCCTCGTTCGGCACACCGTGGCGAAAGACTCATGCCCGACCCTGCTTTGTGCCCTGCCCTCCCCCTCCGCTGCTGCCCTGCCTGCAGCAGTTCTCTCAACCATGCTCATGTCTCGATCATTCCAGCCGCGGTTCATCTGGAGGCATACTTCCCCGCCTTCCTTCCTCAAAAAGTCACGATGCCACCAGCCCCTGCCGATCCCTGAATAGATATTTTTTTCGCTGCGGGGGGGGGGGGGGATTCCCGAAAGGGGGTGGGGGGTTGGGATAGTGGCGGGGGCTCTTGTGGCAACACAGAGTGCCCCCCCCCCCTCCACCCTCCACACTCTAATGATATCTGGTGTAGTGACTGCAAAAAGGGGGGGGAAAAAAGGACTAACATTGCAAGAAGGTGCTGGGAGATTTACTTTTCCCATTCCCTCTCGACGATCAAACCCCCCCCTCCACCCTCCACACTCTGAGAGGGGGCTGTGAGGGGGATCCTCCCCCCCCCCCCCCCCCCTCCCTCCCTCCCAAGTCATGGGGATGAGGTGTTTTAACACCTGCCCTTGTCACGCTCCCACGATGGGAGAGGCCCTCATATCACACCCTCAATCAGCTGACGAAACATGGGGGAGAAGTGGGAGAGGGAGAAGATCGGCCTGATCTGACCCAAGACTCGCTCTCTCGGAGTGCCGTGCGGCACCCTAGTTCCTGCAAGGCGAGGCAGAACGAACTGAATGACGAGCTGTGAGGAGTGGTGGAAAGTGGCGGCGAGACCCCCTCTATAAATCTCTCCCTCTGAGGCTCCTCTCTGCGGAGCCTTCTGCATATCCTCTTCTCTGTCTTGGCTATTCCCCGCATATCCTTATCATTATTCGGGATCTCCTTCGTTGTGTGGCTCGCGGGGGTCTCAGACCCCCGCTCCAACCCCCCGCTCCAGGGGGCGGGAGTCCACCCACATCACTGTATCTCGAACACAACCTGCATAACGAGTGAAGGGCTTGTGTGTGCTTCCTCTTCTGCCAAGGTCTACCACTCCTTCACTGCCCCACTCCCTTCCCCCCGGAAGGCCCCAACATTGCAAGAAGGTGCTGGGGAGACTTGCTTTTCCATTCACTCGACGATCAAACCCCCCCTCCCCCGGAAGGCACTTCTGCTTTATCCTCTGGGCATCTCCTCCCCCTGTTCTCTTTCGTGCTACTCTTTTCATCCCCTACTCCGACTCTCTCGCTTTCTTTCCTCAAACTCCTTTCGCTTCGGGACGAGAATCAGGGACGGGGTCAAGATACAGCAAGATTGCTGCCACACACTTGGTGGGGTGTGGGGGGGGGGGGTGGGTGCAAATGCCAGTGTGAGCGAGTTGACAAAGAACTGCGTGCGGAGCAGGCCGGTTGTCAGAAGGCGCATTTTATCGATGAGTTTTGGGGTGGCTTGGGTTCCTTCGCTGCGGTGCCAAAAAATACAGCAGCAGTCTCTCGAGTCTTCCTTTCAGATGATTTTTGCATTGATCGCTTCCACCATAACAAAAAACCCCCCCCCCCCGCATGTCGAGTGACCTTACCTGTCTGAAGTACAGAAAATGTGTCGGGTTGGGTGGAGCATACACACACACATACACACAAGCCCTCAAGACTCTTGAAGCGGCCTGACTATTTAGTGTCTTCGTCGCAGCAAGGGGGCGATATATACCACCCTTTTTATTGATTTCACGTGTCAGTGTTTGACTTTTTCGCAACTTCATTTCTTCCTTTTCTCCCTCTCCAACCCCACCCGTGACACCACCAGGGTTTAGCTAGCCCTGGTCCGATTATCCCCGGTTCTTCGCTGAAGAGACGCGGCCGGGGGGAGGGGTACGAAGAGTACGCGTCGAAACCGGTGTCACGTCGTGTTGGGGAATCCTTCGGGAGTGCGATACTGAAGGGGAGGTGCTACTGCCCGTGCAGGGCGACACCGCCTTAAAACTTTATAACCACACATACACATATGTTCACACAACACAGGGCAAACCGCACAAACGTGTTCACACATCCGGCATCCTATGCGAAATACCCGCCGCTCCCCGGGAGCTGTTGCGGGAACCATCTGCTCTTCCGACCCACCGAGACTCTTGCCGTATTTTCTCTACCACACGGGGTGTGTTTTACCAAAAAATGACGCGTTTTGTTGGTGAATTTCCTCCCATTTTATAGGAGGAGCAAATCGCCTTTTGGCAATGGTTGCGTTGCCGAAAGATTGCCGCCAGCGAAGGCCCTCTGCCCCTGTGTTGGGCTGCATGAGAAGGAAGGAAGGAGGGGGGTGGGTGTGCGTGGGCTGGCTTCGCTCCAAAGTGCAGGCAGGAATGCTGAGGCTGGCCCAGGTCTAATGCCATTCAGACGTCAGCGCATGCATAATAGCCGCCAGGCTGTTGCTCGCCGACATACCACAAAATCGACAGATCATCATGGAAAGACGAATCCAGCTCCACAGCAGGGTTGGCACAGAGCGAAGGCTTTGCATGCCTGTCCCCCATTCATTTCCTTCCACAGCCATTTTTTTTGTTTTGCCGCAGCCTGTCCCAGGCCGCGGTAAACAGAAAGACCGCCTTTTGCAGCTGTGTGCAATGCACCAAATGCGCCCTTCTGACAGAGACGTCCGTCGCCCCCCCTCAGGGTTTCGGACCCGACCTGATCGCCAGCCGGAGGCGATTTCCCCTTCTCCGGCCTCCACGGCTGAGACGCCACCCACACATAGTGAGAGGGGGTCCGTCCCCCCCTCACTACGGGTGGGTGGCTCAAGACAGAAAAATACGGTTCACCGCTCACACATACCGGTATTTCTCCGCCCCTCCCTTCCCTTCCCACCCCCCACCCCCTCCACCTGCCTGGCAGCATCTCGCAGCTCCACAATCCCTCTCGCTGTCTTGTTCCGGAGCCTTAATGCTACACCCCACTCATTCCCACCCCCCCCCCCTCCCTCCCTCCGGGCCCAGCCCACACCCCTCCTACACTGCTCTTTGAGTCTTCTCACCGGCTCTCTCGTGTGGTTGTGATTTGTGATGTGTGTGGTGTTGGCCTCCCTCCTGACCAGTTCAACGAGTCTCCAAAAAAAAAGCCTTGCGCCCACAGGGTGTGAGAGCGGAGCAGTGTTGCTCTGGGTTGATAGAGGAGTGTCATACCGCATGCCCGTGGTTTCCCTCCATAATTCCTCCAGAAGCCCGTTCCCCCCCGGGGGGGAAAGAGTATGCCTCCTTGCGCCACACTGTGCTGTCTGCCTCTGCGCAGTGCTCCTGCGAGGCTCTCCCTCTCCCGGTGGAGGCAATCGTGTCATGCACGCCGTGTCGATATGATATTTACACATGAACAAAACTCTCTTTCTTTCTCTCTCTCTCCAGATGTTTGCATGCATCCTCTGTCTGTCCCGCCAGCCGATGGTGGGTATGGAGGGGTCTATTTTTGCATTCGCTTCCATCTGTCCTGTATTTCTCCGTAAACATATTCCTGCAGTCAGCCCATGCTGATGTAAAGATTTTGTTTATTGCATCATTTTTTTGCCCCTGGCGGGTGTGCTGGTTGGCAGGGTGGTGCACATACATGGTGCACACCGCTCACCCCTCCCCAGCCCCTTGCCTTTTTTTATTTTTATTTTTTGCGGTTGGGGGCAGGGCGTTCGCTATCGCCCACCGATCCCGTGTGGGGTGGGCGAAGTTTTATTTTGGGTTTTGGGAATTCGGGAAAGTTTTTTATCCGTCGGGGAGGCGCCCCTCGGGGGCGCTTCGCGCCCCCTCGGGAGGTACACATTGGCTACCTCTCCTTGAGAGGGCAGATCACTGCACTTCTGGCAAGGCTGTTAGTACCTCCGAAGACACTAATAACCTTGCTTATGAGCGAAACGCGTGGGTCGGCAGGGACCGCTGTGCCACACAGTTCGGCTGCCAGGGGGGTCTGGGGGGCGGAGCCCCCCAGCCGCCGGAGGCCACGGTAGTGAACATCTGTTCATTGCGGATGGATAGATTCATGCAACTTGAAAGGACTTGGGCACCAGACATACGCCACAGGGGGGTCTGGGCGTACTTTGGGGAAGACAGTTGTGGTCTCCTTCTGACACTTCCTTCTTCGAGCATTCCCCATCCCCTGAGGCTCGTGATCCCGTGGGCTCTTTCACCACCCCCCTTCGGGGGGTGGGGGCCGAGCCCAGAATTTTTTTATCCAACTTCGCCCCCTTGGGCGAAGTTGGGGCGAAGTAAATCCGAACATTTATTTATTTAGGCGAAGTTGGCCCAACTTCGCCCAGTAGCGAACGCCCTGGTTGGGGGTTGAAAGCTCTGAAAAGGGGCTGCCTCTTCTGGCGCGCATTGCCTTTGATCCTTTCAAAGAAGCTGTGCACTGCATAACTTGGCGATTGCATGAACAGCCGTTGTACCCCCCCCCCCCCCCTGTCATTTGCGTGCCGCTGACCCCGCTATTTCAGGCCATCTCATGCCACTGAGAGCTGACCTTGCATAGCCTAATATCTCCTCTGCAGGTGTGGCGTGCTCTCCGTGGAGTGCGGGTGCAAAAGGAGAGGGGGCAGGGGATGGGGAGGGGAGGGCGTATGTGTGTGTGTGACCTGGCGGGAACAAAGACAAGCCGCCCAGCTGAAGTGTCTCAGGCACTTTCAGGAAAACCACCGCCATGTGTGGGCATGTCCTCCCTTGAAGGTTCACCCCCCTCCTCTCTGCTGGATTCCCCCCCCGATTCGCCGGACTCCGTGTTTCGCAGGAACACCGGGAATCCTCCCCGTTCGATCTGCCTGTCCCTTCATGGCCATCAATGCAGGCCACATGCCTGCGCGTCTATTGGAGGTATCTAAAGCGCCTGTCTTCTGCCGGTATTTTGCAGTTTTTTTGATGCTGTTTGTATGTATGCAAACTTTGTGACCCAGAAATTCCAAGAATCGTCGGTTTTTCTCGGTACTCCCAAACACCCCTTCTCCTGTTCCTTTCGCCCCACTAGATAGCTGTAGTGTCCCCCTACCTCCTCTTAGCGCCCCACGCGCGCATTAAATTTTCCCGCCCTAAGCCGTGTTGTTATGACGAACGAATTCCGAGAATCTCGAACTTCAGACACCCTCCTGCACCCTCCTGCAACCGACCTGTTTTGGCAGGGCGAAGCTGTACATCTGTGACATGCGTAGGAGGGCAGCAGGAATGGAGTGCCGTATAGTCTCGAAGGATTCAGCACGTCCCTACCCCATCCCTGAAAGGACTTTGGGGGTTTGTCGGTGAGCTCGGTTTTGCAGCCCTGTGACAGAGCGATTTTTGTTACGAGGGTTGATTTTGTTTCGACAGGCTGCACGCACCGCATGCTCGAATGCAAGCAAGGTGGTTGGCCAGTTTGTTCAAAAAGAACAGAGGGTGGTCTTGTTGGGTTGTCAATTTGTTAGCCACAAATACACGGATAGGACAGCCACTGTAGAATGGCAGTTGTTCTTGAAGTGTTTGCTTGTTGTGCATACCAGGATGACGGGGTTCATCGCAACATAACTAAGTCACGCCCACGTGCGGCCTGGCAATGGCAACACTGCGCACAGCGGTGAATCCCATCACCAATCGCCACAAGCAAATCACGGCCCAAAAGAACCGTTTCTTGATCGTTTTTGT
The DNA here is from genome assembly GCA_963210315.1 of Rhynchopus euleeides. Taxonomy (NCBI): domain Eukaryota; phylum Euglenozoa; class Diplonemea; order Diplonemida; family Diplonemidae; genus Rhynchopus; species Rhynchopus euleeides. The sequence goes on along the minus strand of OY723264.1, from coordinate 820,375 downwards.
TCAAAATCGGTAAAGAAACCTGCCACCGCATTTCGAGAGTTGGCATCTCTGGGGCTGCCGATGTGTCTCAGGAAGTTCCCGGAACTGTCACAAAAGTACAAAGGATGCCGTCGGCTATGTTGATTGGCGGATCCGCATCGTACAGAAGTCCACGAAAGGATGCCACCTTTGCCATTGACTTTCTTGCTCGCTGAAAGAAACCGAATCAGGCGGTGACCGTCTGGGTGCATGTCAGGAGGCGGGATAGAACGAAAGGCAAGCCTGCAAGATGTATCCATGCACTACAGCTGCGAGAGAGGGTGGAGGTGATTCGCTCAGATTTTTGGAGAAAACTGAGCACCATCGAAAACTCTTCACGCCCGCGCGGATCCCCCTTTTTTGCAAACACCCCCACAGACGCCCATCAGGCTGTGTGGGAGGCTGTTTCTGCTTTTGAAGATCACAAGCTGCCATCCCGCTGCATTCCATCCCTTCTCCTGAGAGTCGTTCAACACATTTTCCCTCGTTCTCCGCCTAGTCCACGGTTAGTGCCACCTTGCACCCGTGCCGGGTGTCACCTTACACCTGCCTACATGTTGTTGGGCTTCAAGGTATATCCACCCCCACCCCCCCATCTTACCAACGCATCCCTCAAAAACCTCTCATTCCCACCTCCCCACTCCACCTTTTCCCTCTTCTATCTGGCCGTTCTTTCCTTTGACTTTGACTGTCATGTCCGTCTATTTTCTTTCTTCAGTTGACCACAGCCGCGCCCCCGCCCCTCCTCTCCCCGTCGCAACACAGGGCCGATCGCCTCTCAGTTTGCTGCTTGCAATTTGAGTGGAGGGATGTGGGGTCGGCCTTTGCGCTTGTTCTCTGGAGAGCTACACATTTATCCGCAGAGGGGGGTGTGGGGTGGGGCTGCGCCCTCTGATTCAATCCTGTGCCAAGTGTGGAACTTCTGTTGGGGGGAGGGTGGCGATGTGTGTCTGCAAATCGGAAAGGGGGAGAGAAGGTATCAGATAGAAGAACCAGTGGGTAACACGGTAACACCCCCGTGTCAATAAAGATAGCGGGGGGGCTGGTGCCCCTGAAAGCCGGCCGAAAAACTGCGTAATTCGGCCTCACAGCCAAAAGAAATCTGAACCTTGCCGAAAGCTTGCCGATTGATGGACTTGCAGAGGGCTCCCTTTGAAGGGATTCTGCTCTCTATTGTGGTGTACAAGAGTGAGAGTTATCCTGCCCCGGACAGAAGCGGCCACACTGACACAGCCTTGACACAGGGGGGGCGGAAACCCCCCCCCCCCCCCCCGCACCATACACCCTTTTGCCTCTCTCTGCCTTGAAGATCCCTTCCTCTATCCCGCACCCCAGCACCCCATCACCCCATTTCCCCCCTCTACTGTGCGAATTCATACCGACTCGTTTACGAGCCTGCTTTGGCCGGTGAAATTTCCAACCCGGCAGTAAAAAGGAACATGGCATGGGTGGGTTTTGTGGGCTGCGCCCTCAGCCCTCTAGAAATGTGTTGGGTGCCTGGGGGGTCGGGGGTTAAACTGAACTCAATGGGGTAATCAGGCTGGGGGAAAAAACAACAAATCACAACAAATCCACCCACACCCGATCGTCAGCTGATTGAGGGTGTGACACCCGATCACAACAGATCACAACAAATCACAAGGCAAATGTTGTGATTTGTTGTGATTTTTTGCGATTTGTTGCGGCCAGTTGTGATTTGTTGTGACTAGGTGTGACGTGGTGTGATTTGTTGTGACCAGTTGTGACGACTTGTGACCCTTTTGTGATGAGTTGTGATGAGGTGTGATCTGTTGTGATCTGTTGTGATCGCGATCCAAAATTTTAAATTTTTGAAATTTTGGATCGCGATCACAACAGATCACAACAGATCGTCAGCTGATTGAGGGTGTGATATGAGGGTTCTATCCAACAAGGATATCAAGGCGGCACTTTCAAAGTCCTGCCAAGGACAGCGCCACGTGGGTGTGTGCTTCTGATATATGTTATGTCATCATGTGAACCCTCCCCAGCGTGTGCCAACATCCCTGACACGCTCACGAAAAGCATGACACGGAGAAAACAGGTGCCGAAACAACCTGCCGAGCACACGGGTGGTGCCACGTTGATCCACGCAGCGATCTCCCATGACAGGAAGCCTTGTCGCCACGGCAGAGTCGCCGCAGACTGTGGGAGAGGTGTCGCCAGTCACCTTGAGGTTGCAGTGTGTCATCAGGCTAAGACCCGTGCCCTCTTCACCTCCCCTGTTAGGTTGCTCACACCTCATCACAACTCATCACAACTCATCACAAAAGGGTCACAAGTCGTCACAACTGGTCGCAACAAATCACAACTGGCCACAACAAATCGCAACAAATCACAACAAATCACAACATTTGGCGTTGTGATTTGTTGTGATCGGGTGTGATTCGTTGTGATTTGTTGTTTTTTCCCCCAGCCTGATTACCCCACTCAATCAGGCGAACTACAATCCCCTGTGTTCCAACAACGGGGCAAACGGTGCAATTAAGTGCTGGTTGCGCCGTGTCCGCCCGAGCCGGGTTATCGGCGATACAGCGGAAACGGGGTCTTTCCCCGGTTTCCCAATGATTTGCCACCGCCAAATTTTTTGTTTTATCGTACTGATCGAGAATTATTTAAGGCCCCTAAACAGAAAAACCACCTAAACTCCCGTGAAGTATTTTTGGATTAATTTACGGCGTAAAATAATTTTTGGATTATTTTACGCATTTATTTTCCGCCACCACCCTGGGGGTCGAGGGGCTGGCACAAGAGCGTCCTCGGGATCCACATGGTGCCCACCCCGAAGGTGGCTGCTGAGCACCTGGACTTGTAGTACAGCCCAGAGCCTGTTATGACAAGGTGACCAATCCGACCAGTCGGTCGGCCTCTCGGGCCACCTCCCAAACAGGCACTTTTTCGACCAGAAACCCACGGAATGACCGTGGATCGGCCGTATCCCGCGATTTTTCACCGCCAGGTGACTTTGGGTTGAATTCCGACCACCTGAAAAATCCACCCAAAATTTTCGGCAAAATCTCTTTGTCTCGAAAAAAAATGTGAAAAATGTCAGATTGCAGCCGCCCACTCGTGACCACCCGCAGGATGAAAAATTGCTGCAGCCCATCCCCACCCGCCCCAGCCCACCCGCCTTGCATAATCCTCGATACGTACGATAAAAACATGTATTGGGGGGTGTCGATTTTTTCGGTTTTTTTCCGTTTTTTCCTTTTTTTTCGTTTTTTCCGCCTGTGGGCGCTGGCTGCGACTTGGTCAAAATTCGACGAAAAAAATCCGAAAAAAAACGGAAAACGAAAAAACGGAAAATCCCAAAATCGACACCCTGATTTTCCGTTTTTTTCCGTTTTTTTCCCAGTACCAGAAACAGGCAGGGTCGTCGTAAGACCGGCGTGCCAAGGGGGAGGTGCTCGCATTTTTTTTTGGGGGGGTACAGAATGGGTCGTTTTTGGACATTTGAGCCCACTGCGAGCAGTGCCGGGTCCCGGAAACGCTGTTTCAAACGCTCAAAAGGGGATGTCGTGGGCACCAGAACCCAGTAAATTTATCACAAATGGTCCCACCCACAAACGGGTTACCCCCTGCCTCTAGGGGTTCCCCCCACCCACAAATGGGTTACCCCCAGCCTCTAGGGGTTCCCCCCACCCACAAATGGGTTACCCCCTGCCTCTAGGGGTTCCCCCCACCCACAAATGGGTTACCCCCTACCTCTAGGGGTTCCCCCCACCCACAAATGGGTTACCCCCAGCCTCTAGGGGTTCCCCCCACCCACAAATGGGTTACCCCCTACCTCTAGGGGTTCCCCCCACCCACAAATGGGTTACCCCCTGCCTCTAGGGGTTCCCCCCACCCACTAATGGGTTACCCCCTACCTCTAGGGGTTCCCCCCACCCACAAATGGGTTACCCCCTGCCTCTAGGGGTTCCCCCCACCCACTAATGGGTTACCCCCTACCTCTAGGGGTTCCCCCCACCCACAAATGGGTTACCCCCTGCCTCTAGGGGTTCCCCCCACCCACTAATGGGTTACCCCCTGCCTCTAGGGGTTCCCCCCAGCCACAACTGGGTTACCCCCTGCCTCTAGGGGTTCCCCCCACCCACAAATAGGTTACCCCCTGCCTCTAGGGGTTCCCCCCAGCCGCAAATGGGTTACCCCCTGCCTCTAGGGGTTCCCCCCACCCACAAATGGGTTACCCCCTGCCTCTAGGGGTTCCCCCCACCCACAAATGGGTTACCCCCTGCCTCTAGGGGTTCCCCCCAGCCACAAATGGGTTACCCCCTGCCTCTAGGGGTTCCCCCCACCCACTAATGGGTTACCCCCTACCTCTAGGGGTTCCCCCCACCCACAAATGGGTTACCCCCTGCCTCTAGGGGTTCGCCCCACCCACAAATGGGTTACCCCCTACCTCTAGGGGTTCCCCCCACCCACAAATGGGTTACCCCCTGCCTCTAGGGGTTCCCCCCACCCACTAATGGGTTACCCCCTACCTCTAGGGGTTCCCCCCACCCACAAATGGGTTACCCCCTGCCTCTAGGGGTTCCCCCCAGCCACAAATGGGTTACCCCCTGCCTCTAGGGGTTCCCCCCAGCCACAAATGGGTTACCCCCTACCTCTAGGGGTTCCCCCCACCCACTAATGGGTTACCCCCTGCCTCTAGGGGTTCCCCCCAGCCACAAATGGGTTACCCCCTGCCTCTAGGGGTTCCCCCCACCCACAAATGGGTTACCCCCTGCCTCTAGGGGTTCCCCCCACCCACTAATGGGTTACCCCCTACCTCTAGGGGTTCCCCCCACCCACAAATGGGTTACCCCCTGCCTCTAGGGGTTCCCCCCACCCACTAATGGGTTACCCCCTGCCTCTAGGGGTTCCCCCCAGCCACAAATGGGTTACCCCCTGCCTCTAGGGGTTCCCCCCACCCACAAATGGGTTACCCCCTGCCTCTAGGGGTTCGCCCCACCCACAAATGGGTTACCCCCTACCTCTAGGGGTTCCCCCCACCCACAAATGGGTTACCCCCTGCCTCTAGGGGTTCCCCCCACCCACTAATGGGTTACCCCCTGCCTCTAGGGGTTCCCCCCACCCACAAATGGGTTACCCCCTACCTCTAGGGGTTCCCCCCACCCACAAATGGGTTAGCCCCTGCCTCTAGGGGTTCCCCCCACCCACAAATGGGTTAGCCCCTGCCTCTAGGGGTTCCCCCCACCCACAAATGGGTTACCCCCTGCCTCTAGGGGTTCCCCCCACCCACTAATGGGTTACCCCCTACCTCTAGGGGTTCCCCCCAGCCACAAATGGGTTACCCCCTGCCTCTAGGGGTTCCCCCCACCCACAAATGGGTTACCCCCTGCCTCTAGGGGTTCCCCCCAGCCGCAAATGGGTTACCCCCTGCCTCTAGGGGTTCCCCCCACCCACAAATGGGTTACCCCCTGCCTCTAGGGGTTCCCCCCAGCCGCAAATGGGTTACCCCCTGCCTCTAGGGGTTCCCCCCACCCACAAATGGGTTACCCCCTGCCTCTAGGGGTTCCCCCCACCCACTAATGGGTTACCCCCTACCTCTAGGGGTTCCCCCCAGCCACAAATGGGTTACCCCCTGCCTCTAGGGGTTCCCCCCACCCACAAATGGGTTACCCCCTGCCTCTAGGGGTTCCCCCCACCCACTAATGGGTTACCCCCTACCTCTAGGGGTTCCCCCCAGCCACAAATGGGTTACCCCCTCTGCGACTCCGATGACACGCCACGCCACCCAGGACTCCAGCGCTACGAGCGTAACGTGGGACCGGGCACCCGACATCGACCAGCCCGAGTCGCCGTCCCCTCTGCCTTTGGCCCGCAACCTCTTGGGCCCTCAAGGCACGTCTCTGCCGAACCTCTCACCGGCACAGATCGCGGCTTACGTCCAGTTGTTCCACTGGATGTTACTGCAGGGGAGTGCCAGCGCGTCTGGTTTGCCGGCTCCCCCAGTCCCTCCCCTGCCGGAAGCACCCCTGCCACAGGCACCCCTGCCGGAAGCACCCCAGCCACAGGCACCCCTGCCGGAAGCACCCCAGCCACAGGCTCCCCTGCCGGAACCACGACCCCAGCAGGCTCCCCAGCCACAGCCTCCCCCGCAGATGCCAATCCCACCCCCCAAGAAGCGCAAGGAGCCGACGCCTCGCTCGGCACTGGGTGAGGACGACGTGCACCGGGACACGCCGTCCTACGAGCGGCTGAGCACGAAGGGTCGGGCCTTCCCCAGCCAACCCACCCTCGACTCCATGGCAGAGAAGGAATCTGTCAGGAAAGCGTTCGAGGCGGACTACGACACCCGGTTCATGGGGCTAATGGGAGAATTCCCCCAGATGAACGGGGACGGCCTGCTGGAGTCCGTCCACCCGCGAGTGCATGCCACCATCAACGGGCACGGCCGCCGCGATTTCCTCGAGCAGTACCGCGAGGGGACTGTACAGTTCCTGAGGGGCACGGGGTTCTCTGCAGATCTGCAGCACATCCTGACCGCACTTCGCCAGGGTACGATGCCGAGGGGGTGCACCCAGGCTTTGTCTGTGGGGGCGGGCAAGGCGATTACACGCCTGCGGTACCGAGCAATGCGGCGTCGTGTCGCTGCGGACCGGAAACGTCGCCACGCAGCAGCGGAGGCGGCGCGCAGGGAGGAGGTGGGGACTGCCCCTGACCCCGACCGGGATGTGGTTGTGGGCGCTGGGTGCGGGACTTCGCAGACAATGGAAGAGGCATTTGTGGCGAAGAAGGAGGCGAAGGAGTTCGGGAAGGACGCGCGGCAAGCGGCTGGCCTGAACCGCCGCGGCCGCCCCGCCAAGCAGGCCGTGGTTGAGGCGGAGGAGAAGGCGGTGGAGGCGCGATCCGAGGAGGCGAAAACCACGGGGTATGCCGAAGCGTGGCAGGACCACGACGCCAACCGCGTCCACCGCTACCTGGACGAGGCTGCCGAGATGCGCCTGAAGATGGCGGATCTGCGGAAGACGCAGGGGGAGAAGGATGCGGACCACCCGCTCCTCGGGCACAAGACGCAGGATGTGGATGTGAGCGCCTGGCTTCCCTTCTTTGGGGATCCTGATCCCAGGACGGACTTCTCCTTCGCTGCCACTGGGTTTCACCCCTGGCAGCTGACAAAGCTCTACGACCTCTACGGCGGGGATAGCGCATGCCCGCGCCGCTGCCTCCTCATCTCCCTGGTGTACCTTCGCCACGTCCCGGAGCTGAGCAACGCCGGTTTCAGGCAGCACCTCCCAGGAGTCTCTCTCGAGCGCGAGACTCTGTCGGCGGAGTACCACAAGGGGGTGATGCATCTCCTCTCCAGCATGGATGAGATGGGGACAGATGTGAAGGGCCGTGAGTGGTTCACCAAGCCCTGGGCTCACCGCTCAGTGAACCACTTCCCCTTCCAGCCCCTCGCGTCGCTTGCGGTGGACGTGTTCCCCGTGTACGTCTGTGCAAATAAGACAGACTACAGTGGGTACTACTCCCGCCACGCGAAGAAGCTGCAGCTGTGCATCACAGCCCTCGGCTTCATTGCGGGGTTGTCGGCGCTGAACCCCGGGCCCCGACCCGATGGGGACATCTGGGGATCCGCCAGGAAGCCCCCGCAGGCCGACACCTACAAACGCGTCCCTCTCCGCGCGAATGACATCGTCCTCGGTGACGGGGCGTATGCTGACGCGGCCTGTGTCGTGATGCCGAACCGCCGCGTCGCGAAGCCGAACGACGAGAACAGGTCGACGGACTTCGACTTCTTCTCCCGCCTGCGTACTCCTGGGTGCGTAGAGTTCAACCGCGCACACGCTGCTGGCCGTTCGCGTGTGGAGAGGGCCATCGCACGCCTGAAGCAGTCGTTCGCGATCTTCCGGAAGATCTGGAACCTGGAGACTGTGAAGGGCGGCCTCAATTGGCTGAACCCCTGCTTCCAGGTGGCCGCCCACCTGCACAACTTCAGGCTGCGCTGGAGTATTCCGGAGATGCCCCTGTGCGGGTACACGCTCCTGGCGAGCAAGCTCACGCGTCAAGCCGACACGGCGAGCTACCCGTGGAGCGATGATGAGGCTGCCGCCTCAAAGACTGCGGCCGACACCCTGCTGGAGTTGTGGGCTGCGAAGGAGAAGAAGGCCAGGTGGCAGACCCTCGCAGCCACGAGGAGGGAGGATTGGGGCGCACTGGGTGGGGCCAATCTGTCGGTGGACCCTGGGCCCTGGAAGTCCAGCAGACAGGTGTGGACTTCCCGCTTCGATAGGGATCGCCTGTTTCTGGATGGTGGGGAAGAGGACGCGGACGGGGCCAGTGTGGGGTCCTCCGAGTGTCGGGATCTGGAGGGCGAGGATTCGTCGGACACGGAAGAAACGGCTGACATCCCCTCTTCCTCTTCTTCCCCGAATACTTCTTCTTCCACAAACACTTCCTCTTCTTCCTCTTCCTCTTCGTCTTCGTCTTCTTCATCTTCTGACGATGTCCCGCCCAAGAAAAGGCCGCGCTCCTCCAAAACCCCACCCCATGTGGAGAACCCCCCTGCGAGACAGCCCCCTGCCGGGAAGGAGGGTTCTGCTAAGAAGCGGCCCTCCGAGAGCTCGCCGCCTGCTGGCAGTAAGGCCCCCGCAAGCAAGAGGGACAAGAAGGCCGCTGTGAAGAAGACCGCTGCGAAGGCCCCTGCGAAGGCCGCTGCGAAGAAGACCGCTACAAACACTTCCTCTTCTTCGTCTCCGTGTGAGAACCCCCCTACGAGACAGCCCCCTGCGGGGAAGGAGGGTTCTGCTAAGAAGCGGCCCTCCGAGAGCTCGCCGCCTGCTGGCAGTGCGGCCCCCGCAAGCAAGAAGTACAAGAAGGCCTCTGTGAAGAAGACCGCTGCGAAGGCCGCTGCGAAGAAGACCACTGCGAAGGGGAAGAAGGGCAAGTGAAATTGCCGGGCAGGGTCGAAGAGATGACGTGTGTGTTCTGTCTCGATTTGTTATGGTGTATGGTTTGCTTCGTTTCGTTATCATGGGGGTTTGAGCTTGCAGGAATCAGTGCAGTTGACAGCTCTGATGGGCTGTGGCTACACTACTCCAATATTCAGTGAAAGGCATGCAGTTGCTTTTGGATGGCTGCGCGGCAGCTTGGAGGGTGGTGGACACCCCTGATTTTGTGCGGCGGCCCGAGGCGTGTCCTCCCTGCCTCGCGGATAATGTGCACATCACCCTGCCTATCCTGGGGTTCTTCGGGGTGTCCCATAAAAAACAGTGGAGAGGACGACCGCGCTGATGATGAGGAATAACCAACACCCCCGCCCCGCCCCCCGCCCCCCCCCCCCCCCGTCCCCACCCAAAGCTCAAGCTTCCTGGACACGCTCGTTTGAGCAATCTGGAATCTGTAGAAGGCTCGCCGTGTAGGCGGCCTTGGCTATTTTGCCGGCTTGCTGGTCTGCGGCCCAGGATGCGCCTGCAGCGCCGTGTTGTCCCACGTTCTTGAGGCACCAAGCTTGAGGATTCTCTGGCAGATATGTTCACGATGTCATTCACGTCTCAACGGGTTCTTCGGGTGTCCCATTCAAAAAAACACCCGAAAAATATGACGACTTTGCTAAACTGGACCCAACTCCCCATACTCTTTTTTTTGCCATTTTTCAGCATTTTCCCCCGATTTTTCGATTTTTTTTTTTGAAAAAAATTATTTTTTGTCCAGAATCGACACCCCCCATTGGATTTAAATACTGCGGGTTAATCTACTCCCAGGGGTCAGGACCCCTCGTTTGGGTGTATTTCACTCGCTTCGCTCGTGAAATACACCCACTCGGGGTCCTGACCCCTGGTCGTAAATTAAGGCCGCAGTATTTAACGCTAATAATATATAATCTTCCCCTCTTCAGCTTGAAAATTATCCTGTGCCTGATCTGGTTCTGCTACGGCTTTCAAAGGGGGGTGGGAAAAAATACCACACACACACAGATCACCAAACAAAAATCCCTCTGCAATCGGGCTCCACTGCGAAGCTGGTTGGAGGGGGATGGGTAGGGGACGAAAGAAATGATTCTTCGCCTCTGAACGCCATAAGGCGTGCTGTTCTCTTGTCTCGGCAGGCAAGGGGTGGGTCGGGTGGGGGTGGGGTGGGGTGCCATAATATATATTCTATATGCATGGAAAGCAGAAGGTCTGAAACTACACTTTCATCACTGCATGGCCGATTAACCCCACCCCACCCCCCCGCCCCTCCCCAGCCGCGCCCCTCGGTTCGCAAGTTGGTGTCAAAAAGGGGGGTGTGGACCGCTTGTCTCCACACCACACACCACCCTTTGTTGCAGGGGCTTCGGCACAACACAAGCCTTCCCCGCCCCCCCAAACGGGTGGAGGAGGGCTAGTACACACGCGGCTTAGGAGCGCTCTCCGCTGCCTGTGCCGCACATTGCTCGGGGTGCTGCTAGTGTGATAGGGTTGGATACATAGCTCGCAGCACGTTGTGTGCGGGTTATGGACACGGATGATGACGGACGAGCAGCACACGACAAGAAGGAGAAGAGGGAGAAGAAGGAGAAGAAGCGCGATGAAGGTGCCGATATCGTAGAGGAGGGGGGCTGGTGCTTCGATGACAAGAGGTTCAAAGGCCCACGAGCGTATGATTCAAACCAATACGGGGTCTGGCGGTAGGAATGGCGGGGAGGGGGGAAGGGGGGGGGGGGGGAAAGAGGCGTGCGGTATTTCTGGGGAGGAGGGGGCAGCCGTGGAGCCGAAGTTGTGTATTGTTGTTTTTCTGCTGGCGTGTCTGCGAATCTGATTGGCCCTGCTTTCCGGAGAGAGGGAGAGAGGGGTTCATTTGAACGATTTGAACGATTTTTTTCCATTTTGTTCTGAAATATGCACCCTTCGCATACAGGCATAGCGAATTCTTGTCTGCTGTCTACCACTACCTGAAGATGACGCATGGGAAGGAGGCACTCGAGACACTCGACTTTGAGGAAGTGCAACGGTATGTCCAACGGCGTGTGCTGATACAGACAATGATGCATTCGTGTTGGGTCAATTCGACCGTGTTGTGGGTTGTCTCTATTGCCTGGTTTTGCCTTCTTCAGGCATCTTCATTGCACCTAGCAGCACTTCCCCCTTATTGTGTACAGCTGCCGAAGGACCTTGCACAGTTATCTTAACCGATGTCAATTTGGTGCATGCGTTCGCCACATACACCACCCCCGTGCCCTCAGGTATTATGACGACAACTTCTCTGCAGCATCACAGTTGTGGGGGGAGGATGATCTGATCGATGCGTGGCTGCTCCATCTGAAAAAGTATGCCAACGCATGCGTCGCAAATCCAGTGCCTGCTTTTTGCTCACGTTTTGAGCGTTGCCAATATCCCAACGTGAACCCGAACACGGGCCAGAATATCATCCGCCTTTCGAGCTACGCTTCACAGCTGCAGGCCAGGCCAGGGTGATCCACCCTCACCTTGTAGGAGCACACGGGACACCTTGCTCTTGATGTGATCTCCACTCATAACACACCGCACACAGGAAACGGCGGAAGGAAGAGAAAAAGGCACGGAAGAGCGCAGACCCAGCAGACCAGTCCCCTGCCGCTGCTGATGCCCCTGCAGCACAGCCCGATGCGGACTCGCGGATGTCGCCGTCGCCGCCACCGCCACCGCCGCCCCCCAGCAGGGAGCACGTGGCTGCCGGCATACAGAAGGCAACAGAGATGATTGCACGCAGGGAGAGCGAGGACGACCCTCTTGACGTCTCCGCCACGACGGATGAATGCGGCGACCGTCGCACCACCGACCCGGTTGCGATGGACCCTATGTTCGAACGGGCCGCGACAACTGTCGTCGAGCAGAGCGACGCACAGCCGTCGCTCGACACCACGATGCCCAGCCTGTCGCAGACACTGCCCTCCCCCCGCGGCGTCGCCTCGCCCTCCTCCCAGACACGCGTCGTCACCAGCGCCTCCGGCGCCAGTATCCGAATAGGGCGCGGGTCGGGCGTCAGGCGGAAGGGGGAGGCAACACCCACGCCGTCCGCCACCTGCACCGCCACCGACACCTCCACATCCTCTGGCTCGGAGCCGCCCACACCGACACCAGCCTCGGTGGCACAGCCGCTGCCGCAGGGCAGCACGGAGGCACTGCCGGCAAAGTCACGCCTGCTGGTGAAGGATGTGCTGTCCTCGCTGTCGTCCCTCAAGACGCAGCCGGCGCAGCCAGCTCAGCCCTCCTGCACCGAACCTGACTCTGACGTGATCCCCCAAAAGGCGACACCGCAGAACGCTAGCGCACCGAGCCTGCGTGACCTTGCGGCAAAGCTCTACACAGCAACCGACTCGGCGGCGACCGGACATACTGCCGCGACAATCGAAGGCACCAGCATCGACATCACACCGGTGGTGGCGACTTCTGCTGATGGCGACGCTCTGGGGGCTTTTCCGGAGGGCTGCGCACCCCTGCAGGTTGAGTCGCTGCAGCGCGTGCTTCTGTCAGGGCAGCGCCATGTGCATTACCCAAAGCTTGCGACCCCCAACGGCATCCCGTGTAGCGGGGCGTACAGCGTGACCTGCGAGTCGCTCACCTCGCTGCGTGTCATGTTTGCCTGCAGCGGGCGCTTCTCTTATGCAAACCACACCGAGCTGAGCTTCGGATCTGCAATCCGTTTCCTCGCTTGGCGCGAAGCGCTTCCCTCCGCATTCCTCGGCACCAAGACCCTCGGGCAGCTTGTGGGCGACGGGTGGTCCAGCCGGGTGCTGGGGGCGTCACGCCCCCTCTCCTTCCTCGAGGTGTCCGCCACTGACGGGAAGAAGTGGACCGTGCTGTTCTCCGCAAGCTATATAGCGTGTGTCGCGGTGATCTCTCCGGAGGGCGATGCGGTGAGCCACTTCGTCTGCCCCTTGAAGGAGCTCCTTGCGTCCGCAGCGCCCCTTCCCCCTAAAGGGAAGAAGTGAATGTGGTGCGAAACGCGAGCTGTTCTGCCCAAAAAAATACTCAGAGCGTTCCGAAGGGCACACACTCTGATGACACTGGTTTCTGTCAGCAGAGAGCAGGGAGAGTGGATCGCATGATGTAGCTGTGTTGTGGTTTGTCCGCTGTTGAGTTAGATCGGATCCTGTGTCAGGATCCTGGCGTGTACATGCAGTAAAACTATACAAGTCGAAAGAGTACTCAGGTGCGTGTGTGTGTGCGTGTGCAGTTTCAAACCTGAAAGAAAAAGGGGTGCTGGTGAGGGGTCTGGGTCCTCACCACCAGAGGCCTGCAAGCGGTGCTGGTCTGCTCTCCACCACGCAGAGCAAACCGCAGCAAACCTCTCTGCCTGTCACACTGTGGCTGGTCCTCCCCTTGCGGTGGCGGCCGTGTTCGGAGTTCATCTGGTTTCTGGGCAGGTGGCTTTCTTGGGGCGGGGTGGGTGGGGTGAATTTCTTCTTCCAAAAGGTCCTTTCTCAGGTGGAATTGTGCAACAACAGGGGGGAATGCGAGGTGCTTGCCACATATAGTCTCTTGTGCCTGCTAATCACACCACACTTCCGCAGGCAAAGTATTCTGTGTGTTTCGTGCGATCAACGAAAAGCCATTTTTCTCGTTTATTTTTCGTTCTTCTTCCATGAATGATCCTGCACGAATCCCAGTTGTATATTTTTCTAGCTGAGGGGGTCTTTCGCGAAACGGCAAACCCCGGCAGTCTTCGGCATTTCTTCCCTATTCTGAATCGGGAAAACACGCCAAAAACCGCGCCCCCCCTGTTTTTTTGCATCGCTTCGCGAAAACTCCCTCACCCCACCCCCACCCCGCTCCGAGTTCTCTTCTCCCTCCGTCTCCTCTCGCCATCTAACTCACACACACCTTCCCCTGCCCTGCTCCCACCTCGCCCATCTCCCTACAGTTTCGTACATTACATCTAGAGCACGATTGGTCCGTGCGTCCTTCCCACAAAAAAAAACTGCAACAAATAATGTGTGTGCCACACGCACACACACTGACCTCGTATGTGTGTGTCTCTCTCTATCTCCACACTGGCTCTGGCGGGCTTCATTTGCGGAACTCTTTTCCACGGCCATCTTGGGTGAAAGGCGAAAGATGGGTTCGGACCGGATGGGAAAAAGTTGTGACGCTCTCGTGGTGGGCAACGCGAGGCCCCTGTGTTCTGGCCTGTGGAAGCGGAATTGTGTGTGGGAAGCGAGATGCTTATTCCGCCTATCATCCCTGTGGCTCGCTTGTCCTATCCTATATGTCTGAGAGGAGTGCCTCAGCAGCGAGGTGATCTCATGCGTCCTGTCGCTTCTCTTCTCTCGCCGCGACGCGCCCCACCCCCAGTGATGTTGGTGTAAAAGAGGCCAAGAAAGAATGGAAGGAAAGACCCCGGATGTGCACAGAAAAGCAAACCGGCCCCCTGGCTTTACTGTTGATGCGCCTTTCTTTTGCATTGCTGCATCGCCACCCCCCACCCGCTTCAACGAATGGCTGGCGGGATATTCGTTGTCCGGCTATACCGGGGACGGAAGGAAAAGGAGGCCAGGGCCGTGGGAAAAATATGGCGGTCACCCCCTGCGCCCCCCCGCCCCCGCACCGCCGGTGCTTTGTGTCGCCCCAGGATCTTGTAACCTCTACTCCTGACACTGGGAGTGGCGTCCACAAACAGAGTGGAGGGGCGTCTGCGTTGAACCAAACAAGTGTGGGAAGGTATTTTGGCTGGATGTCGCCACAGCAGAGTTGTGCGCCAGCACCGCCACACGAGTGCGTATGATCGACACGGCAGAGAGCTGGTGCTGTTTGCAGACTTGCAGCCCACCTTGACGCCCATCAGGCATGCAGATACAGCTCTCAGGCAACGCCACCATAGCTTTGTTGCCGCCACACCCCTGCACCCACATCCACTGTTGTGGGCCTACTCCGCCTGATGTCCTCACACACACCCAGCAGGCACATCGGACACAGCACCATGGGACTCACCCCAAGCAAGCTCTCGGATGCCGACTTCCCGTCGCAGGCCGGCAAGGTTGTGGTTGTGACGGGGGCGAACGCAGGTCTCGGGCTGGCGACCGCAAAGGAGTTTGCACGCAAAGGGGCACGCGTGGTGATGGCGTGCAGGAGTGAAGAGCGCGCGCGCAACGCCCTGAAGCAGGTGCAGGACTACGCACCGGGGAGCCAGGCGGAGTTCCTGCCTCTGGACCTCAGTGACCTGGACAGCGTGACGCAGTTTGCGCGTGACCTGGAAACGAAGTGCGGGCATGTCGACGTGCTCATCAACAACGCCGGTGTGATGATCCCGCCGTACAGCAAAACGAAGCAGGGCTTCGAGATGCAGATCGGTGTGAACCACTTCGGGCACTACGCACTGACCCTGCGTCTGCTGCCCCTCCTCAGGAAGGCGCCCTCTGGCAACGCGCGTGTCGTCACGCTCTCGAGCATGGCTGCGGTTATCCCTGGCGCTGCGATTCACTTCGAGGACATCAACTTCGAGAAGAAGTACAGCGACTGGAGTGCCTACCAGCAGAGCAAGCTTGCGAACCAGCTCTTCTCGCTGGAGCTCGGCAAGAGGCTGGCGGCAACCAAGGGCGAGGGCGATGCAGAGGTCAGCGTCTTCACGGCGCACCCTGGGTGGACTCACACGGAGCTGCAGCGCCACAACGGCTTCGTTGACTTCCTCAGCCTCTTCTGCGCGATGTCGCCCATGCAGGGGGCGCTGTCTCAGATTTACGCAGGCGGCAGCCCCAACGCCAAGCCCGGCACCTTCTACGGCCCGGCGTGGATCTCGTTTGGGGCACAGTCCCCGCAGAAGATGGGCAAGCCCACCCTCAGCGATGACGATGCCGCCAAGCTGTGGAAGGTCAGCGCGGAGAAGACAGGCCTCGACCTTGCCTAGTGTTGCGGGGTGGGTGTTATTCCGTGCGTATTCTTGAACGGTGAGAGAGGGCTGGTTTCGGGTTCTTCGAGCATCACCCCCCTTGTATTGTTTGCCACACATTCCCCCTTTTGAAGCAGGCCGATCTTTTGTTTTTCTGGGTTGGTCTGTCCCAGAGGGTCGATTAGGCATGGCTCGGCGGTCGGCACGTGTTTGGGGAAAACCAGCACATGCTGCTCGCTGTGGCTCGGTTACCCCTGACTTGCCTCTGCCGCCAAAAGCTCACCGCGTGTGTGTGTGCGGCCTGCCCTCAAAAGGGCGGGACAGGATTGCCAAAACAAAACAAACACAAAGTCATCGAAATCACAATCATCACACCGGAGCGCGGGAACAGAGCCACCCATGCCGCAGCCCCTAGGAAGCGGAGTGGCAGGCGAGGTGGCAGTTTCCTTACAAACGGTGTGATACCAGATGCGGGTTTGTTCTCCTGAAAAGAATCGGTCGTTCTCCTGCGTATTCAAAGTGGTTTCTAACCCCGACATCTAGCTTGTGTGTGTATGTGTGTGCCGAGGATGGTGCAGAAAGCAAGTGGAACAGAAGATCCTTGCCCCTGAGAGGTGCCATGACCTCGGGTGCAGGGGTGTGCAGTCCTGCAGCCAGGGATGACATCGTGGCTGCGTATCGCAGCATGGGTGGGGTGGGGTGGGATGGGCACGTCGGGAGTCCCCGACGTGCAGTGCCTGTGGCACGGTGGCACATCTGCAATGTGTTGTTGATGCCCAGCAGAGTGTGTCTGTCTCTGCCGACTGTGAGGTCCTGGGGGAGCGTCAACATCCGGGTGTGTGCAGAGAACCCCCTCCGACCGCATTCTCACTGCCTATCTCTCTGTGGCCTATCCGTGGGGGGCAGGTTGAGGCACGGTGGCATTGTGTCCCATCCCACCATGCTGCACACATCGAACCACTCTGCAGGAACTTTGCTGTTGCGAGGGGAAAGCCAGAAAAAAAACATGAATACGTCGGTACGGCATGCCATTAGCGGACGCAGCTGTGTCGTCGGTGTTCCGGAAGGCGGGACTGTGTCCAGGCTGAAGGAAGATGCGCTGGAGGAGATGTTCGCAAGTTCCTGCGATGCAGCCCGTGAGGCTACAGGGCTGGCAGCACGCATCGAAGGGTGTGAGGAGGATCTGGACGACGCACAGCGCGTCGCCGACACGGGTCTGGAGGACGGGGGTGCTGTGGAGCTTGTGCCGCGCTGGCCGGAGGTCCTGGCACCCGCATCCTACTCGCCTGGCAACCGTATCTATTGCATCGCGCTTTCGAGATGCGGGAAGCTGTGCGCAGTGGGTTGCAGGAATGGGACCACCACTGTGTTCGACACCGTCACCGCAGCTGATGTGGCGGACTTAACACACAGCAACAGGGTTATCATCTGCGCTGCCTTCTCAGTCTGTGGGACGTGGCTCGCGACGTGCTCGTCGAACGGCACCGCCTGCGTGTGGCTGACAGCAACGTGGGAGCAGGTGCACATGCTGGACCACACCTTCATCGTGTCCAGTGCAGCGTGGTCACATTGCGGACGCCTGGTGTCAGGAGATGACACAGGGACAGTACGTGTCTGGGACTTGAAGGGCACACCGAGCGCAACAGTGCTGGAGAAACGCAGCGACGCTGTTTGGGCCATTGCCGTCTCTGACAAGTGCATCTTCACCGGATCGGATGACAGCCTCATCCATGTCTGGAGCCTCAGCACCCTGAAGCACACACACACCCTGGATGGGCACACCGCCGATATCTCTGGCATCGCCCTGACCTACGACGACCAGCACCTGGTGTCATGCTCCCGCGACAAGTCTCTCAAAGTGTGGTGCACAACTTCCCTCAGCTGCCTGCGTACTGTGCAGCTGAACTGCCCCCCTGCATCACTTGCTGTGTCACAGCCAGGTGATGTTGTTGCAGTTGACCACACGCTGTACCGCCTCAGCACAGGCGAGCGCCTGGGAGAGGCGGACTCGCAGGGCTATGGCATTGCACTCAGCCCCTGCGGGAGGTATTTCTTCATGCCCAACGGCCACTCTTCTCTGTGCGTGTTTCCCGTGTCCTCCGTTTCACCCTGAGGGCCAGTCCCTCGGAACCCCTTGTCCCTGCCTTGCCGTTTTGGACCACTTTTGCCTCTCTTGCCTCCCCACGTGCCCACAGCACCTCCCGAGCCCCCCCCCCCCCTTGGTTGAGGCAGTTGTGCAGTGCATCTGAGACGAGCATGACGTCGACTGCGTGGCTCAAGCATGGGTAGGGGTGGGTAGGGCAGGAGCTCGGGATATTGTCATATATATAGCCAGCAGAGCGCGTCTGCCTCCCGGCAACTGTGTGGCCCTAGCCAGGAGGGTGCGTCAGTCCCCCCTCCCCCGCACCACACCCCTCAGTTTTTCGTTGACGAGTTATGAGTGACGGAGGAGTGTGGCGGAGTTGCGGAGTGTAGAATCCACAGTGCCTCGACAGCGCCACAGAGCCACTCGGGACACGAAGCGTGCGCTCTCAGGGCCCCATAACCCCCATGGCATCTTCGCCGAAGAGCACAGGCAGCGGGAGCCCGACTGCTGCTGATGCGGGGAAGAAGGCGAAGTACACAAAGCTGTACCACCTGCTGCGGCAGGCAAACCGGTCGAAGTATGAGGCGACTGACGCCGTGCCCGGTGAGGTCATACCCAGGCTGTATGTCGGATCCATCGGGAGCACCGCAAGCCTGGAGCAGCTGCAGCACCTGGGTATCACACACGTCCTCAGTGTGGGTTTCGGGATGCAGAACCCACACCCGGGTGCGCTGCAGTGGATGGGTGTGAACATCACAGACTCGCCACAGGCAGACCTGCTGCGGCATGTGGATGCGTGCCACGACTTCATCGAGGAGGGGCTTGGGGCGGGCGGGGTGCTGCTCCACTGCCACCAGGGGAAGTCGCGCTCCGTTGCTGTCGCAGCGTCGTACCTTATGAAGACGCGATACCACTCGCTCGAACAGGCGATGCAGACAATCCGTGCAGGCCGCCCCCTGGCATCGCCCAACGCAGGGTTCATCGCGCAGCTCCTCAAGTATCAGAGGACGCTCAAGGCTCTGGACCCTGCACTCTACGACCCACCCCCGGGGACTTGCGTTATGCAGACAACATCCAGCACTGCGTGACACCGTGGAGGGTGGGGTTGTGCATAGATACACCGCCCCCTTTGCGTCTTGGGGTGGTTTTCTCTTTCTCGGAGCGGGTCGGGTGTTGTAAGGCTCTCAGATGGCCTTGTTGATGTGTCTCTGTCATGTGTGGGCAGAGAGTGTGCCATATGTTTGGTGGTGGTGGAGCGGCCAGGGTTATCTCTCCTCTGAATCGGAATCGCTTGTGAATATGCAAAGAAGGTAGGTTCTCTGTGTGTGGGATATTTTGCTGGCCCTGCTCCTGCCGCCAAACGTTTCCGAACACTTCTCGCGTGTGCGCGAGGGGTTGCGCATCTTGGGAAACACTGTGCAGCGCACCAACAAGAGAGACACGTGCGTGTGACACTGGCGTCCTTCCCGTCCCCACCCAGCACTGCCCACCTTGTGTCGAAGGGGCGGGGCATACAAGGGCTGTGGTGCAGTGAGGGAGGCCCGACTGTGGTGCATGCAGGCATCACCAGTTGAGGCAGGCTCAACCATCAACCCATGCCCACCCCGTTGCAGGTCCCGCGGCTCGCGGGCTGCTGGCACACAGCAGCCGGGCGGCTGCAAATGAAGGCATGCAGGGTGCTGTGCGCCTATGCGCGGGCTCGGGAGGTCTTGCGGACAACACATCTAGATTCCGTACACACCGACGCTGACCTTGCCCAGCATATCCTGGACCGGTATGGCGATGCGGGGATGGGAAGAATGGGCAGTGTCGCACAGCTCGCACGTCGTCACTGGGTGGGCTGTGGGACAGAACTGTTTGCACATACCGGCACACACCCTCTTCACACACACACACACACACACACACAAGCCCTCAAGACTCTTGAAGCGGCCTGACTATTTAGTGTCTTCGTCGCAGCAAGGGGGCGATATATACCACCCTTTTTATTGATTTCACGTGTCAGTGTTTGACTTTTTCGCAACTTCATTTCTTCCTTTTCTCCCTCTCCAACCCCACCCGTGACACCACCAGGGTTTAGCTAGCCCTGGTCCGATTATCCCCGGTTCTTCGCTGAAGAGACGCGGCCGGGGGGAGGGGTACGAAGAGTACGCGTCGAAACCGGTGTCACGTCGTGTTGGGGAATCCTTCGGGAGTGCGATACTGAAGGGGAGGTGCTACTGCCCGTGCAGGGCGACACCGCCTTAAAACTTTATAACCACACACACACACACACACACACCCGTGGCACACAGATATAAAACAGCAAGTGGGACGAATAGCAACTCTGAAGTTTTCCACAAGAAGTTAACCTCTCTAAAATCGGATGTACTGCAGTACGACGGTATTGCGAGTACCAAGACGTACAACGCCATGTTGCAGGTGGCTGCACGTATGCGCGGCACTGAGTTCGCTGAATCCATATGGCAGGATATGGAACAGAGAAATATTCCCACTGACCAGTGGTCATACGTTTCTCTCGCCTCTGCATACGCCAGCATCGGCAAGGTGGACCGTGTGAAGGAGCTGCTGCCTGAAGAGCGGCGTGGCTCCAACGCAGCCAAGGGGGTTTACCTCCGCGCCCTTGCCAAGGCGCGCAGGACGGACGAGATGATGGGGGCCTTCCGCGACATGCTCGACAAAGGCTTCGGATTCTCACGCCGCCACTTCGTCGTTCTTCTCTCAGGACAGAGCGATCCTGCCAAGGCGCTGGAGCTGCTGTGCTCCATGCGCAACCACTACGGCCTGCAGCCCAACACCCTGTCGTGCAATGCCGCGCTTGGTGTGTGCATCCATTATGCCGATGTCGAAGTGGCTGATGAAATCCTGCTATTCATGCAAAAATCGGGCATCCAGAAGGACCAAACCACGCTGTCCTCGCTCTGCGCACTCTACGCAGCAGCGAAGCGCCTCGACCATCTTGAAGGCATCTGCATGGTATGCCCGCCACGCGTCAGGGGAGAGGGGTGCCTTCCTTTGCTCAGGCGCGCTCTCACATCCTTGTATAAGACAATATTAAGTCAAACAAAACTGACATAGAGAGGATTTGCCACTTTACTCGTTCTGAGCAGAGCAGATACGGGGCTGGGCGATGCCCAGTGTCCAATCGCCCCAGCCAACGGCTGGCCTACCAGAGGGGTGGGTAGGGAGCGTGACATCTCCTCTCTGCACAGGATGTGGTGAACTCCAAGGGATCGCTGACCATGCATATGTATATGTCGTACATCCGGTGCTGTGCCAACCTTGTCGGGGAGGGCAACGATGTCAAGCGGCATGTGGAGCTAGCAGAGGCGATGTTCATGCAGGCCGTGCAAGGGGGGTTCAACCATGCGCCGCACATCTACACCAACATGCTGGAGGTGTATGTGCTTGTGGATGACGATGCCAAGGTGCAGCGGCTGTTGGAGATGATGCAGGCAGAGAAAGCAAAGCCATCTGCAGCCTTCAGGTCCCTTCTCGCGGAGCACACGGGGCGGCACATGTCGGAGACCCCCCGTGGCCTGGCACCCCCTGAACCCAGCACCTCGGGCGCCGCTGCTGAGGAGAGATCACGGATGTTCCCGATTCAGGTTTCTGACCCCTCTGTAACGCCCTTCTTCGACGTCAACCTGGATCGCGCACGAGCCCAGGCTGTGCGGACTGCACGCCGTGTGCGGGCCAAAAAGGCAGCGGCAAAAAGCCCCCTCTTCGACAGCGCAGATGAGCGTTCCGAGATTGTCAACGGCGTGAGGAATCAGAATATGCGGCTGGCACATACCCCTGAGAATACATGGATGTGGAAGCCGCGCCAGGAGGAAGAAGAGGGCCTGGACATCATGACTGTCACTGAGTGGAGGCACGGCAATCGGAAGCTCGGCGATGATGGGAAATGGCAGAGGCGGCGCGCCAGACCCACAGCAGAGGAGCTGAAAGAGCGAGAGAAGCAGAAGGCCGCGCAGGGGTCGTGGAAGACCGAGTGGGTTAAGATCTAGCCAGGCCATTTCCGAGGCAGGGCTCCCCCCCCACCCCCTCTTCCCCCCGGAAGGACTAACATTGCTCAAGCATGCAAGGAGGGTGGGCCCCCTCCCTTGAAACCAGCTCGTGAGCGGCGTGCTCGTCTACTCACGTCTGACACCCTCTCGTTTCACCCCTATTCCCCTCATCTTGTGGGCACCAAGAGAGAGGAAGAGAGAGGCTGAGTACTGGAAGTTGGCAGGATCGTCCCACACCCCTACCCTCACCCCCTCACCACCCCCCCCCCCCCGCCGGGATAGCCTGGAGGCAACAGCGTATCGGGTGGAGGGGTTGAGAAGACAAGTGGCACCCTTGCACCACCTTCATCTGCTCTGCTCCCGCATTCACCTCACGCCTCTTCCGCAGGGATCCTCACTACGCTGCCGCCCCCCCCCCCCCTAGGCTGCACTATACGTATAATACGTATTATACGCTCCGGATTTTCCCCCCATTTTTGCATACACCGTACAGAGTGGCTGTCCGTGGCTGGACTTGGAGTGTGACCTTGATATCCTTGTTGAGTGTGACTCTCACTGCATCCCCCAGTCAGCTGGAGTGCATGTGAGTGTGTAACGATATCAGGTGAGAAGTGCAACCGCACCGACAGGCGTGGGACGCTGTCGAAGTGCTGACCAACGACGCCACGAACCCAAAGTCCGGTGTGAGTCGCATCGTGGATGCCTGTGCAGTATTGCCTGAACGTATAATACGTATAATACGTTATACGCTGGGGGGGTGGAACGTATAGCACAGCCTAGCCCCCCCCCCCCCCCCCTAGGCTGTGCTATACGTTCCACCCCCCCAGCGTATAACGTATTATACGTATTATACGTTGAACGTATAATACGTTAAAATACGTATTATACGTTCAGGCAATACTGCACAGGCATCCACGATGCGACTCACACCGGACTTTGGGTTCGTGGCGTCGTTCGTCAGCACTTCGACAGCGTCCCACGCCTTGTCGGCGCGGTTGCGCTTCTCACCTGACATCGTTACACACCCACATGCACTTCAGCTGACTGGGGATGCAGTGAGAGTCACACTCAACAAGGATATCAAGGTCACACTCCAAGTCCAGCCACGGACAGCCACTCTGTACGGTGTCTGCAAAAATGGGGTGAAAATCCGGAGCGTATAATACGTATTATACGTATTATACGTATAGCGTATTATACGTATAGTGCAGCCTAGCCCCCCCCCCCCCCCCCCCTCTCGCCCCTCTCCCTTGCGCCCCGCAGGATTTTTCGAATTGGATCCCTCAAAACACAACACACACGCGCGCGCGCGCGCGACTGCTCCCGCATCTTCCCCCCCCTTACCTCACCTGCTCCACTCTCTAAAGAGGGGAGAGAGGTCTGGCTTTTGTGTGATATTTACTTTGCTCTGCATTTCGACCCCCCCCCCCCCTCCTGATGAGCGCCGCTCCGACCGATTCCCCGCCCTGCCCCGGCGCAGGCGGGGATGTGGAACCGCCATCACCACCACCATCGCCCACCCCACCGCCACCACCTCCCGCCGGCGTGGCGGCCGCGCCGCAGCCTTCGTTACCACCTGGTGTGGGCCCTGCTGTGGATGACACGTCTCCAGCAGGTTCACTGCCTCAACCTCCACCTCCACCTCCACCAGCCCCTTCCGTGCAGGCTGACCCACCTGCTGGGGGGTTGAAGCGGAAGGCGTCATCCGATGTGTTGCCCTTTTCTTCCTCTTCCTCTTCCAGCTCCCCTCTCTGCAGCGCCGGGCCGCACCCCAAGCGGCAGCGCCGCGGCGGGGCTGCTCCGCCCGACGTCAGCCTCTCAGAGCTTGTCAAATCCGGGAAGTTCCTCCCCCCGGATGGGTGGTCCGCCGCGCTCTGCGGGGAGCTCCAGAAGAGCTATTTTGGATACCTCACACGGCAGGTCGACTCGCAGGTCGCAGGCACCATCGCGCCTGCGGTCCCCACCCCAGGCGGGGAGCGACCCCGCCTCGTCCCGTCTGTCCACGACATCATGCGGCCTCTCCGCCTCACACCCCTCGACAAGGTTAGAGTGGTGATCGTGTCGCAACTCCCTGGGTCTTGCGGGCTCCCCTTCGACCAGGGGGGGCCGCTCACCCCAGCGCTGTCCGCCATACTGAACGAGGTGAGGCGAGATGTCGGCGGAGCAGACGCCCAGTCCTCCGCAATGCCGGACAGCGTGGTGTTGGACTCCTGGGCAGAGCAGGGCGTCCTCCTCCTCCCCTCCGTCTTCACGGGGTTCTCGCATGACGTCGCGGCGCATGCCAGGCTGGGTTGGCAGAACTTCAGCGATGCAGTCCTCGAGGCGGTGAGCGCGCACCTCCCCCACGGGATTGTCTTCCTCCTCTTCGGAGGGTTCGCGCAGGAGAAGGCCCGGTTGGTGTCGGCGGCGATGCATGTTGTGCTGCGCTTCCCTCACCCCCTGCAGGGCGTGCGGGAGCCCCGCCAGGAGGGTGGTGGTGGTGTGGGGGGTGTGGTGCAGCCCCCCAGCAGCAGGCCCGTCGGTGGTGTGTTGTCGCGTATCGCGGCGTCGGTGTACCGGCGTGTGTTCGGCCCGGGGGGGGCGGATGCGGGGCAGCAGCGGGCGTGGGCTGGGTGCAGCCCGTTCTCGCAGTGCAACCACTACCTTGCCCTGATGGGGCGGCCGCCGATCGACTGGATGTCGGTGTTCCACCAGCCCTGCGACACTCCTGTGGTGGCAGAGTGATGGCAGGTGGTGTTGGTGTTGGTGTTGGTGTTGGGAGTTTGCTGTTGCTCCGATTCACTTCATTGGCAGAGAGGTGGGAGAGGTGGGAGGGGGTTTCTGACCGATCCCTCCCCCCCCCCCCCGCCAAGCCACCAACCCGAAAAGCAAAACCACACCAGCCGCCCTCGGTCAAAACCTGCCGAAGGTGGTGGTGTGTGAGGATGCCCTGCCTCTCCGCTTCAAATTCCCAACGTAAGTAACCTCAGATGGTGGTGGTGGTGGTGGTGGTGGTGCCACCCACATCCTCTTAAAATATGCCGTGAGTGTGCTGTAATGTGGCTGATGTGTTTTTGGCTGTTGCCCGGATACATTTTTGGCGCACAAAAACCAACAGCGCTTCTATTTTGCACGCCTATCCCCGCCGCCGCTCGGCTTCAGTGGCTTGCCTGTGTGGTGGGGAGTGGGATGGGGGTCCGTTAGAACTGGCTGTGTGATGTGGTGATGCCACGCTTATATGTTTCTTGCTATAGCCACGAGCGGCGAAAGTGAGGCGGCTCCGCGCAGTAACGAAGGGAAAAAATCGTATGGCGTGGGAAATCTCGCCAAAAAGAACTGGTTGTTGCATGATTTGTCTAGCTGCTCGCGGAGCCCCCCAGGCAGGGGGAGTGGGGGGGGGTTGCGGGCGGGCACCTGACAGAGGGGGCAGAGGGAGTCCCCACCGCTGCATCCCCCCACCTCCGCTTGCCCGTGTGCCCTTCGGTGTCGCTGCCGGGATTCCCTTCTCTCTCTGCCAGCACGGCATGGTGTTTTTTTTGGCAGCTCACACCTACCCCACACAGGCTATCAACCAAAAGATGGTGGATCAGACAGAGCCGACGGTGGAGGCGCCGCCGGCGCAGGAGGTTGCGAAGGAGACGACGCCGGCAACGAACGAGCCGTTCGATGCGGCCGAGAAGGAGAAGGTGCTGCCGGCGGATGAGTCACTGTCTGGGAAGCGCTGGTACAACCAGGGGCAGGAGTACCTGGACTACGAGGAGTTCCGTGAGTGCCCGATGGGTGTGGACATCCTGAACGGGCCTGCGGAGACGGCGGAGCAGGATCTGGAGGCGAAGTTCAAGACCCTCACGACGGAGGAGGTGCACCGTGCGGCGGGTGGGCACTGGGACCTGCAGGAGATGGTGAACACGGAGAAGCCGTGGGCGCTGCTGTCGACGATGGAGAGGGTGGAGTACGTCTTTGTCGGGTGCATCAAGTTCTTTGCCATCTGGGGGGTGCTGTACATGTTCATCATCTCCCTCGGGATCATGGGGAGCGCCTTCAAGGTGCTTGGCGGGCGGTCGTCCGGGCGCGCCTTCCGTGAGAGCGAGCTGCTGGCGAACCCTGTGGCGGGGCTGGCAATTGGGATCCTCGCGACGGTGCTGATGCAGTCGTCGTCCACGACGACGTCGATTGTGATCTCGATGGCGGCGGCGGACCTGGTGTCGATCAAGAACGCAGCATACATGATCATGGGTGCGAACATTGGGACGTCTGTGACGAACACGATCGTGTCGATTGCGCACCTGAACAGCGCTGCGGAGTACCGCCGTGCCTTCACGGGGGCTGTGTTCCACGACATGTTCAACTGGCTGACGGTGACGATGTTCCTGCCGCTGGAGGCGTCGTCCGGGTTCCTGGTGGAGCTTGCGGGGGCTGCCGTCGACTCGCTCGGGATCTCGGACGACACGGAGAAGCGCGGGAAGGTCGACTTCATCAAGAAGATCACGAAGCCGGCGACCGGGCGTGTTGTGTCGGTGGACAAGAAGCTCATTGAGAAGATTGCGGCGGCGGAGACGGACGAGGACGTGAAGAAGCTGAAGAAGCAGACGATGATCAAGCAGAAGTCGGGGCACGTGCTGCGCGACACCCCGATCTCCGACGACGAGGCTGGTATCATGCTGCTGTTTGCGTCGCTGGTGATGCTTGCAACGTGCCTGCTGCTGCTGGTGAAGCTGCTGCAGTCCGTGCTGAAGGGGCGTGTGGCAGTGTGGACGCGTTACCTACTCAACATCGAGTTCAAGCACCCTATTCTGCGGTCGTGTGGTGGGTTCGACAACTACATCCTGCTGGTCTTCGGGACGGGGTGCACGATTCTTGTGCAGTCGTCATCCGTCTTCACCTCGACGCTGACCCCGCTGATCGGGATCGGGCTGATCCACATTGAGAAGGCGGTGGCGCTGACGCACGGTGCGAATATCGGGACGACAGTGACGGGTGTGCTGTCTGCGCTGTCGGGGAGCAACGTGAACAAGGGGCTGCGTGTGGCGCTGGAGCACGTCTTCTTCAACTGCCTCGGGACGGTCATCTGGTTCATGATCTGGCCGCTGCGCCCGGTGCCGCTGAACATGGCGAAGTTCATGGGTGAGACGGCGGCGAACCTGCGTTGGTTCCCGCTCGTGTACATCCTGGTCTGCTTCCTCGGGTTCCCCGGGCTGATCATTGCGCTCTCCATCCCCGGGTGGGAGGTGCTTGTGGGTGTGATGACGCCGATTGTGGTGATCATCGTCTTCACTGCGGTGTGGGTGCTGCTGCGCCGTAACCGCGCGGACCTGCTGCCCCGCAGCATCCCGATGCTGCGTGCCGAGAGCGCGCCGTGCGGGTGCCGGTACCCGAACTTCATGCAGCTGTGGGGCGGTGACATCGACCAGGACCAGGTGGACCTGGAGGAGATGCGGGAGAAGGAGGCGGAGCGGAAGGCACGCGAGGCGGCTGTGCGCGAGTGGGGGTACTCGCCGGCGGCGTGGGGGCTGGCCATCATGGCGTTCGTGGGGGCGGTGATGTGCGTGCCGACGTCGCAGTGGCGCCGTGCCCGCTACGCGCAGGAGGAGGCGGGGCGCGAGGAGATCGGGCTGGGCCTGTGGGAGGTGTGCTCCCCGGCGTACGAGTCGGAGATGAAGCTGATGGCCGCGCCGACGTCTGGGGAGTGCAACCTGGCACTGCTGGAGCAGTGCGCGTCGGACCTCGTGCAGACGTGTGCGGCGGACTCGGAGTGGGCAACGGGGTCTGCGACTGACTCGGAGGAGCTTGCGTACCACCGCGCCTTCGCGGAGTGCTCGAAGCTGGGGTGCCGCGCATACGCGTTCGAGACGGCGTGCCGCGAGCTGCCGTCGTGCAAGGGGAAGGCGTACCACACGGAGCGCTGCCACGGGGTGGTGAAGGACTACGCCTTCTACGAGGAAGTGAACCCGGACGCGAACGGTGTGACGCTGGTGTGGGCGGAGCCGACGGGGGCGGTGGTGCAGGAGACGGTGCCGCACCAGAGCGAGTTCTACACCTCCTCCACGAGCAGCTCACAGAAGGTGTCGTTCGCACTCCCCACGGTGTCCGGCACGGTGCCGTCCGTGGTGGGGCTGGCGTACAACCCGTGCACCGGGTACCTGCTGGGTGCGACGGGGCGCAAGCAGCTGGAGATGTCGCTCGACTTCGCCTTCACGAGGGACACGACGACGAAGACCGTGTCGATGGTGAAGGAGCCGACGACGGTGGTGGGTCTGGACGCGGACATGGGGGATGTCGACATCCTGGACCGCACGAACAACATCTTCCTCGCAGCGTCCGGGGCGACCCTGGTTGTGTTCAACGGCACGTCGGGGGCGGAGCTGTCGGTGAACTACAGCAAGGTGCTGCCGGTGATCTTCAAGCAGGGGCTGTTGAAGTCGGTGGCGGTGAGCCCGTCGAAGGAGAAGGCGGTGACGTGCATGGCGTCGGGCCTGACGGGGGGGATTGCAGCGCTCGCGTACGGGCGTGTGGTGCGCTGCGCCGTGCTGAACGTGACGGACTACATGCAGCCCACGCTGCTCGCCCACAAGTTCGTGCTGCTGTCGGATGCGGCGGAGAAGCAGAACACCGTGGAGCTGGTGGGGGCGTCGTGGCTTAAGGATGACAACGTGGCACTGATGGAGAAGACGTCGAACGAGTCTGTGCGCATTGTGCAAGCGGACTTCTCGAAGGGGACGAGCCTCACCGACCTGCCGCTGTACGACAGCAGCGTGACGGAGCTGGAGGAGGCGCTGGTTGACACGGCTGCGAACGTGCCGCAGCTGTACGCCGCGCGCATCCTGTTTGCGAAGGGTGTGTACCCGGCGCCGCTGACGGAGTTGACGGAGCTGCCGTCGTCGCTGCCTCTGGGGCGTCTGGCGGGGCTGGCCGTGGTGAACGACTACACGGTGGTGGTGTCGGAGCAGGGCACGGGTGCGGCGGACGAGGCGCTGAAGGTGCACGTGGTGCAGGCCGGGGGCGGGAGCGATGCGAAGCTCGGGCTGGAGGCGGAGTCGTGCCCGTCGACGTCGGTGGCCAAGTTCGCCGCGGGTGCCGACTGCCGCGACATCGACGAGATCTGCCCGGAGGGCGACCTGGCGGGTGACATGGAGGTTGTGGCGGGGCTGGTCATCTCCGGGACGCTGTTCCTCGGCCTCGGGACGGTGCTGATCACGTCGCACTCGCTGTGGATGGAGCACGGCATCTTCGGGAAGCTGCTGTACCCTGCGGCGGGCACGCTGACGCTGGCGTGGATCCTGCTGCTGGCGGCGTGGGCGCACATGGAGGCCCTGACGCAGAGCAACTACGGGTGCTACTTCCAGGACGAGGCGCTGCGCGGCGGGTTTGTGCTGCACCGCGGGAAACTGGAGTACCTGTTCATGGCGTCGTACTCGTGGGCCTTCTGCATCTACGCGTGGGGGATGCTGACCATCTCGCTGGTGGTGGTGTGGCACCGCGCCATCTCGCTGCTGGTCAACCCGCACCACGCAGAGGAGGTGCACGAGAAGGAGGAGATCGCCGAGGCGGCGCGCTCCGAGGCGGAGGAGCAGGAGCAGAAGGAGCAGAAGTAGGACCTGTAGAGGCACACCGCGGAGAGGGGTCCGGCGGCTGTAGAGGGCGTTGTTTGTGTGATGTTTTCTGATGTGTGCATGATCAGCCAGGGCTAAATAAGCAGGCGTGTCGTGAACCAGTTGGGTTGTGCTCAATGCATACCCTGTTGTTGCGCTGCACCCTGCGTACGAGCTGGATATACGTGTCGGGCCCAGGGTGCAGTTTTCACGTTCCATCAAAAGAAACCCGGTATTTAGTGTTGAGTGCGCGTGACTGTGGCTGTGGCTCTGTGTCCTCCTGCCGTCTGTATCTTCGGCTTTTTCTTCGCATCCCTGATACCATCCCATCCCATCCCATCCATCTCATCCCACCCCACCCCACCCCACCCCTGACCCGGATTAGCAAAAAAGAAAATAGTAAAGGCCGTGGTGCCCCTGATTTACCCCTTTTTCACTACGCACAAACTACGCAATCTGGGGGGGGGTCTCGCTTTTTGGTCCCCCCCCAGTTTTTTGCTATAACCTGCTCAGGTCACGGTAAAAAAGACTGTTGGCAGCGCACGTATGGACACCCATACACGTACAGGTGCGCACAAACAAACCCCCTTTCTGTGTGGCTACTGAGACAGGACTGGAGGCACTGCGCTGACCGAGCAAAAAATTATTGCCAGAACTCACTATACACCGTACGAAAGAACGCACGACATGTGGGGCGGGACTCCAGAAACACCTGGGCAAGGTTGCCCCATGCCCAGAAACACCTGAGAAGGAAGTGAGTTCCAGGAGCCGCGTAGAACACCCTCGAGATTGTGAATGATGATACGATCACAGCCTTCAGGGCGATGCGAGGTGCCACCCTGAAGGTGGCCCTTGACATCAAGGAGAGCGTCGGCCGAGGGGTCGACGAAAAGCTGAAGAAGGCGCTACTGGCACTGGATCCCGCGGGGTATACGGAGGTCACCGCCACACAGGCAACCTCCGCTGACAACGTCCAGGAGACGTTATCCGAGGGGATCACAACGGCACTAGAGATCTGTGTCACGGGATCCAGGCGCCCACTCTCCCTCGACGGTCTGGGGATTGTTGTTGGGTATGGTGTCGTTTCCTGCAGCTGCAAAAAAGCGTAGCAACTGTGCTTCCTTCTTCCTTAATGATGCGTTGACGCTTCCACCCGGAGGAGCTGAAGCAGGCACCGCTTAATGATGCGTTGATGCTTCCACCCGACGAGCTGAAGCAGGCACCGCGCCAAAGGGCACCCCCAAAGAGACCTGCAAAGACTGCGTCGAAACCCGCACCGAAGGCTGCCAGCGCTGCAGCACCTGAAGAACCTGCAGCACCTGCAGCACCTGAAGCGCCTGCACCCTCACTGACCCCGGAACAGCAAGAACTCCTTGAGTT
Organism: Rhynchopus euleeides; assembly: GCA_963210315.1. Classification (NCBI taxonomy): domain Eukaryota; phylum Euglenozoa; class Diplonemea; order Diplonemida; family Diplonemidae; genus Rhynchopus; species Rhynchopus euleeides. The sequence goes on along the minus strand of OY723264.1, from coordinate 789,503 downwards.
TGGGGTCCCGGCATAGAGACAGAGAATGGCTGAGTAAATCAAAAAATGAGACCCCCCCCCCCCCTTTTCACTACGCACAAACTACGCAATATGGGGTCGTCAGGGGCACCAAAAGGAAAAATACCCAGTAACCGCTCCCCGTCACCAATACCACACACAATGTGCTGTGAGTTGTTGCAGGCGAGCGCCACGTAGACGCAATCACTGTTTCACGTGCAGAAAAGGTTGAGCACCGCCCCTACACAGTGCCCCCTTGCAAGGGGGGGGTCTGTGTTGGGGTGCGTGCTTCCCTCTGCTGCCTGCTGCATATCGCTCCAGTGGCGCCCTCGATGGGGTTGCAGGCACATCGACCCGAGGGTCTGCGTGCGACGCATCCCCAACGCAGTGATTTCACAGCTCTGCTCTGTCCATGACCATGACCATGATTCCCCTCAACTATCAACCTGACACCCGTGATCGCCCTTCTCCCACCGGCTGCCTTGATGGTGGGTCGGTGGTATTGGGAAATGTTCATCACACCCCCTTTTTCCCTTTCCCCTTTCCCTTTCTTTCACCATCCCGTTTTTCCCGATATCGATCCCCGCCATTTGTTTTTTATGTGCGTGACGCCCCACAATGCCTGTGTGCGCGTGTGCCGTGCCCCCGAAGGGCTGTGATTGCAGGTCGGCTCATGAGGCTTCAGTTTCTGCGCGCAATTGTGCGCAGTTGCCTCATAGTCGCGGCAAGACAGTGTTGCAGGGCGCATGCGCTGCGGCGGTGGTGCGAGAAACATCATTGAATGAGGAAGAAGGGTGGCGCAGTTGTCCCGAGTCCGGTGCAGGCACACACAAGAGAATCAAATCATAGGGCGGAAGTGAGGTGATTTGAGAAGGGGCCGCCAGTCCCGTCCATATGCGCCATGGAGATGTGCGCTGCACGCCGTCCCCAGCATGGCACGGAGCCTCACCGAAGGAACTTCGCTTGCAGATGCCGCTATCCGCGGAACACACACTTCATCACATGACGTGTGGGGGAGGGTGAGAAGCGAAGTCCGTTTTGCTGTTGTAGGTTGGTGCAAACGCAGCATCCCATCCCCACACCCCACATCCCACACCCCCAGCCTGCACTGCATGATGTGGTAGCCGCCCATGCTCTCTAAAACGGGAGAGCTGGCATCCTGCGTTGCCCCCATCACCTGCAGGGCAAATCACATTGGCTTCTCCATGGCCCACATGGCCCATTGTATGTGATGATATGGTTCCAACACACTTGAATATCTAACCAACCGACAAGATCCCGCATATGACTGGGCCATCGCGCGTGCCAGGCTGGCGCGCATCCCCGGGTACACAAACGCGCGGTTCTTCGATGCCGTCACCAATGACGATGTCCGGGCTGCGGAGAGGCCCTGTCACATGGCCGCAATGCGCCCAAGCTTCCCCGCCACACCTTCAGCTGCGTTCTGCGTCGCGGGGCAGTGGCGACGGAACCGGGGCGTTGTCTCGCCGTGGCGATCTTCAGGGCCTCCTTGCGTCCGACCTCAGCTTCGCCCACCCGAGAGGGGCCCGAAATGTTCACCAGCTCAATCAGATGTGGATCGCCGACGAGTCTTCAGAACTCCACTTCGAGACCCAGGATCTCCGACCATCCCACGGCGTAGTTCACCTATTTACCCGGTTCGTGCGGGCGAACTCCGAGGGCAGTTTGAAGACAGAGGGGGGGGGGGTCCTCGAAGAGGGTGGCCTACCTCGAGAAAACTGGCAGGGGGGATCACTGTATAGCGCCACTTCTTCTTTTCACCCACAAACACCTCCACCATTCAAACACACTGCCCACACAACTTGACCCCCAGGCGTGCACTACACCACTACACGGCTTCCCCATGGCGGATAGGGGCGGCTGCCAGATGGCACGCTTTGAGAAGTTTGCGTCCCACGCGAAGGTAGAGTTCTGGAGCACACTGGAGAAGAAGAAGATCCACGAGCTGCGCCTGAGCGACGACGCGGTGCCCATCCGGGGCGTCTTCGCAGCTTCCAAGAGCGCGGGAGACCCCGGGAAGGTCGAGCTGGATGGGCACAGCTTCTACCAGAATGCGAATGCCGGGCTCTTTGAGTACGTCATCCCTGGCACGCTGCACAACTTCAACACCGTTGAGGAGTACCAGGCCCTCGACACCAAGGCAGCGGTGCGTGCCCACGCGGAGGAGCTGTGGCAGAACATTGTGTCTGGGGCGTGGGCTGACGACGTCTCCCTCCTCTACAGATTCCACGTCTACTCATTCGCTAACCTGAAGTCGCATGTGTTCCACTCGCGCACCGTGCTGCCGATCCTCTCTCCGCAGGAACCCATCCAGGTGTCTGGGCAGCTCCGCAAGATCACACAGGAGCTCGAGCCTGAGGAGGTGAAGGACTTCTCCGAAAGGTGGGACGCGGCGCGCGGCGTGGGAGCCGCCTCAGCAGGCCCCCTGGCGCATGTCCCCGTCTTCATCCTCGACAAGAGGACACGCGAGCTGCTGCCCATCAACGCCCTCCGCACCACACCCAACGCCAAGTCGGTGCTGGAGGGCGGCAGCCTCGTCGTCGCAGTGGTGGACTGCTGCGGGAGCCCCCACTTCGGCTGGGCGACACGCAACCTTCTGATTGCCCTGCGCGCCGCCTTCACCGCCAACCAGGTGACAGTGATCAGCCTGCGTGAGAGCGTCTCGGCAGGCGTGTCGCTCTCCCTGGTGGCAGACTTCGTCATCCCGGCGGCGCTGCTTGAGAGCGGCTCCCTCCCTGCCTCGCTGCCCGCCAGCATCACCCCATTCGGGTGGGAGACAGCCAAGCCTGCAGTCAACCTGGCGAAGTCGATGGACCCGACGCTGCTTGCGGAGGAGAGCGCGAAGCTCAACCTGTCGCTGATGAAGTGGCGCATGGTGCCCAACCTCGACCTGGAGAAGATCGCCGCGCAGAAGTGCCTCGTTGTGGGCAGCGGCACGCTGGGGTGCGGCGTGGCGCGGAACCTCATGAAGTGGGGCATCTTCGAATTCACGATGATCGACAGGGGGAACGTCTCCTTCTCCAACACGGTGCGCCAGTCGCTCTTCATCCACGACGATGCGGTGCAGGGGAAGAATAAAGCCCAGGCTGCAGCCGATGCATGCAGGCGCATCTACCCCCTCTGCAAGGTGGCGCATGCAGACATCAACGTCCCGATGCCCGGGCATGCCATTTCATCCGAAGCGCAGCGGAAGGAGGTGCGGGAAACTGTGGAGAGGTTTGAAGCGCTTGTCGCGGCGCACGACGTCATCTTTCTCCTCACCGACAGCAGGGAGAGCCGCTGGCTGCCGACCCTTCTCGGCACGAAGCACAACAAGATTGTGCTGAACGCTGCCCTCGGCTTCGACTCCTATGTGATGATGCGGCATGGCGCTCCGACCGACCCTGACAGGCTTGCTTGCTACTTCTGCTCCGATATCACATCCCCTGCTGATTCGCTGTCAGACCGGAGTCTCGACCAGCAGTGCACTGTCACGCGCCCCGGTGTCTCTGATATTGCGTCTGCAGGTGTGGTGGAGCTGCTGGCGTCTATCATCAGCCATCCTGACGGGATCCATGCTGCTGCCCCTGGTTCGAAGGGCGGGTCTTTCGCGGCGGCGTCTTCCGAAGGGAAGGCCGGTGTTGGGTGTCTCGGGGATGTGCCGCACCAGGTGCGTGGGGGTCTGTACCACTTCGACCAGATGTGCATCTACGGCAAGCACTTCCCGAACTGTGTGGGGTGCAGCAGCAGCATCCTGCAGGCGTACAACCAGCATGGGTTTGAGTTCATCGAGAAGGTGTTGAACGACCCGTCTACCCTCACGGAGACAGCGGGTATCGATGCGATGCTCAAGGTTGCTGACGACGTATGTCGCGTTTCTCTTTTCCCTGGGGCGTGGGGGTGCAGTGTGTGTCACTTCTCTGGGTAATGTACCGCATCAGGGGTTGCGGGAGAGTTTTCTTCTTGTTTTTCACACCTTGCCACAGTGAACAAGAAATGGTTGGCGGCGCTTTGAGTGACAAACACGATCTACCTTGTTGATTCGACTGTGCGCACCCGGACTGTGTGATGCAGTGACGCAGTGCTATCCCTGACAATATGAGGCACACCAACGCACCAACACACACCACAACCCAACTGCAGCTGGATGACATGGCCGCCATGAGCGACGAGGAGGAGGATTGACCACATGGTGCCACGCATGTGGCTTGAGCCCAGATCAGACCCCGTGCCTGGCAATGTGCCCTCCTCGAGGGCAGGATTGAAGCAGGACACGCAAGGTCTGGATATGTAATAATGCGCGTGCAGAGGCGGGCTGATTCTGATGTGCCATCCTGCACGTGCGCACCGAACCTACCTCAGTTCCAGAAAGATAGCCGGATCAGCAGTGGCACAACCTGAGCCCAGTGCCCCAAGGCTGTCCCTCTCTCCCATCCCCCCGTTGTCCTCCTGACTGCCTCTCTACACGCCTGCTCCTTCAAAGCACAAAATGGTTCCTCTCAATCTCCTTGAAGGCCGGTTCGTCACAAATAGAGAACGCAACTCCAAGCCAATTTTTTCTCGGCTGGTCACCAAAGCGGCGAGGCCGTTAAGTAACGAAGGGAAAGTCGGACAGCTGAAGCCTTGGGATTAGCGCCTGGATGCCATATTTCACCGTGCCACAGCACAACCTTGAGGCACATAGCATGTGCTCTGCGAAGAGGGGTTTGGGGCTGTGTGTTTTTTTTTTCACAATTGCTGGCATCGGGCGCTTCTGCCACAAAAGCGCAGGGTGTACGATATTTTTTTGTGCAATATCTCGAGTGGTTTCTACTGGCCCAGACTCTGTGACGTCTGGGGCGAGGACACACAAGTTGGCGTGTGGCATCGCGCGACGGATCGCGGTGTGGGGGTGCTGGGGTGTGCTCTGCTCCGCACCCCCCCCCCCCCCGGCCTGCAATGCAGCGCTCCTCTCCCCATGGCCTTGTGCCTGGGCCTAACCCGGAGCGCTTGCACATTTGGCACTTTTCTTTGTTTGGAGTGTCCGCAGGTGGGGGTGGGTGGGGTTTGCACGGCCTGAGGAAGGAAGGGGATAATGGGGGGGTTGTTTGGGTAGTCTACCCCATCCCCCCCCCCCTCTACCTACCTACCTACTAACCACGGGGGAGAAGAAAATGCCAGGAATGATGTCGGGCAGCCTCGCAGCAGGGTCGGGGTCCCTTTCTCCCGTCGCCGCACACCCCCTCACACCCCCACCCCCCAACACCCTTATACATAGTTATGCCATCGCTGGTCAAGACAGAGAAGACCATTCGTCACGTTACTTCTCTCTCCAGCAGCACTGCCACACTGCTACCCCGTACCCTACCGACAGGCCATATCTGGGATCAGTACACCTACCTTTTATCCTCGCTCATCATGTCGCAGCAGTATGAGAACATGTCTGCCAAGAAGGGTAGCGGCGGTGGCATTGCGGACGGCCAGCTCGACTGGGGTGACAACGGCGGCAAGCTGTGGGAGTGCTGGGTGGTCGAGCCCTGCTGTGACGGGTACTGCTGCGTGACGTGGTGGTGCTGCGGGGGGTGCAACATGTGCCACATGTGGGCCTGGTCCCTGGACCAGGAGTGCGCCATTGTGAACCACTGCCTCCCCATGTGGTGCTGCCAGCCGTGCGCCATGTGCTCCATGCGGAACTCCATCCGCAACAAGATGGGCATCGCTGCCGGCGGCCCGATGGATGGGTTCATCGGCGACTGCCTTATCACCTGGTGGTATGTTGAAAGCCGAGAGCATATGTGGCACAGCGGGGATCACACCAAGAGCAGGTGCTCGGTGTGGTTGACACTCCTGCAACAAGATTCACGCGTGTGTGGCGTGGCTTTCTTTTGCTTGGCTGCTATTTTTTTCTCGTCAGTGCCGCTAAGAATGCGGGCAGCGCCCTATAGAGTACCTAGAAGGCTCGTTTTTTCGAAGTAAAGAATCCCCGAATATATAATGGACAGACAATGTTCAATGTCAACTCAACACACCCACCACCACTACAGCTGCGGGAGCTGCTCCATGTGCCAGCAGCTGCGTGCTGCCCACAAGTCTGGCGGGAAAGAGTCGTGGGACTTCTTCGGTAAGCCGAAGCCGCAGGTGAAGGTTGAGCCCCTGAAGTTCCCCCCTTTCATGAACTGAGGCTGCACCGTGAGGGCGGCCCTGAGGGGCTGAGGGGCGTACGACTCACCTCGGCGTGACCCCTCTTGCAAATCGAGTTCTCCCCCCACACCACCACCACCACCCTCCACCCCTTTGCATGTCGGTTCTTTGGGTTAGTGCCGAACAAAATGCTTCCCAACTCCCCCCCCCCCCCCCCCCCACCTCCCACAAGTCCTGGATGGTGTTTTTTTTTGCTTTATCGCGCCAAGCTGACATGAAGGCCTGAGGGGGGTGCCAGCCACTGGGCTCTGTTTTTTTTGCGGGCGTGGTGTTGTCTTTGGGCATCTGATGGAGCCCGCTCCGGTTATGTTGCTTGAGGAAGACACCATCCGTTTGTCTAAAGGAAACAGATGCCCTTTTTTTTTTCGTGCGCACCTCCTTTTTGTGTTGCGCACAACCCTCCCATAGCAACACTCCCAGAGTGCTGCCTACTGTGTCCGGTTCAAAAAAAACAAATGTAAATCAAAGGAGATCATCTGCTCTGTGGCAGAACGGTGTTTAATGTGACGCCCCATTGTGTGTGGGCGTCCCACGTTTTCCTCCACTCGAGAGCGAAGTCTTCCCTTCCCCCAACACAGTAACAAAAAAAAACGTCAAGTGTATGCAGGAGGTAGACACCCAAGATCCTACATACAGAAAAAAAAATCACACCGCAAAAAACCCTCCAACTAAGGCTGATAAGGGGGTGCCGGTTTATGGCCCCTCCCCCCGACCCGATTCATTTTTGCGCACAGCGAGTGTAACGGGATTCAGAAGGGGAGTCCCAAGAACCCCTCCCCCCCTCAGCATCAGCCGCCTTCTTCCCCCTTCCTCCCCTCCCACCCCCCTCCCACGCCAACACGCCAGCAGAGACATGCATGGCCCCTGCTCGTGATTTGCACTGCCGAACAACAAAAAAGTCCCCCCCCCCCCCTTTTTCCCCTTTCTCTTCCCCCACACCCCACGCCCCTCCCCCGTCTCAAGGAATCACACTTCAGTCAACTCAAAAACAGCCTCCTTCCCACCCCGGGGCCTCCATCCCCCCCTGCCCCCTTGCCACCCTTGCTCTTTGCAACTGTGCTCGTCTTTTCCCTCTCGAGTGATGTATTTTTTTGGTCCCTCCCCCCCCCCCCCCCCGCACTCCCCAAGAAAAGCACCCAGCCCTTTTCCTTCCAACTGTGCTGGACGCAACGTTAGCCTATGTGTCTACCTTTTGGGCTTCGGACGGCAGGCCCTGCTGGAGTGGATCGGCGCCACTGGGTAGAGGGGGTGGGACATCAATGGGTGATTTTTGAGACTGCAAACAGAACTCCTGCTCTTCTGTTTTGTGTCAAAGAGATGGTGTGGGTAAGGGGTATGGGGGGGGGGGGGCGGGGGGGTGTGTGCGTGTGTGCCTTGGGCAGCGCCTTCTCTGGGCAAATAAGAGGGAAGAAGAAAAGACAAACATACACAGGATAGTCTGTGGGAGAGTTTGCTTTTTTTTTGTATTTTGCCACCCTCTTTTTTGTTTTTTTTTACTTTGCCCCGAATTTTAGGCGCACAGGCCACAACACAGCACTTCCCCCCCCCCCCCCCCCACCCTCCATCCCCCATCCCCCTATCTACTGCTCGCCCCACCTCCTTCTCCCACCACCTTGTCCTGTCCACGCTATCCAGCTAGCCTGTTTTGTCCGAAATGGACTAATGGGGCGTGTGTGATGTTGTGCGCGGTGACCATGCTGTGAACAGAGTGGGTGTGAACCCTCCACAGGTTCAGACAACCTGCTGCTTATGTGCCTTGTGTGTGTGTGCCAGGCCTGTGTACGTCTCCCTTGTGCCGAGTCGACACGGATGCCCGAGTGTCCAACGTTAATCCCCATGCCCTTCACCACGGAGTGCCGTTTGCGCTAAAACGGCTCGGCGCTCCTCAGTTGCCGCAACGAGATATTTTTTTTGGCAACGCAGAAGGGACTGGTTGGTTGTCGAAGGGTGGGGGGGAGGTGAGAGAATGCTGCCAGTCTTTCTCTCTCTCTCTCTCTCTCTCTCTCTCTCTCTCTCTCTCTCTCTCTCTCTCTCTCTCTCTCTCTCTCTCTCTCTCTCTCTCTCTCTCTCTCTCTCTCTCTCTCTCTCTCTCTCTCTCTCTCTCTCTCTCTCTCTCTCTCGTATGCTTATAGTGTGAATATCCCCGAAACGAAAATACTCGCACCCCAAGGGTGTCGTCTACTTAACTACGCGGGCCCGCGGCCCGGTAGACTCCCCTTGTTTGAGAGAGGAGCTGCTCTGGTGGGGTGAGGGAAGTGACACAGGAGGAGGAGGAGGCGCAGGCGCCACACGGTCTGTAGCGCCCGGTGACGCGCTACGTGAGGAAGGAGGATTAAGGTAGGCCCGGAAGCCTGTAGGCGCGTGCGGTGACCGCGCACGGGCGGAGGAGGAAGAGGCACCAGAACGGGGCCTTTGGGGAAGGGCTGCGTCAACGGACACGCCGTCGGGAGGGGAGGTAGTAGGAGAAGGTGGGTCCGGATCAGCGGCGCCCACGTCAGCGTCAGCGTCAGCGGTGGGGATCACGTGGTCGACCCTAGGCCTTTGGGCAGGCAGTGCCGGGGTGGAACCGGTATGCGCCTCTAAGGCGGTGCGCTTCAGCTGCGCCACGGCGGGGATGGATGGCCTGACGCCGTCGGGTGAGAGCCTCCTACGAGGCTGCATCAGGTGGCGGTGGGGTGAGCCCGGGGAGCACACGGTATGGGCCAGCCTCTTCAGGATAACTGGAGGGGTGGCGGGCTCGGGAGTAGCGGGACACGGGGTCGCTTCAGGGGAGGGCTGAGGCGCAGGCACACGGGGTGGCGTGGTGGAGGGAAGATCCCCCACGGTAGGCGCAGTCGCCTCTGGGAAGGGCGGGGTTGGCGGCACATGGGGCGGCGGGGTGGGGGCGTCTGCCTCCACAGGCGTCGCAGGGGCGGGAGGGGCGTGGTGGCCCTTCTTGCAGCAAGCGGTGGGGCGTCTGTCATCCATCTCAGGCAGAGAGGCGCAGACCCCGCAGGGGGGCAGGTCATGGTCGCGGCAGCCGTGGTGGCCACGCTTGCAGCACATGTTGGAGGAGCTGCAGGTGCCGCAGCGGAGCAGCCGGTGCGTGCTGCAGAACTGCACGGGCAGTCCGTCATCCTGGCGGTGGTGGGCCCGGCAGCAGTCTTCCATTCGCAGGGTTCGGTTGTGCCCCGCCGCGTCGCAGTCATGGCACTTGGGCTTGGAGTGGGCCCTGCAGACGTTGCGAGCCAGCACCTCCGAACGGGGGGCATAGCGCTCAGCGCCGCACGGCGCCGACCTCGGGCTGACCGTGTCGAGGGGGTCACGGGTGGGGGCTACGGGAGTAGGGTCCCACTGTTCGCTTCGCGTGTCCCGGTCGGGCACCTCGGTATACGACGGGGTAAGGTCCAGGCCCCACGACTTGCTCGAGGCCCAGTGGATCGCGCGGGGAATCTGCTCGATCAGGATACGGGTGGTGAGCCCGTGGCAGGCAAAGCGGGGGCGCGGCTCAAGACCGCCCCAGACT